>OU611775.1:9551604-10192189 GCA_914767645.1 Hydraecia micacea
TAAAATACTTTCATGATCTGACACATTAACATAAATAACATACACTGCACAGCCATAAGCCATGAATTGCTTAAATTTAATTGAATCAAAATGTTACAAACCTCTACATTTCCTGGTTCAGCCGTCTGTGTCACAATGTTTTCAGCCTCGAAGTTCGTAATCTCATCGAAAGCCTGAAATAAAAGTTTGATAAGTTATAGCTGAAAAAATAAATATAAAAATAAACGACTACCTATCTTCATTAATCGCTTCGAAATAAAAGTACTTCTTACCTGAAGAGTTACTGCATCGACAAGATCAATATTTATTTGGCTACTAATCTCAATGTTTTTGATAGTTTCGTTAGTTTTTTCTGTAAGTATCAGAGTTTTCAATGTAATCACAATCCTGAAAATAAGTTGTAACAAGTTAATTAAATGCTAATCTTAATACCAAACTAGGTAGGTAGTCTGGTGTTAAAGTTAGCATTTAATTTAAAAAAAAAATCAGAAAATAATATAAGTAGGTACTTATTTATTAAATTTTTTCTAGGAAACGATTCCTAGGAACTATTTAACCCGAATTAAAATCAATGTTAACTGTATTTTACAACAGATGTTAAATTATAATGAGACTGTATAATAATTATCAACTTACGTAGGTAACTTGATCTTACAAATAGGTGCCAAATAGAACCTATTTACGTCATCCTGAGTACGATCCTTATTTATTATTATTGTTGGCGACAGCGGTTTAAGCGTAGAATATTCCCTAAAGTAATTATTGTGGCCAGTATCCTGGAATAAACCATGTAAACAGTACAAGAAAGACATGATTGATAAAAAATCGAAATCGTACAAAATATTATCAAGGTACTTATTATATTTTATTAAAATGATTAGGTAGATTAAGTAACTACGCAATTATAAGAATGGTAAGGTCAAAAACCAAGTAATAGTAGGTAAGAAGCATACATACTTGATTTTTTTGGTTTCCTCAATAATATTGAATTGGTCTGCTACTACGTTTTCGTCCTAAAGTAAAAACAATTGTGTGCTAAATGTAGGTGTGTTAATATTAGGTAAGTACTCAATTCATGCATTTTGATTTAGTAGGTACTTACTTTAAGATTTACACTAACCTGTTCACAGTCAGCTGAATGTGGTTCGATATCAATCATTAATCTCCTTCTTACGTAGTCTAACGTTGTTCAATATTTTCTTGCATCGTTCGGACGCCATGATAAATTAATGTTTTACACGCCTAAGTGAAAACAATTTTCGAGTAGAAGCAACGGGCAATTCGTACGTGACCAACCCTCATCGACAGTCCGTGGCCTCCGTGGTCGACTGAAGCGCCCACGCAACGCTCAGACCGTATACGCAGCGGTTCGCGCGCATAAAATGCGCTCCTTGAGGACAGCTTATCCACAACTTTTTCACCCAAAAAAGATTTTTTAAGTAGACTTAACTTACTAACTCAAAAAACTTTGCTTAAATTAAAGTAGCTTAAATGCTAACGATGCGTCAAAATCGTTTCAGGTAAAAATGTATGATCGACCAACTTGTTAGTAAACATTGACGACAAAATGCGCTTAACGGCCAAGTGATTGTAATTAGTAGAAAGGTACAGTGTTTTAACGGACAATAAACAAAAAAATATGCACTACTAAATTGTTTGATTTCCAAAATTGGATAAAGTGGCTAACTAGTAAAAAGTTTTATTGATAAAAAAAAAAGGAAAAATGATTAGGTAAAGTGTTTTAACATCAAATCCTTATTTAGACAAAAAAAGCAAAATGAATTATGGCCAATTTTCTAACGGTATGTACGGTTTATGAAACAAATTCCGAAAATGGTTGGATTTAAAACAAAATTCAATACGAAAATGACTGAAATCACCGTTGTATTAACGACCACAAAAGTGCTCGGATTTAACTGGCACCTAGACCATTCGAAAGAGAAAAATCTGCCGATTCCAACGATATAAACAACTCAATTTTGACCAAAGTGGTCGTTCATACAATATGCCTTTCTAGCGTCGATATGGTGTACAAATATTAAAATGTCATTTTATATAATTAATTACAATTAATTTTTATATTTAATTATTTACAATAAGTCCCATATGAATTATTACAATAAATTAAATTAGGTAGTCGTTACTTTAAAATCAATGTCAAAATTAGGAACATGTCATCTTGGATTTTTACAATATTCCATATATTCACCAACGTCATAAAAACACTTATCCAATAGCCAACTTGTCAGCTTTTTCTTGAACATGGGGATGGGAAGTTCCTTAAATGAGTTTGGTAGCTTGTTATATACCTGAATGGCATTAATGTATACATTCCTCCTAAATATTTGCAATCTACATTGAGGTACATTTAATTCATGTTTGTATTTATTTCGAGCAGAAGCCTTTTTGTGGCTCACTTCTGATTGCATGCGAAAATAGTTCGGATTTTGCTTTACTAGCATACATAGTTCCTTGATGTACATGCAGGGTAACGGTAAAATGCGAAGTTTTTTAAATAAAGGTTTGCAGCTGTCCAAAAACCAGACGCCAGATATAGCCCTAACACACTTCTTTTGTACCCGAAATGCCATTAAAACTTCAACCGAATTGCCCCATAGTATCAGTCCATATGACAGCACAGAGGATACGTATCCGTAATATGCAGTGACTGCTGCATCCACGGACACTGTTGATCGAAGACGTTTTATTGCATATACGAATTTGTCTAGCTTATCGCATACGTAATTGATGTGTGATTTCCAATTGCAGTTTTGATCCACTATTATACCCAAGAATTTTGTGTTTACTACTTGTTCTAGTATACTGTCTTCATATTTTATACTGAGACTCCGAAAGTTTGATTTATAAGTTTGAAATTGAATTATTTTTGTTTTATTTATATTGATTTTTAAATTGTTGTTCTTAAGCGTCTGGCGTTTTAGGATCCGTTCTTGTACCCTTTTTGTGTAGCGGAACCACCTTTGCCAATTTAAGTTGTTCAGGAAATACAGATTCTTCAATACATTTATTAATGAACTCAGATAAGGGATACGCTAATATTTCTATATTATCTCTGATCACCGATATTGGCACGTCATCGTGTCCACGTGTGTTGTTTGCCATCTTACTTACAATTTTTGTTATTTCCTGTGGTGTCGTCATATTGAAAGTCATCTCACTTTCTACTCTCAATGTTGAGTTTCTTAGGAAGGACAGCGCACTTTTTTCTTCTGTTTCTAAAAGTGATGATTTATGCACAAATTTATCAACAAACATATCTGCTATTTCTTGCGGATCTGTAACCACCTTGTTGTTAATGTTTAGAACAAGTTTTCTTCTAACTTTGTTTTGCTTTCTCTTTGTTTGATCATTTACAATTTTCCATGTCTCCTTTATTATATTTTTGGCTTTGTTGAGATGACATGATATGGATAATTTTCGTGCGTGCTTTAAAACTCTTCTATAGATCCTTACGTAATTAATTTTATAGTTATAGACACTAGAATTAATGGTGGTACCCGAACATAATATTCTTTTCATTTTGCTTGACACCTTAATTCCCCTGGTAATCCACTTTATCTGATTATTGTTCCTCAGTTTTACTTTACTGGTTTTCTTTGGGTAACACTCACGAATTTTTTTATTAAAATAGTTGAGAAATGTATTGATACCTACGATATTATCATTTATATTTTGAAAGCACTTTTTAAATGCAGTATTATTTTTTGTGTTGAATGTTCTTTTATTAATCAATATGATATGTTCAGATTCATTTGTCCTTTTATCAATCTTATCAAGAATTATGTTACAAAGAAGGCCGCCATGGCCATCTGCTAAGCCATTATGATCTACCAAACACTGCTCTATATCATCGTCGGAAAGATTAGTCAATACATTGTCAATGCAAGAGTATGATTTGTTTCGAATAAAAGTAGGAGTATTTATAAGATGCCTAAAATTGTATGACGTTAATAAACTTATAAATTCTAAAGATTTTTTACTTTCCGCTAGTATGTCAACATTGAAATCGCCACATATAACGCACTTCCTGTCAATAAAATGTTCTAACAATTTTTCTAGGCTCTTTAGAAAACTGTCAAAATTTTTGTCATTTGGACTTCTGTAACAACAACAAATATTAAATCCTGTCTCAAGATCCTTTACACCACAAACCTCAAAACTTTCTGATCTGTATAGTTTCTGTATTGCATCAATATATTCACATTTTTTATCCATGTACGCTAAAATAAGACTACCACCTCTTTTTTTGTTTGTCCTTGTGTTATATGATACTAAGTTATAATTGCTTAATTGAAATAAGTTAATAGATTTATCATTCAAAAAATGTTCTGTTATACAAACATAGTCTAAGTCTTTACAAAAAGTTTCAAAATATGATTCAAGCTCAAGTTTTTTATTATTTATACCACATACGTTTTGGTGAAATAATTTTAAACACATCGTCTCTGATAGCAAGGGTTCTGAAAGATTTTTGTGATTTCGTGATTCTACTTTATTCTCGAAAACAAACGATATTGCCAAAACTAGGGGAATTATTAATATGTGTAGAAGTAGAAGGGTCTATTAATAATCGGGGTGTTATAACATCTAATTTTTCTTTTCGATCATAATTACAATCTGTTTGTATGCATGCATCTCGTGATTGTATTTTTAATGTTTTTTCCTTATAAACGCGTGTATTCAGCACAGAACAAATTATATGTAGCGTTGCGATTAGCGTGCAACAACTTGAGATTTTATTACATGTCTACCCGACATTTTCTTGCAAAGTAATGTTACGAGCTTGGGGTTCGTGACAATAAAAACTGCTGATTTAATAACCAAAAATAAACACTTTAATTAAATAACACCAATAAAACACAAACACACTAATTATAAAACACAATCGCACTACTGATCACTCTTAAGTCGCACTTGAAGATCGCTTCGAATGTTATCGCTTGTATCGCAGAATCAATACTGCCTCGGTCGCGGCCCATACCGGCCTTATATAGGGCCTCAGATAGTTCCAGAACCTTCTACTGTAGAAACATCTAGAATGTTCGAGTACATACCGGTCCCGACTGACCCGATGTCGATAGTTCTAGAATGTTCTAGTATCGAAGTTTCTAGAAGCATCTTGACCTACTAGTTCTGCTACTCGATACTAGATGGCGCTAGTGGTAGCTAATGTCAGGCATTAATTGTGGCGCGTAACACTGCCCCCTCCTAAGACATGCTCGTCCCGAGCATTATCGGCCCCATAATAACGCGCCAATCGATCCACATGGACGATTTTAGGAGTACCTCTTGCACCTTTCTGTATCCGGTAGGTTACGTCATTGATCTTTGTCACAATCCGGTACGGTCCGTCCCATTTGGCTTGAAGCTTAGGAGATTTCCCTTTGCTGCTGACTGGGTTGTGCAACCACACTAGTGAACCTTCGTCGAACCCTTTATTGTTCATTTTGCGGTCATAACGGGTTTTCATCTTTTCAGAAATTTGCTGGCCCGATTGTCTGACGTGCTCATAAATGTCATTCATTTTGTTCCGCAAGTCATTCGCATAATCAGTCAACTGCGTGGGGCATCAGGTGGTATTCCGGTGATCAGGTCTGCAGGCAGCCGTAATTCCCTTCCAAAGTTTGCGAAAGCTGGTGTCACCGATGTACTTTCGTGAACAGCACTTCGATATGACAACAAAAACGGTTGTATGTGCTTGTTCCAATCTCGTTGCCGATTTTCCACAACTTTTGCCAGGTATCTCTCCAATGTCTGATTAAATCGTTCCACCATTCCATCCGATTGTGGGTGGTAAGAAGTTGTTCTCGTTTTATGAGTACCCATGACTCGGCAAGTTTCCTGGAATATTTGGGACTCAAAATTCCTTCCCTGATCGCTGTGAATCTCCAAGGGTACTCCAAAACGGCAGAAGACTTCATGAACCAGTTTATCTGCAACTGTTGACGCTTCCTGGTTTGGAATGGCGAAGACTTCCGGCCACTTAGTGAAGTAATCCATTACAACCATGAAATACTTGTTACCACTTTCACTTTCCGGAAACGGCCCCGCAACGTCAAGGGCTATCCTCTCCCATGGTGCACCAACATTGTACAATTTCAATGCACCTCTACTACGAGTCTGAGGTCCCTTTACAGCTGCACAACTTGTACATTTGCGACACCAGTCCTCGACATCATCCCGACAGTGGACCCAGTAAAACCGTTCTCGTATCTTCAGTAGAGTCCGTTTTACTCCCAGATGACCTCCTGAACAACCATTATGGTACAGCTGTAGAACATCCGGTACTTGAGCTTTAGGGACAACCATTTGCAAATGACAGCTGTCCCCCCGAGCATTTTCCCATTTACGGCACAGGACTCCATCCTGAATCACCAAGCTGTCCCATTGGGCCCAATAGCTTTTTGTGATCGAACTCATCGCTGAGACGTCGCTCCACCTGGGTTTAGGAGCTCTGGCCTTCATCCACTCCAGAATCGGCTTGATGTCCGAATCTTCCTGTTGTGCACGTTGTAGGCGATCCTTCCACTCGTTGCTGAGGTCTGTCTTGAGCATCCTCACAGGTACCACTTCCTTACCCTGGTGCCTAGAATAATGCTTGCAGTCTTCAGGACAAGGTCTTCTTGACGATGCATCTGCGTTGCCACGAGTTTTCCCGTCATGGGTTTGTGTGATCGACATCCTCGGGGCTCTTTGAACATCAGCCAGCACTCGCCCCACAGTCCTGGCTATTACTCGTTTTCCCTGCTGCTGCTGGGCGGTGCTGTTAGCCGCACTACCCTTTGGATACCAGCCATCTTCTCTTTCTGCAGTTCGCTTAGGGCAACTGGGTCTAAGGTGGCCCCTTTCCCCACAGCCATAGCACCTAGGGCTGTATCCTTTATTGCGGTCGCGAACTGTAGCCGCTGCAACCTCCCTGACGCGATGGGAACGATGATCCTGCCGCACAGCTTCCACCTCCAGTGCATGGGCCAAGGCGTCCTTAAGCGTCCCGTGGTGACCGAGCCTTACAGCAGCTCTAACTTCGAGGTCGCGGATGCCATCGATGAATACCTGCACCAGGTTCCCATCAATAAGCGCAGGTACAGACTGGTATGCTTTCCGAACCAGCTTCTCCACTCCAAGAGCCCACTGCTGCAGGTTTTCATTACTGCGTTGTACACGATCCCTGAGCTGCGCACGAAACACGTGTTCCAGGTGAGCGTCGCCATACCGAGCCTCCAATGCCTCAAGGAGCTGCTCGTAAGTCACTTCCTTACCGAGAGCTTCCAAGACAGTTAAGGCCAGGTCGCGCAGGCCTAGGGTGAGGGCAGTCATAGCCTGACTTTCATTCCACCCATTCGCCTTCATGACAGCCTCAAACTGGATTTTGTAGGCCGACCAGGAAGAAGTTCCGTCGAATGGTGGTACTTTAAATCCACGTAGCGAAGGTGTTGTAGCTACGGGAGCTGCGATTCCATCCCCAAGATGAAGGTAATCCAGCGGTTTCTTCACGTCAGCCATCACGGTTTTCTTCACGTCAGCCATCACGTTGTCAACCCGATTATTCACTTGGTCGATTCGGGTTTCAGCTTCGGACAGGCGGTTGTCATGTTGAGCAACCTTATCCTTCACCTCCTTCATGTCTTTCCCGAAGGTAGCATGAAGGTTCTTCATAAGGAGCATCTGCTCTTCCTGTCGGCGGGCCTGTTCCTCCTTATCACGCTGGAGCTGTTCTTCCAGCCGACGAGCCTGTTCCTCCTGACGGAGGGCCTGTTACTCCTGACGGCGGGCCTGTTCCTCCTTATCGCGCTGGAGCTGCTCTTCCAGCCGACGAGCCTGTTCCTCCTGTCGGCGAGCCTGCTCCTCCTGTCGGCGAGCCTGCTCCTCCTGTCGGCGAGCCTGCTCCTGCAGCATCATCATCAGAGCAGCCAAATCTGGTGGTGATGATCCTGGAGCAGCTGCGGACGGGCCGGCCTCCGTGGTCGGCAGCTGGCCCTCCGACATCTGTGGCGCAGCTCCACCAAAACGTCTCTGGTCCGTCTCCTGTTGGCGTTGACTCCGGGTACGGATACCCTCCGTGTCGTCTTTGGGTAAAATCGGCATGATTTTAATCCTTGCTTCTGACACCAATTGTTACGAGCTTGGGGTTCGTGACAATAAAAACTGCCGATTTAATAACCAAAAATAAACACTTTAATTAAATAACACCAATAAAACACAAACACACTAATTATAAAACACAATCGCACTACTGATCACTCTTAAGTCGCACTTGAAGATCGCTTCGAATGTTATCGCTTGTATCGCAGAATCAATACTGCCTCGGTCGCGGCCCATACCGGCCTTATATAGGGCCTCAGATAGTTCCAGAACCGTCTACTGTAGAAACATCTAGAATGTTCGAGTACATACCGGTCCCGATTGACCCGATGTCGATAGTTCTAGAATGTTCTAGTATCGAAGTTTCTGGAAGCATCTTGACCTACTAGTTCTGCTACTCGATACTAGATGGCGCTAGTGGTAGCTAATGTCAGGCATTCATTGTGGCGCGTAACAGTAATATTATGATAGTACGTGATTTATTGCACCTAGGCTTTTTGACATGTCTGCGACAGAGTTTTCGTTGCCTAAAGCTCTTGTAATAAATCCAGTTTTAAACTGTCAACAACAAAAAGGCTAGACAACCGCTCAACCGAACGCAGCTATAACAAAATTTTTGGTTTGCGATTTCGTGTTATTAGAAAACGAAGAGTGCAATCAGATTATAAGACTAAGTTACATCGGAAATTCAGAGGTCCGTTTAAAGTAGCGGAAGTTTTGAACTCTCAGGTTGATACAGTTCCTGACCAATTGTTACTAAGGCTTTAGAGGAATCTTTTATTGTCGATGAATTCTATCGTTTTTTTTTTTTTTTTTTTATTCAAGTTAATGCGTTTCGATAACAATGTGGTCAGAATTGGCCGAGTGGAACATGCACTGCTGTTGTTTTTTTTTTATTACAGGTTAACATACAAGGACATGTGCAAGCAGAATGACAGTGTTAGACAGCGCTGCACTCTTTGGATCTCCTGTACGAATAATCGCTGATCAAGGACGGTGCTTTTCGAGCAAGGAGTTCCACGACTTCTGCCAAGGAAACAGTTGGATTGCAACCACTACAGCCAGCTACAGATCTATTGTCTACCGAATCTGGTGAGTCGTTTTCATTTTGTTTTGACTCTGGCACCGAGTGCTTCCCTGTTAAACAACAGGAAAAACGTTACATTGTTAGATGTAGCCCAATCTAGTTTACAATGTAATTTTTAAATACGCTCACGATAGGTAATGAATGATGCCAGTAGGTCATGTACTATCGGCCAAACTTAAGCATGCTCACTTAAGAAAATATTCCTGCGGAAGCGCAGCTAGTGACCGGCCCCGCCCCTTCCTTGTTCCGCCCAATTAGAGACAAGCAAGTGCAGTGTGTGCGTGCGGCAAAAAGTAACAACAATCGTCAAACGTCAATCAGTGCCAATTTGCATCTCGCTAATTGTTCACGCTTCCTGTTCTCATCGCAATTCTTAACGACGTGTTTTTATTCTATCGGACTGATTGCCTGCCCAACTGTGACCTCTGCTTTGTATACCGGACTCTGATCGTGGAACTATTTTTGACCCTTGCTCGCATTCTGGACTGTGTTTTGTGCCTACTGTGACCTCTGCTTTGTATACCGGACTGTGATCGTGGAACTCTTTTGACCCTTGCTCGTATCCTGGACTGTGTATAGATAGAGCTCTATAACCATGACAACCCGAAACCTCAACCAAGATGAAAGAAACGAGATTATTGTCTTACATAGACAAGGATTGAATATATCGCAAATTGCGTCGGAGTTGAATATGCAAGTAAGTTTTGTTTTTTTATATTTTGAGAGGGATAATACTTAAAAATAAATTAAGTGCATGTAGTATTCATTTAATACTTTTACCTATATTTTCATTGTTTGAATTATTATATAAATCTCAAAAGAGAATGCCCAGGAACAGTACTCTTGAGAACTGTCTCGTGTCTCAAAAAGTTGAACAGCATCAACTATCTTCTATCTTCTATCTATACTTATAATAAATCTGTAGAGAGGTCAATTCTGTACATGAAATATATTTCCAAAATAACTATCAGCGGGTGATTAGTGATCGATACTGACGCCAAAAATGCAATCAGTAAAATTTTTGTCTGTCTGTCTGTCTGTCTGTCTGTATGTTCTTTATAGAAACAAAAACCACTAGACGGATTTCAACGAAACTTGGTACAATTGTTCTTCATACTCCTGGGCAGGTTATAGTATACTTTTCATCACGCTACGATCAATAGGAGCAGAGCAGTGAAGGGAAATGTTGGGAAAACAGGAGAACTTACTCCATTTTTTAAGCTTCCGTCGCGTGTGCAGCCTTAATGGTTAAAGCTACACAGAAATCATGTATGACGGAAATGTTCTCCTTAAAATTATATAAAAAATATTCCTCGACGGCAAATGTCTATCTTTTATGGTTGACTCACAATAACACGTGTAACTCCCGATAGCTTAGCAGTTCGGAGCTTTCTGATTATATTCGTCTACTCTTACGTTTATAACACTCTCATTCATCCCGAATTAAAAAATTTTAACATTATTACCTATTTAATAAAAAAAGAATCATAGAAATCGGTACAGAAACACCAAAGTTATACATGAAATACGCTAATAAGCCATCGCGCGTGAATACTGAATCATGCAATAAGGATTATTTTTGTGTAACGGTCGCCGCGCTCGACGCGGTTTATTTGGCTGTTGATGCGAGTAGACGTTCCGAGCATTCGACCTTATTGACAGACAATATTGTTTATCAGCGCGACTTTTAGTCTTTAAATTAATTTCGTTTATTTAGTTTTCTTTTGTTGTTATTTTATAAAATAGGTATTAGTTATTTTGGTAGTGCATTATATTCGTTCAAATTACAAATTATTAATATTTTACATTTTATTTCTTTTTAGGTGAAGTAGTAATAGGTTAGTAGTAGTTAGTTAGTAGTAGGTAAGTTTTGGTTAATTTATGTTCAGTTTTTTTTTTATATTAAGTAGGTACAAGCGTAGATACTTTTATTAATTATAGGTATAGGTATTATTAATTGTTGCTAAGTAATATCAGACGCATGTGTCGATCGATCAGGTTAAGCTACGCTTGCCGTGGTTGGTCCGTGGATGGGTGACCATCTTTACATACCAAGACCCCTCCGTGCCTCGGAAAGCACGTTAAACCGTTGGTCCCGGCTGTCATTCGTGGATCTTTGACAGTCGTTACGGGTAGTCAGAAACCCGAAAGTCTCATAACCAGTCTTACCAAGGGATATCGTATTACCCAGTAACTGGTTTGTGGAGGTCAGATAGGCAGTCGCTCCATGTAAAATACTGGTATTTAGCTGCATCCGGTTAGACTGGAAGCCGACCCCAACATAGTTGGGAAAAGGCTAGGCAGATGATGATGATGAGGTATTATTAATTATAGTAGTTATAGGTATTTAGTTTTAAGTGAAGTAGGTTTTATTATATATTATTTTATATATTAGACGTAGTTTAGGTACCTATTTATATATTTTTAGTTATTCAAGCCCCAAGCGGACGCCGGCGTCCGCCCGCTATTGTCTTTCTATTGTTTCTGTATTTACAGTACCTACTTGAAGGACTTTCAGTTACCGTCGATTAAAAATAAAATACAAAATGCCACCTAAAAAACGATTATCTTTATCTCGAAATTCGAGAGAAGCTAAGAGAATGAGAAATACGCGTTCTTCACGGGCGTCTCAAAGCTCTTCTCAGACTTTTCGTGTTGCTGGAGTAGATCTCAGTGTCAGTTGTTTCTCGCATGGTCAGTTACTGTTGTAAGTCGGTCTTTCCCGGGTTAGCAGTTCTAGAAATCTTTATGTTCACGTGCCGGACGGGTCGACTTTCAACATAGTTTACCCGGAAGCTTTGCGCTGAAGTATTTTCGTTGTATAGGTACTTAAGCCTCATGTGAACGTGATCTAAACAATATTACCAATACATTAACTTAATAACACACAAGGAATTACACACTGACGGAGTTGCGGGCACAGCTATCTATATCTATATATATAAAACTCTTCTGTTACTGAGTGACTGACAGACAACGCACAGCCGAAACTACTGGCAGTAGAGAGCTGAAATTTGGCATGTGTAGGAGTAGGCTACCACTAAGAGAGGATTTTTGGAAATTCCCTCCCAACGGGGAGAAAAGGGGGATAAATTGTTTTTTTCCGGAAGTCATTATTCCACGCGGACGAAGTCGCGGGCAAAAGCTAGTCTAAAATAAAAATATATTTTTTAAATAAGACTTAATTAATATTTATAATGGGATAGTTTTTTGAACAATAATTAGTACTTTTAAGTTTCTGACTATAAGGTACGCCATTTTTTACTATAGCCTGTCAATACTAGGGGTGTCCATTTTTTTCTATTTCGTGTAATGTGTCAACTACCTGCCTACAAAACTATAATGATATCGATTCTGTATTGATTGTTCGATTTATTATTGCGTATCAAGTTAAATAACAGTTTATTTAATAGAAAAGCTGTAGGTATACATTATTTTTTAAATATCGATAAATAGCTCGCAAGGTAAAATAAATAAATCAGTTTCTATATCCCCACAGAATTAGAGATTAGGTAGTAGGTACATTTATCTATCTTTTAATTGAAAATGAGTCGAGACAATAGTGTGCGGTGAGGTAGATATTTGGTTAGTATGGTTATTAGCTTTGGTTTTATTTATAGTTGATATTGAAAAAGGAATAGTTTCAAACGTCTAATCATACTAATACAACTACGTTGATTAAAAACAATAAAGATTTTAATCTGTTAAACGCATTATGACTTTTATTTTTTTTAATATTGCTAATCGATATGTTTGATTTTCTTCCTATAATAAGCATAAACTCAAACTCAAAACTCAAAGCATTTATTTCAATTAAACCATATTTGTATTTGTAAATGTCGGTAGTTGTCAACCGCGGCAAAGGCGCCTAGTTGTATTCGTGAAATACCACTGGGTGATTTGTGGAAATCGATTAAAATTCGAATGTATTAGAATCATTTACCAGCACGGGTATACAACCTTGATTGACATTTATTGCCCGTATGTCATACACATTGTCAAGTTAACCAGTATGTTTCTTCTGCTGGTTTTGGTACGTTGTGCATCGAGTTTGAGCCTTTTAGTTCCTCCATTACTTCTGCTAACCCATTGAAAATAAACATACTTCCAAACCGCTGCACCGTGTGTGTTGTATATTACTAAAAACAGGACTTTTTGTGTCGTAATACATTGAACATGGCGAGTGCGACTGTGGAGCGATGTCTCAACTGCAGACTCATGTTGTCGGAGATTCCAAATAATATCATGAACATTTTACGAGTCTGGATCTCACCAACGCCGGTAAGAATGATTAACATTGTCGTTTTGGTATTTTTTACTTAGGAACTGCGCTTTTTGTAATGAGTACCATGTGAAAATCTTAGAGGACAATAAGTACAATCCATGTTTGTATGTTAGTTCCTCACCTCATTAGTTGGGTTACGGATTTTAATAACTTAGATAGGTACAGTAAGGCATCAATTTTGCATAAGCATATTAAAGTTCAAATTGCTGTGATAATACCGGCCGCCTCGCGCCGCAGGCCACATCTGTGTGTGTAAGTCGAACACGCATTGGCTAGCGTGAGCGTCACAGTAGGATAAATATCTTTCTACTGTCCTAGCGTCGAACGAAACAAAACATATCGTCGCTTTTACGCACACGGTACTACGTAATTACACATAACCTTGGTGGGTTCATACTACTGCTCAAATTCACTTCATCATAGCAAGTATAGATAGCTGGTAACGTAACCTAATGGTTTAGCAAACGTGAAAGTCTGGGTTCCAATCTCGAGATGAGACTATTATTTTTCTCTTCAACAATTATCTTTTTCGTTTTTTTTTTTTTTTGTTATTCAATAGAGATAATAAAAGAGAATAACAATGTAATAATTTTTATGTTTTTATTATTATATTGTTATGCTTATGTTATATGGGGTTAAAAATAAAAATGTTTTATGCTTAAGTGATTTCAAAATGTTTATTCGTTATAAACAGTCATATTTATTAGGACTTATTGCGGTTATAGCTTAAGTATTCATTTTCATTATGAAAAGAAGATTGAAACTAAACCTCAAAATCATCATCATCATCATCATCATCAGCCTATAGCAGTCCACTGCTGGACATAGGCCTCTCCTAACCTCAAAATAATCCTTATTAATACGGATATGACACAATTTTATTTTAATATTACTAAAATCAATTTATAACTTAATACTTTGTATAAATGTTCTTGTTTATTATTTCCAATCAAATATTATGTTTTTGAGCTGGTTTTCGTTTGCACGGCGAACGCTTCGTAAACACTTGTTGAATAATTCGGCAAAATATCTCGGAAACCAATTGTTTCATATTCACTGACCAGCTGGGCCTTCCACTTCGCTTTCGACTGGCAAGGCTACCCTCTTCCTTATATCTTTTGACCCTCCGACTCACAGTAGGTAATTTCTCTAAAACAAAAAGGGAATACTGTTAAGCTACTAGCAAAATTATAAAATATTATTACTATTTTGAAACAAAATTATTTTGAAAATAGAAATGTTACAAAATGATTATATATTATAATATTATGCTTAATATTATATTCATCATTCCAAAAGTAAATAAATAAACTTTAGGAATTTTTTTTTTTTTTCTATTTAGGGCTTATGGTAGGTAAATATAAAACGTTTAAAAAAATAACTACAAGGATCATCATTTATACTTTAATTAGATAAATGTTCCATAAAATAATGAAATCATAATACTCACAGTCAGTCCGGTTTCATCAAATATTTGTGATATAATAATAAGTCCATATTTACGCAGCGCGATAATATCAGCAGCTATCATCTCGATATTTAAATTTGCTTGCATTTCAAAATGAACTACAACAACGCTAATAGATTAAACACACTTCACATATCAAATTATCCACCAACCAAGAAGCAACAACATTCTATTTAGTCGGGGACTAGCGGTTAATGAGTTAAGCATCTGTCTACCTTATGTTTTATTTATTTAGATTTCTGTGGGTATAATCATAAAGTTTTATGAACTATGTGAACAAGACGAACATGACACGGAACTATATTCGAGTAATATGCGAGTGTGTGTGTCTAATTACTCATTAAAAGAAGGTCGTAAGTCAAACTAAACGTCAAGCTATTGCTTTGTGACTTTGCCTATGGACTTTTGGAGCCTACTGTACCTGCTATTGTGTCGGTAATAACATAACTTATTAACTAGGATTATTTATTTCTATCAGTTTAGTTTATTCTGAGATACATAAAGCTACCTCTCAATTGATTGTATCTAGTTTCATAAAAGATTTGCACAGAATTATAATTACTTAAATATATTTTTTTAGCTGTCAACCGAAGGCATATTGTGTCATGAGTGTTTTACACTGTTGCAAAATGCACTCACATCCCAGGGACCGTTGACACCTGCAGTAGGACACCAGGCTGTCTGCTACGGCTGTGGGGTTTCTATACTGAGATCAAGAACTCACCGAGTACCATTAGACTGCCCACAAAGAATAATTTTACTGCAAGGGGTGCCATCTCCGTGCCGGACGGCGCGTATGTGTTCCACGCGCGCCTCAAAGAGATGTCAGCATAAAGGAAGGGGCCCGCCAGGGCCGAAGCCTGCCGGGGTAGCGGGATCGTCCGAAAGGGTTACCGCTGCCCCGGAACATAAAGGGCTAAGGAAGGAACACGGGTGGGTTTTAGTCAGTAAGAGTCTGACACTCCCTTCCGCTCCACCCAGAGCGGGAGGAGTCATTAGATGATTTCCCATCCAAAAAAAAAAAAAAAAAAAAGGGGTGCCATCTCATCAGGTAATATTTTATTTTTATATACACATATGACAGAGGATATTGGCTTCTCTTTATAGCCTAGCATCTTCGAATTCCCTGAACTCCTAAACCAGTTTACTCTACTGTTTACTGTTATTTTGCTAGTGATTTTTTATGTTTTGGCTGGTCAAATTATAAACAATTCATTGTATTGAACTACAGGTGACACATCTGGAAAGAGTTTGCCGAGCATGCTGGATGACTGCAACCAGAACAATCCGAAGGCAACAATCTCACGATACTGACCGATTGGAAGATTCTGCTACCCAGGACCCATCTCGGGAGCATATTGAACAAGATGTTAACATTCCTATGCTACCCCTTCTGCCAGTCCCTATGCCACCCCCTCTGCCAGAACAGAACTTTAACCCCAATCGACCAGTATTACGGATTGTTAATAAGGTTAATTCAAGAACATACAAACGTGTTTCTGCCACACCAAATCATTGCTTATTCAGTGACTGCAACAATAATGAGCGTCTGTTGGTACCATCAATTGTGAAAGAATTATTGATACAACGCCACAAAATATATGTGCCTTTGAGTGCCCGGATCTGCAATTTCCATTTGACTAACAACTTGTGGGATGAATTATTGGCTTCATACAGTGATTTTACTGGTCACCAGATGGATGATATGATGGCACTAATGGAAAGAGCAGTGGAGAGAAAATAGATTTTACAGATATCAATAACTTGGATACCAAAATTCATTTTTGGTTAGGATTTACAACAGAACAGTTACAAGTACTACTATCTATGTTACCATCCCTTTTTGGTCAAGTACCATCAGCAAGTCTAGCACTAAGCATATATTTAGCTAAAATCAGAACTGGAGACAGCAATGAACGGTTATCGCAGTTTTTTAATTTGCCTCGCACCACATTAGAACGGTACATGAAAAAAGCGCGAAACTGCTTTTTACAAGATTTTGTGCCTTTATGTTTAGGTTTTGGTAGTACAACGGTAGTAGATGTGGCAGCTCGAAATAAAATAATACCAGAGGGGCTTTTTGGTAATCCCGATTTACCGGGAGATGTCAAACCAGCAATCGTTATTTGTGATGGAACATATGTATATATTCAGAGCAGCAGTAATTATAAATTCCAAAAAGATACATATAGCTTGCACAAGTTTGCTAACCTCATAAAACCTTTTATGATTGTTTGTTGCGATGGTACTATATTAGAATGCTTAGGGCCATATAAAGCTACAAAGAATGACTCCACTATTATAAATGAGGAATTAGAAAATGAACAAAGTGGATTGAGAATGTTTTTTAGAAATATTTATGTTTTCATTTTAGATAGAGGTTTTAGGGATGCATTGCCAAATCTAGCAGCTGTAGGGTATAATGCTTATATGCCAGAGTCACTGGCAGAGGGCGAACATCAGCTAACAACCTTTAAAAGTAATAAATCTAGATGTATCACTATGTGTCGATGGGTGGTAGAAGTTGTGAATGGACGAATAAAAAGAGATTTTAAACTTCTACGACAAGATTATTTTAATCGTGCCTTACCACACATGATGGATGACTTTAGGATTGCATGTGCATTAACAAACAAGTTCCACCCATTGATAGAAAATCGGCCTGAACATAGAGAGTATCTAGAAATAGCTAAAGCCAGAATTCGGATGCAAAATCACCTAGGCGATTTCATTATTAATGAAAACATTAATAGAAGACGTGCTGTATTTACAGCTATAGATGGTAAATTGGTAATGTACCACAATTAAGAGACTTCCCAAAACTTGGGCTAGTGGAGCTCAAAAGATTTGCTTTAGGCTCGTACCACTTGAAACAAGCCAGATCCTACTATGGCGAGCATATAAGACAAAATGGTATATACCATATAGAAGTATCGGAAGCGTTTGAAGAGGAATTACCTTTAATATTGGGAACTAATAATTATTTAGTTAGAGGAAGAATCAAATCGAGGCATGTGTCTAGTAGAACGTACTACACTTATATTTTAATAAATAAAGACGAAAATGTAAGAGATACATTAGCCGCTATAGTAGGATATTATTGTTCTTGCCTTGTAGGAAAAAGAACCGTAGGTTGTTGTGTGCATGTAATGTGCATAGTGTGGTATTTGAGCTGGGCACGTTATAACAACGTTAGTGCTCCAGCTCCATTTTTGAACAATATATTTTTGGATGAATAAAATAAAGGTTTAAGTAATAATCATTCTTTCATTTATTGTACCTAGTGTAGCTGTTTTCCATTCATTCCTACGTACATAGACCAATTCATGAGACCTATGATTTAAGTAGGAATCTATGATTTGAGTAGGATCTAGATATAACACTAAGCGATTGACTATCAAGTAATAATTGCTTCCATACTTTGCATTGTTTTGAATGAAACGCGGGAATAAGATTTTGAAGCACGAAGATGCTCAAAATCTAAATCAAGACTTGGTGAGGTGGTCACAGATGGTCACCAGTAACTGGCCACCTGACATAGCTAAACCGCTACATATTTTACACAAATGTACTTCAAAGGCACAAAGCTCACTCGTAAACCCATTCAGATCCCTTCAAATAGCTTTTTTTCAATTAATTTTGTGGTCGAACATTACCTCAAAATAATTATTTAATTATTCTAAATATCTCGGTAATGCCATTGTAGTTTATGTTGAACTTTTTGAGGATGTATTTAGACATGTCATCGAGTATTTTAAAGATGATTTGATGAAGACACAAGAATGTTAAACCGAGTACATTTGTCAATAGTGCCGTGGGCAATCTCCTTTGGCTAAATTATAGTTTAAATACAAACTGTAAATAATTTATACTTATTATATTTAGTCAAGAAAAAAAAATCTGTGCTATATCTAAAACTCCTAACAAAACATTGCTAACATCACTTGTAATTCAATTCGTATACAGGGTTATTGGAAAAACACCAAAAACCTCTTAAGAGGTCATTGTACTCATCATTATGAACAACTTTTACTATGGGACCAAACCTGAAATCGCAAAAATAAAATCAGCTGTTCCCTACATTTATGTTCGTATAATACGTCAAAATGTAGGGAAAAGCAGATTTTTTTTTCGCGATTTCAGGTTTGGTCCCATAGTAAAAGTTGTTCATAATGATGAGTACAATGACCTCTTAAGAGGTTTTTGGTGTTTTTCCAATAACCGTGTATATTATATTTAATTATTATAATATCTTTTTTTTTAATAGGAAAATCCATGCTTTTTTTTGTTACCGCATTTCATTTGTTGTTGTTATAATTGTAAGTTTTATTCTAACGCGAAATGGCATCGTCTACTATATTGTTGTAATATAAGTGTAAAAGATTTCAGACTACAAAAAGTGTTCAAGTCTCTTAATAATATTTAAAGTAAAGTCGCCGTTTGTTTGTATAGAAACTAAACCACGCAACGGATAATGATACGGCTTTTATTGTAATGAATACTATAGTAGAGAATTTCAAAGAATTGTTACACTCGTGCGAAGTCGGGACGATAAATATCAATAAAAAAACATAATATATAATAAAATTTTTGCAACAATAAAATAAAAATAACATTCAGATCAGACATTCAAAATATTTTATTCTCGATAAAATATGATATGATATGTAAATGCAGTCAAAAAGTTTGTTTTTCTTTTATTTAATGTCGGCGCGTTCAAAGACTATGTTCGAACCTGTTATGACCCGATAACAAATCTTGTAACACGTTCACACTTTAATTTCAAGTCGTCACTGCATTTTTTATTGTGTTGACGCACTTAAATGGTTGAAATAAAGCACAAATTGGCTTGGGAAACTTTAATGAACTCTATGCTGTAGTTAAAATTTTTTTTGTATCCCTAAAAATACTGATGAGTGATGTGAATATTATTATAGGTGCCGACAAAATAACTTGGCCAAGATTGGACGTGGTGGGGGAAAGTTCGCGTAGCCACACTTAAATTAGAAAACGAATTCTGCGCATGTCAAATTTTGGCAAAGTTATTTGCCGGCAGCTATACCTAAAATAGGTATTTAAAAAAGTTAGAGATTATTTGTCATGAACTCAATACTTTGCATCCATTTGTCAGGTCCTTGTAGTGTATTATTGTTTTTCTTTTTATGTGACTATTCGATGCTAATTGTTATTTTATTTTTTACAGAGAACCACGGTGCGCCGCTGGGTGCGACGATATGAAGAAGGGGATATGGCGGAACGCGTTCGTGCACCTCGACCCCGGGCTATAAATCCCGAACAACTTGATAATATGATAGCCACATATCGTCACCTCCACGGCAAACGAACGAATCTGCAGTTTTTGTAAATTTGACATTTCTATAAAAAACTACACCTTATGTTGTACTACATAAGGTGTAAAATTTTCAAATTTCTGTCTCTAACGGTTATAGAAATCCAATAGTACGAATCTCCATTTTTTGTTGATACGCCCAAATTAAACTTACGAAATTGATATCAGTTGTTTTGGCGTAGTCGAATATAATGAAGTCCAAGAAAAATGCACCACGGTCAACCTACGAATCTGTCATATTCGTGAATTTACATCGTAGCACACTTTAGTAAATCGATTTAGCAACTCACGGCAAACATACGAATATGGAAGATTCGTAAGGTCACATTGGTAGAATACATTCTTCATGGGACTCAAGTAACCCATAGCAAACTTACGAATCGGGCATTTTCGTTAATTTACGTTGGTAGCTTGTTTGACAAAGAGGCTTAAATATCCCATAGCAAACTTCTGAATCGGGCATTTTCGTAAATTCGCATTGGGAGCTCTTTACAAAGAGGGTCTAATATCCCATAGCAAACTTACGAATCGGGCATTTTCGTAATTTTACATTGGTAGCTTGTTTAACAAAGAGGGTCAAAATATATCCCATAGTAACTTCTTAATATTCAAAGTTATAAGTATTACTACAATGAAATCATATTATTATTATAGGTACACAAAAAAAACTAATGCTATTAGTTCGAAGTTATGCATAACCGGGAACGCAACTGTGGTACTGTGTACTGGTGCAAGCGAGATATAGTATTTTATTATTGTCATTGAATTGAACAAAATTGGGCAACGGTCATTTTCAAAGCCTACTATAGTATACAGGCTAGTCATTATTGAAACAAACGTCGTAGAAGACGTACTTATCGTCGTCTTTGTTTGCTAATAACCTTAAAAAATGGAAGCTAATGAAGACGTGAGTATTAAATGATTGAATAACATTTCTATTTATAGTCATTAGTTTTATCGAAAGACGACAAATTTAACAAGTAATTGTTATTTAATTTTACAGATTTTGTCATTAGAACAGTTGTTGGCTAAAAAACGGCGATTAATGGATATAAAAAAAAAAAAAATCTATCAAGGACAAATGGTTGATTTTGCAGACTCAAGAGGTATGTTAGAATTTTGTTATAATTGCGTAATATTTTTAGAAATCTTAGGGCGTGTTAACTTTTTATATTATCTTAATTTGATAGGTTTATTCCAATGCATCTTATTCATGCGAGCGGTCGACGACGAGTCAACATTGAAAATGCTCCGCGAAGGAATGAATCGCGTCTCGTGTCAGAGATCAGTTTGGATTACATATTGCAATGTGAATCATACAATATTCTGCATGTGTGAATGTTTTGTGGGTGCTTTGCTTTGTTAACGAGCATGATTCTAGTTTTCGGCGGGGCTATCACAAATATTAAAAACAATTTTATTAATTCCAATGAATACACGACTTACTCATGCCTGCTCGATTTATTAATGGTTATAATGTGATATGAAAAATTATCGAAATATTGCAATTAATAGCGGAAACCGCATGTCAGTTTGTATACATTGTTTTTTTTTTTCAGCTGACTCCAATCCAGGTACGCCATATTCTAACATGCAGCCTTCAGTTTCTCCACCACCATATTCTCCCCTAACTCCACTAAATATGAATAAAAAAAGTAATGATAAAAAATTATCAGATGAGATGATTCTATCTATATACATAGGTATAATAAAAATGGAATAGATCGATTTCTGTACATTATAGATATTGAAAAAAAACTTATATGGGGGGTCTTTATAAGAGCAACAGAAACCAAAACAACAGTTTCTAGATTATTTGTCTATTTTTCTGTATGTCTTATGTCTGTATATATTTGTGCGTGCATCACGTAAAACTACTGCATGGAATTAAATGCAGTTTTCACCAATGTATTGCTACAGGTCTTACTTAAAACATAGGCTCCATTTTTTTCTTTTTGTACACGGGGGCGAAGACGCGGGCGGCAGCTAGTATAAATATTATAACCGTAATTTTTTTTTAAATCCACACAACATGTCCATCCAGTCGCTGAGTGTGTGTGTGATTGTACGTTTGTTACTTCTTCACGCTTAAATGGCTAATCCAAGATTATGTATTGTATTTGTATAGATGTTGCCAAGTAATGTAAAGTAGTTCAAGTTATGGATAGGCAACTGTATCGTCCTGCCTTTTGGAGTATTTTACGGCTCACCAACACCACAACACGCATACAATCGCACCACACAACCACTCCGCTTGACTGCCGGAGCACGACCGCCACGTGACGTCGGCGCATGAGACAACCAACACTAGTCAATACACTACATCCCTTTTTTGTTTTGATTATTTTTTATGAATTATCTATTTATTAGTAATTCTAAATTATAAGACGTTTTTATGTATGTAATGAGGTTTTAATCAAGTGTGATTAATATTTATTTGTTTTCTAAATTAATCAAATATGTCGGCGCGTCTATAGAATTGGTTCGGTGATGCCAACCTCTTTGGTTAATATTGTTTTTTTTTTAGAAGATAATCTGTCAACTGTCTATTTGACGTAACACCATGTACTGGGGAGGCGGCCCGCCATTAAGGAATAACAAAAAGGACGTGAGGGATAGATTCACATGGATCGATCGAAAAAGACGATATTGATTGGAGGAACTGTGCTGTGATATCCAATTGTGTGTAAATTGATTGCGCTCGCGCCCCACGTACTTGGTGGAACGTCGTTTTCGCATTATAGTTAATTAAATAATTGGATTAGACATTTTGTGATTGTTCATAAAGGCGTTCATATACTTTCAACTCCTCGCCCGCAAACCCACGCAACATTACCTCTTCTGATAAACATGATCCATTGCCTTTATCAGAAGTGGGATACAGAGGGCTAGATATTGAGGAGATTTGTGAGATTCCATTAGAAGAACCTGTGATCAATGAAGTTTCGAAGGGAAAACATGATGAAAGTCTCCTTGGGAACAAGGATACTCTTTTATCACGCCTGCTGACTGCAACTCAAGCTACTCCAACAAAAAGCATCACCTTAATGAAACTCGGTTTGGAGGAACTTGCTTCTATCGTGGAAGTAGAGAACACAAGCTAGAAGAATGGCGCAACCGACGCAATACAGATAATCAAAAGTCAAGACTATCGGAGAAGGAAAACTGTTACCTGTTTTAGGAAGCCTGGACACATTAGTACAACCTGCCCAGAAAAGAAGTCTGGAACTGAACAGCATGCAGTACGCAGATAAGTACAGATTTTCAAACCTAAAATAACAGGAGGTACCCTGTCAACATCAAATGGTGAGGTCATTTTGTTTCTTTTTGATAGTGGCAGTATTACAAAAATATAGAAAGTTCTTCATAGATGGTGTGCCTATACGTGGCGTGACTATGACCACAGGTGAGTTACCTTATAGACCCATGTAAGACTGTTCAGAGGCGTCTTTATCGGTTATCAATTGATGAAAAAGAAATCGTTAGAGATAAAGCGCTGGCTTTAATAAATTCTGCCTCAAACATAGCATTGAATTGCACCTGGTTGCTACAGGGCTAATGGACAGGTTGAACGCTTAATGCGTACACTTAAGAGCCCTTGAAACGTAATAGAAAATGATTGTAATAAAGTTTGGCACGACGAACTTGATGATGTTCATCTTGCTCTTAATAGTACTCGATCTAGGATAACGGGATACACACCCACTGAACTCATGTTAGGTATTCAAGCCCAGTCGTTGGGTATCTCTAAAATTTCATCCAATATCAGTACGAATACTCCCACCCGCACAAATTTAGAATCTATCGAAACGTCGCATGCATCCAGCGAAATTAAACAGGCTGCAGCAGCCGATACTCAAAGATTAACCACGGTAGGGCACAAGTACGGCCTTTATGCAAGATTTGTTTTTATCAAAGGTTGAGAACGCAACCAAACCAAACTATCGCGCAAAAATTCCGGGGTCCGTTTGTTATAACTCGTGTGCTTGAAATCTTTTGTGACGAACTGAAATCCATGACTGGTACGAACCGCATAAGCAAATACATGCGTCTAGTACCCAGAGGGTTTGAAGGATTAGTAGAATTAGCATCAAATATGATTAATGATAAGGAGGCCGAGACGGCGCGTAATTTGAAACAACTTGAAGAAATTATAATTATCACCTACTGATAGCGATAGTGATACTCTCTCGGTGTCCAGTGAGGGCGCACTCTGACCGCTAGTTCAGGAACCCTTACAGCTTCGCACTCTAAATCACATTCGTTCATTCATCAAGCGGATGTACATTAAAATGAAAGTACGGTGTATAGATTCTTCATAAACACGCAAACACAGTAGAATTTGCTAAGCGTAGTCGTAAGGGCCCAGTACGCCCGGTCTACGCCGCGTAGTGAGTTGGTGGCTAGTCGTAAGGGCCCTGTACGCCCGGTCTACGCCGCGTAGTGAGTTGGTGGCTAGTCGTAAGGGCCCAGTACGCCCGGTCTACGCTGCATAGTGAGTTGGTTGTTGGTCGAAGGGGCCAGTACGCCCGGTCCACACCGCATGGTATGTTAGTGGTTGGTCGAAGGGGCCCAGTACGCCCGGTCCACACCGCATGGTACGTTAGTGGTTGGTCGAAGGGGCCCAGTACGCCCGGTCCACACCGCATGGTACGTTAGTGGTTGGTCGAAGGGGCCCAGTACGCCCGGTCCACACCGCATGGTACGTTAGTGGTTGGTCGAAGGGGCCCAGTACGCCCGGTCCACACCGCATGGTATGTTAGTGGTTGGTCGAAGGGGCCCAGTACGCCCGGTCCACACCGCATGGTACGTTAGTGGTTGGTCGAAGGGGCCCAGTACGCCCGGTCCACACCACGTAGCAATTTGGTGGCTAGGTAAAGGTGCATAGTACGCCAGCCTACGCCGCATGGCGATTTAGTGATTTGACGAGAGGGCCAAGCACGCCCAGCACACGTTATGTTTTATTGATGGGGTTGAGGCTGTGCTGATATTCTTAGTGAGAGACCTTAAATGTTACGTGAGCATGTCAGGAATGGACGAGCTGACTAATGGAATGTTATTTCCTCTGGTAATTCAGATGCGCAATATCACTATGCGCACGAGGACGTGCGATAGTCAGGGTGGCCGTGTCGGCGCGTCTATAGAATTGGTTCGGTGATGCCAACCTCTTTGGTTAATATTGTTTTTTTTTTAGAAGATAATCTGTCAACTGTCTATTTGACGTAACACCATGTACTGGGGAGGCGGCCCGCCATTAAGGAATAACAAAAAGGACGTGAGGGATAGATTCACATGGATCGATCGAAAAAGACGATATTGATTGGAGGAACTGTGCTGTGATATCCAATTGTGTGTAAATTGATTGCGCTCGCGCCCCACGTACTTGGTGGAACGTCGTTTTCGCATTATAGTTAATTAAATAATTGGATTAGACATTTTGTGATTGTTCATAAAGGCGTTCATATACTTTCAACTCCTCGCCCGCAAACCCACGCAACATTACCTCTTCTGATAAACATGATCCATTGCCTTTAAATATAATTAATGTATCATTAAAGGTAAATCAAAACTTAACATTATTTAGGTGAAGTAAGGTTAGGTTTCAACGTCCATTTCTTCGTCGTTGATTTCATTTCGATCTTGACACACACTCCATTCTCCTTGAACTTTTTTCAAATGCACTACATTCCTTCTACGAATTTGACCAGTCTCATCATTTCGAACCGTGATATCTCCTCCTTTCTTGTTTTCAACTGTGTGTGTTTCTGGATTGTACTCCAAGCTTAATTTATTTTCTCTATTCATGTTTTTGATATACACTTTATCTCCTGGTGTTAAATTACATTCTTCAGCCTTCCGTTTCCTATCTCCATTTTCCTTTCCTTTTTCTTTTCTTTCTTGATCCCTATCCTTAACCTCAGTATCCTGTGATATGCTCTCCATTGTGCCACTAACCATAGGTAATTTATCTCTAAATTTTCTATTGAAGAAAAGTTCTGATGGGGTTCTTCCAGTAACAGAATGTGGTGTGCTATTGTACATAGTTAAATAGTCTAGCAAACTCTCCTTCCAGTCTTTATTTTCAGCTATACTTATTTTTAGTCGTTTAAGTATGTCACGATTCTGTCGTTCGACCTCTCCATTTTGTTGTGGCCAATATGGCACTGTATTGAAAAGAGTGATGTTTCTTTCTGTAAGAAACGATTTAAATTCTTCGCTGATGAATTGTCTTCCGTTATCTGCAGTTATTGAAATTGGGTTTCCTAATCGACTGAAAATTTCTTTAAGTTTTGCTACAATTTCTGTAGAGGTGATTTTGCGACAAATCTTCACTTCTTTATATCTGCTGTAATAGTCGACTACAACAAATAAGTGGTCACCACTTGGAAGAGGACCCATCAAATCAATTGCGATATCAATCCAGGGGCCTTCTGGCAACTCACGCCGTTTCATAGGATTTGGTGGACATGGTGCAGATACGAGAGTGCATCCTTTACACGTTTTCACGATATTTTCGGCATCTTTGTCGCATCTAGGCCACCAAACTTTTGTTCGAAGTCTTGCCTTCATCGACACGATACCAGGATGTCCCTCATGGGCTGCATCTAAAACTCTTTTACGGAGTGCCGAGGGAACCACAATTCTTGTTCCTCTCAATAATATACCCTCATAGAAACACAGTTCATTTTGAAATATTTTGTATAGTTTCACGTCGTCGTTCCATATGTTGTGATACAAACCTTCTTTCACGTTTAAAATTTCCTGATCGTTCATTGAACTATCTATTATTTCTTTGAGGGAAACGGCCCGAGGACGGGCAAAATCTACAATTTGGCATATATGATTGTCTTTTAACTGTATTAGAGGTTTTTCTGCATCTTTACTGAGTCTAGACAACGAATCTGCGATATTGGTTTTCCCCGATTGATAAACTACTTTATAGTCGTACGATTGTAGGCGCATAACCCATCTCTCTATCCTAGCACATGGTTTGGATTTAGTACCAAATATAACCTCCAACGGTTTGTGGTCTGTTACAAGTTCAAACTTCTTACCATAGAGGAATATGTGAAAATGTTCCACTGCCCATACGAGGGCTAACGCCTCTTTCTCTGTTTGGCAGTAGCGGCGTTCACAGTCAGTCAGAGTTTTGTGACCATATGCAATAATCCTGGGATCGCCTTCAAAATTGATTTGCACTAATACTCCACCCAAACCCACTGGGCTTGCATCTGCTATAACTATCGTACGATCGTTTACATCGTAAAACCCTAAACTAGATATATTTGTCATGATTTCCTTCAATGACTCAAAGCATCGCTGTTGTTCTGGTCCCCAGTATCCTGCAATATCGGTTCGATCTCCGTTTTTGTTTCGCAGCAGTGTTTTAAGAGGTTCTGTGACTGTTGCATAGCTTGGGATCCATTTGCTCACGTAATTAACCAGGCCTAAGAAACTTTGTAGTTCTCCAGTTGTTTTGGGCGCTCTAAATTCTTTTATTGTGGAAATGTACTTTTTCAGTGGCCTAACCCCCTCTGCCGACAACTCATGTCCTAAAAAACTCACTTTCCTCATCCTAAAAGAACATTTGTCGTTTCTTATAACTACATTATTATTTTTCAGAACAGACATTACTTTCTTTAGTCGCAAATCATGTTCATACAAGTCCTTTCCATGTATTAAAATGTCATCAATGTAATTTACTACCCCTTCACAGCCTAAAAGCATGCGTTCTAATGTTTTCTGAAAGATTTCTGGAGCACACGATATGCCAAACATAAGTCTCTTGTACCTGAATAAGCCTTTACTGGTTATGAAGGTGGTTATATGTCTCGAAACCGGATGTATTTCAATTTGGTGAAATGCGTCTTTTATGTCCAATTTTGTAAAAACTTTTGCATTCTTCATTTTAGGTAACAACTTATCCATTGTCGGCAATGGATGATTTTCACGTATGATGGCTTCGTTAGCTCGACGCATGTCTATACAAAGACGTACTTCGCCATTTCCTTTCAACACCGGCACTACGGGGGATACCCATTTAGAAGAACCTACGACTGGTTCTATAATATCCCTTTGTTTAAGCTCTTCAATTTTGTTTTCAATTTTTGCTTCTAAAGGTATAGGGATCCTTCTAAAAGTGAAATGACCAAAAGTAATTAATGAGTAATAATGCTTTAATGGATAATGAGAGCAACATAATTAATTCATATAGTATTAAGGTATCAAAACAATTATTATTATTATTTTTTATAACAATTAAATCAGTACCTGTAAGGTTGTGACACGGGTGGAATTGAATTATCAATCGGTAAATGGATTATCACATCTTTGAATTTGGGAAATTTTTCTATATCTACTTGATTAATTTCCGCATTCAATCCGATTTTCAGTACACCTAATGATATTGCAGTAGTCTTTCCCAAGAGATTTCTCGTGCCATCAATAACAACATAGAAAGTTGAGTTTTGGGATCTCAGTCCTATTTGTATCCGAGCTTCAAATGATCCTTTTATCTTTAGTGGTGTAGTACTACCATAAGCCATAAATGATACATTAGGATTTGGATGCTGATTGTACAAATTAATTTTATTTTTCTTAAATAGTTCCCAGGTTGCTTCCGTAATCAAATTGTGCTTACAGCCCGAGTCAATCAACATCATAGTTTCTACTCCTCCAATAGTGCAATCAATTTCGACATCGTCATCAATGTGAAAGACATACTCGATTTCTCCTTCTTTTTGTACCATCTTGTTTGGAGAATCACGCACTTGATTTACTTCACTCTTCTCTTTATCGATTCGACCTTTCTTTCGTTCATGACTATATTCTTTTTCTGTTTTTCTCTTCAAAGTTTGTCTAGTTCTGCAATATTGTCTAAAATGTCCCTTAAGACCACACTTTAGACATTCTTTATCTCTTGCTGGGCATTTGGCATCATATGCAGCATGTCTGGGATTACCACATCTACCGCATCCATGTTGTACATTCTTTGGTTTATCAAAATTTCTTTTATATCTACTATCCACTTTATTAACTTCCTCATTTCCATTTGATTTTGTAGGATTTTTAAACTCTTCTAACTGTTTATTTACAACTTCTAGTGTATTTGCTTCTGTGATTACTCGGTCTAATGTAATTTCATCTCCAATCTGTAGTATCTTTTTCCTCAGTTCAGGTAAGTAACATTTTTCCGTTATTTGGTCGATAATGTTGTCATCTCGTTCAGCAAACTGACATTTATCAGCTTGTTTTCTCAGTCTCACAAGGAATTTTTCGAATTTTTCGTCAGGTTCTTGTTTGAGAAGCCTGAATGTATGTCGCTCGTAAATTTTGCTTTGTTTCGGTGCAAAGTAGGAATCTAGTTTCGATATTGCTACTTTAAACACGTCTACGCCTTCACTTGGTTCGATATTAGCTCCAGGAACATTGTAAAACACTTCTTGCAAATCGAAACCACCGAAATGTAGAAGAGAGGCCCTTTTCTTTACGTCTTTATCAATGTTGGACGCTTCCAAATATATATATAGTGCTCGTTTCCATCGCTCCCATCGCACACCCACCGAGGTAGATTCACCGTTACAGTCGAACTTTTCCAATGACAGGAGTGACATCTTTGGGGCGACCTGGAATAATCAATTTAATGATTCAGATAAATATCATCTGCTGTTGTGTTTGTATTGAACACGTTTTCTCTCTCGTATCAATTTAATCATCGGATTACTTTTATCCGCTATATTTTTAATACTTAGTTGTTTATATCAACAAATGCATCAATTTAATGTCGAAGTATTTTCGCTCAAGCTTATCAACACTATTACTAGCTTCCTGGTATCAATTTAATGATCAGATTTTAATCTGCTTAGTGCAGGTACCTCATATACTTATTAGGTACTTACTATATATTTTTTTTTTTTTGGGAATATCAATTTAATGATCAGATTTTAATCTGCTTAGTGTAGGTACCTCATAAACTTATTAGGTACTATTTTTATTTAATTAGGTAAGATCAATTTAATGATCAGATTTTAATCTGCTTAGTGTAGGTACCTCATAAACTTATTAGGTACTATTTTAATTTAATTAGGTAATATCAATTTAATGATCAGATTTTAATCTGCTTAGTGTAAGTATTTCATAACTTACTAGGTGCTATTTTTATTTAATTAATATCAATTTAATGATCAGATTTTAATCTGCTTAGTGTATGTAAACACCTGTATGTCATTAGTCACACACACAGTTTTTTCATCAATTTAGTGAGGCAGATCAATTCTAATCTGCGTGAGTTAGGTAGGCACCGACTTAATGGTCAACGGTTTTATTGTAGCTCTTGCTATTTACCTGGATAGGTAACTAAACACAAGCAAAATTATCCTTACAACCAAACCAATCACTCGTACTTTCTATAATTAAGCAGAATATAATATCGAATAAAGGTAGGTAGTCAATCTAAATATGTTTTTCACTGAACTTCCTAATGGTTTGTTGTTTACTAAACCAAAACTATGATTATACACTTGAAGTAGGTATATAAATATTGTTGTCATTATCCAATTATCATATTATGTGTGTATACTAGCAAAATGTTGGTAAAATATTCGACAGTCGTTCGTTATATAAACCGAGATGCAACTGTATTGGTGTCAATAACTAACGTTTATAACAATCGGTTCAGAATAATATGGTTACCCTAAGAATGACGTAACTTGTTTACTTCATTTTATCACGTAAGTAACTACCTTTCCATCTTTGTCTTTTTTTTTTTTTTTTTTAATGGTTATTATTATTGTGTACTCACTTTTGTCCTCGTCGCCACATGTATCGTCCTGCCTTTTGGAGTATTTTACGGCTCACCAACACCACAACACGCATACAATCGCACCACACAACCACTCCGCTTGACTGCCGGAGCACGACCGCCACGTGACGTCGGCGCATGAGACAACCAACACTAGTCAATACACTACAGCAACTAAAGTAAATAAATGTGCATTGTTTTAGATATTTGTGATCCTGTCATTTTGCAAGAAATACAAGATGATTTTTCTCGTACACTATGCTCACCGTCTAGATTGTTAAGGGTCATTCCGTGGTTTTGTGCAAAAAGCAATTCCAGACGAATTTACCCATGAATTTATTAGAAAAAGTGAACTGATTGTTGCTTAGAGAATAAAGACATAATAACTTTAAAAGTAGTATCGCTAATATTACATTTTTTTTTAATAAATATTTAAAAAAAAATGTAAAACTGTCTGAAAAATCATTCCTCTCCGTTTCCAAATTGGGACTTCGGTAGATCTTTCGATGTTTATTTTTCTACATTTGTGATTATGACTTTAACTAATACGCAATATTAAAGCTAAAGGCCTGAACTACAATTTATGTATTTTTATTTTCAATTTATTGAAATTTATTTATGTAAAAAGCTTCTTTTTCGAAATGTCACAAAAAAATTTTCATTACCATCCGTACACAGAAACTTCTTAATTTAAGAGAATACGAGACGGTCTTCGATACGATTCCCGTCAAAACGGGTTTATACTGGTCAGTCGGCCCTGGTAAGAGAGACGAGTGGACGTGCGCGTATTGTGGATAAAATTATTTACGATCTTCGAATTGTAACCAGTGTTTCGTCTATAAATCAGCTCATCACCTTCCTTCGATTTCACAAGGTACCGTAATAAGTAAATTATTATAAATACGTAATATGTCTATCTCTGAAAGCCATATTCGTCCTGTTTTAAAATCAAATTTTAAATGTATTCTACAACGAAGTTATCAATATAAATTGTGAATTTTTTCATTCATCTCCTCTGCATTACCTTCCGTTCCGTCCATTTTTTTGCGGGAAGGTAATGAACAGTTTTGGAAGGAAATGAAAAATTCCTATTTTTATTTAAAAATAATTGTGTTCCAGTATGTATAGTGTCTGTGTGTATTATCTACATGATACATGTTTTTTCGTATAATTTACTAAGTATTAATTTTATAAATTTCAGCATAAATATGGGTAAAACTCGTAAAAAGTTGACAAGAGAAGAAAAATTAGCTAAAGATCGGATACGTAAACGAGAAAAATATGCTCAAATAAAAAACAATCCTGAATTGTATTCCCTACAGAAAGAAAAAGAAAGAAACAGGTACAGTCGCGGACAGTTCCGGTGAATCACCCTTAAGGCGATTATCGCTTGCACCCGGCGCGCGGCGCGGCGTCTCAATGCAGAGTTAGCCCCGCCCCCTACGAACACACGCACAAATACCTGTGTTGCTACTGTAACCAGCTTAGTTGTATTTGTGTGCGTGAGTTTTACTGTCGGTTAGTCATTCATATTCTTTTTTATTTTTCTTAATGCTATGAGAGTCGATATGCCATGACTCGAGAATGTTTTGGTAATTTGGGATCTCACGTACGATCTTAAATGGTTTTTCCAGAAAATAATTACAGTTTATTTGTTTCTTTGATTTATCTTAAGTAGATATATTAGGTAGGTTGTCTTTAAAAGATCGCTTTTAGCGATAAGACCGCCCATTGTGTCACCCATTGTAAAATTTCTATATTTATGTCTGTAATTTATATGGTGTACATAATAAAGAGTATTCTATTCTATTCTATATTATGATTAAACAATTACTTTGCAATTATTTTAATATGGATCGGATTGAAGCCATACTTTATACTTGAAACAGATATTTATATTTATTTAATTAAGTGCATTACTGATTGTAGGTGTGAGGTTCTCTGATAAAATAAGTGGAACAAAAAAAAAAGAATTCTTTTTGTAAATTATAATACAAAACATTTAGTAGGTATTTGTAAGTAAGTATATTTAATAATTACACAATTACGTTAAAATCGCAAATAAGTTACATAATTATCTGAATAGTGGTTTTTATTTTGTAGTCTGGACGATAAACTAGTACCTATAACTAATTTAGAAGTTTCTCTCGGAAGAAGAGTTAAAGCTACTAGATTACTAATTGCTCTGATTTATAAGTATTATCCAAATAAATAAATGGCTTAAGTATTTCCCATTTACGTTTAAAACTCGGTCTTATCTTTCTGAGATAGGATTGCTTTTATCTCCACTAATTGGTTTCGCCGAACTGGCTCCTACTTTTGAATAATAGAACAATAGGTGAAGCCGCCTAGTGACGGGAACAGATTTGACTACTTATTACAAAAAAAGTATTCGTTTGTTAATTTGTTTATTGTCCGTTCCCCGTAAGTCTCAGGAATAAAAACTTATAACTTAGAATAGTTTTAAATATTGCGTAGCAAATCTTTTTTATTATGGTTATAAATAAAACCACTGTGTTAAAATTATAATTATATTTAATGTTATTGCACATAATTTACAAACGATTAAATGGACGAATGGATGGCTTTTACTTTTTAACCACTATTCAACAATTACATTTTACAATATCTAATTCTTTATTATTCTTATTTCTATCTTATTGTTTATATTGAGATCAAATGGGATCAGGAATAAAAGCTGTAGATCGAACAAATAAATATCTACCTACTTTCTATTCAGACAGCCATACATTCCATATTAGTACCTATCGCATTTTTAAACCAGTAACTAACAAGTAAATTGGTAATTCATTTATTAGCAATATAACTTCGTAATCAATAGGTAAGTTAGACCAGGTAAACATAAAATAATAACAATGAGGTCACTAAATTGAGGGAGGAAACAGCTCGATTAATAGCCAACAAAATATCCAAATTAAAACATAAAGTCTATTCATGTTACAAATAGATGTTATTTCAACTTAAACAAATAGGTATCAACTTTATTTTAATGGAAATTAAATTGATTTCAGAGTGACTAGCAGTATTGAAAAAGTCATAAAAATGTTTGAAGTTGTAGCGTAAAATGCATTTTATTGTGTAGGAAATAAAGTTATTTTTCCATAAACTCATGTTTGTTTCAATTTTGGCAAATAAGTCGCGAATGCAGATTAGATATCAATGAACAGTCAGCAGCAACTAAAACAGATACTTTTTTGTTTATTTTAAGGTTAAAACATAAAATGCGCCATATCAATAATAATAGGTTCTTAAACTAGATGAAGAACATGTTTACATGCTAATAAAAAAATAAAAGTATCGTCACCTATCGTGTCTAAGTTAGCAATATACATTTAAAACTCGGTTTTATTGCTTTGACATAGGATTGCTTTTATCACCGCTAATTGGTTTCGCCGAACTGGCTCCTACGTTTAAATAATAGAACAATAGGATAAGCCGTCTAGTGGCGGGTGCAGATTAAATGATTGCACAAACGTATTCGTTTGTTAATTTGTTTATTATCACGGAAAGTCGGCGCAAAATTGTGTCTTGGATGCAGTTGTTCCGATTCTTATTTTGATAGAGCAATGATTCTGATGGTCCTGAATTCCTGATCATAACTATAAATAAACCGCTGACAGAGTGATGTTCAGCTAATCTGCTAACTTCGTCATTCAGCAAGTTAGGTTCCAGTCGACTATCACCTACTTAACTGTAGTCAATATATAACCACTTATTGAAAATGGTTTTAAACAAAATATACGAAAAAATATCTCATCAGAAGACATCCAAATACCCATTACACATTTAAATTGAAAGCGACAAAAATAAGACTAAGATTAGCCTCCTTCGCTTTTGAACAGTTATATAATTTAAAAAATCAACATAATTAGAATAGTATGACAGAATCGGTTTTTAATAATATTGATTTTGCTTAGAAATATAAGTGAAATAAGCGGCCAATTTGGCTTATTGCCCTTAAAATGAATAAAATATATAATGTTACTATTAATCAATAAAATTATTATAATTTTGCTAAATTCTAAATATAATAATGTAAATATCTTTTAAAATTTTAAAAATATTTAATATTTGGTCATGGCTCCGTCCGCGTCTATAACAGCGTCGAGGCGACTCCGCATCGAGCTCACGAGGACTTGACACAAGTCCGAACCTCGAAGGGAATTCCAAACCTCTTCACAATGTGAGACGAGCGCAGGTTTAGTCCTTTCGTTCCTAAAATCCCATCTTTGAACCATCATGGCCCATAGGTGTTCGATGGGATTTAGGTCTGGAGACCTAGAGGGCCAAGCGACTGTCCTAATGTCTGGTTGCTGGAGGAGCCAATTTTGCACTACTCGTGCACGGTGTATCGGACAGTTGCCTGAAAGAAATAAAATTGCGGGACCTCATCCCTCGGATACACCGTGCGGACAGTAGGCAACATCACTTGCTCCAGCAGCTCAGCATATGACTGGCCATTAGCCCTCCGGTCGATAAATGCCAGTTCACCTGGCCCGTCAACACTCATCCAACCCCACATGTTTACAATAAGTCGTCCAGACTCGTGGTTGGAACTCACGTTTCGAGGCTCGTAACGTGTGTTATTAACACGCCATAAATTCCGACGACCATGTTGGCTGGATTTAAATGACTGTTCATCGGAAAATATGGCGTGTGAGAAGTCAAAGTCCCTATAATCTCGAGCGAAGCGCACTCTTGTTTGTTTTTGCGCGTCGTTGAGCACAATTTTTTTGGCGGGTCGTCTGTGGTGAACTTCAGCGGCATGTAGCGCTCTCCTTATAGTTCTTACACTGTATTCATACTCCGCAGCGAATCTTGAGGTCTTGGTAAATGGATCTTGCTGGTAAACGTTAACCATGTGCGACACTCGACTCTCCATAAGAATGCGCGGACGAGGGGCACGAGGTTGATCATCAATCGAACCCTCAGCAGCATCACGGTTGATCCAGCGACGAACAGTATTTCTCTGTAAAAAAAAATTGGTTGTCTATAAAGTCGGTTTACGGACGATAATTTTACGTGATAACGTACGTTATAATTAGCATTACTTCTGAATGTTTGACGATTGATATGCTTTCAAAATAAAAATATATTTTTTAAATAAGACTTAATTAATATTTATAATGGGATAGTTTTTTGAACAATAATTAGTACTTTTAAGTTTCTGACTATAAGGTACGCCATTTTTTACTATAGCCTGTCAATACTAGGGGTGTCCATTTTTTTCTATTTCGTGTAATGTGTCAACTACCTGCCTACAAAACTATAATGATATCGATTCTGTATTGATTGTTCGATTTATTATTGCGTATCAAGTTAAATAACAGTTTATTTAATAGAAAAGCTGTAGGTATACATTATTTTTTAAATATCGATAAATAGCTCGCAAGGTAAAATAAATAAATCAGTTTCTATATCCCCACAGAATTAGAGATTAGGTAGTAGGTACATTTATCTATCTTTTAATTGAAAATGAGTCGAGACAATAGTGTGCGGTGAGGTAGATATTTGGTTAGTATGGTTATTAGCTTTGGTTTTATTTATAGTTGATATTGAAAAAGGAATAGTTTCAAACGTCTAATCATACTAATACAACTACGTTGATTAAAAACAATAAAGATTTTAATCTGTTAAACGCATTATGACTTTTATTTTTTTTAATATTGCTAATCGATATGTTTGATTTTCTTCCTATAATAAGCATAAACTCAAACTCAAAACTCAAAGCATTTATTTCAATTAAACCATATTTGTATTTGTAAATGTCGGTAGTTGTCAACCGCGGCAAAGGCGCCTAGTTGTATTCGTGAAATACCACTGGATGATTTGTGGAAATCGATTAAAATTCGAATGTATTAGAATCATTTACCAGCACGGGTATACAACCTTGATTGACATTTATTGCCCGTATGTCATACACATTGTCAAGTTAACCAGTATGTTTCTTCTGCTGGTTTTGGTACGTTGTGCATCGAGTTTGAGCCTTTTAGTTCCTCCATTACTTCTGCTAACCCATTGAAAATAAACATACTTCCAAACCGCTGCACCGTGTGTGTTGTATATTACTAAAAACAGGACTTTTTGTGTCGTAATACATTGAACATGGCGAGTGCGACTGTGGAGCGATGTCTCAACTGCAGACTCATGTTGTCGGAGATTCCAAATAATATCATGAACATTTTACGAGTCTGGATCTCACCAACGCCGGTAAGAATGATTAACATTGTCGTTTTGGTATTTTTTACTTAGGAACTGCGCTTTTTGTAATGAGTACCATGTGAAAATCTTAGAGGACAATAAGTACAATCCATGTTTGTATGTTAGTTCCTCACCTCATTAGTTGGGTTACGGATTTTAATAACTTAGATAGGTACAGTAAGGCATCAATTTTGCATAAGCATATTAAAGTTCAAATTGCTGTGATAATACCGGCCGCCTCGCGCCGCAGGCCACATCTGTGTGTGTAAGTCGAACACGCATTGGCTAGCGTGAGCGTCACAGTAGGATAAATATCTTTCTACTGTCCTAGCGTCGAACGAAACAAAACATATCGTCGCTTTTACGCACACGGTACTACGTAATTACACATAACCTTGGTGGGTTCATACTACTGCTCAAATTCACTTCATCATAGCAAGTATAGATAGCTGGTAACGTAACCTAATGGTTTAGCAAACGTGAAAGTCTGGGTTCCAATCTCGAGATGAGACTATTATTTTTCTCTTCAACAATTATCTTTTTCGTTTTTTTTTTTTTTTGTTATTCAATAGAGATAATAAAAGAGAATAACAATGTAATAATTTTTATGTTTTTATTATTATATTGTTATGCTTATGTTATATGGGGTTAAAAATAAAAATGTTTTATGCTTAAGTGATTTCAAAATGTTTATTCGTTATAAACAGTCATATTTATTAGGACTTATTGCGGTTATAGCTTAAGTATTCATTTTCATTATGAAAAGAAGATTGAAACTAAACCTCAAAATCATCATCATCATCATCATCATCAGCCTATAGCAGTCCACTGCTGGACATAGGCCTCTCCTAACCTCAAAATAATCCTTATTAATACGGATATGACACAATTTTATTTTAATATTACTAAAATCAATTTATAACTTAATACTTTGTATAAATGTTCTTGTTTATTATTTCCAATCAAATATTATGTTTTTGAGCTGGTTTTCGTTTGCACGGCGAACGCTTCGTAAACACTTGTTGAATAATTCGGCAAAATATCTCGGAAACCAATTGTTTCATATTCACTGACCAGCTGGGCCTTCCACTTCGCTTTCGACTGGCAAGGCTACCCTCTTCCTTATATCTTTTGACCCTCCGACTCACAGTAGGTAATTTCTCTAAAACAAAAAGGGAATACTGTTAAGCTACTAGCAAAATTATAAAATATTATTACTATTTTGAAACAAAATTATTTTGAAAATAGAAATGTTACAAAATGATTATATATTATAATATTATGCTTAATATTATATTCATCATTCCAAAAGTAAATAAATAAACTTTAGGAATTTTTTTTTTTTTTCTATTTAGGGCTTATGGTAGGTAAATATGAAACGTTTAAAAAAATAACTACAAGGATCATCATTTATACTTTAATTAGATAAATGTTCCATAAAATAATGAAATCATAATACTCACAGTCAGTCCGGTTTCATCAAATATTTGTGATATAATAATAAGTCCATATTTACGCAGCGCGATAATATCAGCAGCTATCATCTCGATATTTAAATTTGCTTGCATTTCAAAATGAACTACAACAACGCTAATAGATTAAACACACTTCACATATCAAATTATCCACCAACCAAGAAGCAACAACATTCTATTTAGTCGGGGACTAGCGGTTAATGAGTTAAGCATCTGTCTACCTTATGTTTTATTTATTTAGATTTCTGTGGGTATAATCATAAAGTTTTATGAACTATGTGAACAAGACGAACATGACACGGAACTATATTCGAGTAATATGCGAGTGTGTGTGTCTAATTACTCATTAAAAGAAGGTCGTAAGTCAAACTAAACGTCAAGCTATTGCTTTGTGACTTTGCCTATGGACTTTTGGAGCCTACTGTACCTGCTATTGTGTCGGTAATAACATAACTTATTAACTAGGATTATTTATTTCTATCAGTTTAGTTTATTCTGAGATACATAAAGCTACCTCTCAATTGATTGTATCTAGTTTCATAAAAGATTTGCACAGAATTATAATTACTTAAATATATTTTTTTAGCTGTCAACCGAAGGCATATTGTGTCATGAGTGTTTTACACTGTTGCAAAATGCACTCACATCCCAGGGACCGTTGACACCTGCAGTAGGACACCAGGCTGTCTGCTACGGCTGTGGGGTTTCTATACTGAGATCAAGAACTCACCGAGTACCATTAGACTGCCCACAAAGAATAATTTTACTGCAAGGGGTGCCATCTCCGTGCCGGACGGCGCGTATGTGTTCCACGCGCGCCTCAAAGAGATGTCAGCATAAAGGAAGGGGCCCGCCAGGGCCGAAGCCTGCCGGGGTAGCGGGATCGTCCGAAAGGGTTACCGCTGCCCCGGAACATAAAGGGCTAAGGAAGGAACACGGGTGGGTTTTAGTCAGTAAGAGTCTGACACTCCCTTCCGCTCCACCCAGAGCGGGAGGAGTCATTAGATGATTTCCCATCCAAAAAAAAAAAAAAAAAAAAGGGGTGCCATCTCATCAGGTAATATTTTATTTTTATATACACATATGACAGAGGATATTGGCTTCTCTTTATAGCCTAGCATCTTCGAATTCCCTGAACTCCTAAACCAGTTTACTCTACTGTTTACTGTTATTTTGCTAGTGATTTTTTATGTTTTGGCTGGTCAAATTATAAACAATTCATTGTATTGAACTACAGGTGACACATCTGGAAAGAGTTTGCCGAGCATGCTGGATGACTGCAACCAGAACAATCCGAAGGCAACAATCTCACGATACTGACCGATTGGAAGATTCTGCTACCCAGGACCCATCTCGGGAGCATATTGAACAAGATGTTAACATTCCTATGCTACCCCTTCTGCCAGTCCCTATGCCACCCCCTCTGCCAGAACAGAACTTTAACCCCAATCGACCAGTATTACGGATTGTTAATAAGGTTAATTCAAGAACATACAAACGTGTTTCTGCCACACCAAATCATTGCTTATTCAGTGACTGCAACAATAATGAGCGTCTGTTGGTACCATCAATTGTGAAAGAATTATTGATACAACGCCACAAAATATATGTGCCTTTGAGTGCCCGGATCTGCAATTTCCATTTGACTAACAACTTGTGGGATGAATTATTGGCTTCATACAGTGATTTTACTGGTCACCAGATGGATGATATGATGGCACTAATGGAAAGAGCAGTGGAGAGAAAATAGATTTTACAGATATCAATAACTTGGATACCAAAATTCATTTTTGGTTAGGATTTACAACAGAACAGTTACAAGTACTACTATCTATGTTACCATCCCTTTTTGGTCAAGTACCATCAGCAAGTCTAGCACTAAGCATATATTTAGCTAAAATCAGAACTGGAGACAGCAATGAACGGTTATCGCAGTTTTTTAATTTGCCTCGCACCACATTAGAACGGTACATGAAAAAAGCGCGAAACTGCTTTTTACAAGATTTTGTGCCTTTATGTTTAGGTTTTGGTAGTACAACGGTAGTAGATGTGGCAGCTCGAAATAAAATAATACCAGAGGGGCTTTTTGGTAATCCCGATTTACCGGGAGATGTCAAACCAGCAATCGTTATTTGTGATGGAACATATGTATATATTCAGAGCAGCAGTAATTATAAATTCCAAAAAGATACATATAGCTTGCACAAGTTTGCTAACCTCATAAAACCTTTTATGATTGTTTGTTGCGATGGTACTATATTAGAATGCTTAGGGCCATATAAAGCTACAAAGAATGACTCCACTATTATAAATGAGGAATTAGAAAATGAACAAAGTGGATTGAGAATGTTTTTTAGAAATATTTATGTTTTCATTTTAGATAGAGGTTTTAGGGATGCATTGCCAAATCTAGCAGCTGTAGGGTATAATGCTTATATGCCAGAGTCACTGGCAGAGGGCGAACATCAGCTAACAACCTTTAAAAGTAATAAATCTAGATGTATCACTATGTGTCGATGGGTGGTAGAAGTTGTGAATGGACGAATAAAAAGAGATTTTAAACTTCTACGACAAGATTATTTTAATCGTGCCTTACCACACATGATGGATGACTTTAGGATTGCATGTGCATTAACAAACAAGTTCCACCCATTGATAGAAAATCGGCCTGAACATAGAGAGTATCTAGAAATAGCTAAAGCCAGAATTCGGATGCAAAATCACCTAGGCGATTTCATTATTAATGAAAACATTAATAGAAGACGTGCTGTATTTACAGCTATAGATGGTAAATTGGTAATGTACCACAATTAAGAGACTTCCCAAAACTTGGGCTAGTGGAGCTCAAAAGATTTGCTTTAGGCTCGTACCACTTGAAACAAGCCAGATCCTACTATGGCGAGCATATAAGACAAAATGGTATATACCATATAGAAGTATCGGAAGCGTTTGAAGAGGAATTACCTTTAATATTGGGAACTAATAATTATTTAGTTAGAGGAAGAATCAAATCGAGGCATGTGTCTAGTAGAACGTACTACACTTATATTTTAATAAATAAAGACGAAAATGTAAGAGATACATTAGCCGCTATAGTAGGATATTATTGTTCTTGCCTTGTAGGAAAAAGAACCGTAGGTTGTTGTGTGCATGTAATGTGCATAGTGTGGTATTTGAGCTGGGCACGTTATAACAACGTTAGTGCTCCAGCTCCATTTTTGAACAATATATTTTTGGATGAATAAAATAAAGGTTTAAGTAATAATCATTCTTTCATTTATTGTACCTAGTGTAGCTGTTTTCCATTCATTCCTACGTACATAGACCAATTCATGAGACCTATGATTTAAGTAGGAATCTATGATTTGAGTAGGATCTAGATATAACACTAAGCGATTGACTATCAAGTAATAATTGCTTCCATACTTTGCATTGTTTTGAATGAAACGCGGGAATAAGATTTTGAAGCACGAAGATGCTCAAAATCTAAATCAAGACTTGGTGAGGTGGTCACAGATGGTCACCAGTAACTGGCCACCTGACATAGCTAAACCGCTACATATTTTACACAAATGTACTTCAAAGGCACAAAGCTCACTCGTAAACCCATTCAGATCCCTTCAAATAGCTTTTTTTCAATTAATTTTGTGGTCGAACATTACCTCAAAATAATTATTTAATTATTCTAAATATCTCGGTAATGCCATTGTAGTTTATGTTGAACTTTTTGAGGATGTATTTAGACATGTCATCGAGTATTTTAAAGATGATTTGATGAAGACACAAGAATGTTAAACCGAGTACATTTGTCAATAGTGCCGTGGGCAATCTCCTTTGGCTAAATTATAGTTTAAATACAAACTGTAAATAATTTATACTTATTATATTTAGTCAAGAAAAAAAAATCTGTGCTATATCTAAAACTCCTAACAAAACATTGCTAACATCACTTGTAATTCAATTCGTATACAGGGTTATTGGAAAAACACCAAAAACCTCTTAAGAGGTCATTGTACTCATCATTATGAACAACTTTTACTATGGGACCAAACCTGAAATCGCAAAAATAAAATCAGCTGTTCCCTACATTTATGTTCGTATAATACGTCAAAATGTAGGGAAAAGCAGATTTTTTTTTCGCGATTTCAGGTTTGGTCCCATAGTAAAAGTTGTTCATAATGATGAGTACAATGACCTCTTAAGAGGTTTTTGGTGTTTTTCCAATAACCGTGTATATTATATTTAATTATTATAATATCTTTTTTTTTAATAGGAAAATCCATGCTTTTTTTTGTTACCGCATTTCATTTGTTGTTGTTATAATTGTAAGTTTTATTCTAACGCGAAATGGCATCGTCTACTATATTGTTGTAATATAAGTGTAAAAGATTTCAGACTACAAAAAGTGTTCAAGTCTCTTAATAATATTTAAAGTAAAGTCGCCGTTTGTTTGTATAGAAACTAAACCACGCAACGGATAATGATACGGCTTTTATTGTAATGAATACTATAGTAGAGAATTTCAAAGAATTGTTACACTCGTGCGAAGTCGGGACGATAAATATCAATAAAAAAACATAATATATAATAAAATTTTTGCAACAATAAAATAAAAATAACATTCAGATCAGACATTCAAAATATTTTATTCTCGATAAAATATGATATGATATGTAAATGCAGTCAAAAAGTTTGTTTTTCTTTTATTTAATGTCGGCGCGTTCAAAGACTATGTTCGAACCTGTTATGACCCGATAACAAATCTTGTAACACGTTCACACTTTAATTTCAAGTCGTCACTGCATTTTTTATTGTGTTGACGCACTTAAATGGTTGAAATAAAGCACAAATTGGCTTGGGAAACTTTAATGAACTCTATGCTGTAGTTAAAATTTTTTTTGTATCCCTAAAAATACTGATGAGTGATGTGAATATTATTATAGGTGCCGACAAAATAACTTGGCCAAGATTGGACGTGGTGGGGGAAAGTTCGCGTAGCCACACTTAAATTAGAAAACGAATTCTGCGCATGTCAAATTTTGGCAAAGTTATTTGCCGGCAGCTATACCTAAAATAGGTATTTAAAAAAGTTAGAGATTATTTGTCATGAACTCAATACTTTGCATCCATTTGTCAGGTCCTTGTAGTGTATTATTGTTTTTCTTTTTATGTGACTATTCGATGCTAATTGTTATTTTATTTTTTACAGAGAACCACGGTGCGCCGCTGGGTGCGACGATATGAAGAAGGGGATATGGCGGAACGCGTTCGTGCACCTCGACCCCGGGCTATAAATCCCGAACAACTTGATAATATGATAGCCACATATCGTCACCTCCACGGCAAACGAACGAATCTGCAGTTTTTGTAAATTTGACATTTCTATAAAAAACTACACCTTATGTTGTACTACATAAGGTGTAAAATTTTCAAATTTCTGTCTCTAACGGTTATAGAAATCCAATAGTACGAATCTCCATTTTTTGTTGATACGCCCAAATTAAACTTACGAAATTGATATCAGTTGTTTTGGCGTAGTCGAATATAATGAAGTCCAAGAAAAATGCACCACGGTCAACCTACGAATCTGTCATATTCGTGAATTTACATCGTAGCACACTTTAGTAAATCGATTTAGCAACTCACGGCAAACATACGAATATGGAAGATTCGTAAGGTCACATTGGTAGAATACATTCTTCATGGGACTCAAGTAACCCATAGCAAACTTACGAATCGGGCATTTTCGTTAATTTACGTTGGTAGCTTGTTTGACAAAGAGGCTTAAATATCCCATAGCAAACTTCTGAATCGGGCATTTTCGTAAATTCGCATTGGGAGCTTTTTACAAAGAGGGTCTAATATCCCATAGCAAACTTACGAATCGGGCATTTTCGTAATTTTACATTGGTAGCTTGTTTAACAAAGAGGGTCAAAATATATCCCATAGTAACTTCTTAATATTCAAAGTTATAAGTATTACTACAATGAAATCATATTATTATTATAGGTACACAAAAAAAACTAATGCTATTAGTTCGAAGTTATGCATAACCGGGAACGCAACTGTGGTACTGTGTACTGGTGCAAGCGAGATATAGTATTTTATTATTGTCATTGAATTGAACAAAATTGGGCAACGGTCATTTTCAAAGACTACTATAGTATACAGGCTAGTCATTATTGAAACAAACGTCGTAGAAGACGTACTTATCGTCGTCTTTGTTTGCTAATAACCTTAAAAAATGGAAGCTAATGAAGACGTGAGTATTAAATGATTGAATAACATTTCTATTTATAGTCATTAGTTTTATCGAAAGACGACAAATTTAACAAGTAATTGTTATTTAATTTTACAGATTTTGTCATTAGAACAGTTGTTGGCTAAAAAACGGCGATTAATGGATATAAAAAAAAAAAAAATCTATCAAGGACAAATGGTTGATTTTGCAGACTCAAGAGGTATGTTAGAATTTTGTTATAATTGCGTAATATTTTTAGAAATCTTAGGGCGTGTTAACTTTTTATATTATCTTAATTTGATAGGTTTATTCCAATGCATCTTATTCATGCGAGCGGTCGACGACGAGTCAACATTGAAAATGCTCCGCGAAGGAATGAATCGCGTCTCGTGTCAGAGATCAGTTTGGATTACATATTGCAATGTGAATCATACAATATTCTGCATGTGTGAATGTTTTGTGGGTGCTTTGCTTTGTTAACGAGCATGATTCTAGTTTTCGGCGGGGCTATCACAAATATTAAAAACAATTTTATTAATTCCAATGAATACACGACTTACTCATGCCTGCTCGATTTATTAATGGTTATAATGTGATATGAAAAATTATCGAAATATTGCAATTAATAGCGGAAACCGCATGTCAGTACTTTGTATACATTGTTTTTTTTTTTCAGCTGACTCCAATCCAGGTACGCCATATTCTAACATGCAGCCTTCAGTTTCTCCACCACCATATTCTCCCCTAACTCCACTAAATATGAATAAAAAAAGTAATGATAAAAAATTATCAGATGAGATGATTCTATCTATATACATAGGTATAATAAAAATGGAATAGATCGATTTCTGTACATTATAGATATTGAAAAAAAACTTATATGGGGGGTCTTTATAAGAGCAACAGAAACCAAAACAACAGTTTCTAGATTATTTGTCTATTTTTCTGTATGTCTTATGTCTGTATATATTTGTGCGTGCATCACGTAAAACTACTGCATGGAATTAAATGCAGTTTTCACCAATGTATTGCTACAGGTCTTACTTAAAACATAGGCTCCATTTTTTTCTTTTTGTACACGGGGGCGAAGACGCGGGCGGCAGCTAGTATAAATATTATAACCGTAATTTTTTTTTAAATCCACACAACATGTCCATCCAGTCGCTGAGTGTGTGTGTGATTGTACGTTTGTTACTTCTTCACGCTTAAATGGCTAATCCAAGATTATGTATTGTATTTGTATAGATGTTGCCAAGTAATGTAAAGTAGTTCAAGTTATGGATAGGCAACTGTATCGTCCTGCCTTTTGGAGTATTTTACGGCTCACCAACACCACAACACGCATACAATCGCACCACACAACCACTCCGCTTGACTGCCGGAGCACGACCGCCACGTGACGTCGGCGCATGAGACAACCAACACTAGTCAATACACTACATCCCTTTTTTGTTTTGATTATTTTTTATGAATTATCTATTTATTAGTAATTCTAAATTATAAGACGTTTTTATGTATGTAATGAGGTTTTAATCAAGTGTGATTAATATTTATTTGTTTTCTAAATTAATCAAATATGTCGGCGCGTCTATAGAATTGGTTCGGTGATGCCAACCTCTTTGGTTAATATTGTTTTTTTTTTAGAAGATAATCTGTCAACTGTCTATTTGACGTAACACCATGTACTGGGGAGGCGGCCCGCCATTAAGGAATAACAAAAAGGACGTGAGGGATAGATTCACATGGATCGATCGAAAAAGACGATATTGATTGGAGGAACTGTGCTGTGATATCCAATTGTGTGTAAATTGATTGCGCTCGCGCCCCACGTACTTGGTGGAACGTCGTTTTCGCATTATAGTTAATTAAATAATTGGATTAGACATTTTGTGATTGTTCATAAAGGCGTTCATATACTTTCAACTCCTCGCCCGCAAACCCACGCAACATTACCTCTTCTGATAAACATGATCCATTGCCTTTATCAGAAGTGGGATACAGAGGGCTAGATATTGAGGAGATTTGTGAGATTCCATTAGAAGAACCTGTGATCAATGAAGTTTCGAAGGGAAAACATGATGAAAGTCTCCTTGGGAACAAGGATACTCTTTTATCACGCCTGCTGACTGCAACTCAAGCTACTCCAACAAAAAGCATCACCTTAATGAAACTCGGTTTGGAGGAACTTGCTTCTATCGTGGAAGTAGAGAACACAAGCTAGAAGAATGGCGCAACCGACGCAATACAGATAATCAAAAGTCAAGACTATCGGAGAAGGAAAACTGTTACCTGTTTTAGGAAGCCTGGACACATTAGTACAACCTGCCCAGAAAAGAAGTCTGGAACTGAACAGCATGCAGTACGCAGATAAGTACAGATTTTCAAACCTAAAATAACAGGAGGTACCCTGTCAACATCAAATGGTGAGGTCATTTTGTTTCTTTTTGATAGTGGCAGTATTACAAAAATATAGAAAGTTCTTCATAGATGGTGTGCCTATACGTGGCGTGACTATGACCACAGGTGAGTTACCTTATAGACCCATGTAAGACTGTTCAGAGGCGTCTTTATCGGTTATCAATTGATGAAAAAGAAATCGTTAGAGATAAAGCGCTGGCTTTAATAAATTCTGCCTCAAACATAGCATTGAATTGCACCTGGTTGCTACAGGGCTAATGGACAGGTTGAACGCTTAATGCGTACACTTAAGAGCCCTTGAAACGTAATAGAAAATGATTGTAATAAAGTTTGGCACGACGAACTTGATGATGTTCATCTTGCTCTTAATAGTACTCGATCTAGGATAACGGGATACACACCCACTGAACTCATGTTAGGTATTCAAGCCCAGTCGTTGGGTATCTCTAAAATTTCATCCAATATCAGTACGAATACTCCCACCCGCACAAATTTAGAATCTATCGAAACGTCGCATGCATCCAGCGAAATTAAACAGGCTGCAGCAGCCGATACTCAAAGATTAACCACGGTAGGGCACAAGTACGGCCTTTATGCAAGATTTGTTTTTATCAAAGGTTGAGAACGCAACCAAACCAAACTATCGCGCAAAAATTCCGGGGTCCGTTTGTTATAACTCGTGTGCTTGAAATCTTTTGTGACGAACTGAAATCCATGACTGGTACGAACCGCATAAGCAAATACATGCGTCTAGTACCCAGAGGGTTTGAAGGATTAGTAGAATTAGCATCAAATATGATTAATGATAAGGAGGCCGAGACGGCGCGTAATTTGAAACAACTTGAAGAAATTATAATTATCACCTACTGATAGCGATAGTGATACTCTCTCGGTGTCCAGTGAGGGCGCACTCTGACCGCTAGTTCAGGAACCCTTACAGCTTCGCACTCTAAATCACATTCGTTCATTCATCAAGCGGATGTACATTAAAATGAAAGTACGGTGTATAGATTCTTCATAAACACGCAAACACAGTAGAATTTGCTAAGCGTAGTCGTAAGGGCCCAGTACGCCCGGTCTACGCCGCGTAGTGAGTTGGTGGCTAGTCGTAAGGGCCCTGTACGCCCGGTCTACGCCGCGTAGTGAGTTGGTGGCTAGTCGTAAGGGCCCAGTACGCCCGGTCTACGCTGCATAGTGAGTTGGTTGTTGGTCGAAGGGGCCAGTACGCCCGGTCCACACCGCATGGTATGTTAGTGGTTGGTCGAAGGGGCCCAGTACGCCCGGTCCACACCGCATGGTACGTTAGTGGTTGGTCGAAGGGGCCCAGTACGCCCGGTCCACACCGCATGGTACGTTAGTGGTTGGTCGAAGGGGCCCAGTACGCCCGGTCCACACCGCATGGTACGTTAGTGGTTGGTCGAAGGGGCCCAGTACGCCCGGTCCACACCGCATGGTATGTTAGTGGTTGGTCGAAGGGGCCCAGTACGCCCGGTCCACACCGCATGGTACGTTAGTGGTTGGTCGAAGGGGCCCAGTACGCCCGGTCCACACCACGTAGCAATTTGGTGGCTAGGTAAAGGTGCATAGTACGCCAGCCTACGCCGCATGGCGATTTAGTGATTTGACGAGAGGGCCAAGCACGCCCAGCACACGTTATGTTTTATTGATGGGGTTGAGGCTGTGCTGATATTCTTAGTGAGAGACCTTAAATGTTACGTGAGCATGTCAGGAATGGACGAGCTGACTAATGGAATGTTATTTCCTCTGGTAATTCAGATGCGCAATATCACTATGCGCACGAGGACGTGCGATAGTCAGGGTGGCCGTGTCGGCGCGTCTATAGAATTGGTTCGGTGATGCCAACCTCTTTGGTTAATATTGTTTTTTTTTTAGAAGATAATCTGTCAACTGTCTATTTGACGTAACACCATGTACTGGGGAGGCGGCCCGCCATTAAGGAATAACAAAAAGGACGTGAGGGATAGATTCACATGGATCGATCGAAAAAGACGATATTGATTGGAGGAACTGTGCTGTGATATCCAATTGTGTGTAAATTGATTGCGCTCGCGCCCCACGTACTTGGTGGAACGTCGTTTTCGCATTATAGTTAATTAAATAATTGGATTAGACATTTTGTGATTGTTCATAAAGGCGTTCATATACTTTCAACTCCTCGCCCGCAAACCCACGCAACATTACCTCTTCTGATAAACATGATCCATTGCCTTTAAATATAATTAATGTATCATTAAAGGTAAATCAAAACTTAACATTATTTAGGTGAAGTAAGGTTAGGTTTCAACGTCCATTTCTTCGTCGTTGATTTCATTTCGATCTTGACACACACTCCATTCTCCTTGAACTTTTTTCAAATGCACTACATTCCTTCTACGAATTTGACCAGTCTCATCATTTCGAACCGTGATATCTCCTCCTTTCTTGTTTTCAACTGTGTGTGTTTCTGGATTGTACTCCAAGCTTAATTTATTTTCTCTATTCATGTTTTTGATATACACTTTATCTCCTGGTGTTAAATTACATTCTTCAGCCTTCCGTTTCCTATCTCCATTTTCCTTTCCTTTTTCTTTTCTTTCTTGATCCCTATCCTTAACCTCAGTATCCTGTGATATGCTCTCCATTGTGCCACTAACCATAGGTAATTTATCTCTAAATTTTCTATTGAAGAAAAGTTCTGATGGGGTTCTTCCAGTAACAGAATGTGGTGTGCTATTGTACATAGTTAAATAGTCTAGCAAACTCTCCTTCCAGTCTTTATTTTCAGCTATACTTATTTTTAGTCGTTTAAGTATGTCACGATTCTGTCGTTCGACCTCTCCATTTTGTTGTGGCCAATATGGCACTGTATTGAAAAGAGTGATGTTTCTTTCTGTAAGAAACGATTTAAATTCTTCGCTGATGAATTGTCTTCCGTTATCTGCAGTTATTGAAATTGGGTTTCCTAATCGACTGAAAATTTCTTTAAGTTTTGCTACAATTTCTGTAGAGGTGATTTTGCGACAAATCTTCACTTCTTTATATCTGCTGTAATAGTCGACTACAACAAATAAGTGGTCACCACTTGGAAGAGGACCCATCAAATCAATTGCGATATCAATCCAGGGGCCTTCTGGCAACTCACGCCGTTTCATAGGATTTGGTGGACATGGTGCAGATACGAGAGTGCATCCTTTACACGTTTTCACGATATTTTCGGCATCTTTGTCGCATCTAGGCCACCAAACTTTTGTTCGAAGTCTTGCCTTCATCGACACGATACCAGGATGTCCCTCATGGGCTGCATCTAAAACTCTTTTACGGAGTGCCGAGGGAACCACAATTCTTGTTCCTCTCAATAATATACCCTCATAGAAACACAGTTCATTTTGAAATATTTTGTATAGTTTCACGTCGTCGTTCCATATGTTGTGATACAAACCTTCTTTCACGTTTAAAATTTCCTGATCGTTCATTGAACTATCTATTATTTCTTTGAGGGAAACGGCCCGAGGACGGGCAAAATCTACAATTTGGCATATATGATTGTCTTTTAACTGTATTAGAGGTTTTTCTGCATCTTTACTGAGTCTAGACAACGAATCTGCGATATTGGTTTTCCCCGATTGATAAACTACTTTATAGTCGTACGATTGTAGGCGCATAACCCATCTCTCTATCCTAGCACATGGTTTGGATTTAGTACCAAATATAACCTCCAACGGTTTGTGGTCTGTTACAAGTTCAAACTTCTTACCATAGAGGAATATGTGAAAATGTTCCACTGCCCATACGAGGGCTAACGCCTCTTTCTCTGTTTGGCAGTAGCGGCGTTCACAGTCAGTCAGAGTTTTGTGACCATATGCAATAATCCTGGGATCGCCTTCAAAATTGATTTGCACTAATACTCCACCCAAACCCACTGGGCTTGCATCTGCTATAACTATCGTACGATCGTTTACATCGTAAAACCCTAAACTAGATATATTTGTCATGATTTCCTTCAATGACTCAAAGCATCGCTGTTGTTCTGGTCCCCAGTATCCTGCAATATCGGTTCGATCTCCGTTTTTGTTTCGCAGCAGTGTTTTAAGAGGTTCTGTGACTGTTGCATAGCTTGGGATCCATTTGCTCACGTAATTAACCAGGCCTAAGAAACTTTGTAGTTCTCCAGTTGTTTTGGGCGCTCTAAATTCTTTTATTGTGGAAATGTACTTTTTCAGTGGCCTAACCCCCTCTGCCGACAACTCATGTCCTAAAAAACTCACTTTCCTCATCCTAAAAGAACATTTGTCGTTTCTTATAACTACATTATTATTTTTCAGAACAGACATTACTTTCTTTAGTCGCAAATCATGTTCATACAAGTCCTTTCCATGTATTAAAATGTCATCAATGTAATTTACTACCCCTTCACAGCCTAAAAGCATGCGTTCTAATGTTTTCTGAAAGATTTCTGGAGCACACGATATGCCAAACATAAGTCTCTTGTACCTGAATAAGCCTTTACTGGTTATGAAGGTGGTTATATGTCTCGAAACCGGATGTATTTCAATTTGGTGAAATGCGTCTTTTATGTCCAATTTTGTAAAAACTTTTGCATTCTTCATTTTAGGTAACAACTTATCCATTGTCGGCAATGGATGATTTTCACGTATGATGGCTTCGTTAGCTCGACGCATGTCTATACAAAGACGTACTTCGCCATTTCCTTTCAACACCGGCACTACGGGGGATACCCATTTAGAAGAACCTACGACTGGTTCTATAATATCCCTTTGTTTAAGCTCTTCAATTTTGTTTTCAATTTTTGCTTCTAAAGGTATAGGGATCCTTCTAAAAGTGAAATGACCAAAAGTAATTAATGAGTAATAATGCTTTAATGGATAATGAGAGCAACATAATTAATTCATATAGTATTAAGGTATCAAAACAATTATTATTATTATTTTTTATAACAATTAAATCAGTACCTGTAAGGTTGTGACACGGGTGGAATTGAATTATCAATCGGTAAATGGATTATCACATCTTTGAATTTGGGAAATTTTTCTATATCTACTTGATTAATTTCCGCATTCAATCCGATTTTCAGTACACCTAATGATATTGCAGTAGTCTTTCCCAAGAGATTTCTCGTGCCATCAATAACAACATAGAAAGTTGAGTTTTGGGATCTCAGTCCTATTTGTATCCGAGCTTCAAATGATCCTTTTATCTTTAGTGGTGTAGTACTACCATAAGCCATAAATGATACATTAGGATTTGGATGCTGATTGTACAAATTAATTTTATTTTTCTTAAATAGTTCCCAGGTTGCTTCCGTAATCAAATTGTGCTTACAGCCCGAGTCAATCAACATCATAGTTTCTACTCCTCCAATAGTGCAATCAATTTCGACATCGTCATCAATGTGAAAGACATACTCGATTTCTCCTTCTTTTTGTACCATCTTGTTTGGAGAATCACGCACTTGATTTACTTCACTCTTCTCTTTATCGATTCGACCTTTCTTTCGTTCATGACTATATTCTTTTTCTGTTTTTCTCTTCAAAGTTTGTCTAGTTCTGCAATATTGTCTAAAATGTCCCTTAAGACCACACTTTAGACATTCTTTATCTCTTGCTGGGCATTTGGCATCATATGCAGCATGTCTGGGATTACCACATCTACCGCATCCATGTTGTACATTCTTTGGTTTATCAAAATTTCTTTTATATCTACTATCCACTTTATTAACTTCCTCATTTCCATTTGATTTTGTAGGATTTTTAAACTCTTCTAACTGTTTATTTACAACTTCTAGTGTATTTGCTTCTGTGATTACTCGGTCTAATGTAATTTCATCTCCAATCTGTAGTATCTTTTTCCTCAGTTCAGGTAAGTAACATTTTTCCGTTATTTGGTCGATAATGTTGTCATCTCGTTCAGCAAACTGACATTTATCAGCTTGTTTTCTCAGTCTCACAAGGAATTTTTCGAATTTTTCGTCAGGTTCTTGTTTGAGAAGCCTGAATGTATGTCGCTCGTAAATTTTGCTTTGTTTCGGTGCAAAGTAGGAATCTAGTTTCGATATTGCTACTTTAAACACGTCTACGCCTTCACTTGGTTCGATATTAGCTCCAGGAACATTGTAAAACACTTCTTGCAAATCGAAACCACCGAAATGTAGAAGAGAGGCCCTTTTCTTTACGTCTTTATCAATGTTGGACGCTTCCAAATATATATATAGTGCTCGTTTCCATCGCTCCCATCGCACACCCACCGAGGTAGATTCACCGTTACAGTCGAACTTTTCCAATGACAGGAGTGACATCTTTGGGGCGACCTGGAATAATCAATTTAATGATTCAGATAAATATCATCTGCTGTTGTGTTTGTATTGAACACGTTTTCTCTCTCGTATCAATTTAATCATCGGATTACTTTTATCCGCTATATTTTTAATACTTAGTTGTTTATATCAACAAATGCATCAATTTAATGTCGAAGTATTTTCGCTCAAGCTTATCAACACTATTACTAGCTTCCTGGTATCAATTTAATGATCAGATTTTAATCTGCTTAGTGCAGGTACCTCATATACTTATTAGGTACTTACTATATATTTTTTTTTTTTTGGGAATATCAATTTAATGATCAGATTTTAATCTGCTTAGTGTAGGTACCTCATAAACTTATTAGGTACTATTTTTATTTAATTAGGTAAGATCAATTTAATGATCAGATTTTAATCTGCTTAGTGTAGGTACCTCATAAACTTATTAGGTACTATTTTAATTTAATTAGGTAATATCAATTTAATGATCAGATTTTAATCTGCTTAGTGTAAGTATTTCATAACTTACTAGGTGCTATTTTTATTTAATTAATATCAATTTAATGATCAGATTTTAATCTGCTTAGTGTATGTAAACACCTGTATGTCATTAGTCACACACACAGTTTTTTCATCAATTTAGTGAGGCAGATCAATTCTAATCTGCGTGAGTTAGGTAGGCACCGACTTAATGGTCAACGGTTTTATTGTAGCTCTTGCTATTTACCTGGATAGGTAACTAAACACAAGCAAAATTATCCTTACAACCAAACCAATCACTCGTACTTTCTATAATTAAGCAGAATATAATATCGAATAAAGGTAGGTAGTCAATCTAAATATGTTTTTCACTGAACTTCCTAATGGTTTGTTGTTTACTAAACCAAAACTATGATTATACACTTGAAGTAGGTATATAAATATTGTTGTCATTATCCAATTATCATATTATGTGTGTATACTAGCAAAATGTTGGTAAAATATTCGACAGTCGTTCGTTATATAAACCGAGATGCAACTGTATTGGTGTCAATAACTAACGTTTATAACAATCGGTTCAGAATAATATGGTTACCCTAAGAATGACGTAACTTGTTTACTTCATTTTATCACGTAAGTAACTACCTTTCCATCTTTGTCTTTTTTTTTTTTTTTTTTAATGGTTATTATTATTGTGTACTCACTTTTGTCCTCGTCGCCACATGTATCGTCCTGCCTTTTGGAGTATTTTACGGCTCACCAACACCACAACACGCATACAATCGCACCACACAACCACTCCGCTTGACTGCCGGAGCACGACCGCCACGTGACGTCGGCGCATGAGACAACCAACACTAGTCAATACACTACAGCAACTAAAGTAAATAAATGTGCATTGTTTTAGATATTTGTGATCCTGTCATTTTGCAAGAAATACAAGATGATTTTTCTCGTACACTATGCTCACCGTCTAGATTGTTAAGGGTCATTCCGTGGTTTTGTGCAAAAAGCAATTCCAGACGAATTTACCCATGAATTTATTAGAAAAAGTGAACTGATTGTTGCTTAGAGAATAAAGACATAATAACTTTAAAAGTAGTATCGCTAATATTACATTTTTTTTTAATAAATATTTAAAAAAAAATGTAAAACTGTCTGAAAAATCATTCCTCTCCGTTTCCAAATTGGGACTTCGGTAGATCTTTCGATGTTTATTTTTCTACATTTGTGATTATGACTTTAACTAATACGCAATATTAAAGCTAAAGGCCTGAACTACAATTTATGTATTTTTATTTTCAATTTATTGAAATTTATTTATGTAAAAAGCTTCTTTTTCGAAATGTCACAAAAAAATTTTCATTACCATCCGTACACAGAAACTTCTTAATTTAAGAGAATACGAGACGGTCTTCGATACGATTCCCGTCAAAACGGGTTTATACTGGTCAGTCGGCCCTGGTAAGAGAGACGAGTGGACGTGCGCGTATTGTGGATAAAATTATTTACGATCTTCGAATTGTAACCAGTGTTTCGTCTATAAATCAGCTCATCACCTTCCTTCGATTTCACAAGGTACCGTAATAAGTAAATTATTATAAATACGTAATATGTCTATCTCTGAAAGCCATATTCGTCCTGTTTTAAAATCAAATTTTAAATGTATTCTACAACGAAGTTATCAATATAAATTGTGAATTTTTTCATTCATCTCCTCTGCATTACCTTCCGTTCCGTCCATTTTTTTGCGGGAAGGTAATGAACAGTTTTGGAAGGAAATGAAAAATTCCTATTTTTATTTAAAAATAATTGTGTTCCAGTATGTATAGTGTCTGTGTGTATTATCTACATGATACATGTTTTTTCGTATAATTTACTAAGTATTAATTTTATAAATTTCAGCATAAATATGGGTAAAACTCGTAAAAAGTTGACAAGAGAAGAAAAATTAGCTAAAGATCGGATACGTAAACGAGAAAAATATGCTCAAATAAAAAACAATCCTGAATTGTATTCCCTACAGAAAGAAAAAGAAAGAAACAGGTACAGTCGCGGACAGTTCCGGTGAATCACCCTTAAGGCGATTATCGCTTGCACCCGGCGCGCGGCGCGGCGTCTCAATGCAGAGTTAGCCCCGCCCCCTACGAACACACGCACAAATACCTGTGTTGCTACTGTAACCAGCTTAGTTGTATTTGTGTGCGTGAGTTTTACTGTCGGTTAGTCATTCATATTCTTTTTTATTTTTCTTAATGCTATGAGAGTCGATATGCCATGACTCGAGAATGTTTTGGTAATTTGGGATCTCACGTACGATCTTAAATGGTTTTTCCAGAAAATAATTACAGTTTATTTGTTTCTTTGATTTATCTTAAGTAGATATATTAGGTAGGTTGTCTTTAAAAGATCGCTTTTAGCGATAAGACCGCCCATTGTGTCACCCATTGTAAAATTTCTATATTTATGTCTGTAATTTATATGGTGTACATAATAAAGAGTATTCTATTCTATTCTATATTATGATTAAACAATTACTTTGCAATTATTTTAATATGGATCGGATTGAAGCCATACTTTATACTTGAAACAGATATTTATATTTATTTAATTAAGTGCATTACTGATTGTAGGTGTGAGGTTCTCTGATAAAATAAGTGGAACAAAAAAAAAAGAATTCTTTTTGTAAATTATAATACAAAACATTTAGTAGGTATTTGTAAGTAAGTATATTTAATAATTACACAATTACGTTAAAATCGCAAATAAGTTACATAATTATCTGAATAGTGGTTTTTATTTTGTAGTCTGGACGATAAACTAGTACCTATAACTAATTTAGAAGTTTCTCTCGGAAGAAGAGTTAAAGCTACTAGATTACTAATTGCTCTGATTTATAAGTATTATCCAAATAAATAAATGGCTTAAGTATTTCCCATTTACGTTTAAAACTCGGTCTTATCTTTCTGAGATAGGATTGCTTTTATCTCCACTAATTGGTTTCGCCGAACTGGCTCCTACTTTTGAATAATAGAACAATAGGTGAAGCCGCCTAGTGACGGGAACAGATTTAACTACTTATTACAAAAAAAGTATTCGTTTGTTAATTTGTTTATTGTCCGTTCCCCGTAAGTCTCAGGAATAAAAACTTATAACTTAGAATAGTTTTAAATATTGCGTAGCAAATCTTTTTTATTATGGTTATAAATAAAACCACTGTGTTAAAATTATAATTATATTTAATGTTATTGCACATAATTTACAAACGATTAAATGGACGAATGGATGGCTTTTACTTTTTAACCACTATTCAACAATTACATTTTACAATATCTAATTCTTTATTATTCTTATTTCTATCTTATTGTTTATATTGAGATCAAATGGGATCAGGAATAAAAGCTGTAGATCGAACAAATAAATATCTACCTACTTTCTATTCAGACAGCCATACATTCCATATTAGTACCTATCGCATTTTTAAACCAGTAACTAACAAGTAAATTGGTAATTCATTTATTAGCAATATAACTTCGTAATCAATAGGTAAGTTAGACCAGGTAAACATAAAATAATAACAATGAGGTCACTAAATTGAGGGAGGAAACAGCTCGATTAATAGCCAACAAAATATCCAAATTAAAACATAAAGTCTATTCATGTTACAAATAGATGTTATTTCAACTTAAACAAATAGGTATCAACTTTATTTTAATGGAAATTAAATTGATTTCAGAGTGACTAGCAGTATTGAAAAAGTCATAAAAATGTTTGAAGTTGTAGCGTAAAATGCATTTTATTGTGTAGGAAATAAAGTTATTTTTCCATAAACTCATGTTTGTTTCAATTTTGGCAAATAAGTCGCGAATGCAGATTAGATATCAATGAACAGTCAGCAGCAACTAAAACAGATACTTTTTTGTTTATTTTAAGGTTAAAACATAAAATGCGCCATATCAATAATAATAGGTTCTTAAACTAGATGAAGAACATGTTTACATGCTAATAAAAAAATAAAAGTATCGTCACCTATCGTGTCTAAGTTAGCAATATACATTTAAAACTCGGTTTTATTGCTTTGACATAGGATTGCTTTTATCACCGCTAATTGGTTTCGCCGAACTGGCTCCTACGTTTAAATAATAGAACAATAGGATAAGCCGTCTAGTGGCGGGTGCAGATTAAATGATTGCACAAACGTATTCGTTTGTTAATTTGTTTATTATCACGGAAAGTCGGCGCAAAATTGTGTCTTGGATGCAGTTGTTCCGATTCTTATTTTGATAGAGCAATGATTCTGATGGTCCTGAATTCCTGATCATAACTATAAATAAACCGCTGACAGAGTGATGTTCAGCTAATCTGCTAACTTCGTCATTCAGCAAGTTAGGTTCCAGTCGACTATCACCTACTTAACTGTAGTCAATATATAACCACTTATTGAAAATGGTTTTAAACAAAATATACGAAAAAATATCTCATCAGAAGACATCCAAATACCCATTACACATTTAAATTGAAAGCGACAAAAATAAGACTAAGATTAGCCTCCTTCGCTTTTGAACAGTTATATAATTTAAAAAATCAACATAATTAGAATAGTATGACAGAATCGGTTTTTAATAATATTGATTTTGCTTAGAAATATAAGTGAAATAAGCGGCCAATTTGGCTTATTGCCCTTAAAATGAATAAAATATATAATGTTACTATTAATCAATAAAATTATTATAATTTTGCTAAATTCTAAATATAATAATGTAAATATCTTTTAAAATTTTAAAAATATTTAATATTTGGTCATGGCTCCGTCCGCGTCTATAACAGCGTCGAGGCGACTCCGCATCGAGCTCACGAGGACTTGACACAAGTCCGAACCTCGAAGGGAATTCCAAACCTCTTCACAATGTGAGACGAGCGCAGGTTTAGTCCTTTCGTTCCTAAAATCCCATCTTTGAACCATCATGGCCCATAGGTGTTCGATGGGATTTAGGTCTGGAGACCTAGAGGGCCAAGCGACTGTCCTAATGTCTGGTTGCTGGAGGAGCCAATTTTGCACTACTCGTGCACGGTGTATCGGACAGTTGCCTGAAAGAAATAAAATTGCGGGACCTCATCCCTCGGATACACCGTGCGGACAGTAGGCAACATCACTTGCTCCAGCATCTCAGCATATGACTGGCCATTAGCCCTCCGGTCGATAAATGCCAGTTCACCTGGCCCGTCAACACTCATCCAACCCCACATGTTTACAATAAGTCGTCCAGACTCGTGGTTGGAACTCACGTTTCGAGGCTCGTAACGTGTGTTATTAACACGCCATAAATTCCGACGACCATGTTGGCTGGATTTAAATGACTGTTCATCGGAAAATATGGCGTGTGAGAAGTCAAAGTCCCTATAATCTCGAGCGAAGCGCACTCTTGTTTGTTTTTGCGCGTCGTTGAGCACAATTTTTTTGGCGGGTCGTCTGTGGTGAACTTCAGCGGCATGTAGCGCTCTCCTTATAGTTCTTACACTGTATTCATACTCCGCAGCGAATCTTGAGGTCTTGGTAAATGGATCTTGCTGGTAAACGTTAACCATGTGCGACACTCGACTCTCCATAAGAATGCGCGGACGAGGGGCACGAGGTTGATCATCAATCGAACCCTCAGCAGCATCACGGTTGATCCAGCGACGAACAGTATTTCTCTGTAAAAAAAAATTGGTTGTCTATAAAGTCGGTTTACGGACGATAATTTTACGTGATAACGTACGTCATAAGAAAACAATGCGTCACAAGCCGAACGCTTAGGCCGATCGTGTCTTTATCGCTTGTTCCGCGCTCTCGCTTGCACGCTCGGCTCATGTTTTGTCTTAATGTATCTAATTTATTAAGTCGTTCCCAATTAAGAAAAACCTAAATGTATAACGATTCGACAATTGCGCCACTTGTCACAACCTGTCAAAGGGCGTATGGAGGTTGCTCGCAAAATTGCACATTTCATTTAATCAAAATGTAATGCCTAACGTGACACCCTAAATTAGCATTACTTCTGAATGTTTGACGATTGATATGCTTTCATTAATGATTGCCTACCTACTAATGAATACATCACTGATTACGTTCGCAAGCAGTATTTCAAACAACATAGGCTACGTAAAATAGAGCTGCAATTTGCAAATAACTAACGAAACATGAATTTTGCGGCTAGGTTAAAAGAAACTATAAAAAATCCGGGATTTTTGTAGAAAAATCCGGGATTTTTGTAGAAAAATCCCGGGTTTTTTTATCCATACTATTATACCTGCCTAATGCTTACGGTTGTTGACACTAAATGAAACTACCCATAATTCAGAACACTCACTGGTTTCTAATAAAAAACAGATAAGAATTAAAATGTTTGTAACGTAATGCATATCATGATATCAGTATTATAAAAATGTAAAAATAATAAAAATGTGCGAGATTTTATTAGATAACTTACCTACATTTCGTTTTAAACAAATATTTTGGAAACAATGATGTAGGAATCGAAATAAATATTGTGTTGAGTATGGAAATATGTTCAAATTACAAGTTATTTAAGTATTACCTATTTCGAATCGTATCGGTACATTAGTGTATTTTCGTTAGCTGATTTATTTTTCTTGTAAGTATCTAATGCGTATTTCTTATATATTTTTTTACCATCGTCCTTATTTTGGTGGTCTGAATGATTTCTAAAAGTTTGTCCATCTATTTTAATGGGACTGTTTGCAACAGATCTAGCAACCCGGTTGCTAGGGGATTATTATTATTGTTGGTTGGCTAGCGACCGGGCGGCTTACGTGTTTTTTTACCTTTTGTTAATTATTCTTGTGATTTTATTATACTCAACTGCACCTTACCTGGATTTAATTTGGTGCCTAACAGGGTCATATATAAAATTATTAGAATAATATAATATTACCTAAATGTTTGGATGTATGAAGTCGCTTGATACACGATTATTTGATTTCATTTTATAAATTAAAGTCGCAATAATATGAAGGTTTACATTGTGATCTGAATACATAGTTAAAAATACTTCTAACTTAATAAAGTTGATAAGAAGTGATGAAGAATGAAGTTATAAGTATATAAATCATTTCAATTATGAAAGTGAATTAAAGACGTCTAAACTGAAATAATTTAAAAGTGTGCATTTGAAAATAATAATAATAATTAAGTTCGTCGATTTATATCAATATATTTAACTCTACAAATATTAAATGTGACATCGACTTACCGTAACATTTAATTCTTGCGATATTTGCGTAAAGTTAAACCCTTGATTGTATAAAACCAAAATTTGGTTTCGTTCTTCCCTTAATAAGTTTCGCGGCATCGTTCAAGTCCAGAAAACACAGCACGGGTCAGCAGGAAGGCAATCAATAGTCCAATAAAACAATGCACAGGTCACCAGAAAAGCAAAAATCAGTCCAAAAATCACGGCACGGGTCACTCTTTGTTTATAGGGATCGTAAAAGCGCAGAAAGACGTGTTGACAACAAGCGAATGCAAATTGCAACTGAGTGGGAGTGTAAAACAAATAGATACGTATCGTTTTGGGCGCTTCCTGTGATTAGCCAAAATTATTTGTGGGCCCCGCCCACTAATTATTTTGGCGAATCACAGGACTCGACTGCTCATACGCATGTTGCGCAGTTCAAAGCATTTTGTTAGATAAACGGTTCACCGCTGGTGTCCGCCATAGTACATAGTAAGAAAAGAGAAGAATAAGATCTGTAGCATTAAAGACATGACTCCTAGAGCACAAAGGGAACAACGAAGGCGTTGGCGGAAAAATTCTCAAAACTATCTGAAAAAGATGGAAAAAGCAAAGACATTAGAGAGAATACTGGTGGAAAACTCACCACCCCAGAGTGAGTCAAATTTTTGTGTTAATGCGGAACCCCAAATACCAGATCCTTTGACGGTAGCTGAACCAGGACCAAGTACAATCAAGCATAGTAAGTCTACACAATTATCTAAGTTTAATAATATTTTAAGACGTACACGTTATAATCATATGAAGACAGTAAAGATATTGAACGGTAGGATTAAAAAATTAGAAAGAGAAAAAGATGTATTACGTAAAAGAAGTAATATAACTCAAAAAGTCTGTGATACTATAGAAAAAAAGGTAGATGAAGTATTGACAGAAATTCGACCAGATAAAAAGGAAGCAGTAAAAAAACAACTGCTTTTCAGTGAAACTATATCCCAAAATTTGCAAAATACTTATAAAACAATGACTAAAAAAGACAAAAGAAATTTTGTAGACACGGTTACCAAAGATGATACAAAATTAAGGAAATATAAGTTACTTCATAAATTGCCATTTTCCCGAAGAAAGAAGAAAACAGCTACTGTAGAAAAAAAACAAATATTGTTAAATAAAATCCACTCCTTCTTTGAAGAAGATACAAACAGTAGAGTTGCAGCGGGGAAAAAGGAATTTATAAAAAAGAAAGGAGTGAAGAAACAGAAGCGTTACCTGAATGATAATTTAAAGAACTTGCATGAAAAATTTTTAAAGGAGCAATGTAGTGTAAGTTATTCGTCCTTCTGTAAGTATAGACCCTATTGGGTAGTCTTTCCTAAAGTAGACCGAGACACTTGTCAATGCAAATTACATTCTAATGTTAATCTTTTAATTAGGGCTCTTAAAAATGCCCAAATTATCTCTGAAAGTTCGGGAACTCATGTTATAAATAGTCTCTGTTGTGATGTAAAGCAAAAATGTCTCGAACGTTCATGTGAATTCTGCGCAAATAAAGTTTTGAACTATCATGAATTTAAAAATGATAAAAAAATTGTATTCCATCAGTGGGTTGTAGAGAAAAAACCGTATACAGGAAAAGATGGAAAACAAAAGATTAAAATAGTGTCTATAAAACAAAGGTTTGAAGACTTTCAATTCAATTTATTTGCGATAAGTGTTGGTACAATATCGGTCTTAACATAATATTATTATTGTGGATCCTTAACACTTAGTCATATTACTGTGACATGCAAATATCTATGTTGCTAATTAACAATAATTCTATTAAAGTTATTAAAATTACAATTGGACAGCAATATTATTGTTATTATACAAATGTCATATGGTAATTAAATTATTATGATTGTTATTTATTTTTCAATGTCTTATTAAATATGTCGTTTACCGAGTAAAAATTATTTTCCCTTAACCATGCTTTTAGACACCTTATAAATTTAGTTCCCGCGAAACGTTATTTATAAATTAGAGTCATCGTTAGATACATTTCTTAAGCACAATTTAAACATAACAGTACAGTATCAAGTTATCAAGCAACTAAAACAAAATTTGAAAGATCATGAGATACTAGTGCACGTAGATTTTAGTGAGAATTATTGTTTAAAATATAATGAGGAGATACAATCTTTCCACTTTGGAGGAAGTAGAGAACAAGTTTCTTTACACACCGGGGTTCTTTATTACAAGGATAATGACGCAGGTGTATTTCGGACCAAATCGTTTTGCACAATTAGCGATTGCTTAAAACATGACGCTAAAGCCATATGGGCACACTTATGTCCCATTTTAAAGATGGCGCAAACTGCAGTGCCTTATGAAATAGTACATTTTTTATCTGATTCACCATCCAGCCAATATAGGAATAAAACAATATTTTATATGATAACTAAATTAGGAGATATTAACCCCAATATACGTCGAGTGACATGGAATTATCAAGAGTCCGGTCACGGAAAAGGGGCTCCAGATGGTATAGGAGCAGTGGTTAAACGCACTGTTGATAATTTTGTCAAATATGGTGGAGATGTTGGTACTTATGAAGACTTCTGGGCTTTAGTTACCAAAAATATACCAAACGTATACTTTGATATGATAACTGAACGCGATATTGAAGATAAAATAATTCCGCCAAATATACCAGGTTTTAAAGGCACAATGAAAGTTCATCAAATAATATGGACTGCTGATAATAAAAAGACTATAAATTTGCGCAGTCTTAGTTGTTTTGAATGTCAAGATTGCTTTATCCCTTGCCAACATAATAAACATTTAGGCTATCTCAATTCAGATTACTACGGTGAAACAGAATGTAGTCAATCTCGTGATCAGTGTAGTGAAAACGAAGTCACTGGTTTCAAAGACAACCAATCCATATGTAGCATAGATACGTCTACAATTTTAAATAATTTAAATTTAGATGAATCAGACGTTTTGAAAAATTTAAAATCTTTAGAGGGTCCTATCGATTTACAGCTCTCACCTATACTTAATATATCTACATCTTCAACTGTAACCAGATCTCCTAAAATTAAGATTTTATCTGATGTTCGTATAAGTTGGGAAAACCGCAATTTTTATAAGATTTCAAAGAAAAATCTTGCCCCTAAAAAACTAGATGAAGTATTTACAGTACACCAACGAGAATTCGAGACTTTTATTCAATCAAACGTACAGTAAGGCATCAATTTTGCATAAGCATATTAAAGTTCAAATTGCTGTGATAATACCGGCCGCCTCGCGCCGCAGGCCACATCTGTGTGTGTAAGTCGAACACGCATTGGCTAGCGTGAGCGTCACAGTATAAATATCTTTCTACTGTCCTAGCGTCGAACGAAACAAAACATATCGTCGCTTTTACGCACACGGTACTACGTAATTACACATAACCTTGGTGGGTTCATACTACTGCTCAAATTCACTTCATCATAGCAAGTATAGATAGCTTGTAACGTAACCTAATGGTTTAGCAAACGTGAAAGTCTGGGTTCCAATCTCGAGATGAGACTATTATTTTTCTTTTCAACAATTATCTTTTTCGTTTTTTTTTTTTGTTATTCAATAGAGATAATAAAAGAGAATAACAATGTAATAATTTTTATGTTTTTATTATTATATTGTTATGCTTATGTTATATGGGGTTAAAAATAAAAATGTTTTATGCTTAAGTGATTTCAAAATGTTTATTCGTTATAAGCAGTCATATTTATTAGGACTTATTGCGGTTATAGCTTAAGTATTCATTTTCATTATGAAAAGAAGATTGAAACTAAACCTCAAAATAATCCTTATTAATACGGATATGACACAATTTTATTTTAATATTACTAAAATCAATTTATAACTTAATACTTTGTATAAATGTTCTTGTTTATTATTTCCAATCAAATATTATGTTTTTGAGCTGGTTTTCGTTTGCACGGCGAACGCTTCGTAAACACTTGTTGAATAATTCGGCAAAATATCTCGGAAACCAATTGTTTCATATTCACTGACCAGCTGGGCCTTCCACTTCGCTTTCGACTGGCAAGGCTACCCTCTTCCTTATATCTTTTGACCCTCCGACTCACAGTAGGTAATTTCTCTAAAACAAAAAAGGAATACTGTTAAGCTACTAGCAAAATTATAAAATATTATTACCTACTATTTTGAAACAAAATTATTTTGAAAATAGAAATGTTACAAAATGATTATATATTATAATATTATGCTTAATATTATATTCATCATTCCAAAAGTAAATAAATAAACTTTAGGAAATATATTTTTTTTTTCTATTTAGGGCTTATGGTAGGTAAATATAAAACGTTTAAAAAAATAACTACAAGGATCATCATTAATTATACTTTAATTAGATAAATGTTCCATAAAATAATGAAATCATAATACTCACAGTCAGTCCGGTTTCATCAAATATTTGTGATATAATAATAAGTCCATATTTACGCAGCGCGATAATATCAGCAGCTATCATCTCGATATTTAAATTTGCTTGCATTTCAAAATGAACTACAACAACGCTAATAGATTAAACACACTTCACATATCAAATTATCCACCAACCAAGAAGCAACAACATTCTATTTAGTCGGGGACTAGCGGTGAATGAGTTAAGCATCTGTCTACCTTATGTTTTATTTATTTAGATTTCTGTGGGTATAATCATAAAGTTTTATGAACTATGTGAACAAGACGAACATGACACGGAACTATATTCGAGTAATATGCGAGTGTGTGTGTCTAATTACTCATTAAAAGAAGGTCGTAAGTTAAACTAAACGTCAAGCTATTGCATTGTGACTTTGCCTATGGACTTTTGGAGCCTACTGTACCAGAAGAACAAGAGTTAGACAGCAATAATTATGAAAAATCAGATGACAGTGACGAATTAAACATTTTTTAGGATTCTGTGATTTGTGTGTAATGTTTGTGATTTTATATTTCTATTTTCCTACTACTGTATTTTTAAGAGAAATTTCATTAATCTTGGTATTGTATTTGTTTTCGATAGAAGAATCGGTTAATTTTAAGATTTTTTAATATTTTTTAGATTATATTATAATAATAATAATATTTAACTGTTTTTCTTATTGTATGCGATTGAGGTTTTGACTCAAAAACCAAAAGATTAGTTACCTGTTATAGTTTTGTAATGCCTATTGGAGAGCAGGTTATTCTGTTTATTTGTTAGCTTTTAGAAGTATATTTTTTTACGCTATTTCTGTGATTTTGTATCTGAGACCAAAAATTCTACCTTCTCTTATTACTATTAGTAAATAGTAGAATTGTATTCAATATTGATCGTTATACGAGTCAGTCTAATGTTGTAAATTTGTTTGGCTACTGTTTGAGGGTCTATAGCCATTAATTACCTACCTAATTAAGAACTGTGATTATGCTTCCTTCCACAAAGTGTTTTTTTTAAACAGAACTGAATTAAAAGTCTGATTAGAAATAAAAAATAATATGTTGATTACTGTAAATCATTGTTTCATTTTTCTTTATAAAATTATTGTCTATTATGTTTCATTCCTATCCTAGCCCTTTTATTACCTTCCCGAGTTATTCATTACCATCTCACCCTAGTTCATTACAATCCATACAGTTTTCATCACCATCCTGTTGTTGGTTTTCAGCTAGCCATATCTCAATTAGTAAATAATATAAAAAATGCCTTCCACTTTTTATGAATGTGACGACGATTTCAATTCGAATAAAATAAAAATAAAAGTTAAATCTATTTTTTTTTTTTTGATTCCGCGGATCGGCGCAATTTGCACGAAACGACGGAATCACCCTTAACAACGATGAACAACGTTTCGCCACTATCATCACCTGTTCCAGAAATGTCACCAGAAACACGCGAACTATTTAATGTATTAACTGAGCATGAAGCAATCTATGAAAATAATGATGTTTCAATACATGTAGAGGGACTTGATTATTGCGATAGTGATGACAGCGTTAAGGATCCGAATTACATCTCACATAGCAACGGAATACATAAAGACGAGTTCACAACGTCTTGTTCATCTTTTAATGATAACGAAAATCATGAAATATCAACGGAACTTATTCTAGCTACGGAAGACGAAGATTTACGATCTACTTTGGAAACCGGCAGACCTAACAAGGACCATAAGCGTATTAAAGCTACACAACATATAAAACAATTTAAAGTTTCCTCGAAACTACTAGAGAGGCGATGCTCAGAAAATGACTTGCAACAGAAGCAACCACCTGCAAAAATATTAGGAAGGTCCGGATCCGGTGCTATATTATCAAAAATTAAGCCAAAGTCTAGCTCTCCGAAGAAAAAACATGTTTCTGATCCTAATAACTGGAAAAGACGTATTGAAAGGTCCAAACGTTTGAAAGGTGAAGTTTATAAAACGATCAAAGGAAAAATTGTTGCGGCTGCGCCTTTGAAGCAACCTAAGTGTCTGTCAAAAGGCAAACATAAATGCAACGCTAATATACCTGAAGATGCGAGGAAAAAAATTTATGACTCATTTCGAGCTATGGAATCATTACAAGAGCAGCGTCAATTTATAATTCAACACGTTACAAAAGAAGGTAAAAAACGATCTACAACAAGTGGTCCATCGCGGAAAGTAAGTACGCATCAATATTGTTTCACAATAAACAATGAAAAGCTTAAGACACCTTAAACATCAAGGAAGGAATAGTAAGGGGTGCTCTAAAAAAGATTTCTGAAGAAGGAGTTCTTTTAGCTGATAGAAGAGGCAAAAAACCTCCATCTAATAAACTTTCTATTGAGAGACTTGATCGAATTAAAAAACATATTTTTTCGTTTCCTGCGATGGAGTCGCATTATTGCAGAAAGAATTCCAAGTTCAGGTATCTAGATTCTGGACTGAATGTGACCATAATGTATTCATTATACAAGAAAAAATGTGAAGACGAAGGCGCAATACCAGCAGGAATAGAGTCTTACCGGAAAGTCTTCAGGTCCTATAAATTGAGATTCCATGTGCCGAAAAAGGATCTCTGCAAAAAGTGCGTCGCTTACAAGGAATTAAAAACACATGACCCGAGCAGCCCTGAAGAGGAACATCATTCGAACCATCTTAAGCGACGCGACGATGCTTACCTGCGTCGAGACGCTGACAAAGCAGCAGCAAAGATTGATCCGAAGACTTTGGCATTTAATTTTGACCTAGAAGCCGTCCTCCAAACTCCTAAAGCTACATCTGGACCATTCTTTTACGTTCGAAAATTAGCTGTATACAATTTGACCTTTTATAAATTTGGCGATCAAGACGTAGACTCTTTTACATGGGACGAAACGGAAGGTAAACGGGGAAGTGCTGAAATTGCAACCTGTGTTTACAAATATATTTGTAGTCACAAACAAGGCATAACACATGTGAGAATGATGTCAGACAATTGTGGCGGCCAGCAAAAAAATTTTAGTTTTTGCTGTATGTTGCTGCACTTGGTGACAAATCATTCCACAGTAAACATAATTGATCATGTTTTCTATGAGTCTGGACATAGTCACATGGAATGTGACTCTATTCACTCCAAAATAGAACAGAAATGTAAAAATACAGCAATTTACACTCCGGACGGTTGGATTCAAGTGATGAGAATAGCCAGAACAAATCCTCGTCCATTTAATGTGAATGTCTTAGTTCATGACGATTTTTTAGATTTTAATCCCAATCATTGTCAGTTTGCGGAAGAAATTTCGAAAAAACAAGGTTCAAAAAAGAAAAGAACAAAAGAACAAGAAGACAATGGAGAACTAGACGAGACAAGACCAAAAGTGAAGATAAATTTCCAAAATGCTGTGTGGATTCAATACCGTAAAGACATCCCTAAATCAATCTTTATTAAAACTGACTACAATGACGAGACCTTTAAAGAATTTAAAATAAAATCAAAAAGAGGAAAGAGTACAGCAATAGTACCAAGTAATATTTATGCTGAAAGAATACCGATTTCCAAAGCAAAAAAAAGAGATTTATTAAAACTATGTAGATATAATCAGATACCAAAATATTACCATTCTTTTTATGAAAACCTACCCGATTCGGAAGCAATTCAAGATCGCTTGCCTGAACCAGATGCTGAAGACGAAGAGGAATTGAAAATTACAATTTTCAAGTACTTCCATTTACTCTTACTTTTATTGTAAGACTGTATTAGTTTGTAAGTTTTGATTTTGTGTCTTCTATCGTAAGCAAATGTTTTCATACAACATAAAACGTTTGCTTACGGTTCTATTCGCGTCATTACTTCGGGTTTGTCCGACTAGTGTCCATCTCATACGGAGATCTTAGTCATGAGCTCTTGTGTGAAAGTCGCAACTCCACAAATGACGTGAGTAAAACCGTAAGGAAATATTTATTTGGAAAATTGTTGTTACTTATTATCTTTTATTTTGTTGTTTTACTCGTAAAAGCAGATTAGTTGATTTTTTTCTTAAATAAATACATTCATTTGAATACGTATTTTATTATTTTATTTTGTGTTCCTACTCCAAACATAATTTTGTGATTTCACTGTCTTGAATTATTTCTAAAACATTTTGATTTAGGAACTTATTTTCCTTGAAAAGACGTGATATATCTCATAGTAAACTAACGAAAGTGGCACTTTCGTTATCTATATCGTAACAACTTAAATTATAAATTCTATAATTTAAGTTGTTACGATAGTAGAAGTTGTTGTATTTGAGCACTACAATCAGCCTTTTTATTTTCGTGATGGTAAAAAAAAACATTCAGTAGGTATTTAAAGTAGAAATATGAAAAAAAAACAATGTGAAAACGATGTAAAAATAAACATTTGGGACATTGTATTGTATACACTGTAAATTTTTATGGTTGTTTGTCCGATGCAGAATGATATGCCCTAAAGTAGTACTTATATTTATTTTATTTTTTTATCCTTAAAAAAAACTATTTACCTAAACAAGATAAAATAATTTCGCTGCAGGAAAATAATCATTATTATAGAATAATGCAATTTATTTTGCTTTACAAACATAATTAATAAAACCAAAGCGAACTATCAATGTTATCCAGAAACTTAGAAAAAGTTAAAACTATCGAAACAAGTTACAATTCAGTAAGCATAATATGACAAGAATGTGGACTGGAATGTGAAAACAAAAGAGGCCGGCGCGCGCGTGCGTAGAAACTGGTTTTTTTGCAAAGCATCTACTTATAGTGCGTTTTTAGGGTTTCGTACCCAAAGGGTAAAACGGGACCCTATTACTAAGACTTCGCTGTCCGTCTGTCTGTCTGCCTGTCCGTCTGTCAACAGGCTGTATCTCACTAACCGTGATAGTTAGAGAGTTGAAATTTTCACAGATTATGTATTTTGGTTGCCGCTATAACAACAAATACTAAAAACCAGAATAAAATAAATATTTAAGGGGGCTTCCATACAACAAAAGCGTTTTTTTTGCTCGTTTCTGCTTGATATTAAAACGGCAACGGGTGGACGCTTGAAATATTTATAGAATACTAACTGACCCCGCAAACGTCGTTTTGCAAAAAAAAAAAAATAGAAAGTAGCCGATTCTCAGACCTACCCGATATGCACACAAAATTTCATACAAATCGGTCCAGCCGTTTCGGAGGAGTATGGTAACTAACACTGACACGAGAACTTTATATATTGGATTTAGTTTTATAGTCACTTTAAAAATAAATAATTTAATTAAAATAAAACAAATATTATATTTCTCATACAACAGACATGCTTTTTTGTCGTTTTTATTGATAATGGTAGATACGGAACCCTTCGTGCGCGACTCCGACTCGCACTTGGCCGATTTTTTTTAAGCTCTTGCGTTGCAAACACATTGTTTTGTTAAATTCTATGTAAATTTTTGTATAAGTAATGATATTTTTTCAATGAATCTGTAATGTAAACATTTAATATGAATATATAGCTTACCTGTGCTAAAAACATATAAAAAATAAGAATCTGTAATTTTTTATTATGAAATCTTGATGAGATCTAAAAAAATAAAAAATATATCTAATTATTTGAATTGTTTTTTTGTTTTACAAATCCAACCCATCCAAAAAACCCACCAGTGCTTATTTTACAGTACTATTTAAGCCGGTATAGTTATACCTTTTATATTATAATCTCTTGGTTTTCAAGAGAATAAAAAAATAGTGGATAGAACCCATATCCTTACAATTTAAAATTTTCATATTAGAAAGTCTCCGCCGCGTTTGTCTGTCTATTGGTTTGCGATTCATGAGAAAGGTTTAAGTGTATATAATAATACATGCATATTATAGTAAAGACAAGTATTTCAAAGATTTGTTACAACCGTGCGAAGCCGAGGCGGGTCGCTAAAAGATTATAAAATAAAATAAAAAATAAAATATCTTTATTTCAGACCTAAGTCCATAAGTTATTAGTTGTTAGTAACAGATTGTGCTTATATGCTATGTTAGTGTTGTTAGTACGTACTTAATTTCATCCTATAAACCTATTGCTATTTCCACCCAGTGCCTCTGGATGGGGCAGTCTGGTCTGCCAGCAATAATTTTCAGGATACTGTTACGAGTGTTACGCAAGCGTTGCAGCAAGGAAGCCGCTTTCTTACGCATGATGGCGTGAAAGCCATCCGTGTGAACTGCAGCAAACATTCCAGATGCACTACAACGCCGCGGCAACTGCAACAGCATCCTGAAAGCGTTGTTGTATTGTACGCGCAGGACGTTGTAGGCTCGGCTCGTATATGACACCCACAGGCCGCTCGAGTAGAAGGACTGACAGAACGCCTTAAATAAACTGACTTTAAGAGCCATTTCACGTTTTCGCGCGAATTTCTAAGATTTTAGTCGCCTAATTTACCGTCTTAGGTAATACCCTGACATTGTTGAATACATGTAAAAAAAAGACCAATCTTTCGTATTGATACTTCATGTAACACATTTACAAAAACTTATTTGTTTTCTTTGTGGTGATTAATCTCCCACAACTAGTTTACTGAAAAAACATCGCAGAGTCAATTTCAGATTCCTATATCTATCATTAGTATTTATAAATTTGACAAAAGAAAATACATTAAGCATCAGACATATAGTTTTGTCGACACATAATGTAATAGAATATCGATTACCAATAACATTAATTAGTAAAAAAATAAAGTCTTAGGGCAATTTTTACGTTTTATATCGCTATCTTATCGCGATTTTTTGGTTTAAATAAAGCGTAATTACAGTAAAAAAATTATGTCAAAATAAACTATGATCTTTAACAAAACTAATTCTAAAGTTTTATTAAAATCCTTTCATTTAATTAGACATAATATTGTTATTGACATCACTCTAAACTATAATAAATTACAATGCATAAGCGGACATCGATTAGTACGGCGCGAGCGCTCATCGACGAAGGACCTGTGCCATTTTTTCCCGCGTCCCGATTGTCGAGCGCACGTATCGTGAACGCATTATTATACTACGAGTACAACATTTTGATCCTCTTCGTATTTTTTGAAAAAATGCTTCCGAAATTGACTCGGTTTTACCAAGATTGCGTATTGCCAGAAATCATAGACCCTAGAAAGGCAAGATCAATGCCTTTACGACAAATATTTATATAGAGTACTCGTAAATTATAGTCATTATTACTTCACAATAATGTCTGATTGTTTATCTGTTAATTTTTATTATACGCTAGTATTGCAGGAGAGGAGTCCGTGGCTAAATAATAACAGCCGCACAGGTCGGTCGATCAGGTTAAGCTATGCTTGCCGCGGTTGGTCTGTGGATGGGTGACCATCTTTACATACTGAGACCCCTCCGTGCCTCGGAAAGCACGTTAAGCCGTTGGTCCCGGCTGTCATTCGTGGATCTTTGACAGTCGTTACGGGTAGTCAGAAGCCCGAAAGTCTGACAACCAGTCTTACCAAGGGGTATCGTATTACCCAGTAACTGGGTTGTGGAGGTCAGATAGGCAGTCGCTCCATGTAAAATACTGGTATTCAGCTGCATCCGGTTAGACTGGAAGCCGACCCCAACATAGTTGGGAAAAGGCTAGGCAGATGATGATGACGCTAGTATTGCATACAATTAAGTATTCCTAACTGAACAGACAGCTATGCTGCTGGGGAGTTTGTTCCGCCACTTCTTCTCACCAGCGAAAGCACTAGACAGTGGTGAAGGGCGGGCGTTTTTGGGGGACTGTCTTTTGTAAATTTTGACGTTCGAAGTGCTGATTCTCAGCCTAGTTTGAATAAATGACTTTTGATTTTGACATATTTGTTCTTTTTTTATTAGTCTAGAAAGAAAGCTTTAGTAGACTGAATAAATAAAATAACTTTTTTTATAAGTCTAATTCTAATCTAACCAAGGTGTATTACGCTCTTAACGGCTCAAGATTGTTTAGTCCGTGTCGACACTCGCGCTACACTGTTTGCATTGTGTATGTGTGGATAGCTACGCACACATACACAATGCTGCCATCTTTTACCTAAACTCGAGCGTCAAACATTTGTGAAATGGCTCTTAACGTCTGCCGTGCAGCGAGCAAACCTTCGGGCGATCATATTGCTCCTTACTGCCAACGCCCTGCGCTCGCGCTCTATGTCGCCATCATCCCGTAGGTCACTAGTGACAACATGACCTAGGTACTTAAAACTATTCACTACATTAAGTACTACGCCGTTGAGATATACCGGAGGTACACGACGGGGCTGTTGTTTAGGTACCGTAAACACTAAGACCTCACTCTTTTTTGAGTTGTATTTAAGGCCGTGCGCCTCCGCATACATCTCGCAGATCGTGAGTAGCTTCCTCAGTCCGCTCATCGATGGACTGAGCAACACCATGTCGTCCGCGTAACTTATGTTATTGACACATGTACTGTCTATATGACAGCCGACATGTGTGCTGCTCAGTCGCTCGATGAGCTGATTCACGTACAAATTAAATAACAGGGGCGAGCTTAACCCCCCCTGCCTTACACCACATTCCATTTGATATTCATCCGACAGAGTACCGACCCACCTCACCCGATTTATCTGGTGAGCATACCAGTATCTGAGGAGGGCTGTGTACTCCGCCGGCACACCCGTGCCCCTCAACTTGTCCCATAGCACATCATAAGAGACAAGATCGAAGGCTTTCGACAAATCGAGGAAACACGCGTACACCGGCGTCCTCCTCGCGGTGTAGTACTTGACGGTGTGTTTCAGGCTGAGGATGGCACTCTCTGTGGACAGGGAGCCTTGAACCCGTGAACCCGTTTCATCAGACCGTCAAGCACCTTGGCCATGGTGGTGGCTAGTGAGATGGGTCGATAGTTCTGCCGTCCTTTAACTAGAAGGCCGTTAAGCCCAAAAAGTTGTTTCGGAGTAAATGCCAAAAAACGTGGGAATCGTTGTTTCTTAAAAACTATGATACTTAGGATAATGATTGTTGGACACATCAATTGATATTTCTTTCTGTTTATCGTAGATAACCCTTTTTGTCCAATAACTATTATTAATTAATTTTAAAATTCATTTTTCTAATTTTGTTAAGCATGTAACCTAGTTATTGCATCTTATTACTGTACTAAAAGGCCGTTATCCATACCTTAGCGGCTTTTTAGTCAAGTAATTTATTTAAAATGTTAAGCTTCATAATGTTTGTTATATTTTGTTTAGAAATACTTAACTAAAAAGTTGTTAAGTGACATAACTGCTTTATAGTCATGACATTCGCTTTAATTTCAATTTCAATAACTTTCCTAATGAGCAGTTACGGGGCTTTAGATGCTTTTTAGCTAATTGTTGGCAATGTTATATGGAATTTTTGTAAACTCTTAACTACTTTACTTAACTAAAAGGTGGCTAAAAATATTTCGCTTGTGGTTAACTTCTGTATAGTGTAGCATTCATATGTAAATATGTGAGTAATTAATTAAATACTTAGGTACATCATGTTCTTTTAAAAATCAAAAGTATAATTCAACATTTAAAAGATAAAAGAATTACTTATAATTTTAATACGCAATAATAATCAACTTATAACGAATTATGATCTAACAGATCATGAGCTCATTATTTGGCATGGACAATATTCTTAATCCATGTTCTTTATTCCATTGATTCAACCATTGATTTAATAGAAAACTTCTAACCCAGTTATTTTAATAAACTAAGGCTACATTATATCAGACATGAGGCAACTTCAGTCCTAAATTATTTAAATATTATAACAAATAAAAGTACCTAATAAAATATGTAGTAAAATTGCACACTAAATTAATTATAAAACATAAGCTGGAATAAAACATTGAATACTTTTTATACCGGTAGTTCATTCCCTTGGGTTAATTATTCGAAATGATATCGTTTACCAACCTCCACGCGGACGGATCCATAAGCAAAAGCTTGTAGTTTTAAGTATTTAGGAACATAACAATATCTAAATTAAACACAGTCATCAATATACTCAGCCTATCGCAGTCCACTGCTAGACAAAGGTCTCTCCCAGGCTGCGCCATAACACCCTGTCCTCTACCTTCCGCATCCTGTTTATCCTAGCCACCTTATTTAGGCCGTCGATCCATCTAGTTGGGGGGAGGCTCACTCGACACTTGCCGATACGCGGTCTCCACTCCAGGACTCGTCTGCTCCACCGGCCATCGGTCCTTCGACAAACATGGCCAGCCCACTGCGACTTCAGTTTGCTTACTCTGCAAGCTATGTCGGTAACTGCGGTTCTTTTCCTGATATTTTCATTCCTGATTTTATACTTCAAAGAGACTCTGAGCATAGCTCGCTCTATAGCGCGCTGAGCGGCCTTGAATTGTGTACCAGCCCGACCGTCAATGTCTTCGTTTCGGCAACGTATATCATGACAGACAGGACGCACTGACCTTAGTCTTCAAACACTGCGGGATAGGCGACGAGACGACTTGACGAAGTTTTCCAAATGCTGCCCAGCCCAACTGGATCCTTCAGTCGGCTTTTTTCTCAATGTTGTGTCTACTGAGCTGGTTGACTTGCCCTAGGTAGACATAATCCTTCAAAACTTTGGTTGGACTCGTTAAGATGTGCGAATTGTACATGAATTTTGTCTTGTCCAAATTTAAGCTGAAGGCAACCCACTGAGAGGCTCCATTTCGGCTGGAGAGATTTAGTCAATATGACGATGTCATCGGCAAATCGAACAAGATGAACAGACGCTGAAACAGTTAGACCAGATGTTGCACAACCTAAATGGAGCCTCCATTTAGGCTATGCAGCATCTGGTCTAACTGTTTCAGCGTCTCTGCCATTAGGACGATATCATCGGCAAATCGTAGATGTGAAATGTACTCGCCATTCACGTTGATACCCTGTCCAGTCCACTCAGCCAGAGATATTACCTACATCCCCTTGTCTCACCCCTCTGAGCAGTTGGATGGGGTTGTTTTCTGATCCTGGATCTGAAAAGTCATTGTGGCAGCGTCGTACAAATATCTCAAAGCCCGCACGCGCGCGCGCGCGCTCTCTCTATCTTTCTCTCTCTCTCGTCTCTTCGATGTAGCGTCAGTCAATTCGACATCGTTGCAGAAAGGCCAGAACTGCCCATATTTTGACGGAGTCGCATCGTTTCTCGTAGTCCACAAATGCTATACACAGGGACTGGTTATACTCCGCGGTATTCTGTATAATTTGCCGAACATAGATGTGGTCTATGGTACTGAAGCCTTTTCGAAAACCGGCTTGGTTTGGCGGTTGGAACTCGACATGTCTCTTCGCGAGACGGTCCGTGACGACCCTCGGGAGCAGCTTGTATAAGTGTTTCAGCAGTGAGATGGGTCTATAGTTCTTCAGCGAGGATTTGTCACCTTTTTTGAAGAACTGAACCACCGCATCTCTGCTCCACGCCTCGGGCGTTGTACCCTCTTAGATGACGGAATTAAAGAGACTCGCTAGCTCTTTGATTTTATTGTATTTATTTTTTTGGATCGTAAGTAAGCACTAGGAAGTGGTGAAGGGCGGGCGTTTTGGGGACTGTCTTTTGTAATTTTGACGTTCGAAAAGTGCTGTTTCTCAGCCTAGTCTGAATAAATGACTTTTAATTTTGTTTTCTTGTCGTTTTGGGTTTTTCTGTTTCAATATCTTCATCTGTATGGTCACTTCTTCGATCTTAGTTAGATCTCGTAGTTCATATCTTTGACAGAGTCAGTGTCAGTGTCCTCCGGGTGGAAAGATTTAGTCCGACGGGACGGCGGATGGCTTGAGCAGGGCACCCGCACCCCACTCAACCCCGGAGTGAACGCGGCGCGAGAGTCGGCTAACTGCCTTTTAGCTAAGTAATGAGGCTTAGCTGCTTTTTAGTTAAGTATTCTGGGAAATGTGCAGAATTACATGCTTAACTAAAACAGCGTTAAGGGCTGGTAACTGCAAATAAGTAAATTTTTTCACATAAACTGTTCTTTAAATGCTAACTATAAAGAAGTTATAGTCCGTTAGCGTCTTTATAGTCAAGAAAAATCAGATAACGTGCTTGTAGTTATGTAGAAGGCTAGAAAATAATCATCACATCGGGCAGTTAAGGTATTTTAAAGTACATTAAGCTAAGAAGTGTGGGTTAGACGCTTTCAAGTGATGGAATCATCAAAAATTATGTTACTTAACGGCCTAAAAGATGTCCATATCTTTGGAACTATTTATGTTATAAAAATGTTTCTTAGACAGAAAGATAGAGAATTTTAAACTCTATCACTTTCTATTAAAAAGTAAAAATTGACCATTTGAGGGTTAACGGCTTTTTAGTTAAAGGACGGCAGAGTTGTTCATGTCGGATGTGTCACCAGTTTTGTTCTTCACTATCGGGACCACTATAGTCCGCATAAGTGGCTCTGGCAAATAAGAGCGAACATTATAATTTTAAAATTATAAACATCTAGTATGCAATATCAATAGCATATTTTTTAAACAAAAGAGAATATATAAAAATTGCTTCTTGTCAGCTACAATAATTCATAAAAAGCTCACGGTGGTGTCACAGTTTACCGATACGACAATTTTATTAGAAATTGAAAAAACATCCCACAAGCAAGTCAACACAGCTCACCAGTGTCATAAGTTAAAAGGGCCTATACATCAAAGTTGATTTGACAAAATGAGTCTTAGTCAAAAAGACGAAGTTATATTTTCCCAAATCCCACATTCCCTTCCTCTTCCCTTTTAACAAATAACTAGTTATACGTATTGGCTTCCTTCTTCCTATTGGTCAAGATGCATGCATGACGGCGATCGAGCCGAGAGCCGTGCTTTGCGATTATCGCCCTAAAGGTGAGCATGCGGAACTTTGTCCGATAGTACTATGGCGGACACCAGCGGTGAACCGTTTATCTAACAAAATGCTTTGAACTGCGCAACATGCGTATGAGCAGTCGAGTCCTGTGATTCGCCAAAATAATTAGTGGGCGGGGCCCACAAATAATTTTGGCTAATCACAGGAAGCGCCCAAAACGATACGTATCTATTTGTTTTACACTCCCACTCAGTTGCAATTTGCATTCGCTTGTTGTCAACACGCAAAGAGTAAAGTAACTATAGAGGGAAAGAGTAACAACTCTGTGGTAAAATTTGCATGTATGGAAAGTGGGCTCTCGGGCCTCGACTGGAGGCGCTCTTAAGCGCATGTATGGAGAGAGGCCAGTTTCCGCTCCGTTGGAAGACGGGGAAGCTGGTCCTCATTCAGAAGCCAGGGCGCCCTGCGGACTCTCCGTCCGCATACCGGCCCATTGTGTTGCTCGACGAGGTGGGCAAGCTCTTTGAGAGAGTAATTGCAGGCCGCCTCGTCGGGCACTTGGGGAGGACAGGGCCGGATCTTGCGGACAGCCAGTTTGGCTTCCGCAAGGGGCGCTCGACGGTGGACGCCATCATGCGCGTGAGAGCCCTCACGACGGGGGACGCGGTGTCCCGGGGTGGGGTCGTCGTGGCGGTGTCACTCGACATCGCCAACGCGTTTAATACCCTGCCTTGGAGCTGCATTGGGGAGGCACTCCGGTATCACCGGGTGCCGACCTACCTCCGTCGAATAGTCGGGGCGTATTTGACGGACAGAGCCGTCATCTACCCCGATCGCGACGGGAACTGGAACCGGCGAGAGATGTCGTGCGGTGTCCCACAGGGATCGGTTCTGGGGCCGCTCCTGTGGGACATCGGTTACGACTGGGTGCTGCGGGCCGACCTCCCTGATGGCGTCAGCGTGGTTTGCTACGCTGACGACACGCTGGTCCTGGCGCAGGGGAGGTCGCATCAGGCGGCTGCCGACGCAATGACACGAGGGGTTGCGATAGTCGTGGAGAGGATCCGGCGGTTGGGTCTCGAGGTGGCACTGCACAAGTCCGGGGCCATGTCTTTTCATGGGCTCCGGAACGGGCCACCATCGGGATTCCAACTGATGGTAGGAGGGGTTCACATCGGCGTCGAGGCAACGATGAAATACCTGGGTCTCGTCCTCGACAGCCGGTGGAACTTCGTCGAACATTTTCGACGTTTGGCCCCCAAACTGGAACGGACCGGGGCCGCCTTCAAGCGGCTCTTGCCCAACCTGAGGGGGCCAAACGCCTCCTGCCGGAGGCTTTACGCGGGGGTCGTGCGGTCCATGGCCCTATATGGGGCCCCGGTGTGGGCGCGTTCACTTCGGCTGCGAGCCGCCCACTACCTGAACGCGCCCCAAAAGGTGGTAGCCGTAAGGCTGATCCGGGGCTACCGCACGATCTCGGGCGAGGCGGCAAGCCTCCTTGCCGAAATGCCGCCATGGGATCTGGAGGCGATAGTCCTCGCGCGCCTGTATGAGTGGCGCGCGGAGGCACTACGCCGGGGGGAAACTCCGCTTCCGCGGCAAATAGCGGCGGAGCGGACGGACCTCCGGCGCGATCTCATGGTGGCATGGAAGGAGCGACTTTCGCAACCCAGCGCAGGGCACGCCACGATAGTGGCGATAAGGCCCCTCTTTGAGGAGTGGCTAGAGAGGCGCCACGGCGTTCTCACCTACCGCCTGACGCAGGTCCTCACCGGACACGGATGTTTCGGGAGGTTCCTGCACATCATCAGGCGGGAGGAGACGCCCGGGTGTCACCATTGCGAGGATCGCCCAGAGGACACGGTGGAGCATACGGTGGAGGTCTGCCCCGCTTGGGCGGAGCACCGCCGTGTCCTCGTAGAGGCGATCGGCAACGGCGGCGACCTCTCGCGTCCGGCCCTGGTTCAAGCCATGGTCCGGGGCGAGAGGGAGTGGGAGGCGGTCACCTCCTTCTGCGAAGCAGTCATGCTAGCGAAGGAGGTGGCGGGACGGCTCAGGGAGAGAGCCGCACGCCTCAGCCGCCGCGGGAGACGCTACGGGCGTCGGGAGCCGCGTGACGACTCCCGGCCACCGTAGGCGCGGGCCTGCGGACGGAGAGTAATGGGTAGCTCTCCGTCCGATCAGGACCAGGCCCGTGCCGGACGGCGCGTATGTGTTCCACGCGCGCCTCAAAGAGATGTCAGCATTAAGGAAGGGGCCCGCCAGGGCCGAAGCCTGCCGGGGTAGCGGGATCGTCCGAAAGGGTTACCGCTGCCCCGGAACATAAAGGGCTAAGGAAGGAACACGGGTGGGTTTTAGTCAGTAAGAGTCTGACACTCCCTTCCGCTCCACCCAGAGCGGGAGGAGTCATTAGATGATTTCCCATCCAAAAAAAAAAAAAATGTATGGAAAGTGCTGCCACCTTGAGTTTGGTGGGTGAACTAAGGCTCTAATAAATATACACCTACCTATAGTTAAGCATACTTACTATAAGTAGCGAATCTTTATTATAATGTTTAGGGTCACAATTGGTCACAATCAGGGTTTAACAAATAACAGTAACAAGTAATAATTTTAACAGAATTAGCTGAGATAAACTCGGGATTTCGGGAAGCGCATCAACGTCGGGAAAGCCGGAGTTGCGGAGTTGACACTTGACAATGATAATGGCGGATGGCCGGCGGCGACAATGACATTTGTTTGGCAATTTTATTGGACAAACAAGACAAGATGGCTGCCAACAAGTTTTTTTAACCCACCAAACTGCAGATGTCGCTGTCGTCTATGGAAATTGATCACAGTGCTAAGTGTGCCCCCCCTGTCAACACGTCTTTCTGCGCTTTTACGATCCCTATAAACAAAGAGTGACCCGTGCCGTGATTTTTGGACTGATTTTTGCTTTTCTGGTGACCTGTGCATTGTTTTATTGGACTATTGATTGCCTTCCTGCTGACCCGTGCTGTGTTTTCTGGACTTGAACGATGCCGCGAAACTTATTAAGGGAAGAACGAAACCAAATTTTGGTTTTATACAATCAAGGGTTGAACTTTACGCAAATATCGCAAGAATTAAATGTTACGGTAAGTCGATGTCACATTTAATATTTGTAGAGTTAAATATATTGATATAAATCGACGAACTTAATTATTATTATTATTTTCAAATGCACACTTTTAAATTATTTCAGTTTAGACGTCTTTAATTCACTTTCATAATTGAAATGATTTATATACTTATAACTTCATTCTTCATCACTTCTTATCAACTTTATTAAGTTAGAAGTATGTTTAACTATGTATTCAGATCACAATGTAAACCTTCATATTATTGCGACTTTAATTTATAAAATGAAATCAAATAATCGTGTATCAAGCGACTTCATACATCCAAACATTTAGGTAATACTAGCTTTTGCCCGCGACTTCGTCCGCGTGAAATAATGACTTCCGGAAAAAAACAATTTATCCCCCTTTTCTCCCCGTTGTTGGGAGGGAATTTCCAAAAATCCTCTCTTAGTGGTAGCCTAATCCTCCCAACAAACACACATGCCAAATTTCAGCTCTCTACTGCCAGTAGTTTCGGCTGTGCGTTGTCTGTCAGTCACTCAGTAACGGAAGAGTTTTATATATATAGATAGCTGTGAACGCAACTCCGTCAGTGTGTAATTCCTTGTGTGTTATTAAGTTAATGTATTGGTAATATTGTTTAGATCACGTTCACATGAGGCTTAAGTACCTATACAACGAAATTACTACTTCACCTAAAAAGAAATAAAATGTAAACTATTAATAATTTGTAATTTGAACGAATATAATACACTACCAAAATAACTAATACCTATTTTATAAAATAACAACAAAAGAAAACTAAATTAATTTAAAGACTAAAAGTCGCGCTGATAAACAATATTGTCTGTCAATAAGGTCGAATGCTCGGAACGTCTACTCGCATCAACAGCCAAATATTGTATGAAGTTCGCGTTTTTTTTTTAATTAGAATATGGCATTTCGTAGTTGACCTTGAGAGGTCGTGACTACTTAACCGGACTATCCTGTGGTTGCCTTAAGTAAACTCAAAGCCTCCAGCCAGGGGCAAATCTGTACCTTCAGTGAAAAGTGATACATCTCGGCCTAGATCGGTTCTCATATTCACTGATTAAACTTCTTAAAAAAAAATTAGCTAAATTTCAGTCTTATCCCCGTTATTATAAGATTGAAATTGAGCGAGTTGTTTTTGTGAGTAGTGATATAAGTAAGCATTTATTTCTGGATTTTTTTGTGTAAAAAAATACTTTTTCATTCGTATCAAAGTGTACTGAACCCATACTAATATTTCTAAAATGTATTTTAATACGACTCAAGATACCACATCTTACGCGACTCAAAAGTTTTTACTTCAATTAGTACAAAGTGATATAAATCGAATCCTATCATAATACATTAAAAAATAGACACAATGCAGTTTAGTGCAAAGTGGTACATTTGTACATAAACCATAAAAATACAAAATTATTTTCATAAAAAGAAGTGACTAATGATACAACTGCAAATCAATCAATTTACACGTAATTTACCTAGCTAACTTTGATGTGATTATAAATTGAATACATATTATATTAATATAAACTTACGGAACATAGAACATAGATTTATGTGAAAAATGATACTTTTATAGTAGAATCAAAACTATCGCCAAATTTTAGAACTGAATTAGCGGAAAAATACGTAAAAAGTGATTTAAGTTCGCGCAGCTCTTACGCACCCCGTCCCGCACCTCTTAGCGGGGGGTATGGAAAGGGCGCAGGAGACGCGTGATCGATCATTGTCAGTCTCGTACGTGCGATTAGAGAGGTGCGTCGTGCGTTACACCACAGGACAACGACGCGTAAGGTAAGACTTGTATCATTTTACACGAATTACGTAACATTTTTGTTATTGAAATGTTTACAAGGAACATGTATTTTATATTGATTTTAATAACGCAATTTTGTCATAAAATGTAGAGTATTTTATCATAGTACCTATTGTCAAACAGTCTTTATAATAATAATAAATAGGCAGTCTATCAATGAGTTTTAAATCGTTTTTATAAATTAATGTAGACTGGGTAGGTATTTTAGTGTAGGGATAGAGCAAATTATTGTTTTTTTTTCCATTGTGAGCATTTGCGTAGCTTCTTGGTGTGAATCACATTTTATTGCACCTATAGGTAATCATTTATTGTACACACGGCTACGCATCAAGTTATACAAATCGGACAAATTTATTTAATGCAGTTTATACCTAATTTTGTTTGGAACTCGAGGCACCGATTTTATTTTTAGTTTTTGAAGTCGGTTACTTTAACGCAGTTTCTTTATTTTGAAACATACATTTTGTCTGAACTGCATAACAGTAATGTTAACTTTTTATCTGCTCGTCTTTCTTTTAATGGTAGTAATTTTATAATATTAATTTTGCACTGTTATTTTTTTAGAGTCCATAATGAAAAAACGAATAGATAAGATTATGGAAGGCCTTCACCTAAGGAGGGATGTAATAAATACGAGAAATGAACAAATAATAAATGACGAAGAATCTAATCAGCCCAGAGAGAACATAGAAATAGAAATCGGTGAAAAAAATACTCTAGAAATAGTGGATCAATATGAAGAAGAAAACGCACTAAAAAAAGACGATCAATATAAAGAAAATATTAGCAATGAATCACAGGGCAAGGAAACTGTACTATCGCCTGGATTTCTTGATTTCAGCTCCGGGAGTAGTGATGATTATATACCAAACAGTGAAAGCGACTCAACTGAAACTAGCACGTCGACTAGTAGACCAAAGAAAAGGTGTAAAAGATCAAATAATCTTATAATTGCTGAAAGCTCTGATGACACAGATATCTCCATCACAGAGCCAGAGCCTGGATGCTCAAATTCAAATAAAAAGCAACGAAAATCGTTAAAGGAAAGAAGAGCAGAGAGAGAGTCCCGATTAATTTTACGCAATGCAGGCAAGAGTTATGTTACAAAACTGGGTAAAATGAAGCCTGGAAGAAACTTGGCTCCACTAACGGAGTGTCGCATGAAATGCAGAAGCCGTATATCTGAGGACATAAGAGAATTTATTTTTAAGGAGTACTGGGCTTTGGGTTCGTACGATGAAAGAGCTAAGTATACTGAACGCTTTATTAAAATTAATAATAAAAAAACTCATACAATCGGAAGCAAACTAAAACGAGAATACACTAATACATATAAAATTGTTTATTTTAATGAGGATTATAAGATTTGTAAAGGTTGTCTTTTAAAAACTCTTGGTGAGAGTAATCGCTTTCTTCAGACCGTGAGTGAAAAAATAAAAAAATTTGGTCGTGTGACGAAAAGTGAAAGGGGGCGTGCTGCCAGTTACAGAAAAATCTCTAACGAGCGACTAGAACTCGTGAAACAGCATATCAATAAATTCCCGGCATACGAAAGCCATTACTCTCGATCCAAGACTTCTAAAAAGTACCTTAGCTCTGACCTATCCCTCAATACTATGTATCAGCTTTATTGTAAAGAAAATAGTAACCCTGTCTGTAAAACTGTATATGCCAAAGTTTTTAAAGATATGAACCTATCATTTAAGAAACCTAGTGTAGATACATGCAATAAATGTAACTTGTTACAAAATAAGCTGCAATATTTACAAGATGCTGAAGAAATAGGACAAGTACAGGAGCAACTGAGACTACATCAGGAAAGCTACGAAAGTGCTTACAATGAAAAACGCAAAGATAAGGCTTTGGCTAAAACTAATTCTGATTTTTGTGTAATTGCATTTGATTTACAACAATGTTTGCCTACTCCAATGCTGAATACTCAGTCAGCATTTTATAAAAGACAGTTATGGGTCTACAACCTAACAATCCACGATTTTATGTCTGATAACGCATATTGCTACATGTGGCCAGAATGTAGTGGTGGTAGAGGCGCCAATCAAATAGCTTCATGCTTATACGACTTTATCACTGTGAGACTTCCGTTGCTTCACCCAAATGCTAAAACCTTAATCATGTATTCAGATTCATGTTCGGGACAAAACAAAAATTCTATTGTTTGCACAGCCTTATTATTTGCAATAAAAGACTCGCCTCAACTTTTGAACATTGAACAGAAATTTCTCGTGCCCGGCCATACGCACATGGAAGTTGATAGTGACCATGCGCTGATTGAAAGAGCAAAAAAACGAACTTCAATGAATATTCATCACCCACGTGATTGGTGTCAATTGGTAAGGACTGCATCGACTAGAACTAATAAATTTTCGGTAATTGAAATGGCGGTAACAGATTTTTATGATTTTGCACTATTTTCAAAAAATAATTTTACTGTAAAAAAGACTAATTCTACTGGTGAAAAGTTTGTATGGTCGAATGTACGAGTTATTAAATTTAGTAAAGAAAAATTTCCTGTTTTTGAATATAAAGAAAGTTACGAAGGTGATGACTATTCAATGATGTCTTACAACAAAAAGAATAAAAACTACAGTTTAGTTAGTATCAATGCAGTACAAAAATGTTACAATGAACCGGTCCCTATAAGCGTTTTGAAGAAAAGAGATTTAATATCACTGTTAGAATACATTGACCCAAGTGTTCACAATTTTTATCATGATCTGATAACCAACTCAAATATGCGTGACGTAGATCCTGATATTGATTCTGATAATGAATAGTTGATAGATGTTTCAACACATTTGTTATTTGATTTTTGAGACAACTGATTTGATGCTGTGATAATCAAGATTTACCCTCCTTACTAATAAACGCGAAATAAAGTTACACCAACTCTAATCGGTTAAAAATGTATGTTATTCCGGAGATCATCCTAGTTGTAACTTAACGCCGTGTTTATTAGTAAGAGGGTAATGCTATAAGTTTAAAAGTTATGTTTTTTTTTATATAGATGTTAAGTACTTTAAAATATATTGTTTTGTGAAAGGGTTAGTTGAAGTGTTTAAATGTATCTATTGTTTAGTTTTTTGAGACTGATTTTTAAGAGTAAAGACTGATTCGAAGAGTTAAAATTAATCAAGATTATCGCTAAGGTTTAAAGTTACGTTCTATTCAAATACATAATATTGTATTGTGTAATGAATAGTTAAAGTGCTATAATTATATCTGTTGTTTTGTTTTTAAAGACTGATTTAATACTAGTTAAGACTGATTCGATACTCTGATAATCAAGATTAAGGCTATAGGTTTAAAAGTTATGTTTTTCTTTATAAGGATATTGTTTTATATCGTGTAGTTAGAGCGCTACAATATAATATCTGTGTTAATTTCTTGAATTCTTTATTAAAGGAACCCTTTTTTAATGTTGGTTTTATTTTATTTTGATATTTACGTAATTTTAACCTTTCTATGACCAATACGTTTGAAAGTATCAGTGACTTGTATCACTAAACACTTTGAAGTATAAAAATGTATTACGATATATTCTAGCTTGTAGCAATAATCACTAACTAGTTTAAAAAAAATCTTTGGTGTAAAGGGATACAAATGAATATTTTCATACTATTCTTTAATAAAACAAGGAAATAAGATTGCTGACAATAAAATTGATCATATTAGTTTTACGACTTTTGCTTACAATAACTGTTTGCTAGCAAAACAGGGCAAAACGCAAACCTTATAACATTTCACACCAAACGATAACTAAATGTGTAAAATAATGCAATTTGTTTTAGACCTATCTACACAAAAATTAGCAAAGAAAATTATAGTGTACAGTGATACAACTGGCTATTTTCAGTAATAACTTAAATCTCGTGCAAAATAATGAATTCAAACCTAGGTCTAAATAATCTTATTGGTATTATGTACTCGTAACACATACCGTTTTTCATTTTAAAACGTCAGAAACATAATGAGAATTTTTTGAATCTTTAACTTCAAATTACTCAAAACTGTGATTTTTGACTTGTATCACTTTTCACTGATGGTACAGAAATATCTTATGTACTAAGCGACTACACGCTAAGGGCACCCCCTGTGGGGTACGAACCTCGGCTTAGGGCGTCGCTGGGGGAGGGCAGCAAGATGGGACAGGCTGGATCTGGTTTTTATTATTTAAGCTTGATGAGGCCGGCGCGGCGTTTCCTAGTTGACTACTCTGGGAAGAAACGCCGAAACAAACTCAGAGGTCACGGTCGGGAATTTAGAACTACTGGCTCAGCTGCGGCGCGGGCTGGCACATCTTCGAGCAAGGGTCGGGGGGAGGCATTTAATTGAGGACGTCGCGAGGGACCTCGGCGGCGAGGTCGGAATGAGTTCTGTATTTGTGCACTGTACTGGTTGACTTATTGCTCTCCTGGAGGAGGGTTATGGGGTCGTCAGGGTCGGAGAGGACATGCCTTGGACGGCGGCATTTGCTGATTTTGGAGGGGGTATACCTGGCGGCCTCGACAACCAGAGGGTTGCCGTGCTTGGCGGCGGTATCGAAGAAGCGCTTGGAAAGGCGCTTCATGAATTGATGGATGGTGGGGATTTTGAGGTCAACATGGAGGATCTCATTTCGAACGAACCAGGGGGATCCCGTAGCCTTTCGGAGGAATCGGTTTTGGAGGGTCTGCATCCTATGGATGTGGTGGGGCTTTGCGTGGGCAAAGACTACACAGGCGTATGTCATTATTGGACGTATACACGCTGTGTAAATGCGCATTTTGCACCTAAGTGACAATTTGTTGCGTGCATTTAGGACGGAGTGGAGTCTGCCGAGAGCGAAAGCGGCGCGCGAAGCAGACCGTCCTTATGTGCTCTGCGAAGGAGAGGTGATTGTCGAGTATTACTCCTAGGTATTTGGCTCGCTTCTCCCAAGGGATCGGCTTGCCGAACATGGTGATAGGTCGGGGGGGAGTGGGTCTAAGTCGTGGTTTCGAGTAGAAGTTCGCGTTTGGATCCCCCGCCCTTTTATAACTCCCGCCGTGAGCCGCGTCGAGCGCGGCGACCGTTACACAAAAGTAATCCTTATAGCATGATTCAGTATTCACGCGCGATGGCTTATTAGCGTATTTCATTTTTCATGTATAACTTTGGTGTTTCTGTACCGATTTCTATGATTCTTTTTTTATTAAATAGGTAATAATGTTAAAATTTTTTAATTAGGGATGAGTGAGAGTGTTATAAACGTAAGAGTAGACAAATATAATCGGAAAACTCCGAACGGCTAAGCTATCGGGAGTTACACGTGTTATTGTGAGTCAACCATTAAAGATAGACATTTGCTGTCGTGGAATATTTTTTATATAATTTTAAGGAGAACATTTCCGTCATACATGATTTTTGTGTAGCTTTAACCATTAAGGCTGCACACGCGACGGAAGCTTAAAAAATGGAGTAAGTTCTCCTGTTTTCCCAACATTTCCCTTCACTGCTCTGCTCCTATTGATCGTAGCGTGATGAAAAGTATACTATAACCTGCCCAGGAGTATGAAGAACAATTGTACCAAGTTTCGTTGAAATCCGTCGAGTGGTTTTTGTTTCTATAAAGAACATACAGACAGACAGACAAAAATTTTACTGATTGCATTTTTGGCGTCAGTATCGATCACTAATCACCCGCTGATAGTTATTTTGGAAATATATTTCATGTACAGAATTGACCTCTCTACAGATTTATTATAAGTATATAGATTATTATATTCTAATAATTTTATATATGTGGGACCCTGTTAGGCACCAAATTAAATCCAGGTAAGGTGCAGTTGAGTATAATAAATATAATCACAAGAATAATAAACAAAAGGTAAAAAAACACGTAAGCCGCCCGGTCGCTAGCCAACCAACAATAATAATAATCCCCTAGCAACCGCGTTGCTAGATCTGTTGCAAACAGTCCCATTAAAATAGATGGACAAACTTTTAGAAATCATTCAGACCACCAAAATAAGGACGATGGTAAAAAAATATATAAGAAATACGCATTAGATACTTACAAGAAAAATAAATCAGCTAACGAAAATACACTAATGTACCGATACGATTCGAAATTGGTAATACTTAAATAACTTGTAATTTGAACATATTTCCATACTCAACACAATATTTATTTCGATTCCTACATCATTGTTTCCAAAATACTTGTTTAAAACGAAATGTAGGTAGGTAAGTTATCTAATAAAATCTCGCACATTTTTATTATTTTTACATTTTTATAATACTGATATCATGATATGCATTGCGTTACAAACATTTTAATTCTTATCTGTTTTTTATTAGAAACCAGTGAGTGTTCTGAATTATGGGTAGTTTCATTTAGTGTCAACAACCGTAAGCATTAGGCAGGTATAATAGTATGGATAAAAAAACCCGGGATTTTTCTACAAAAATCCCGGATTTTTTATAGTTTCTTTTAACCTAGCCGCAAAATTCATGTTTCGTTAGTTATTTGCAAATTGCAGCTCTATTTTACGTAGCCTATGTTGTTTGAAATACTGCTTGCGAACGTAATCAGTGATGTAATCATTAGTAGGTAGGCAATCATTAATGAAAGCATATCAATCGTCAAACATTCAGAAGTAATGCTAATTATAACGTACGTTATCACGTAAAATTATCGTCCGTAAACCGACTTTATAGACAACCAATTTTTTTTTACAGAGAAATACTGTTCGTCGCTGGATCAACCGTGATGCTGCTGAGGGTTCGATTGATGATCAACCTCGTGCCCCTCGTCCGCGCATTCTTATGGAGAGTCGAGTGTCGCACATGGTTAACGTTTACCAGCAAGATCCATTTACCAAGACCTCAAGATTCGCTGCGGAGTATGAATGCAGTGTAAGAGATCTATAAGGAGAGCGCTACATGCCGCTGAAGTTCACCACAGACGACCCGCCAAAAAAATTGTGCTCAACGACGCGCAAAAACAAACAAGAGTGCGCTTCGCTCGAGATTATAGGGACTTTGACTTCTCACACGCCATATTTTCCGATGAAAAGTCATTTAAATCCAGCCAACATGGTCGTAGGAATTTATGGCGTGTTAATAACACACGTTACGAGCCTCGAAACGTGAGTTCCAACCACGAGTCTGGACGACTTATTGTAAACATGTGGGGTTGGATGAGTGTTGACGGGCCAGGTGAACTGGCATTTATCGACCGGAGGGCTAATGGCCAGTCATATGCTGAGCTGCTGGAGCAAGTGATGTTGCCTACTGTCCGCACGGTGTATCCGAGGGATGAGGTCCCGCAATTTTATTTCTTTCAGGCAACTGTCCGATACACCGTGCACGAGTAGTGCAAAATTGGCTCCTCCAGCAACCAGACATTAGGACAGTCGCTTGGCCCTCTAGGTCTCCAGACCTAAATCCCATCGAACACCTATGGGCCATGATGGTTCAAAGATGGGATTTTAGGAACGAAAGGACTAAACCTGCGCTCGTCTCACATTGTGAAGAGGTTTGGAATTCCCTTCGAGGTTCGGACTTGTGTCAAGTCCTCGTGAGCTCGATGCGGAGTCGCCTCGACGCTGTTATAGACGCGGACGGAGCCATGACCAAATATTAAATATTTTTAAAATTTTAAAAGATATTTACATTATTATATTTAGAATTTAGCAAAATTATAATAATTTTATTGATTAATAGTAACATTATATATTTTATTCATTTTAAGGGCAATAAGCCAAATTGGCCGCTTATTTCACTTATATTTCTAAGCAAAATCAATATTATTAAAAACCGATTCTGTCATACTATTCTAATTATGTTGATTTTTTAAATTATATAACTGTTCAAAAGCGAAGGAGGCTAATCTTAGTCTTATTTTTGTCGCTTTCAATTTAAATGTGTAATGGGTATTTGGATGTCTTCTGATGAGATATTTTTTCGTATATTTTGTTTAAAACCATTTTCAATAAGTGGTTATATATTGACTACAGTTAAGTAGGTGATAGTCGACTGGAACCTAACTTGCTGAATGACGAAGTTAGCAGATTAGCTGAACATCACTCTGTCAGCGGTTTATTTATAGTTATGATCAGGAATTCAGGACCATCAGAATCATTGCTCTATCAAAATAAGAATCGGAACAACTGCATCCAAGACACAATTTTGCGCCGACTTTCCGTGATAATAAACAAATTAACAAACGAATACGTTTGTGCAATCATTTAATCTGCACCCGCCACTAGACGGCTTATCCTATTGTTCTATTATTTAAACGTAGGAGCCAGTTCGGCGAAACCAATTAGCGGTGATAAAAGCAATCCTATGTCAAAGCAATAAAACCGAGTTTTAAATGTATATTGCTAACTTAGATCAATAATGTATTCTTCGAATTGAAAAGCATAATTGCCCATACTGGTAATGTTTCTTTATGAGTAATAATGTAAGATGTTGTGTAAAACTACTGGTTTTGAAATAGTGATTTATTGATTTCATTATTATGATAGAACTAAGATTCTTAATTATGTCTGGAGTTTCATAAAGCCAATTCATTTTGATCTTTTTTCAATTAACACGATAGGTGACGATACTTTTATTTTTTTATTAGCATGTAAACATGTTCTTCATCTAGTTTAAGAACCTATTATTATTGATATGGCGCATTTTATGTTTTAACCTTAAAATAAACAAAAAAGTATCTGTTTTAGTTGCTGCTGACTGTTCATTGATATCTAATCTGCATTCGCGACTTATTTGCCAAAATTGAAACAAACATGAGTTTATGGAAAAATAACTTTATTTCCTACACAATAAAATGCATTTTACGCTACAACTTCAAACATTTTTATGACTTTTTCAATACTGCTAGTCACTCTGAAATCAATTTAATTTCCATTAAAATAAAGTTGATACCTATTTGTTTAAGTTGAAATAACATCTATTTGTAACATGAATAGACTTTATGTTTTAATTTGGATATTTTGTTGGCTATTAATCGAGCTGTTTCCTCCCTCAATTTAGTGACCTCATTGTTATTATTTTATGTTTACCTGGTCTAACTTACCTATTGATTACGAAATAATATTGCTAATAAATGAATTACCACTTTACTTGCTAGTTACTGGTTTAAAAATGTGATAGGTACTAATATGGAATGTATGGCTGTCTGAATAGAAAGTAGGTAGATATTTATTTGTTCGATCTACAGCTTTTATTCCTGATCCCATTTGATCTCAATATAAACAATAAGATAGAAATAAGAATAATAAAGAATTAGATATTGTAAAATGTAATTGTTGGATAGTGGTTAAAAAGTAAAAGCCATCCATTCGTCCATTTAATCGTTTGTAAATTATGTGCAATAACATTAAATATAATTATAATTTTAACACAGTGGTTTTATTTATAACCATAATAAAAAAGATTTGCTACGCAATATTTAAAACTATTCTAAGTTATAAGTTTTTATTCCTGAGACTTACGGGGAACGGACAATAAACAAATTAACAAACGAATACTTTTTTTGTAATAAGTAGTTAAATCTGTTCCCGTCACTAGGCGGCTTCACCTATTGTTCTATTATTCAAAAGTAGGAGCCAGTTCGGCGAAACCAATTAGTGGAGATAAAAGCAATCCTATCTCAGAAAAATAAGACCGAGTTTTAAACGTAAATGGGAAATACTTAAGCCATTTATTTATTTGGATAATACTTATAAATCAGAGCAGTTAGTAATCTAGCAGTTTTAACTCTTCTTCCGAGAGAAACTTCTAAATTAGTTATAGGTACTAGTTTATCGTCCAGACTACAAAATAAAAACCACTATTCAGATAATTATGTAACTTATTTGCGATTTTAACGTAATTGTGTAATTATTAAATATACTTACTTACAAATACCTACTAAATGTTTTGTATTATAATTTACAAAAGAATTCTTTTTTTTTTGTTCCACTTATTTTATCAGAGAACCTCACACCTACAATCAGTAATGCACTTAATTAAATAAATATAAATATCTGTTTCAAGTATAAAGTATGGCTTCAATCCGATCCATATTAAAATAATTGCAAAGTAATTGTTTAATCATAATATATCTACTTAAGATAAATCAAAGAAACAAATAAACTGTAATTATTTTCTGGAAAAACCATTTAAGATCGTACGTGAGATCCCAAATTACCAGAACATTCTCGAGTCATGGCATATCGACTCTCATAGCATTAAGAAAAATAAAAAAGAATATGAATGACTAACCGACAGTAAAACTCACGCACACAAATACAACTAAGCTGGTTACAGTAGCAACACAGGTATTTGTGCGTGTGTTCGTAGGGGGCGGGGCTAACTCTGCATTGAGACGCCGCGCCGCGCGCCGGGTGCAAGCGATAATCGCCTTAAGGGTGATTCACCGGAACTGTCCGCGACCTTCCGTTCCATCGGCTCACTCCGTTCGCCTCGTCACTCTCGGTGGAGTAGAATGCCCAATAATATAAAAGAAATCCGTGCATAGGTACTGGTTTTGGCGTCTATTCCAGTTCGACGTCTATTCCACCTGATGGAACGGAAATATTTTCCAGTGAGTGGTTTGGGCGCTACTCCACTTTTCGAATCTTGTGTGGTTGACACTAACATAAACGGATTGTCCGTTTGGTTCCTATTATACAATATACTTCAGTTTTAAACTCGTTTTTTTTTTTTTTTTAATTTTGTTTTTTTTTATTTTGGTTTTGACTTCTCAACAAATATTTTTCCTTTCACAGCATTTAAATAATAGCATTCAGGAAAGTTTATAGCATGCAGTAACCAAGGATCATCGTGAATCTCCCAATCTTCGATACTACCTCCACAAGAAAAACACATGACTTTATCGGTTACACCATTTCCACAATAAAAAAATCCTGCATCAGCCATTTCCATCACCAATCTTTTTCGTGAATGAGCGGTCGCCCAATAATGTCTGAACGAAAATAGACAAATTTGATGTTTGTTATAAAGATCATATCGAGGAATATAATTTATTGGATTCATTTTAAATAGCTGTTGATACGTTCGCCTTCAACGCTCTCGGTAGTTAGAATGGCGGTTGCTCATACATTTGATCGAGTTAGCGACAATGAGATATAAATGTCAATGTAATACATTAATTGACTCATTATTAATATAACCGTTTCAAGCAGTTATCATGAAATTTGTAAAACAACCACAATCGTTACATGTAAACAAACTTTGTGTTCATTCTCAGGAGACTGATTTTCGTCATGGAGAATTATTACCTAAATCGGTACGATGCATCATTTGCGGACCGTCAAATTGTGGAAAAACTAATTTATTAATTGGTCTTCTTATACACCAGAATGGTTTAAGATTTCAAAATATTTATGTTTATTCGAAAACCTTGCAACAACCCAAGTACGTTTTTTTAGAAAAAGTCTTGCAACGAGTACCAGGCATTTCATTTCAGAAATATCATGAAAATGAGCAAGTACTGAGTGTTCAGACCGCAAAACCGAATTCTGTAATTGTATTTGATGATGTTGCTTGTGAAAATCAAAGCAGTATACGTGATTATTTTGCTATGGGGAGACACAAGTTCATCGATTGTTTTTATCTAAATCAGACATATAGTAAAATCCCTAAGCAGTTAATAAGAGACAACGCAAATCTAATCGTACTGTTTAAACAAGATGAAAGAAATATGACACATGTTTATGAAGAATACGTCAACACTGACATGACATGGATTAAATTTCGAGAAATGTGTTCTAAAATATGGAGTATACCTTTCAATTATGTTGTAATTAATAAAGATTGTTAAAAAAATAAAGGATGTTACAGAAGTAAAGGACATCAACCACTTTGTATGGCGTTTGAGTGGCTTACAGTAAAAAGAAAACATATACATAAGAAGTTTTGTATCAAATTGGTTAAATAATACAAAAAAAAAAACTTCAATACTTTAAAATAAATTGTTTATTTGCAAAATTATTCATTTTCATAGCTTAATAAAACATGGTCTAAAAACTGGGCAGGTGGAGTTACATTTTCATACCTTGCCCAGCTTAAATACCATATCACAGACATGATATGAGCGCAGCAACCTACAGTCCTTCGGCCGACTATGCAGTTGCAGCAATACTGTTTAATTGCTTGTATGCCGGGAGTGTGATTTTGGTATAATATATAAATGAAATATATTTTACGGCTTATGTGTCTACTTTGTATTTTTCCTCGCAATAATGTGCAATTCTCAACCGAAAGAAATCCTTGTAAAAGGTCACTGGCTCTATCAATGCACACTTCAATTGTATAGGAGCCATCATTTCTTATGTGCTCCCCATAATAAGACTTCGCCTGTTTAATCTGATATGTTCCACAAGCTAATAATACAAGTTCATTAAATGCTAATCTAGGAAATTCAACATTATCAATAGTAGCATTTAAGTTGGAGAACTGTGTCCGTCTTCGATTCAAGTTATTTTCAATGACATAATCAGCTAATAAATTGTTTGTGTGCAGTTTTTCATTTACTACATTAAGAATTTGTCCAGCGTCTGGTCTATCTGAAACCCTTTGGTGAAACTTATTTATCAATGCAGCAGCTATTTTGAAGTCTGTCATAGCATGGGTGGATGCATTATTGAAAAATTCACTCCTAAATATTTTATAACGCATTTTAAAAATCCCATTTACTGCCTCAACAATCCACCTGCACATTGTCACCGTTCTTGACTTATTTGCTGCCGCTGTTGACAATTGAGTTTCACCCTGTTGCAGGGATATTGGAAAATGAACGGTATAGTTACAATGTTGTAGTAAAGGGACACTGTCTCTAAAACCCCTATCCAGCAAAAAAACATCCCCAGGTTGAAAATACCTTCGTAAAGTATTTGTTTCATTATTAAATTCATTAATCATGATATTTGCATCCGATGTTGTTGCTGGATAGGGACCGAGTACATCTATAATATAACCATCAGAACATACCATCATAAAAGGTTTCATGAGGTTCCTATACTTGTGCATAGAATAAGTATCTTTCTGGTATAAATAATTAGAACTTTTCTGAACATATAAATAGGTACCATCAAGAATAATAATTGGGTTCCTATCTACTCCCCCAAACAGCTCATTGGGTATCATTAGATTTCTTGCAGCAATTTGAGCTCGTGTTATATGATTTATCCCTAAGTTCCGTGGAACAAAATATCATAATATATAAGCATAAATAATCAATAAGTATTTGACGAATCTTTTTTAATAATCTTACTAAAGTGGTAGGGGGAGTATTTAATAAAGTCGATATCCGCTCGTTGCTGTCGCCAGTTCTTATTTTCATAAGATATGCAGCAAGAGCTAATGTGCCATTTCGCATATTATTTATTTGTTGCACATCGGCTTTCAATTCAAAAAACTGGTGCTTGGTTAAACCAGTCCAATAATGCAATGAGTCATCAGACATTTGCTGTATATTCGTAAAGTCTAATATTACTCTTTCTTTTACAAATAAAGCAAAGTCTTCTATGTGACTAGCAGTAAAATATTGAATTGATTGAATTTCATTTCTCAAAATTGTCATTTCTTAAATGGAATTCACAAATCCTACATTGATGTGGTACATAGCTTAATTGTATTCACTAAAAATATATACTCTAAGCCACAAAGGAATCCTTAGTCTTTCTTCAGCATTGCAATCAGGTAAGAAACAACGTGACTGTGTATCTGGAGCTCTTCTCATATTGGGTAAAAATATGGAACCTACTGGTAACTGGACTCCACTGTCACTACCTTGCTGAATTTCTACATTATCACCTTGCTGTACATCATCAATAGCATCTCTCCCAACATTACGCGTGCTGTGTCTGTCAGCTCTTTGCCAACAAGGATAACAGATTCTATCAGATGCTGTCAGCTGAAACAAAAAACAACTTTACTATATGAAGAATTAATAACCTTGTCATCGTCATCATCATCATCAACAACAGCCTATAATCATTAAACTCTCCCATAAATGAGAGGTTTTGCATAATCACCAGTCGGGTTAGGGATCGCTGTTGTCGATCATTACATAGGTGAATGCTACTGGCCATTCCCTGACATTTATAGGTGTCTTTAAGTCGGCTTACACAACACTTACAAGGAGGAGCTGGGATGGTATACTTTGGTGGGAACCACATGGCAAATAAATAACCTTGTAGATCTCTGCAATTATAATAATGCACTATGTGGAAAGACCATATAAAGCTTAGCTATTTTAGAACCTACATTACATTAAAAAAAATTACCTCATGTGGATGAATCCATTGTAAAATAACACTTCGGATATGTCTCTCTCGTTCTGTGTAATTGCTTATCCCATGAGATCGAATCCTTAACAGTGAACATCTGCAGTTCACACATAACTGTCTGTGACGGCCAGCTGTGTGAACTTGGCACCCGACTTTGGAAAAAAAAATTGTTGAAGGGTTTTTCGGAAGGTTTCGGTTAGTAGTGGATAGTAGTGAACCTATCTTCGTTAGTAGTAATTCCAAAAAAAAAATTTTGTTTTTTTTAAAATGTCATCCCCCGAAATTAGAAAAATCTGGTTTTTCCGAATGTTTCTCATAGATAAAGGTTAGTAGTGGATTGTAGTGCAATTTTTTTCGTAAGTAGTAAAACAGAAAAAATAAAAAAATAAAAAATATTTTAAGTAACTTTTCAAAACGATTTTTATGACTTAAATTCTGTTCTGAAAGCCTATACAATTACTACAAACGGTGGAATTGACTAAGGGACATTCGTAGAGGTTAGTAGTGGAAGAATTTTTGATAGTAGTAAAAAAAAACAGTCTATAAGAAGTGATAAAGTCAAAAAAAACTTTTTTTAACGTTTATTTACTGAATAATTCTCGTTCAAAAGGATAAATGATTACTACAAACGGTAGAATTGACCGAGGGACATTTGTAGGGGTTAGTAGTGGAAGAATTTTTGATAGTAGTTGAAAAAAAAAGATAATTAGAAGTGATAAAGTCAAAAAATAATTTTTTGGCGTCTTTTTTTTGAATAATTCTTGTTCAAAAGGATATAAGATTACTACAAACGCTAGAAATGACTGAGGGACGTTCGTGGAGGTTAGTAGTGGAAGAATTTTTGATTGTAGTAAAAAAAACAGTTGATAAGAAGCGATAAAGTAAAAAAAAAACTTTTTTTTAACGTTTTTTACTGAATTTTTCTCGTTCAAAAGGGTATACGATTACTACAAACGGTAGAATTGACCGAGGGACGTTCGTAGAGGTTAGTAGTGGAAGAATTTTTGATAGCAGTTGAAAAAAAAAGATAATTAGAAGTTATAAAGTCAAAAAATCATTTTTTGGCGTCTTTTTTTTTAATAATTCTTGTTCAAAAGGATATAAGATTACTACAAACGGTAGAATTGACTGAGGGACGTTCGTGGAGGTTAGTAGTGGAAGAATTTTTGATTGTAGTAAAAAAAAACAGTTGATAAGAAGTGATAAAGTAAAAAAAAACTTTTTTTTTAAGTTTTTTACTGAATTATTCTCGTTCAAAAGGATATACGATTACTCCAAACGGTAGAATTGACCGAGGGACGTTCGTAAAGGTTAGTAGTGGAAGAATTTTTGATAGTAGTTGAAAAAAAAAGATAATTAGAAGTGATAAAGTCAAAAAATAATTTTTTGGCGTCTTTTTTTTGAATAATTCTTGTTCAAAAGGATATAAGATTACTACAAACGGTAGAAATGACTGAGGGACGTTTGTGGAGGTTAGTAGTCGAAGAATTTTTGATTGTAGTTGAAAAAAAAAGATAATTAGAAGTGATAAAGTTAAAAAACTTTTTTGGCGTCTTTTTTACTGAATAATTATCGTTTAAAAGGATATACGATTACTACAAACGGTAGAAGTGACTGAGGGATGTTCGTGGAGGTTAGTAGTGGAAGAATTTTTGATTGTAGTAAAAAAAACAGTTGATAAGAAGTGATAAAGTAAAAAAAAACTTTTTTTAAACGTTTTTTACTGAATTATTCTCGTTCAAAAGGATATACGATTACTACAAACGGTAGAATCAACTGAGTGACGTTCGTAGAGGTTAGTAGTGGAAGAATTTTTGATAGTAGTTGAAAAAAAAGTTAATTAGAAGTGATAAAGTAAAAAAAAAAACTTTTTTTTTAACGTTTTTTACTGAATTATTCTCGTTCAAAAGGATATACGATTACTACAAACGGTAGAATCGACTAAGGGACGTTCGTAGAGGTTAGTAGTGGAAGAATTTTTGATTGTAGTAAAAAAAACAGTTGATAAGAAGTGATAAAGTAAAAAAAAACTTTTTTTAACGTTTTTTACTGAATTTTTCGCGTTCAAAAGGATATACGATTACTACAAACGGTAGAATTTACCGAGGGACGTTCGTAGAGGTTAGTAGTGGAAGAATTTTTGATAGTAGTTGAAAAAAAAAGATAATTAGAAGTGATAAAGACCTCGTTCAAAAGGATATACGATTACTACAAACGGTAGAATCGACTGAGGAACGTTCGTAGAGGTTAGTAGTGGAAGAATTTTTGATAGTAGTTGAAAAAAAAAGATAATTAGAAGTGATAAAGTCAAAAAATCATTTTTTGGCGTCTTTTTTTTAAATAATTCTTGTTCAAAAGGATATAAGATTACTACAAACGGTAGAATTGACTGAGGGACGTTCGTGGAGGTTAGTAGTGGTCTTCTACTACTTTATCACTTTTAATTAACTTTTTTTTCAACTACTATCAAAAATTCTTCCACTACTAACCTCTACGAACGTCCCTCAGTTGATTCTACCGTTTGTAGTAATCTTATATCCTTTTGAACAAGAATTATTAAAAAAAAAGACGCCAAGAAATGATTTTTTGACTTTATCACTTCTAATTATCTTTTTTTTTCAACTAAGTACTATCAAAAATTCTTCCACTACTAACCTCTACGTACGTCCCTCAGTCGTTACATATCCTTTTAAACGAGAATTATTCAGTAAAAAAGACGCCAAAAAAGTTTTTTTTTACTTTATCACTTCTTATCAACTGTTTTTTTTACTACAATCAAAAATTCTTCCACTACTAACCTCCACGAACGTCCCTCAGTCATTTCTACCGTTTGTAGTAATCTTATATCCTTTTGAAGAAGAATTATTCAAAAAAAAAGACGCCAAAAAATGATTTTTTGACTTTATCACTTCTTATCAACTGTTTTTTTTACTACAATCAAAAATTCTTCCACTACTAACCTCCACGAACGTCCCTCAGTCATTTCTACCGTTTGTAGTAATCGTATATCCTTTTGAACGAGAATTATTCAGTAAAAAACGTTAAAAAAAAAGTTTTTTTTTTACTTTATCACTTCTAATTAACTTTTTTTTCAACTACTATCAAAAATTCTTCCATTACTAACCTCTACGAACGTCCCTCAGTCAATTCTACCGTTTGTAGTAATCTTATATCCTTTTGAACGAGAATTATTCAGTAAAAAACGTTAAAAAAAAAGTTTTTTTTTTTACTTTATCACTTCTAATTAACTTTTTTTTCAACTACTATCAAAAATTCTTCCATTACTAACCTCTACGAACGTCCCTCAGTCAATTCTACCGTTTGTAGTAATCTTATATCCTTTTGAACGAGAATTATTCAGTAAAAAAGACGCCAAAAAAAGTTTTTTGTCTTTATCACTTCTAATTATCTTTTTTTTTCAACTACTATCAAAAATTCTTCCACTACTAACCTCCACGAACGTCCCTCAGTCAATTCTACCGTTTGTAGTAATCGTATATCCTTTTAAACGAGAATTATTCCGTAAAAAAGACCCAAAAAAAGTTTTTTAACTTTATCACTTCTAATTATCTTTTTTTTTCAACTACAATCAAAAGTTCTTCCACTACTAACCTCCACGAACGTCCCTCAGTCATTTCTACCGTTTGTAGTAATCTTATATCCTTTTGAACAAGAATTATTCAAAAAAAAGACGCCAAAAAATGATTTTTTGACTTTATCACTTCTAATTATCTTTTTTTTTCAACTACTATCAAAAATTCTTCCACTACTAACCTCTACGAACGTCCCTCGGTCAATTCTACCGTTTGTAGTAATCGTTTATCCTTTTGAACGAGAATTATTCAGTAAATAAACGTTAAAAAAAGTTTTTTTTGACTTTATCACTTCTTATAGACTGTTTTTTTTTTACTACTATCAAAAATTCTTCCACTAATAACCTCTACGAATGTCCCTTAGTCAATTCCACCGTTTTTAGTAATTGTATAGGCTTTCAGAACAGAATTTAAGTCATAAAAATCGTTTTGAAAAGTTACTTAAAATATTTTTATTTTTTTTATTTTTTCTGTTTTACTACTTAAGGCCCATTTAGATGGAGAGAGTTTCTCGCACGTTTCTTGGCGAGAAATCGTACGCTACTGTCGCAAGCAAAAATCGCCATAAGATTATCGTATCATAATGTTTACATACAGGCGAGAACTAAATTCTCGCTTACGATTATGTCATACGAGATTCGCAAGTCATTATCGCTAGGCGATAAATGACTGCGACTGTTTACACAGCGAAATATATAGTATGAAGATTCTTGCTTACGAGTTCTCGACTTGTCTATACACGATCTCGTATGACATTTTTTCAAATTCATACGAGTATCGTACAAATCGGTTTGAACCGATTTTGTGTGCGAGATTTGCCATTCGAGTTCAGTGATTACTACGGTATTGTTCTCAAAATGACACAAAAAGCATTCAGGTAGGTACTGCCGATAATGTTAAGTTTATTGTTTATGCTCCAAAATTGTTTCTTCTCGCTATCAGTAGAGTAGGGTAGAATTGGGGGTTCTGGATCACTTGTTCCTCGCTCCGCTCGGAATGTGATCCAGAACCCCCAATTCTCCACACATACAGAATATGATCCAGAACCCCCAATTCTCCACACATACAGAATATGATCCAGAACCCCCAATTCTCCACACATACAAAATATGATCCAGGACCCCCAATTTTCTACACATACACGAATCGGTTCTGGATCACTCTACACTCTACAATATAGTTGTAGATTGGATATTGTATTTTATTCTACGACGTCGAACTGATACAGTGGTACAATATCGCTTATGGCGAGTTTAACAATTGATCAGTTTTCTAACTAATAAAAATCTGTATACTGTTTCAGACACTTATTAATATAATCTCTCCCTCTCACAGCATTCAAATAAAAACATCGAGGAAAATATATTGCATGTTGCATCCAAGGATCATCGTAAGTTTCCCAATCTTCGATAACACCTCCACATGAAAAACATGCTGCCTTATCATTTATACTATTTCCACAATAAAAGAATCCAGCATCAGCCATTTCCGTTACCACAGCTTTCTTTGAATCAGCCGTCGCCCAATAATGGTTGAATGAAAATAAGCGCACTTTATATCTATGATATGTATCATAACGAGGATTGTATTTATTTTGAGACATATTATGTACGCTCGAGTTGTTGATACTGATGTTTATGAAAGTATAATGAAGTCAAATAGGCGTTGCTAGCAACTTATAAACATGTAAACGTGAATGAGTTGGTGGGATGGGACGCTAAAAATAAATAAAATAGTAAAATATTTTACCCAAAAATTTATTATCAAAGCACCATTTGTTTAAACATAAAACATTTTTTAAAGCACATATTGAGTCATGATAAATACAACTATACAGTTCATGAGAATGTTCATATTTTTTGTGTAAACTTAATAAAGTAGGACAACCTTTATCTTCTAAATTATTTACATTATCATTATTTAGAATCTCTTTTAACCATAACACTTTTTCAATACCTTTAGTGTAAACATATTTATCTCTTAAAATATCTACAATCAAATTCTGATAATTTGAATAAGGCACCACTCCTTCACACCAGTATATCTTTCTATTACGCTCAATCCAACTAACTCGCCGTCTTTCTGGTCTTGTCAAATTATAAAATGGATATGGTGGTCTAATTAAAAACACTTGAATTTTTTTATTGTATAATACAGCAATTTCTTTTAAGATAAATTCATTTGCTTCTGTTTTAAAACCCTGAACATCTACAATGGCAGTCATGATAACCTGCGCACTATGTTGCTCAAAGGTTTATATTCCACAAGTCTATCGTTAATAATTAAGCAATATCCAGTTGTGTTATCTGGTATTGGTTCTAAGCATTCAATCTCAAGACGCACATCTACGGGACCTGTCTTTAAACTGTCATTTTGTCTTGAACAGTCTATAATAAAGAGAGGTGCCTTCGCCTTGAAATCAACTAAATCAAGCAAGGGGTCTGCAGGACAATTGTAATACGACTGACGAAATTTCACATACATTTCGTATAATATATTGTATTTGTTCTCAGCAAAATTTAAGCAAAGAGGTTCATACGGATAATACTGTGAATTCAAAAATAGTGTTATGTTTGTAACTCCACAGTGATCGAACAGTGAACTATCTTTATTTTTATTATTTTTTCTATTAGTTTGTAAACAAAATATTAAATATCGAGGTTTCTCTAATTGTGATGCAGTTTTAACTGACCAAGAATGTTTTGTGGTTTTGGGGAGTAAAGGATACTCATATAAATCCCAATTTCTAAACGCCATTTGAATAGGTTTATCTCTTTCTAAATGTTTAAGGAGAGTCAACCGTTCGCGATCTGATACTTTTATATGCGGTACACGCCATTGTACTTTTTGTATATCTATTTGAAAATGTGTAACGTCATCAGTTACTAAGATACTGTTTAAGTTAGAGTTACTCCTATTCAGTATAAGTTCATGTTTACAATTTATCAGAATTTTGCTGTAATCCTCAGCAAATCCTAAAATCTTATTAAGAGGTACAATAGCACTAAAATATCCATCGTTTTTAAATCCACCTACATTCCAACCCCACAAAGCAGCAACCTTATTTTCTCCATCATTCATTGAAACGTATGACTTTATTGTTGATGTTATTCCAGAATGTTTAATACGATCTATTTCAATACCATTCATTTCGTATCTGATATCTTGAAACAAAAACATAATAGGGTTGTTACTGAACGTAACAGTTTTCTTAATTGCCTTTCCATCTTTGTCGAAGAACTTTGCTTGACCTTCGACATAAATTGAACTGCCTGACGGTAACACGTATATATCTTGCTGGTGTATGGGAATTCTGATTTCATCGTTTTCTCTAAAGCTGTTATTGTAGGGATTGTAAGAATGGACTTCATAGCTTTCAATCGAAGTATCGAAGTGTGGTGATTCGGTAATTTGTAGCATATTCATAGTTTAAAACCAAGAGCTTTAAGAAAATCTTTATTCGTTTTGGTCAATTTCTTAAGCTTTTTCTTACGTCTTTGCACCTTGGTGGTTGTATAAGAAATAGGACGCTTTATTTTGACGGTAGGGTTTTTATAAAACAAAATCATTGTGTTTTTCTTAAATGAAGTCGTAGTTGAATATGCTCTTCTCCAAAGTTAATACAGTAACCAAATTGATCAACAATCTTAACAAATATTGATGAAATTATATTTTTGTTCACTGGAAAGTATATAATGTTTTGTGGTGTTTCTGTGTACCGATGGCCTGTATCAGTATTTGACACAAATTCATGAATAATATGAGTTGGTAATCCGTTGGAATATGAACCGTACACTAGATCACATTCGATTCTGATCACAGGCGGGGCACCATCGTTAACGCACAGATTTGGTATAGAATTTAATACTGAAAAGTATAACAAACCACACTCATATTGATCGGATAAATGCAGAGGTGGTTGAAAGTATGACACCAATTCTGATTTATTTCCAGAGATGGTGACCGTAATAGACATACTTGTATACTGAACGTTCCTGGAAGATCCTGCTTATTTTATTCCTTGGCGACACCAAAAATTCTTTAAGAAATTTAAACATAGGTGTCCACAATTGTAAGGGTGGTCGTGTTGTATATTATCATAATTATAGTGTACTTTAGCACCTAAGTATTTTATAAATTCCTTTGGCGGTTTAAGATTTCCATAACTATCAAAATATTCAATATAATCATAGTATTTTGTATAGGCTACCCAATGAGAACCTGGATTTTTAGAACAATCTAAATTAATAACTCCGCACTCTTTTTTAAAAGGTTGTTTAGGGAGCTCATCTCTCATAAATACACCTCGAAAATAAGGAATATTATTTCCATACTTCAAAATGTCGAAGTTAGTTAAGGCTCGTTTGGGTAGCCGATATCTTAGTTTTTTTTATTCGATACAAAAATTCCAAGCCCATCTTTATGTGGTTTAATTTGTAAGCCTTTTCCAATGCAAAGAGCTTCCATTTTTTCATTATGTCTCTTCGATTCAGCCAACAGCTTTTTAGCTATCTTGAATTCATTGATGGTCTTGGCAATACCAGCTGCACCGCCTGCTAGCGCTCCCGCCGCTGATAATCCAGCAAAAATAGGAATCAAAGGTAATACACCACCAGTTTTTGGTATAGGAATAACCCGAGGAAGTTGAATGGATGAATAATCAGCTATTTCTTTGGCTGCAGCCATAGCTAATTCTATTGCCACTTTTTTGCATTTTGGTATTAATTTTTTCATATGTCTTTTTGTTTTACTAATAACATTTTTAAATTTATTTTTTAACCCTTTTCCCGGTGTAACTTTCCGAGAATGCTCTTTGTTGTTTTTTTTTAGGCCAGAGCCAGTTTTAATTTTTGTAGACATTGCCTTGCTTACTAATTGTGCGGTGATTTTTTCACATACACTCGCGTCCGAGGCAACTGCTCGCTCTTTTGCCATTTTTAACAAAATTAAATCAGCTTTGTATCGATCCTTTAAGTTTGATGATTTATGATAGGCAATATCGTGTTCTTTGCAATATTCGTCTAATTTATTAATACCTTTATCTCCATGTGTAAGTCTTTTAATTAATTTTGTACCAGGACCACAATACTTGTATCCTGGTAAGTGTAATTCAAATGGTAAATTGTTTATAAGCCAATTGAGAAGACTACTCTCTCCAATACACATTATAAGACTAATGAATCTAAATCGAGCACTATAATAAATACTTAAACGCTTCATCAATGACTTTGTTGTTGAGTTAATTTTATTTTTATTTTAAAATACTATATTCGATTTATCAATCCAACTGTTTTCAGCAGAAGACAAACCTAACCATTTTACTAAAACCCTGTTTCCTTTTCTTCTAAGAACTTTCTCAACTAGATATATATTGTGATTTTTTGTCTTTTGAAGCTCTTGCGCATAAAATGCCCCTAAAATAGGTTGACATCTGAATGTATCTTCAATTAAGTAGGTGATTGGAGTTGTATATTGTATTTTTCGAATTTTAAATATTTCCGATGACCAGTTGGGGGTATATCCTTTTTCAAATGTTCCTTTGTACTTACTGATACGTACATAATCACCTACTTTAAACTTGCTTTTTATACTATGATTTTTTACCAATCTTAAGTATCTTTCCAATATTCGTTTTTTATTTATGTTATTCACGTTAGCGGGGATGTCATCGATTGTCCGATGGTAACTGTGATTGTATTTATAAATAACGTCATTAAGGGTATTATCTACCCAATTATAATTGCCTTTTAAACTAAATTCCTTATAAAGTTTAGATTTTAATGTTCTGATAAATCGTTCAACTATCGAAGCCTTTTTTGTTGAGAAGGTTGAATAGTGGTTAATTTGATTAGATTTCATAAGCTTTTGGAATTTATTATTATAAAATTCTGCTCCATTATCCGTTTGCAGATTTTTAGGAACACGTCCTATAGTCAACAAAATTTTGAAAGAGTTATATACATCATCTTTGGTTTTACTTTTCAGAGGAAAGGCCCAAGCACATTTAGAAAATGTATCAATGATAGCAAGAATAAATCTGTAATTTTTATTTTCTTTTGAAATTGATTGCATATCAATTAAATCTGCTTGCCACAGGTCGTCTATATCTTTCATAATAACATGTCTTCGCGGAAAGTTCACTCTCGCGTTTTTATGAATTTCATTTACCACGTCGGCTTTGCTCATATTCAGAATTCAGTATATTTGTCTTGAATCCTAGTATAATACTGAATGTAAAGCATATTATTATGACTATTTATTCTTTAATTATGGCAGCTTCTTTTAATTCTTCAATTATCGATAAAATTTCATTATCATGGTTTGTATTGCCAGCATCTCTTGAAGCTACTAATAGTTTCAATCTCTCGACTAATTCGTTAGGATTATCCCAATAAACCAAGTCGATGCTGTTTTTGTATTTTTTTAGCGTTGGTAAGTTTCCTCCAAGTTTAGTGTGAGCAAGTTTATCATCGTTTGACGACTCGGAAAACAATGGTTTGATTATTTCACGATATTTTATTCCTTTATCGCCTCTTATTTGTCCATTAGGATCAAAATTTCTCTTATGAGCATTTGTATAATGCAGCATATCCTTATAGACAAGTTTATCTTCGCTCGATATTAACTTTAATTCAGGTTTTCTTCGGAGTAAAAGTTCTTTTAGACCAGCCGTTAATTGATAGGTTTTGTCATCGACTTTAATTAAAATGTCACTATCGCCATCTAAACTATCAATTTTAGAAAATGATACTACTGAATTACCCAAAAATAAAGTTTTTTTTACACTTCTTATTCCAAACGGTATATTTACACCATCATAAATATCATGGATATCACAACCCTCTAATGAAATTTCTAAATTATCAGGTAATTCCGTTTTATTAGATTTTTTAAGTGATTGGGTAGAATTTAGTTTTGGATCGCAGCAGTCTTCAAACTTTGTAGATGAGCTAGTATTGAAGTCATCCAATTCAATGTCTTTAGAATTAGTGAGCGTTGTATTTTCTAAATGTTTAATTTTTTCCATAGATATATTCGAATCAACTAGGGTTTTAAGTGGATCTGTGACAGGTTTTAGCATTTTATCGAGTGACAAGTTCAATGAGTGTTCCTGGTTCTTCATTTGTTTTATTTTATTCTTTATAGAGTCTACAGACTTCACTAATTCTAATTTAACATTTTTCTCCATGTTGTAACAACTGTATTCAGCTGAAGAACAAACAATACTAATTTTGTTTTTGTGTGTCATTTACTTATATGTATATACCTTTAATCAAATTTAAAAAAAATATCAAAATTCTGTCTGTACCTGCCATTATTTAATGCTGACTCTTTGTTAATAAGAAGAAATTGGTGTGGATTACTCCAAACAGTTTTACAAATATCTTTGAACTGATTCCATGAAAGCTCAGAGTTGACGTGTTCTCCATAGATATGCTTTAAGTTTACATCATCTTGTTTAAATATTATAAGAAAATTGGCGTTATCACGTAACAACTGTTTTGGTATTTTTGAGTAGGTTTGCGATAAGTAAAAGCAATCAATTTATTTATGTCTACCCATAGAGAAATAATTACGAATATTAATTTGCTTTTCACATGCAACATCATCAAATATAAATATAGAATTTGGTAAAGCTTCACTGGGAGATATGACTTCTTTATCGTCATTGAACTCGTTGAAGTTAATCTGAGGCACTCTTCTTAATACTTCACTTAAGAAACGATATTTTGGTTGGAAAGTAGTTTTCGAGTAAAGATAAAGATTTTGAAATTTAAGACCATTTTCATGCAACAATAAACTGATCATAACGTTTGTTTTGCCACAGTTCGAGGGTCCGCATATTATGCAACGAATCGTATTAGGCAATAAAGCACTGTGTCTAATCTGCCGAACTGAGTCATCGAAATTGATATTATTCACGTTCAGGGATATGGGTTGTTTGATCAACTTCATCTTGCCTATTATTTATTTTCATTACTTACTATCCTTTATATATGAATATGCGATGCGAACGCATATTCAAACAACAGGTTTAGACCTGTCGTTATTAAGAGTATGTTCTCGTCTTACCTGCATAAATGTATTTGTGACTAATACCTGAAAGGAGAGCATATTGTAGTACGAGTATGTCAAAGTAATTAAACATTACACTTCATTGCAGTAGCTGATAGGAGTAGGACCTTGCGCTGTTGTGCACGATTTAAATAATATTTTCAGTCTAAAGGTAAGTGTATGAATATTAACTAATCAAATAAAAATAATAAATTAAATATTTGTTTAATATTTAGGTCAGTGGGTCATCTTATTAGTGTTATTTGTAAATACTTTTTTTCAGAATCATGTCTCGAGCTCCGTCACCATCCTACAGCCCCAGCATTTTGGACAATGAAAATGTGATTTCTGTAGAACAGGAACAATCCAGATTACGTGAGGTAATCTTTGTTTTTATATTTTATAGGGGTAGATTTTTTTATCATGTTGTTATTTTCGTTTACATGCTAATTTATTTATTATTTTTGCAGTGGAGCTCCGAGGTCCTCAATGGCAATCCTATAATGAGCCCATTTTTTTACTCCCAGGGCAACTATGAACCATATATCGAAGGTTTAAATGAGAGTGCTAAAATTGAAAAGCTGCTCAACGGAAACGATCAAGCTCAAACCTCTAAAAAGTCTTCAAAAAAGAGAAAATGTACATTAGGATCATCGACATCATACATTGCTCGTCGAGGGAAAAGCAGTAATGGAGGTCATCTAATTAAATTAGAAGTGCATAAAATTAAAGACTCTAAGAATGAAAATGATTATAGTGATAGTGACAATGCATGTGTGAGAGTACAATATGTGGTGCATGAAACTTATGACGAAGTGATGGAAACAGCAGAGACCCTTATTAAAAAAATTGGGAAAAAGTTGAGTGAGCCGGAGCAGTTTTAGATAATTTTTGTATACCTAGTTAATAATAAATAGTCGTAGTTTTTACTTTCAAAAATGTATAGTTGAGTTAATAATAATAATTATTATATTTCGTTGCATATTGTTTATTACTGCTTCAAGATTTGATTAAGTATTTTATTTTATTATTTTATACATGTATAGTCGACTGTAAAAATGTTATATAAATAATAATAATAATAACAATCACAAAAGATTTCATTTCTGTGAACATTAAATAAATATTATGACTATAAACTATACTGGAGTTTAATTTTTTACTATGTAGTTTAAATAGGAAGTAGGCATAGAATATCATTTAAACATATTTATTTGATTACAAATAATTTGTTTTGTATTAAAATATTTCAATACATTTTACATTATTGATTTTTGCTTATATACCTTAAATTAATGCATTGTAATCTTATACAGACAACACTTAATCAAAATACTGTACTAGTTTATCGACTCTCTGAAAACCAATGATATTATAATTATAATAATTGGCCTATTGTCATTACTTCTGCAGGTTAATTGTACGCTATCATGAAATGGTCATTGTGTTATTTGCGTTGTCGAGCAGACACATTTTCGAACTTGATTATGGAGCCAGGATTAGAAATATGCTTCAAATGATTAAAATTGAGAGTAATAGTGTGTTACGCAATTAGGGTGCTGATAAAATAATAATTTTACTAAGGATTTCAGAGAAACAGTTATAAAATTTAATTGGGCTGACAATTGAACTCAGACTCGGTTTATAGGTACTTCTTTAGACAAATGAGTGCCTATATTTATTACACAGGGACATACAGTGAAAAATAAAACGAGAAATGTTATAACTCATGAAATTTTATTGTTTAAGCAATAATATATTATTGTAACATTATAAACATAAAAGAAAGTAAATATTAAATAATAAAATTAGGTGAGTACATAGTCAAAATAACAGCTTAAAACATAGTACGATGATGACCCCAAGGTAGAGTACAATTTTTATTTTTTTTTATTTGACGTTTGTCATCATTTCCATTAAGTACTAATTTATTAATTTTCTGTGTATACAACTTATGATTTTTAGATCGAATGACATACATAGTATCTCTGACATTTATGCCATTATGCAAAGTATTTTTATATTTTTCAATTGTGAGTTTATTAGAAACAGATTTTTTAACTCCTTTAGCTTTTTTAATTGTATTGTTTAAACTATTGATACAGTATAATTTAGCCCTCAAACCAATAAACTCAGTAATGACATCTCCACCCATCTCATCCTTAAAATAGCCAGGTATTTGTTTATTCGCTTTCGGAATAGCATAAATATTATTTTCTTCAAAGTTGCTAGTATCAAAATATTTTATATTTTGTTTCATGTCTTTATAAAAATCATCAGTATGTATTAAATACAAGAGACTATCAGTGTCAGTATAACAAAGGTTTATGCCATCTTTATATATTTTCTTCATAACAGAATAGTGAAATTGATATAAATGACACTTTGCTAATTCAAGTATTGTAAAACCAATGTATATTGGTCGATCTAAAACAACTTTAGCAGGCTCTAATTGAATAGCAACAAGGTTCTCTGAAATAATAGCCATATTTTTTAAATTAGGAGCACTCACATATTTTTCTGCCCCTTTTATTTTATTGGTCTTATTAAAGCAATCTTTCCACACATTAACTAATTTAACATCCACTTGTTTCCTTTTGTTTTCAATTGTTTTACCAAATATTGAATTATTTTGCTTTTTGAAAAAATCTCTTTCGAAATCTGAGGTAGCTTTTTGTCTGAGTGCTGTATTAAGATTTATGTATGGTTCTAAGATATTTTTTTGAGTAAATGCTAGAATTTTGTGGATATTCAATAATATAAGGCCATTCTTTAAACATTTTTGTAAGTGAACATAGTGGATGACATATCTATATTTATCATACAGATTAGCAATTAGTTTTGTGTTTTTGCTATCACATGGAATAGGAACGGATAATTTTTCTGGTGCAAATGGCAAATCAGAATGTTCGTCGTGTATATCAGGAGGATAATGAATATCAACTTCCAGTATGTACCCTTCGTCACTATCAGTGGAAACGGATGCGATTTCAAATAAAGCTATTTCAGGTTTTGTTAAAAATCTAAAATTTCCAGTGGGAAGTCTTTGTGTCATAGCATGACCATATAAATTTACGCAATCTAAGTAAACTAAAAATGTGCTGAGTTCTTTTTCGTTGTAGTCTGACAAATATTTATTATTAGCCTTTGCATATCGCATCGAGCATTGAGCAAGACCTCCTCTGATACCTTTTTCTAGCATTTGATATATTTCTATATCAGATATTAAATCTAATTCTACTTTAGTTAACAACAGCATAGCGTCCCAGCTCAATGACGGTGATGAAACATAATGACAAGGGTCAAGCTCATAATGAAATAAACTCATAGATCGGAATTTCTCAAATATGTCACACAATAGTAAGACATCACATTTCAAATATAAATCAGTATATTCACCTAAATTCTTAATACCAAATTTAGTCCACACATTTAAAGCGTGATTGTAATCATCAGTAGACGCTGTATCGGATGTGAGTTTATTATAAAAATTTGCCCGATCTGGTAACTGAGTTTCCGCATATCGTTCCCAGGAGTCTATATAATCATAACAATACACACCTTTCCTAAGGCATAGTCGAAATAAATTTTCATCAGTGAAAAATGATTGTAAATGCTTTAAATCATTGGAGTCCAGTGTCTTTACTAAGTTGTCTAAACTTGAACTTAAGAAATTAAAAGAATCTATAAATTTTAATTGGGCTACTTTCTGAGAATTAAATGGGAAACATTTTGTAAAAGAAATATATTTTTCCTTGGTTCTTGGAATTAAATTGATTCGACCGCAAACACTTGAAAGTTCTTTTATAAATAAATGACAGTCGTATCCCGAAAGATTATGAAATATTATGGGAATAAATTTTACAGACTTATTATTTAAGTTGCATGAATTATGAGCTGGACCGCGATATTTACCTGTGAAATGATCGTGGTCATAAACGATGCGGTCATTATTAGCAAATTTTTCTTTACAAATATGACATACTGTAGCAGTCTTAAATGAACGAAGCTCTTCATCATTCAATGGGGACATGTCTCTAGGCAAAGATAAAATGTCATATAAACATTCTAAATCCTTAGCAATAGATTCTACAAATTTTTTTGAACAATTTGGACCTCGATAAGATACTAAATTATTAAGTTCTGGATTAGTCTCGCAGCATATGTAATACGCGAAACAAGTTGCTTCATGAATTTGAATATTTTCGACATACTGACTTTTATTTTTATCTGAATATTCTCGAAGTAAGCTTTCAAAGTCTCCATAAATAACAATAGGAATTCTTTGAGTCCTTACATAATTAGAAAACCGCAGCTTGCTATTCTCTTCTGGGAGCACTGTTTGCATTCGTGCACAATTATGATTATCTAATTTTGCCTCTGAATCAAAGTATATAAAACATTCATCACATAAGTGAATTTTAGATTTGTGTTTTGTTAGTTGATCATGAACTAGTCGTGCAAAATTTTTTATTAAACAAAAATGATTTTTGTCTCCTCTTTCAATCAATAATAAATTTACGTGTGTCAGTTTCCGCTGCAAAGTTTTGTATAATGGTCCAGTTATAGTGCTGTTTTTTTTTTCTAAACCATAAACATTTACACTTATATGCGGATTTTTTTTTTCGAATTGTTTTATGTCATCAAATGTTGGTGGGAAAGATATACCATTTATATTTAATATTTTAGAGTAATGCGGATATGATGAAATTCTGTTACTATTATACCGTGCTGGATACAAATGTGCTACAATACACCAGAGAAAGCAATGTCTATCTTTGTTGCAAATGTTCAGACATGACTTTGTTTTAAGAATTTTTATAGGTAAAGATATGTAACTGCCAGCTTTTAGGGGATTATACTTAACTATATTCATTTCCAAATGATTAATCGACTCTATAGCCCAACCAGATTCTGATAATTCAAATTCTGTGCACTTATATAGCATTTTTTGGACACATTCTTCAAAAAATAATTTTATATTAGTATTCTGAATTATCACATAATACTTTGTATTGAAAGATTTCAAAGACAATTCTTCATTTTTTGGTAACTTGTATAGTACAAAAAGCTCAAATTGTATCTTAATCGCTCGATGTTTTAGTCGCAATGTCTCAATAATCTTGTAAATCATGCCAGAAATATTTGATAAAAATATCTCTGGTGATATGTTATCTAAACTTATTGGATCAACAAATCTGTAGCTAGCAATTCTATTTTTGAAAGCAGTAGCTATTATTTGGACATTATCAAATTCAGTACTCAACAAACAGTTTGATTTATGTATATTACTTTTCTTATGTGATGAATATTTTTGAACATAAACCTTACAATCTGGGCAAAATTTCATGTTTGGTTATATTGAATACCTACAACAAAGTAAAGCAATAATTCATAAATTTTATAACCTTAACTATATTCACCGAAATAAATCTTTTACGTATTTATTTGGACCTAAAGTTGTTTTAAGTTTTGACTTAAGTACTTCAAGGTCTAAATTACTGGTCTAGAATTTTTAACTATGTGCCTACTTCAAGATTAAGGTTCAAGGTTAGAATTACTGATCTGGATTGTTTGAAGTACTTAAAGGATAAGATTCAAGGTCATAATTACTGGTCTAGAATTTTAAGCTTTGAGATTCATTCATTCGAGTTTATTGGCTTTTGGTTTTTAGTTTTTTGGTTTTTGGTTTACTGAAAGAAATCATACAAATAATGATTAAAACATATACATAAGTAAGTACTTATGCATGATTATATGTCATTACAATTATCTAAGGAAACAAACATTAAACAGAAAGATCAATAAATTATAGACTTCATGCGTATGTACTTACTTAAATTCAAACAATATAGATTAGACTGATAAAGTGACCGTTACAAACTTATGTCTGTAAAAAAAAAATGTTTTATGTTAAATGTTTTGTTAAACAAAATAATTGTTATAATAATCAAAAGAGCAAAAAAATAATAAGAAACACATGAAAAAAATATGGTTACCTATGCCATTATATTATAGGTCCTTTAAATGATTTCAAAGCAAGTTTATATAGGTTATAGGTATAATTATCAAAAAGAGCAAAAAAAGTCTTATGGGTCCTTTAAAGTAGGACGCTTACCTAATTGATAGAGTATCAGCTGTGTCTTCCGATAATCTTCTTTAGCAGCGGTCACAAGTTTTTTTTCAAACAAATTATTATAATAATCAAAAGAGCAAAGAAAAAACATTAAAAAATATAGGCACCTACACCATTATTTATGATAGGTCCTTTAAATGTTTCAAACGAAGTTTATATAGGTTATAGGTATAATTATCAAAAAAGAGCAAATAAAAAAATATTATGAGTCCTTTAAAGTAGGACGCTTAGGTACCTAATTTTAAAATACGTTAGACTGATAGAGTATCGGCCGTATCTTCCGATAATCGTCTTTAGCAGCGGTCACAAGTTTTGTGACTGCTTTCCATACCGGACCGTTGTCATCAACAGCCGATTTCAAGGTAAATAGTGCCCGTTTCCATCGGTCGGTGCTGAGCGCCTCCGCTTCCCGAGCGTTGTAAACACGCAGTTCAACGTAATAGTTGCCCTGCCGGGTGGGATCCCGCTGGAGTGTATAACCGGAACCGCTGCGTCTTGACAGGAAGCTCCGCAGCGCAGCCGCTCGGATGGGTTCACCGCCAAGTTCTTGTTCGTTCTGAAATTTAAAATGATTATCATTAGAAAATTATAACGAAAAAAGCATGAAAGAACCCTAATAAAAAAAAAAAATTTTGCAAAACGTCTTTTAAATAACGGAGTTCTAAACTAACAAACATAAAAATAAAATATTCAACCGAATTGATAACCTCTTTTTTTTTTTTTTTGAAGTCGGCATAAAAATATACAAATTTTAACTGACCCGGGAATCGTATTTAGAATATCTTAGTCAGTAGGTATGGGAACAAATATGTAAAAAAATAATGGAAAAATAAAAATTAAAAGGACCCCACATTTATAAATAAAAAAAACTTCAGCATACCTCTGAATCCGACAGCTTTCTTTTTTTGGTCGATGTTGATGGTGTCGGCAAATCAACATCCGACTCCGTGTCGGACCCAAAAAAGCTAGATTTTACCACCGGAGCACTGGCAATTTTCTTTAAAGCAGGTTTATTTGCTTTGCCGACAGCCTTTTTCCTCGTCTTCTTTTTCTCTACCGACGGTGCTGGCTGAGATGCCGGTATTTCACAGTCAGAATCGAAGGGATTGGTTGACCTAAAATTAAGAACACTATTATTAATTTTCACACATAAGTTTGATTAACTTTTATTCGATATATAAATAATAATTGTAGAGTTATACGTACATACTTGTTGTTATATTATTCGCAATAATATTGAAAAAAGAAAAAAAAGCTGCAAGTATCCGGGATGTGCACTAAGTAATTAAACGAAATTATTGAATGCAGTCATATTTATAGATTACATTTTTAAAGCGGTGGTTACAGTAACTAATCGCGAGCAAAGTGAGAAAGCGATTTTGATATGTGTGCTGTACATTATATTTACAGCACTCCTTAAATAAGGTGTATAATCATTTGTTCTTTATTAGACACTATGCACACAGTCTAAAAATTCCGTTTTTCGGGTGGCGACGCGACGTTGCGGGTGGCCACGGTAATTCGAGCAATTGCAGCTGTCGCTGCAATTTGTGATGAAATTTTTATGAGGTGAATTATGTACCTACTCGCTAGTAAATGTAATATGTAGTTCAACTTAAAATAGAATTTATTAATATAATCTATTATACATTGATCTTTAATTATTAACATAATAAAATCCTAATAAACAAACTAATCTGCATTCGCGATTTATTTGCCAAAAATGTGAACAAATATAAGTTTATGGAAAAATAACTTTAAATCCTAGATACACAATAAAGTTCAGTTTGCGCTACAACTTCAAACATTTTTATATCTCTTCCATAGTGCTAGTCACTCTGAAATCAACTTAATTCCCATTAAAATAAAGTTGATATTTGTTTAACTTGAATTAATATTAATTTGGAACACCAACTCATTCACGTTTACATGTTTATAAGTTGCTAGCAATGCCTATGTGACTTCATTATACTTTCATAAACATCAGTATCAACAACTCGAGCGTACATAATATGTCTCAAAATAAATACAATCCTCGTTATGACACATATATGGAAATAGTATAAATGATAAGGCAACATGTTTTTCATGTGGAGGTCTTATCGAAGATTGGGAAACTTACGATGATCCTTGGATGCAACATGCAATATATTTTCCTCGATGTTTTTATTTGAATGCTGTGAGAGGGAGAGATTATATTAATAAGTGTCTGAAACAGTATACAGATTTTTATTAGTTAGAAACTGATCAATTGTTAAACTCGCCATAAGCGATATTGTACCACTGTATCAGTTCGACGTCGTAGAATAAAATACAATATCCAATCTACAACTATATTGTAGAGTGTAGAGTGATCCAGAACCGATTCGTGTATGTGTAGAAAATTGGGGGTCCTGGATCATATTTTGTATGTGTAGAAAATTGGGGTCCTGGATCATATTTTGTATGTGTGGAGAATTGGGGGTTCTGGATCATATTCTGTATGTGTGGAGAATTGGGGGTTCTGGATCATATTCTGTATGTGTGGAGAATTGGGGGTTCTGGATCACATTCCGAGCGGAGCGAGGAACAAGTGATCCAGAACCCCCAATTCTACCCTACTCAGTAGGTTCAAGGTTTTTTTATTCTTTTGCTTATATCTCGAAAATGGTGTGTCCTATCGCAAAAATAATGAAAATTTCGACCCCCTTTATAGAACCCATAAACCCCTAAAACTCAACATGTAGGTAATAATTTTTCATATTTTCCATACAAAAAGTGAAAAATTCCTTAAAAAACACGCCAAGGCTGCCCCCTGCCCGCCTGATGGCTCTAAAAAAAAATCACGGGTAGGGCAAACAAGGCGTGTCGACGAGTCGTAATTGTCAAATTCGATTTTAGTTGTGTCAAAATTATTTTTAAATTTAGAGAACTTTTCATGCAGAATAGCTGTAAGATTCTCATAGCAAAAAGTAAGGAATTTTAGTGATAGTTTAGTTGGTTTAGTTCGGTGTACAAGAGAATCGGCACCATTGTCTTAGAAGAGCAGATATAATTAAAACACCCTCGCGCACTGCACTCATGGTAGCGACTAGCACAAAAACTCGAAATACAATTCTCGCTTTGTAGTTCTGTTTACACGGAGACAGATATATTCTATTGCGAGGCAATTCTCGCCCAAGGAGCAGGGCGATAATCGTGAATGTTTACACGAGGAGACTTTTTTAACGTTCTTTCGATAATTGTATGTTCGAGTCGAGAAACTCTCTCCATCTAAATGGGCCTTTACGAAAAAAATTGCACTACAATCCACTACTAACCTTTATCTATGAGAAACATTCGGAAAAAACAGATTTTTCGAATTTCGGGGGATGACATTTTTTTTAATTTTTTTTATTTTTTTTTTGGAATTACTACTAACGAAAATAGGTTCACTACTTTCCACTACTAACCGAAACCTTCCGAAAAACCCTTCAACAATTTTTTTTTCCAAAGTCGGGTGCCAAGTTCACACAGCTCTTGAAAGTAAACTAGATTACGAAGCATTAAATTCGTGTGAAATTACAAGTGCCCCTTGTAGAAATCTTTTCGGGTGTTTGATATATTATATATCCCTTCCCCTCGGATCTCTGAGCAGTTCAGACGTCTTTTAAGTGACCATATTTCATTTTATTTATTAATATTTAATTTAAATAATACAACAAAAATAGTGCTAAATACCAGGAGTGCATCAACCTACAAGAATACGAATACTCCAGCGTGGTCCTCGTACGCGTCAAACATTCTGCGTGTGCGTGAGTCCCGCCTTCTTCTTACTATTATTTGTTGACCCAGCCTACGTGCATGCACTCATTAACGAAATACGGAAAGTCATTAATAAAGTTTACTTTATCCTTTCCGTGTGTGCAAATAATTGTAAGCCCTGAGTGCGACAGACATATACATGAGAAAAGGACACGCGGAGGTCTAGTTATTCTGGACGGAAAGCAGTATTCTACCAATCTGTCGATCGCGACCAGCGTCAGTTGAGCCCCGCCTAATATCCGCCATCAAACATATTTTGACTTGCTTTCTTCGTGATTGCCTGGTACTTGCAGATACGTGAAGCTTATTGTTTGAAGATATAGAGGTCACTACCGAGCTCCCGAAGCTGCGCCTTCCGAGCGCAAGCGCCTACGTAAATTACGATTACGACGGTACGCTCACGCGCGCATTTGGTCAGGAAAGCGCCCAGGAACTAAAATGTCAGTACAACGCTCTCCACCGCGCCCTATGCCCCAGCTAAACACGCCAAATGATACAATTCACTACAACTCGGATTCGGCGCTAAACATTTCGCACGTCACCGATTCAGTTAATAATTATTTTAACATAACTAAACGCCAGAAGCGCACTTTTGATGAGGTAAATGAACAACCTTCCGAAATAAAAAACATGTTGTCGCAAATCTTATCTCAACAAGAAAGTAAGTTTGAATTACTAAACAACTCTCTCTCCAGTATTATAATCCAAAACCAGGATATCAAGCAATCGGTAGAGGTTTTAACAGGAAAGCATGAGGAACTGCTTCTAAAAATTAACTATCTGGAGCAAGAAAATGTCGAATATAAGAAGAAAGTAGCATCTTTAGAAAAAAGGTTAGACTACGTGGAAAAGAGTGCTCGCTCGTCAGCAATAGAAATACGAAACTTGCCTAAACTTGAGCAAGAATCTAAGGAAGATCTTATACAAAACTTAAAACAAATTGTCTTAACATTGGATCCAGAGACTCCCATCCAGCAATCCGAGATTAAGGACATATTTCGTTCCAAAGCAGAAGCTGTTGTTGTGGACTTCTCTTCAATACTTAGGAAAGAATCACTGATGGTTAAACTCAAGTCCTTTAATAAATCTAGACGCGAAAATAAGGAACCTCAGCTAAACACGGAGCATATTAATCTACACGGAGAACCGCGTCAAATATACATATCGGACTATTTAACTAGTAAAACTAAACATCTTTTCTACCTAGCTCGTGAAAACGTAAAAGCTAAAAAGCTCGTAGCGGCTTGGACCTCATATGGAAAGATCTATATTAAAAAAGAAGAGGGATCGACCCCAACTCGTATTGAAGAAGAATCTGAACTAATTAAGTTTACTATGTGACTACATTTAGTTACACTTTGTTGTTTTTATTTTTACATTTTCTTAGCATGCATTTGTTTACAATATTTATTGTTACTAGTTTTTACCTATTTTTGTTTTATATTTTATGTTAGCTTAGGAACAGTTTGTTCAACGTGCAGAGTAACCCAAGTAACACCTTTAACACACAACATTCATTACACAAAACCACATTATTCGTTTCTAATGCGAGATATATCCCTTGAAATGAGCTCTCAATTGTGTTGTCTGTACCTAGCGGTATGTCAAATATCAAAAATGTTGGCTACAGTCCCTCCAGATTTAGGTTTTGTCTCAATTAAAATCCAGTTCCACAGGTCACGTTCTAAACGTGGCTGCGTTAGCATTAAACAAACTATTGACGCCTAATGCAAGATTTTGAAACCATAAGCCTGGATCTGGATTCCATAAAAGTAGCTAAAACTATCGCCTGTGACATAGACAACGCAATAAGTCATATTCGTATCAGTAGGTATGTATTGGGGTACCTGGATCAAGAGATCCAGGCACCCCAATACACTATTCAAAACGATTGTTGTATTCAGAATCCTCTATTCAAAATCCTCTATTCTAAATGAAGGTTGTATTCAAATCCTCTATTCAAATGAAGGGTATATTAATAATTCTCTATTCAAAATGAGTATTGTATTCAGACTTCTCTATTTAAAATGAAGGTTGTATTCAGAATCCTCTATTCAGAGTGAATATCGTAAAAAAAAAAAAAAAAAAAAATTGAAATGAGACTTCGATTCAAAGTCATCAATTTTTCTATTTAATTTTCATTTAGGTATGTATGCAGTGATGTGATATCGATGTGGTCTCTGAGTAAAATACTGAATACCTATATCGTTTAAAATCGCATTTAGAATCAGTTGTTAGGTACGTACTGTTTGTTTACATAAGAAACACTATGCCATTCCCGTAAAGGAAACCGAACGCATTCTATTCTACCCATTGCAGGCCTCACAGCTATAAAGTTTTTAATTATTAATTTACATCAGAAATCTGCAAGTAGTTTTAAGATTAAAACAATGTACTACATTCCAAATGTATACCTATGAGAAATACATAATACTAGATAATAAATATAGTAATACCAGCCTGTAACTGTCCCGCTGCAGGGCAAAGACGGGTTCGCAATTCAGACTTATATTAACTGTAAGTCCAGGTTTCCTCACGATGATTTCCTTCACCGATGTTGGTGGTGTCCAAGATAAACTTATAAAGTACATACTTAATATGAATTGAAAAAGTCACATCGACACTTGGCCGGATTTGAACCCACGACCTCAAGCATGAGAGGCGAGGCCTTAACCACTAGGCCACCACGACATAGGTTTACTTATTGAGTAATAACAATCAACATGAATAATGAAAAGTGTACGGGCATAGCCGCGTGCCATGTATCGTTTCAGTTTTTACCTGACGAATCATTTAATATTAAGTCGATTATCATAATATTGTGCATACATTCGCTGATTAGGCTTTTGCGCCCACCACATGCGACCTGCTTTACTTAGGATATAATCCAATGTATAATAATAAACTGTCAATCATTTACGGACACATAACAGTGATTTTATTCCCTGTACCACATCCCGTGTGATTCGTCCATCCACATACTACATCTCACTGTACGGAGTTACTGCCCGTACATTTTGGTCCTTCGAGCCGGATCCTCGCCACTGGAACAACAGCCCTGCAACCCTTCTCAGGTACGTAGTGTTCCTAGTTACGATAACTAATCGGTTTGGCTGGGTTTTCCACAAGCGGATCTCCCTAGTCAAGTCGAGGCACACGTATCGTAACAAGGATTTCGCCTGGGCCTGCGGTCATAAACAGGCAACATCAACAGGGAAGGATCCGGAAGCTATTGGAGTTAACAAGAGTTAGTGTCCCACGCACAATGGACGCTAAACAACAAGAACTCCTCAAGCGGCAGGGAATCATCGCAGAAGGCATCCGGAAAATTGGTGTCAACTTCGCGAAGGACGGTCCTGACCGCAAGAACCCAACATACATCAGGGGTAGACTAGATACCCTCCAGGCACACTGGAACGAGTTCGAAATGAACCATAGCGTGCTACAGAGCGCCACAGACCGGACCGATACATACTACACTACAACGGTGTACGACAGGGTCCAGGCGGAATACTCAAACATAAAACAAAAGCTGCAAACATGGTCCACCAGCGGTGCGGAACCCGCGAGTTACCACGACAACAAAAACGCTGGGGTTCTTTCAAAATCGGACGAGCTCAAATCGCAACAAGCGACGAACTTCAGAGCCTTCGCCCGGTTGACCTGCAACTTGCGTATCGCCGACATTATAGAGAAATGGGACATAGAGGACAAGCTCCGGACCCTCGAATCTCGATGGAGGATGATCGACGACGTGCACTGGCAGCTTGACAACATTCTCGTTGGCAGCGACGTTAGCTACGAGCTAGAGTTTTCACAGCACGAAGAAACGTATGAACGCACCAAGCGAGATCTTAACCGCCAATTGAACCATGCTGTCCAACAACGTGACAGTACGCCGAGGGTCGAAATACCAGTATTCTCTGGTAACTACGCACAATGGCCGACGTTTCTCGATTTATACACCGCGGTTATTCACAACAACCCCTCCCTTTCGAAGGGACAGAAGATGCAACACCTGAAAGGGAAATTAAAAGGAGAGGCTGAGCGCCTTGTGCAACATTTGCCTGTTTCCGAGAGTAACTACGAGTCCTGCTGGGAAATCCTACATCATAGGTACAATAACTTACAGCTGTTATTCACCAAACAAATGCAAGTATTGATGAGTCAACATACAATTCAGCATCAAAACGCGTACGAGTTAAAACGCCTACACGATACCAGCCTCGAAACCGTGCACGCGCTGCGAAACTTGGGTATCGACACGACAACATGGGACCCAATTTTGGTGCATATCCTGACGGGAAAACTGGACACTCAGACCTACTCTGAGTACATGGAGGCAAGGAAAAGTCCAAGAGACCTCCCGGACTTCAAGGAATTCATCCAGTTCATCGAAGGGAAGTTCACGGCGCTGGAATCAGTGATGAAGAAAACAGGCAAACCAAACAGACAAACAGATGCCGATGTCCCTCCGAACAAAGGGGGCTCGACAACAACGGTACAAAGGGATGCGTACAACAAATACAGACGGCACCCCAAGGCGAACCATACAAGCTCCGACAGAAATTGTCCTGTTTGTAAAACAGACCACATCTTGCTCTACTGCAAAGCATTTCAGGAAATGGCGCCAGACATGAAAACTAGGACAATTGAGCAATTGAATATTTGCAAAAACTGCATGTATCCACACAACGGAAAGAAATGCAACTCGCAAAAAAGATGCAAGGTGTGCAACGCCGCACATCATACGACGCTACATGACCTAGTAAAAACTTCCGCGTCAGGGACACAGTTGTCCAGTCAAATAACTGACATTGGGAATAAGAACAACCCGCAACAGAAAACTAATCACGTGTCAGGAAATTTTAATGAAGTTTTACTAGCTACAGTACAGCTTAAAGTTAAGGCCGCAGATGGAACATACACCGTACTCAGATGTCTTTTAGATCAAGGCTCCCAACTGAACCTTATAACAGAATCTGCTGCGCAACGACTCGGCCTACCGCGACGCAACCACAACTCAACTGTGTCAGGAATCGGAACAAGTGCCAGTCAGAGCAATGGGACCGTTCAGTTGGACTGTGAATCGCTTTATGGCGATTACCAGTTTTCGACGCCTGCTTTAGTGATGACAAAACTGCTCAGCAATCTACCAAACTACTCCTTCGAAAAACAAGATTGGCCACACATAGAGAACATTAACCTGGCCGACCCACAATTCAACGTATCAAGGCCGATTGATATTCTACTTGATGCTGGGGTATATGGAGACATAGTCATGAACAGCATCATTCGAGGCAACACATACGCACCTGTAGCGCAACAAACAAAGCTCGGCTGGGTATTAGTTGGAAACACAAAGACACTCAACTGCCATGTCGTAGTGGACACCAACGATGTTTCTCGGTTTTGGGAAATTGAAGAGATAACATCCGAAAACAAGACCACGAGTGTCGAGGAGGAGCACTGCGAGAAGCTATATGCTGACACAACAAAGAGGCTAAAAGACGGGCGATATGAAGTTAGAATTCCCATGAAGGCCAACTTCGAACAACGTTTGGAACGGTCAAAACCTCAAGCAGTAGCGCAATTCAAACAGCTGGAAAAACGTTTGGCTAGAGACCAAACTCTCGCTTCAAGTTACAAGATTTTCATCGACGAATACAAAGCTTTACAACATATGAAAAAGTGCACTGAGCTGGACACACCGAGTTGTTTTCTGCCACATCATGGAGTGCTAAAACCGGACTCAACAACCACTAAACTTCGAGTGGTGTTCAACGCATCAGCGACCACGAGTACAGGACACAGCCTTAACCAATTAATGGAATGCGGACCCAACTTACAACAGGACTTACAAGCTATGATTTTACGATGGAGGGCGTTTGAATACGTGTACACCGCAGATATTGAGAAATTCTACCGACAAATACGTATTCACGAAAAAGACCAACACTTGCAAAAAATATTGTGGAGGGATTCAGCTACAGAGCCGCTACAGGCGTTACAACTGACCACGGTAACATATGGCACCAAATCAGCACCTTTCCTGGCTATGCGAACCATAAAGCAATTGGTAAAAGACGACGGCGCGCACTACCCTTTGGCAACCGCTATCCTTTCCAACCAACTGTACATGGACGATTTGCTAGGCGGATGTCACGACTTCATAACAGCACAGAAAGCTCAAAGGGAACTCATAACAATGCTGAAGGGCGGTGGGTTCAATTTACGGAAGTGGGCTAGCAACAAAACAAGCCTACTCGAAGACTTGCCAGATGAACTGATAAGTCAAAAGATGTTCGACTTCAAAGACGCAGACACAAACAAAACGCTTGGCATCACTTGGAACCCGCGCACGGACCAGTTTACCTACAAACAAACACCACTGTGCAACAAACGCGAAGTCAACACAAAACGCACATTGCTGTCGGACATATCAAAACTGTATGATCCACTGGGCTGGCTATCACCGGTTACAGTAAGAGCCAAGCTTATTTTTCAACGCGCTTGGGCAACAACAACGAACTGGGATGACCAACTCCCACCAGATGTACAGCAAGAATGGGAACAATTCCGCAATCAGCTCGCACACATACACGACATAACCATCCCACGCTGGATCGGCAACACACAACAACCCATTGAACTTCATGGATTCTGTGATGCGTCCGAAAGAGCATACGGATGCGTCATATACAGCAAGTCCGTTAACAAAGAAGGTCAACAGTTGACCAGGCTAGTAGCAGCAAAAACAAAATTATCTCCACAGAAAAACCCTATTTCTCTGCCACGACTGGAGTTATGTGGAGCCGTACTACTAGCTCGACTCATCGAAAAAGTGAAAAACTCGATTAACTCTCAAACAGTCACCATACATTGCTGGACAGACTCCATGGTGGTGCTTGGCTGGCTACATGGTGACGTGGGTCGCTGGAAGAGTTTCGTAGCTAACAGAGCTACACAAATAACACAAATAACTCCATCCAACTCCTGGAACTACGTCAAATCCGAAGACAACCCTGCGGATTGCGCAAGCAGAGGAATCTCGCCATCAGAGTTATCAAGCCACAAACTGTGGTGGAACGGCCCTACTTGGCTTCAAAATAACAACATACCCAAACAAGGTATATTTACAACGAACGAAGAGAAAAGGAAACAAGGTCAAATATGCGCAATACAGACAATAAAAGCGCCACTCATCGAGCAACTACTGCAAAAATACAGTACGATAACTTTTGCAACCCGAGTCATCAGCTGGATCCTACGATTCATAAACAATTCACGAGACGTAACCAGAGCCAAACGTAAGTCACACTTAACTACAGAAGACTTGGAACGGACTCAAAGCCTGCTCGTAAAAACTGCACAGAATCATACTTTTGGCAATGATATAGCGTACCTACACAAACACAACAAGGTACGGGCCACAAGCAAACTGTTGAGTTTGAGCCCAATATTAGACGCACAAGGTATCCTACGAGTAGGAGGAAGACTGGAACGTGCCACGTTAAGCAACTCCCAAAAACATCCGATAGTTTTGCCAAACAACCACAAACTAACAGAACTCTTGATTGACCAAGCCCACAAGAATACTCTCCACGGCGGTGCCAGACTGACGCTAGGACACCTTCGTAATAAACACTGGATACTTGGCGGCATGAACCCAATCAAGAAACAAATTCGTAAATGCGTCACCTGCCATCACTACAGAACGCAACGCAGCAATCAGCTAATGGCAGACTTACCGACGCCTCGAGTTACACCTTCAAGGCCGTTCACACACACAGGTGTGGACTTCACGGGACACGTTGAAATAAAGGCCAACAAAGGCCGAGGCATCAAAACAGTTAAGGCCTACATTGCAATCTTCATTTGTCTATGCACAAAAGCTACCCACCTCGAACTGGTGTCGGATCTCAGTACTGTGACATTTCTCGCAGCGTTGAAGAGGCTATGCGCACGACGAGGAACGCCAAAACACGTCTATAGTGACAACGGAACAAACTTTGTCGGTGCAGCCAGAACATTAGATAAAGGACGACAGGAGGCACTGCAGCTTCTGGTCAACGACGATCTCACCAACAGCACTTCCGAGTGTGGCATTGAATGGCACTTTAACGCCCCATCTTGGCCAACCGCGGGAGGACTGTGGGAAGCGGCAGTCAAGAGCATGAAATACCACCTTAAACGAGTCCTTGGCGAACAAAAGCTTACATACGAAGAGTTTACAACATTGCTAGTACAAATTGAAGCCTGTCTAAACTCGAGGCCACTCTTTGCTCTAACAAACGACTTAGACGACATCGATTACTTAACACCAGGTCATTTTTTAGTCGGCGGACCAGTATTGGCACCACCAATGACGTCAGAGGGTGACAACAGCCAGTTAACTGTACGATGGCGCTTGACAGAAAACATGTACAAGGAATTTTGGAAAAAATGGTCCAAAGATTACCTGCAAACGTTACAACTACGAGGAAAATGGCAAGCTCCAACACACAACCTGGCAGTAAATGACGTCGTCCTTATAAAGGAAGACCAAGTGGCTCCAGCCAGATGGTTATTGGGGCGAGTCACTGAGACGCACCCTGGACCTGATAATTTAGTCCGAGTCGTCACAGTCAAAACTAAAACCAACATAATGAAGAGGCCCGTAACAAAATTGTCCCGGTTACCCATCGAGACAGGGAATAACTCCGAAAACAAACCAACACACCCCTCGGACAATAAACAACCAGAGGCGACCTCATCAACATTACAAAGACAACGTCGGGTGAGCCCTACACGGAAGGGTGCTACTAACTGTAACATCCGCAAGTATTTAAGCACGTTACTAGTGCTCATGTGTACGTGTGTGACACCAACCACGCAACAACTCGTCAACGTAACAACCCTAGACCCTACCCGTCTTGTATACTTCGACAAGGTAGCAGATTTACAGATAATCCAAGACGAATGGAAATTGGTGGTCTACTATAACATGACGACCTACTGGAAAAGCATTACTGCCGTTGAACAATACGTCCAGCAACTACACGGACTTTGTCAACGAAATATAGCGTACTTGGCTATATCTACACAATTCGAGCACGAACTAAAGGAGCTCAAACACTACAACGAAGTACTACAAACAGAACACGGGAGACGAAGCAAGCGAGGGCTCATAAACGGAATTGGGAACATTGCCAACTCTCTCTTTGGTGTACTTGACGACAAGTTCGCCGAAAAATACAACAACGACATCAAACTACTGCACAGCAATGAAGACCACTTGCTCAACCTGTACAAGCAACATACTTCAATTATCGAAGGGGAATACAACCTACTGAAAAGGAACGAGCAAGTAATGAACCGGCAGTTCATCGTCATCAACAAAAGCCTCAGGGACTCGCTGCAACAACTGAAAACAGAACAAGATCAAGCAACCTTCCTTATGGCAACTGCCCTTGCCGCAAACATGATGGTAGCAAACTTGCGAAGAATACAAAACATGTTGATCGACCTAATAACAGATCTCCGCCACGGCAAGGTCGACACTCACTTACTGAAACCCGATGCATTCGAAAAACAATTAAATATCATATCAGGACAGGTTCCAAAAGGATTATCACTACCCTGTTCAAACAAATTCAACTGTATCCGAGACATGTATAAACTAGCAAGTTTGCAAGGAAAACTTACCGAAGATTTTATTATTTTCGAAGTAAAAATTCCGTTAGTAGCAGACGAACAATATGAACTAACCGAAATAATCCCAATACGTAACATAAAGGGAGCCTCCATGATTAACATTATCCCCACAACTAAATACATAGCTGTGAACTTGAAAATGGATATGATGATACCCCTGGAGCAACAACATCTTGCATCATGTACACAAATAAACACAAACCAGCTGTTACTATGCAACCTTGACTTACCTATATACGGTATAAAAACAGCCACAAAAATGTGCGAAGCAGACATAATAAACAATAGAGGAGTTTCAACCTGCCGCGCTGAAGTATCAAGTTGCAGCAATGATTGGAAAAAGCTACACAGCAAAGGGGCTTGGCTGTTTACGTGTTGCGAGGAATGCACTGCGCGCATTTTCTGTCCAGCTGGAATTACGTTACAGACACTACAAAAAACAGGCATAATCACATTAGCGACAGGTTGCATGATGCGCGGCGATAATCATCTGATCCATTCGCACTACAATATGCAAAGTACTATGGAATTAGGAAACGAACCAGAGATCCACATACCAGAGATAAACCTAAATGAACTATTAACTAGTAGTAGTCAGATTATCAACATAACAAACATGGAAATAGAAACACATGAAGAACAACTAAAAGATCTCAAGAGGAAAATTGAACTGGTTAAGGAACAACAAGACGTCCAAATGGTTAAATCCATAGATGCTGAGCAACATCACTACGTCCTGTACGGTTGTCTGATAACCTGTACAACAATATTCAGCATATGGGTATACGTTAAATTAAGAGCACGTTGCCCTTGTCTACCTGAAATAAGCAGACTAGCAACACAGGCGCCCACGGAGGAGATTGAGATGGGACCAGGCCAAGCAGATACACTGACAACAGAAGAGGGTACTGGACATCTTCCTGACAGCAACAAGGTGGATCGTGAAACATCGCCGATGTAGGGTTCTAATACCTACCGTGAACCTACTTAATTAACTTTATATACTTTACATACTTTTGATAACGTGTTCTACTCGTTATTATGTTTATATTAAAGTCGGCAGGATGTACGGGCATAGCCGCGTGCCATGTATCGTTTCAGTTTTTACCTGACGAATCATTTAATATTAAGTCGATTATCATAATATTGTGCATACATTCGCTGATTAGGCTTTTGCGCCCACCACATGCGACCTGCTTTACTTAGGATATAATCCAATGTTTTAATAATAAACTGTCAATCATTTACGGACACATAACAGTGATTTTATTCCCTGTACCACATCCCGTGTGATTCGTCCATCCACATACTACATCTCACTGTACGGAGTTACTGCCCGTACAAAAAGTAAATGCGTATACAATTTTGAGTGTTCCATTTTTAAGTAATTTTAAATAGGTACCCAGTTAAGTTCAATATAAATGACTCTTGAAGCAAAGTTGTTTATTTGTTAAATGTAACTATGTGTATGATGTGTAGGTACTCGTAGGTGACTTTTAGCAGAAGTTATGGAAATAAAACAACTGAAATGGAATTGCTAGTTTATTCACATCTTTTTATGCAATTTGCTTATAATATCCTTAACACTTTTATATATATCATCATTAAATACATTGCCCACAACATGTTGGACACAAACATTTGCACTACACTCACATGGTGAATTAGTGAATTCATCGGCATCGAAAACTTGTATTCTTATTATTTTACTGCGATGACCCGTCGATGGTCTCTGTATGTATGAGTATACAATGTCATCTCTTCGTCTTTTATTATTGTTGTTACCGATGTTACTATTGCTGCATGGTGGTGTGTCTTCAAATTCGAATGGTTGAAATGGTCTTTCTCTCTCCAAATAGTTGACCACTTTTTGACGTAGGGTTTGTTCAGCAGCAATTGGTGAGTATGAAGAATTAGTGGGAAAAATATCGCTGGAAATCTGAAACAAAAAAGTACATATTATTATTTAAAAATAAGATTATATCTAACTAGAAGTTGAGGAAACGATTGAACTGTCCTAGAATAGATCCCAGTACAAATTTTAAAAATTAATTTCAAATATACATGGTTATTGTTTTTATTATTAATTTAAAATACTATTTAATAATTTTGATGAAATATTTACTTACCGACATCGTAGAGCAGACAAGACCACTTGAATGTTTTTTTCTGACATCTTGCTTTGTTTATATAGAATACTGATCCATTTTTTTTTTGTCATTAAGGTTCAATTTAATTTCGTTTTATTTATGCAACGTAATCCAAAACTTACGGCTCTCTATATGGCTAGGAAATTGTGACACGTGCACGAAGATGCATTTATAATCTACAGACGAGCGTCATAACCGCAGCAATTGCCCCCTAACTCATTCAATATAAAAAATAATTACACTTTAAGTTAATTATAATAGTTACGTTTTCATTTAATCTCTCAAGAGTTGCTTAGAGACACATATGAAATCTGTTGTTAGCGGCACCCGCGTTGTCACTTAATGCATTAAGCGTTTAAACTCTGCGTTTATAACGCTCGTCTGTAGATTCGATGACGATGTAAAAATGCTGTGCTTGCAATCTTTGTGATGAACTTATTTTTGCGTGTATGCATTTTTACTAATTTGGTTAGGCGTGACGCGTTTTTACACCTATATAAACGGGTTGAGGGCAACGGTTCACTACCAAACCACCACTGGAAGGACTCGGTGCTCCTGAATTTCGAGATCAAGTAAAGAACACAAGTGTCTCAAGAAAAAATCAGCAGGCTTTGAAATGTAAGTTATTTATTATCTTTTCAATCATTCCCCTATTTAATGGAAGAATAGATCAAATTGATCTATTCTCCCATTTTATCTATTCAACTACTTCATTTATTCCTCGATTCAATCATTTTTTTCTTAGACATTTACTCATTTCATATATTCATTATCTTTTAAATTATTAATTAATCTATTAATTTTTTTGGTTAAATAATTGACCTACCTTTTACTTATGCATTTAAACTATTCTCTCAATTAAAGCAATTTGATCCAATCCTGTACAGAACTGTGCCTTACGCTTGTGTGTTTTTATTTGCTATCTAATACATAAATATGTTTGTATTGTTCCAGGTCGAAACAAACAGCTACCCAACTTTTCTCTTCCGATGATGAAGCCGAGCATCAGCAGCAGTTGAAAAGACCGAAGGACTCCAGAGCGTCATCTTCGTCACGCACTGTCAAGAGGTCGGTGGAGGGAGAATCGCTGAACACCGAGATCAAGAAGAAGAAAAAGAATAAGACCATAATCAATCCCGTCAGCACCAGCAGGAGACCCACATCGCATGATCTGTTCGGGACCGACAGCGACGACGAGGAAGAGCCGACCGCTGGATGCAGCATGGGTAAAAAAATAGCGCCGTTACATTCGTATTATACCCGTAGAGTAGCCAATGGTATAAGTAAACAGACTAGTGAAAACAAAAAGGGTAAATTTTATATAGAATTAAAGATTTACGATCATAGTGAGATAGAGCATGTATCGCCTATAAACCGATGGCGGCATGCAATTATAAGTGTAAAAAATCGTACTAATGACGAGACGCCAGCATGGAAGCATATGAAAGATTTTTTAAAAGAAACTCATAAAGAGTTCAAGCATTGTCCCATAGATTATGTCAGCAATTACTTTTAGTAGATATTACAGAATAAGATAATTCTGTTATAACTTATAATACTTACTTACTTGTTTGTAATCATTATAATAATCGTTTACTTAATTACTTTAATTATAATATCTTGTATGCCTAATATTAATATAATAGTAATCGTGTATTTGTATACATAAAATATTCATAAGGGGGGCAAATCATAATATATATAGAAATATCACTATAATATTATCTTTTTGTTTTATTTACAGTACAAACCCTGTCTACTCACCGAATGCAATATACAAATAATCCAGAATATACAGAATGTAAAACATGTCTCGTTAAATTACCGATTAATGAATTCAAATATCATTTGAGAACCAATATTCACAAGTCTAATAGTTTATTGCAAAGTGAATTTGAAAATATTTATATAATTGCAAGTGCTTTCAAAAACAGAATCATAACATATCGTTTAAATCCTGCATAAGATGTTAAATACCTCACACCGGAGGACTTCTTGTGTCAGAATAAACATGATATCCTGAAACTTATACATACATCTTTAATGAAAAATATTTGTCTCAAGATTAATTTCGAATTGTATGCCTACTTTGTCTTACCAAAAACGAGTGAGCAACAACTTAAGTCATTCAATACGAAATATGAAATTATTTGTAATAACACAGATATTGATGACTTGTATTCGAAAGTAAGTGAACTTTTAAAATGTAAAATGTCTGAATTCGAGCACAAAGACTCTGGATGGTCTTATCATTCTGTAAGTCATCTAGAAATAAATGTGAATAAATATTGTCCTATGAGAGGAGGTACATATTTAGATTTGCCTAAAAAAATTAGGAATTCTAAAAGTTGTATTAATATACAAAATGATGACAATCATTGCTTTTTATGGAGTGTGGTAGCTGCTCTGTTTCCTGCTAAGATGAACGTATGCAGGACTCATTCGTATCCACACTACAGTTCTGTATTAAGTATTGATGGAATGTCTTTTCCTGTCTCATACCAAGACATAAAACTGTTTGAAATAAACAACAACATAAGTATTAATATTTATGGAGTAGATAATAAGAGCGAAAACGTGACTGGACCTCTGTATTTAACAAATAACAGAAAATCTGTACATGTTAATTTGCTATATTTAGAAAGAAAAGGAGTAAGTCATTACTGTCTTATTAAAAATCTGATACGATTAGTAAGACGACAAGTGACATGTCACAAAGGTGTTTTTTTGCTATGTGAATCATGTTTACAATTCTATAGCAGCGAAAATAAGTATAGATCTCATATCTGTTCAAAAGTTTTATCGATTTTGCCTGAAAAGAATAGTAAACTCGGTTTTAAGAATTTTGAAAGAAAACAAAAAATTAATTATGTCATTTATGCAGACTTTGAAAGCCTATTACAGAGTTGTTTCGAAACAAAATCTGAAAAAACACAAAATTTTAAAAAACATCAGCCTTCATGTTTTGCATACTATATATGTTGTTCACATGATTCAAGCCAAAATAAATATGTTTCTTATAGAGGTCCTGACTGTGTTGAAGTATTTGTTACTAGATTAATAGAAGATGTGAAGAAAATATATGAAATATTATCGATAAGCAAACCAATGATACCATTAACGAAAAAAGAGCAAATCAGTTATAACAATGCTAGTATTTGTCATATTTGTGATCAGTTATTGTTCCATGATAAGGTACGTGACCACGATCATGTGACAGGAAAGTATAGAGGACCTGCACATGTTCAATGTAACTTAATGTTTAGAGTATGTCCATTCGTTCCAGTATTTTTTCATAATTTATCGAATTACGACTCGCATCTCTTTATACAAGAATTAGTGAAAAATGAAGGTTATATAAAAATTATACCTAAAACTAAGGAAAAGTATTTAACGATTACCAAATATATAGAAAGCGGGAATGGAGGGCATTCTATTCAAATAAAATTCATAGATTCGTTTCAATTTTTAAGTTCTAGTTTAGATGCACTAAGTAAAAGTTTATCAGATCACGACTTTATTCATTTATCAACAGAGTTTAATGATCAAAACCTAAAGTTGCTAAAAAGGAAAGGTATTTACCCCTATGATTATATGGACACATGGGACAAGTACGAAGAAACAACACTCCCTCCGAAAAAATACTTTTATAGCTCTTTGAAAATGGAACACATAAGTGACAAGGAATATGAGCACGCAAAAACTGTGTGGAATGCATTTAATATCAATACTATTGGAGAGTATACTGATTTATATTTAAAATGCGATGTTTTATTACTGTGTGATATATTTGAAAACTTTCGCAAAATAAGCTTAAAATATTATAAGTTAGATCCTGGGTACTATGTAACGGCACCTAGTTTAAGCTGGGATGCTATGTTGCTTTATACACGTGTTGAGCTGGACTTGATTGATGACATAGAAATATACCAAATGTTGGAAAAGGGCATACGTGGTGGTCTGGCTCAGTGCTCACTACGTCATGCAAAAGCAAATAATCCCTATTTATCAGAATACAACCATCAAGAACCGTCTAGCTATTTGATTTATCTCGATTGCAACAATTTGTACGGATATGCAATGACAAAAAAAGTCCCAATTTCAGAGTTTAAACTTTTAAATCAGAAAGAAATGAACTGTTTCGATGTTATGAATATATCTGATGATAGTGAATATGGCTTCATTTTAGAGGTAGACCTCGAATATCCTGAATCAGTACATGATTTTCATAGTGATTTGCCTTTTGCTCCTGAGAAATTCAAACCCCCTGGCGGAAAGACAGCTAAACTTATAGCTAATTTATATGACAAATTTAACTATGTAATTCATTATATTCACTTAAAGCAGTGTTTGAAATCTGGGCTAGTTCTAAGAAAAATTCACAGAATTCTTACTTTCCGACAGGAAGAGTATTTAAAAAAATATATTGATTTAAATACTAGCCTGCGTCAAGCATCTGCAACTGCATTTGAGAAAGACTTTTTCAAGCTTTTAAATAATTCTATTTTTGGTAAAACGATAGAAAACAAACGTAAACAAGTAGATATTAAACTAGCTACAAAATGGATGGACAAAGAAAATGTGACAAATAAGCAACTCTGTGCTGAAAAACTAATTTGTAAACCTAATTTAAAATGTGTTTCAATATTTTCGGAAAACTTTGTAGCTGTGCAACTAAAACCCGAGAGAATTGTCTTAGACAGGCCGATTTATATAGGCTTTACTGTTTTAGAATATGCTAAGATACACCTTTATCAATATCATTACAATATTAAAAAAAAAAATATGAATAATGTTAAGCTATGTTACACAGATACCGATAGCCTTCTCTATTTATTTTATACAGAAGATATTTACCGTGATATAAAAAATAATATTAATAAATTTGATACAAGCAATTTTGATTTAGATAACCCATATTTAATACCTCGGGTAAATGCAAAAGTCCCTGGTTTATTTAAAGATGAACTAGGTGGAGACGTAATCAACGAATTTACTGGTTTAAGAGCAAAACTTTACTGTTTATCGGCTTCTAAAACTGAAATAAAAAAAGCCAAAGGTATTTCAAACTCTGTCACTAACAGGCTAGAGATGATGCATTACAATAAATCATTATTTGATGATGAAAATAGATCATGTAAGATGAATATGATTAAGTCAATCAAACATGTTTTATATTCACAACAAGTAAATAAACTGGTGATGAACAGAAATGACGATAAAGATATATACTAGCAAATCAGATCGAAACATTGCCCTGGGGGCACTATAACGCTGTATTTTAGTTTATATTATTTTTAAGCATTAAGTACTATTATATAAGTTAATAATTAATAAACAGATAATTATGTAATGTCATTGAACTTTGTTTCATTTATTGATCCCTATAAATACACAGGTCATTTATATTTATCTTACATTTCACAATGAAGTTCATCAAGCAACCACACACTTTAGAAGTATATAATATAAAATTAGAGAATCAAACATGTAAAGTGAAACATAGTGCACTTTTACCCAACACTATTAGATGTATAATATGCGGTCCATCAAACTGTGGAAAAACTAACATAATGCTTAATTTAATATTACATGAAAATGGTCTCAAATTTAAGCATATATACTTATACTCGAAGACGGCTTTCCAGCCAAAATATTGTTTTTTAAAACAAGTTATGAGCTACATACCAGGCGCTAACTTCTTTGTCTTTAATGATAATAAAGAAGTCATACACCCTAATGATGCTTTAACTAATGCAGTAATGATTTTTGATGATGTAGCATGTGAAAATCAAATCAATATCCGTAATTACTTTGCAATGGGTAGACATAAAAAGATAGATTGCTTTTACTTATCACAAACCTATTCTAAAATACCAAAACAACTCATACGAGATAATGTCAATCTATTAATTATCTTCAAACAAGATGAGGTAAACTTAAAACATATACATAAAGAGCACGTGAATACAGATATCGAATGGTTTGAATTTAAAAAACTTTGCTCTGCTATTTGGAAAGACCGCTTTGACTTTTTATTAATTAATAAAGATTGTCCTCTAAATAAAGGTAGATACAGACAAGGCTTTGACATATTTATATACTTTTAAAGGTGTATATATATCAACTCATTACAGAAAATATGTCAATCGAAATCTGATATCTGTAAATAACGGATGGGTCATCATTAAAGAACATCATGCAGGTTAACATTAAAGAACAATTGATAAAGTCAGTCGATAGTATCAAAAATAAAATTAAAACCATACAAAATGAAGAAGATACAGCTCATTTAAAATTTACAAAGGTCTTCAAACCAATAACAGATCCCCTAGAAAAAATAATTAACGCAAATGATAAAATTAAACCAATATCAGACATTTCAAGAGATGAGAGTAACACGCTTAGAAGATTTAGCTCATCAATATATTATTCTCCGGATTATGTAAATTTTGAAGAATGTTCAAAAACAGATTCAAATGAAGATTCGAGTGTTATAAAGACGCTCTTGCAAGAACTCCTTTCAAAGATTCTAATGATACACTAATTTCATTAAATAAAGAAGATATGATGGACATATATGATAATATGAATGTTGCATTCGGGATACGTCGTGAAGATAAAAAACTGATGATGGGGGATAGCAAGGTTTCGTTTTCTATTGCGAATACAAGCAGTAATTCACCCAAAACCAATATAGTCACTATTGATAAAAGGTCCTATGAATTAACACCAGGCCTAAAGGAACTTTTGGTACGCAGTAAACCTGATCTTAATTTGGTTACCGAACAAGATAAAATTGTCTATAAAGATATGCTTCATAATACACATGCGCACAAAAGAGACTTTAATCCAAATGGTCAGATAAAAGGTGATAAAAGTTTAAAATATCGTCAGATAATTAAACCTTTGTTTTCGCAAAATAGTTATGATCAAGATGAAGGACAGATAATGAAAACAAAACGCGGCGGTTTTTTGCCTAAATTTAAAAAATATAAAAGTAATACCGACTATGTTTACTGGGATGATCCTAATGAACTAATTGAAAGGTTAAAACTGCTAATTGCTTCAAGAAATGCTGGTAATACTAATCATGACAATGAAATTCTATCAATAATAGAAGAGTTAAAAGAAGCTAATATTATAAAAGACTAAAAAGTTTTGGAACGCTCTCAGTTATTAAAGTATTTTGCAACATGAATGAACACAAAAATATTAATTGTGGTCGTAAAAATAAAACATCAGTCATAACTGAAAGTAAAATAAGAGTAGAACGTGTTGAGATAAAAGAAACTGAACCGGGTAAAAATATTACTGAAGAGCAAATCGAAAAACTTAAAATTAATATTTGCATGCAAATAGAACAACAAAATAAACTGATTTCAATTTTAAACGAAAGAGTTAAAAACCTTGAAAAAAATATTGTGTTGAAAGAAATTGCAGGAAAATTAAATAAACATTATGAGCAAAGTAGACGTCATAAATGAAATTCACAAATATTGTAGAGTTAACTTTCCAAGAAGACAAGTCATCCTTAAAGATATTGACGATCTCTGGCAAGCAGATTTAATGGACATGCAAGCAATTTCAAAAGTGAATGGTGGTTACAAATACATACTAGCAATCATAGACACTTTTTCAAAATATGCTTGGACAGTTCCTTTAAAACAAAAAAATAAGCAGCAAGTGTCTAAAGCATTTGAAACTCTATTGCTTAAAGGACGTGTTCCAAAAAACTTGCAAACAGATCTGGGAAAAGAGTTTTATAATGAGAAATTCAAAAATATTGTTACAAAGTATAAAATTAATCATTATTCAACGTATTCCACTAAAAAAGCCTCTATTGTAGAAAGATTAATAAGAACATTAAAAAATAAATTATACAAAGAGTTTAGTCTTAACGGGAATTACAAGTGGATGAATGAAACGCTTCACAAAATTGTAAATGAATACAATAATACTACTCATAGAACTGTGCGACAACCTCCTGCTTCTATAAATCATAACAATAAAACAAAAATAATGCAAATATTAAAAAATCATATGGCTAAACGTAAGAAAAATACTAAGTGTAAAAAGTTTAATGTTGGAGATTATGTAAGAATAAGTAAATACAAAGGATGTTTTGATAAAGGCTATTATCCCAATTGGTCAACAGAAATATTTAAGATTAAAACAGCACAAGAAACTAATCCGTTAACCTACTTGTTGGAAGATGCAAGATGTCGACCAATACTAGGAGCGTTTTATGCTCAAGAACTTCAAAAAACCAACCATCCTGATTTGTATTTAGTTGAAAAAGTATTGAAAAGAAAAGGGAATCAAGTATATGTAAAATGGCTTGGACTTCCTACTAATGAGAATAGCTGGATAGATAAAACGAATGTATTTTGAGTAGGCCAAACAAAATTTTTTTAATATGTATTTAAGCAAACACACATATTTTTTCTATTCATTACATATTTGTGCCTAAAACGAAAAACACTTGTATTTTTTTATCTATTAAATACGTTTCTATTATTCGGAAGAAAATTAAATATATACTTAGTAATGAAAACCATACATGATATTTCGAACAACAAAAAAACAGTATCATCAGCATTCAACAAAAACATCGGTAAAGTAAAAACAGGAGCTGGTTTAAAGAAAACTCTTAGAAAGATTGTTAGCCATACCAAAAAGCACATTACAAAATTAAAACCAACATGTAAGAAAGCTTTGATGGAATTAGCATACGCAGCAGCAAAAGAATTTGTATCAGATACGCCAGTAAAAGTACCAAGAATTATACCAGTACCAAAAACTGGAGGATTTCTTCCGTTAGTGCCAATATTCGCCGGATTATCTGCTGCTGGCAGTTTAGCAGGCGGTGCTGCTGGTATTGCAAAAGCAATCAACGCATATAAAACAGCTAAGAAGCAACTGTGTGAAGCAAAACGACACAACAAGGAAATGGAGACGTTATTCATTGGAAGAGGATTACATCTCAAGCATTACAAGGATGGTTTAGGCATTTACATATCAGAGAAAAAAAACTGAAATCTAGGCTACCCAATAGAGCTTTAACCAACATTGACATAATCAAACACTCGAATAATGTGCCATTCTTCCGAGGTGTGTTTATGAGAGATGAATTACCAAATAAAGTTTTGCCGATAGAATGCGGAGTGATCAACCTTGACTCTTCTCAAAACACTGGTTCGCATTGGGTAGCCTATGGCAAAATAAATGAATACATTGAATATTTTGACAGTTATGGTAACTTAAAACCTCCAAAAGAATTTGTAAAATATGTAGGAAATAACATTCAGTATAATTATGAAAACGTACAGCATGATCATTTGTACAATTGTGGACACCTGTGTTTAAAATTTCTTAAGTCATTTTGGAAAGATAATAAAATAGCATAGAATATTGTTATTTTTATTAATAAAAATAGATGTCCTTGTAACGTGAATAGAACTGTTATAAAAGTTTATACCCTAATACACTACACACATTATTAGATTGCATGTGATGATAATCACTACATAAATTGTGAAGAATAATTAATTGAGCTTTTAATAAAAATAATATTGCCTATTTTGTGACATAGAGACAATAATGCTAGTTTTTAATAAAACGCCTACTGCGAGAAGAAAATGTAATATTTCACTTCCTGTTTCCAAAGAAGTCAGACGTATCAACAGTATAAAAAATATTAGAAGACAAATTAAAATTACTAAAGAGAATAAAATATTTCTCAGAGATATTGGATTAAAATTAAAATAATATCAACATGCTTCAAATAACAGATTTAGCACAACATGACAACTCTATCGAAAGTTATGAGATTCATAGCTACAATCCTTACAATACTAGTTTCAAAGAAAATGATGAAATTAGAATACCCATTCATCATCAAGATTTGTATGTATTGCCTTGTAACAGTTCCATTTTTATAGAAGGGTATGCAAGTGTTTCTACTAAAGATCCAGCTGGAAAAATAATAATAAAAAAAGATGTTGATTTCATAAACAACCCAATCTTATATTTATTCCAAGATATTAGATACGAAATAAATGGTGTTGAAATCGATCGCATTAAAAATGCTGGTATCACAACAACTTTTAAGTCGTATGTCTCCATGAATGAAGGTGAAAGTAAAGCTGCAGCAATTTGGGGATGGAACCTAAATGGTACTAAAATGAGAAAACGGCATTTTAACGTTATTGTACCATTGAATAGAATATTGGGATTTGCAGAAGATTATAACAAAATAATAATTAATTGTAAACATGAACTAATTTTACAAAGAAGCAGCTCCGCACTAAACAGTGTGGTTATGGAAAAAAATGATATCCTGGAAATAGATATTCAAAAAATACAATGGCGTGTGCCGCATATCAAAGTTTCTGATCGTAACAAATTATTATTGCTCAAAAGTTTGGAGAGAGACCGGTCCATACAGTTAGCGTTTAGAAATTGGGATTTGTATGAATATCCGCTATTACCAAAAACAACAAAGCATTCATGGTCGGTGAAGACAACTTCACAATTAGAAAAACCAAGATTTGTTATATTTGGTTTGCAAACTAACCGAAGAAATAATAAAACTATAAGTTCTTCCTTATTTGATCATTGTAATGTAAGCAATATTAAGTTATTTTTAAATTCGCAATATTACCCATACGACTCACTTAATCTGAAATTTGATGAAAACAAATACAGTATATTATACGAAATGTACGCTAACTTTCGTCAGTCGTATTACAACTTAGGCATAGATCCGTTGCTTAGCTTAAATCAATTTAAAGAAATTGCTCCAATTTTTGTGATTGATTGCTCAAGACAAAACGAATCGCTCAAAACTGGGCCGGTCGACGTGCGATTAGAAATCGAATGTTCAGAAGATATTCCAGACAATACATCTGCTTATTGTTTAATAATAAACGATCGGCTTTTTGAATACAAACCTTTGAGCAATATTGTCAGAAAATTATCATGAATGTTATTGTGGATATCCAAGGATTTAAGAATGAAGAAAACAATTTTATTCCAAAAGAAATAGCAATGATGTATGAAGGACGCATACAAGTACTGTTGATAAAACCACCGCAACCATTTTATGACTTGACGAAAAAAGAACGGTTACAAGTAGCTTGGATTGAAAAAAACAGAGGAATACATTGGAATGAAGGTTTTGTACCATATTTTAGCTACAAAACTAACCTTGCAATTTTTTTTAAAAATAAGGCTATATTTACAAAAGGGAATGAAAAAGTGTTATGGTTAAAAGATATATTCGATATTGATAATGTATATAATCTAGAAAGTAAGCAGTGTCCAAGCATATTAACATTGTATAAAAAATATTCAACTTCACCTGATATTATAAGTTGTATCAATCATACTAATATATGTGCCTTAAAAAATGTATTTTGTTTAAATAAGTGGTGTGTTGAAAATAATATTTTTTTAAAATAAGCAACAATATAAATAATAACCAATATTACAGTTTTATTTTTTTAACCCCTATCTTCGTTAAATTATTAGGGCTTTAAAAACAGAGGCAACTGGTCACCTAACATAATTATGGAACAGCATTTAAATTCTAGTATGAACAGCACATAATTGAAACGAATGCTGTTTGCGAGTTCACCGCGTTCATACAACACACACATACACACACACACATTTCTAGAGTTCCAATTTATTAAGAAACAAAAATTTAAAATGAATACAAGTCTAGTTTTTTTTATTAACTCGAATACTAAAACATTCACTCATATTAAAAGATTCCGAGTACAACTTTCGTTTTAAATCTCGATCCTGCATATCAGCACGCATTGCGAATAGCGGAGTCTGAGTACAACACTCATTTTGAATAGAGGATTCTGAATAGAGGTGTCCGAATAGATACAACACTCATTTTGAATAGAGGATTCTGAATAGAGGTGCCTGAATACAACAGTCATTTTGAATAGAGGATTCTGAATACAACAGTCATTTTGAATAGAGGATTCTGAATACAACAATCGTTTTGAATAATGTATTGGGGTGCCTGGATCTCTTGATCCAGGTACCCCAATACATACCTACTACTCGTATCACCAATCGTACTATTAATATCCTCTCTCAGAACATTCGTAGCATAACCTGTAACATGTCAAACTTCGCCACCCTTCTTCAGCGTTCTAAGATACCCTGGGACATTCTGGTGTTATCTGAATGCTGGCTTTCTTCTGCAAAATTTATCCCCGCTCTCGACAACTACAACTACTCTTCGACCTCCACGAACAACACCCAAAATGAAGGAGTTGTTATATACTACAATAAAAACCTTCATGTAACTTGTGAAGAACCTAATATTGTTGACGCCAATTGTCTTTTATTAAAACTAGGTCTAGAAACCTGCATTATAGGAATATATCGCCCACCCAGTCAAACGAATACTACACCATTTATTGAATCAATCGATGCACTTCTTACTGAACTCCAATCGTTTAAAAACATTATCTTCTGTGGTGATATCAATATTAATATTGTTCCGAACAGTCCTGATAAACGGGCTTTTGACTATCTTAACATGTTAGCCAGTCATGGTATGCTACCGGGTCACACGTTGCCTACTCATGGACGCACATCCCTTGACCATATGATGCTAAAATCTAATAAAATGGACGTAACATGTTTCGTCTTTGAAACGTCTATCACCGACCACGAGAGTGTTGCTGTTAGCTGTAAACCAAAATCGCGATTAACCTATTTGAATAAAATTTCGGGTTCCGTAGACTTTGTTCAACTGGATACCATGATGCAAAACACTAACTTCCAACCTGTTTTAGAATGTCAGGATGTAAATGTAGCTACCGATCTATTAGTATCGCAATTATCAACAGCCATTAAACACAACACCTCTACAATTAAAACAACCAAAAGGCAGTTGATCTCTAAACCATGGATTACTAAAGGTTTAATTCGTTGTATTAGAAATCGGGATAATCTTTATAAAAAGTCTAAGCGTAATCCTGAGAATGATAATATTAAAACTATTTACAGACGCTACAGAAACTTCTGCAACAGTATATTGAAAAAAGCAAAACGAAAGTACGAAAAACAGGAGATCGAAAATGCCAAGGGCAATAAAAAACAGCTATGGAATGTTATTAAGAGTATTAGTGGCTCGAACAGGAGACCAGACTATTCATCATCTCTTCTATCTTCTGTCGATCCTAATGGGGACATTAATCGCATTAATAGCTTCTTTGTGAATATTGGTGCTAATCTTGCTGAAAAAATTTCCCGAAATACAATTGTTTCTGGGCGAGATCACGACTGTACCGCATCCAACCCTTCAAATTCGCTCGTATTTCTGCCAACCGACGAGGACGAGATTCACCTTCTAATTAATAATCTAAAAGAAAATTGTGCAGTAGGAGTTGATCTGATAAGCAGTAAAATGATTAAGAGATACGCAAATCTCCTCACACCTCCTGTTACACATATATGTAACCTAGCTATCTCATCGGGGATCTTTCCTAAGTCATTTAAAACAGCACTCGTCAAACCGATACATAAAGCCGGGAAAAAAGACTGTGTAAATAATTACCGCCCCATTTCCATTCTACCAGCGCTTTCCAAGGTCTTGGAACGCTTGTTAACTCGGCGTCTCACAAATTTTCTCGAGTCTAACCAACTGCTATCTCCTGCACAATTTGGCTTTCGAGCCGGTAGAGGTACTGATGATGCAGTCCACGAACTGCTACACTCTACTGTTACCAACCTTGATGAAGGTAGAAAGTGCATTACAGTGTTCCTGGACCTTGCAAAGGCATTTGATACAGTGTCTGTTCCGCACCTTTTAAACAAACTAAATCGTCTCGGCATAAGGGGAATTCCGTTTAAATTGTTGGGGGACTACCTTAATGGCAGAATGCAACGGGTTAAAGTAAATAATAGTCTGAGTGACACGCTACCTATTAATTATGGTGTTCCTCAGGGAAGCATAATAGGCCCCACTATCTTTCTTGTATACATCAATGACCTCTGCCAACTCTCTCTCCATAATGGTAAAATTATTTCTTTTGCTGATGACACCGCCTTGTTTTTCACTGGTGATAGTTGGGATGAGGCCTTTAACGCTGCACAATCGGGTTTAAACATTGTTTGTAATTGGCTCCAGAATAACCTTTTGACGCTTAATGTTTCTAAAACTAAATATATAACATTCGCACACAGAAGAAATCACTTGCCACCGCCCTCTTTCACCATTACAGCTCACACATGTGGTTCTGCCAATTCAGCTTCAGATTGTCAATGCCCTTCCCTCGAAAGAGCTGACAGTATCAAATATCTTGGTATAAACATTGATCAACATTTGACATTTAAAATACATATAGATCTCCTAGTGACTAGACTTAGAAAATTAATATACATATTTAAAAATCTCAAGCATGTGGCTGACCGTAGGACTATCAATATGGTTTACTATGCTTTATGCCACACGCAAATTGAATACTGCATCACATCTTGGGGTGGTGCAGCAAAAACCCACCTATTGGTACTAGAACGAGCACAGCGTGCTATTCTTAAGGTTAGTGCTGGCCTACCCTACGATTTCCCAACAGTAGAGCTTTATAAAAAGTGGGATGTCCTGACGGTCAGACAAACTTTCATATTGCGCACGGTTCTTAAAAAACACTCCCAGCTACCGTATGACCCAAACCTACCCGTTGGTAGTCGGCGCAGAGATAGAATATGTCCTACCTATCGATTGCATTCATCCCTTTCCCACAAATTCTTCTGCTTTCTCGGACAACACCTATACAACAAAATAAATAAATCACTAAATATCTATCCTGAAACAAAATCTAGTTGCAATAAAGCCTTAAAAAAATATCTTAAATCGCTTGATTACCAAAAAACCGAGGACTTATTGATAGTACCCAAATAGGGTCAAAGCCCTAATTACCCTCCATAGCTGTTAACCCACCTATATCTCGCAACACAGTCACACAAAACTGAACACTCGCCAATCACATCTACACTCTCACTATCACAATCATTCACAATTCGCACAGTCATGCATACACCTCATACGCCTACACACATTTCATTTCAATCAATACACTTGGATATTTCTGCTTATTTCTGTTCTTTGTACTATTTTTAATTTAATCGAAGTTTTTTGTTCTTTCAACTTTTCGATCTAAGTACCTGTTTTTGTTACCTCCTGGTCATTTCTACAAAAATCTTACCGAGGTGAGGGTCCTGGTGACCTGTAACACAGGTTTTATTCTTAAAACCTACTTCAGGCACCAGTCTCTCACAAAGGTGGAAAAAGGTTTGCAGTTTTATGTTTGCACTATTTTTAAGACCACTTATTGTGAAGAGAGAATAAATGATATATTATTATTATTATTATTATTATTATATATCATGTTGTGCACTCGACCTGACCTAAGTTTTTCTGTTAACATCTTGAGTCGATATGCAAGCAAAAACAACCATTCATTATGGTCACACTTAAAAAGGGTCTTGCGTTATTTAAAGGGCACTATAAATCTGAAGTTAACATTTACACGAAATGATTACAAAAATATTCTAAGTGGCTTTGTTGATTCTGACTGGGGTAGTAATACAATAGATAGAAAAAGTACTACGGGTTATTTGTTTAAATTATTTGACCAATGCACAATATGCTGGCAAACAAAAAGGCAGCATACAGTGGCAACATCATCCACTGAAGCAGAGTACATGGCTCTATATGAAGCAGTAAAAGAAACTTTGTGGTTAAAGTCATTAGTAACAAGTATTGGCATTGCGATACCAGATTCTATTTGTATTTATGAGGATAATAATGGATGCATAAGCATCGCGAACGATCCTACTAGTCACAAAAGATCTAAACACATGATATTAAGTATCATTTTTCTAGAGAACAGGTTGAGAAAAATGTGATTAAAATGGTTTATTTTTCTACAGATAACCACATGGCTGATATTCTGACAAAATCATTACCCGCGGTGCGTTTCACCGAAATGAGAATAAAACTCGGGGTGACGTTGTAATTATATTCAACGTGGATAAATAAAATGATTAGGATATGTTAATTATAAGAGCTTGGTTATAATATGTAGATGAATAACATTAATAGTATCCAGTTATAATGGATAAATTGATTGATTAATGGTTTGATTAGGTTTTTCTGGGTTTCCCTAATCCTGCGCAACAAATGTTGGACCATGATGATTGTATTCCCAGAGTGAGAGATAAATTGGAGGTGTGTGATTTTGTAATTGTATAACGATGTTTCATATCATATATCGTAATTAAAAAGAAAAGGATTTATTTTTGAGGGGGCGTGTTGGAGTTTGGAGTATAGCAAAAACAAATCGATCCTACTTCAACACTATCGTCGTTCTCATTCTAACTCATAAATATTATTTAAGTATCTGAGCCAGCCCTTAGCACTTGAACGAAATCCTTACTTTCGCATAGTGACACTACTACTCTATTAGTCTTGTGTGGGATCACACGTCTCACATAATATTAGTAGACACACCTTCCAATATATAAATAAAAGGATAATAAACGTATTATTGAAATCCTTAGAACGGTCTTTCCTTTGGTGTTCCACCATTAACCCTAACAGTGTAAATACCTGTTTGTTTGCTAACATGTAAGTAAATTCTTGTAACCGTGGGACGGGGTACCTATCTGGTTTGGTGATCGCGTTTAATTTCCTGTAGTCACCGCAGGGTCTGATGTCTCCGTTAGGTTTGGGTACCACATGTAAAGGGCTTGCCCACGGGCTTTTACTGGGCCTACATATTCCCATCTCTTGCATTATTTGGAACTCTTGCTTAACTTTAAGGTACCGGTCAGGCGGTAATGGCCTTGCGCGCGAGTGTACTGGTGGGCCATTCGTTTCAATGTAATGTACTACTGAATGCTTAGGAGGGTCTTTAAAAGATGTAGGCCTAGTAATATCGGAGTACTTAGAAATAATATCGTGATACGGATGATCTATCATTATCGTTTTAAGTGTTAGTTGGGGGCTACTTACGAGGGATGCCACTGTGCTTAGTTCTGTCACTTGATCTATGAGTCTTCTTGCACCGACGTCGACCAGCAGCTTATGGTATCCTAGGAAGTCTGCGCCGAGTATCGGTTGTTTCACGTCAGCTATAATAAAGTCCCATCGGAAAACTCGTCGTAGATTCAGGTTCAACACTAGGGTTTTTACACCGTAAGTTTTGATTTCGGCTCCGTTCACTGCGTATAACTTATATGCACTGTCTGTTAACACTTGATATTTCTTATTCACTGGAATTACCGACACATTCGCTCCTGTATCCACTAGAAAATTCAAACCTGTGTTTTAGGTTGGCGGGCCGTATGGAGCAGATTACCGCCTCTTGCTGCTCCATCTTCAGTTTCCCTGCTTCTTCCAGGCACATGGTTTCACGCATTTTTGTGCTTTGTCTGCATAACGGAAATGGTAGAAACATACCCAGTCTGGATCTTCTTCTGAACGCCGCCTTCGTGAATTGCTTCTGTTTCGGGTGTTAGCCGTCTGATAGCGATTCCTGCTGCGTGCCCGGCTTCTTCTGTATTGGTTTTCCATGTCGTCAAACCTTGCGTTTAGCTTTGCTATTTCCGATATTACTGTCTTCTCTGTTTCGTTCGACGATGATGTTGATGGTTGTTGTGATACTGCTGCTACTGCGCCGGCCTTAGTGACTTCGTTTACGTCGTCGGCGATGCTGGCTAGTTTCTCTAGGTCTTTAGTTTCAGTGACGGTGAGTACGGCTCGTACGGTTGATGGCAGGTGGTTTTGCCATAAAACCTTTAGTGTTACGTCTGTGACCTTGTCTCGCGCGAGGACTTTCATTTTAGATAATAATTGTGACGCTTTCTGGTCACCTAGTTCCATTTCATTCATGAGTTTTTGTATTTGTTTCGTTTGTGAGTCCTCGTAGATTTTTAGTAGTTTCCTTTTAAGCGCCTCGTATTTGTCTGTTTCCGGTGGATTAATTAATAAATCCGTTATCTGGTCTACAGTGTCACTATTGAGTTTTGATACCACTAGGTCGAACTTGGCGTGGTCTCCAAGTTTCTGAGGGGCCAGTGTCGCTTCTGTTCTGATGAACCATACTCGAGGTTGGTGTGTCCAGAATTCTGATATTCTTGATGTAACTGAGACTGCCGCTGATTCTGGAACGTTGCTTGTGGGTGCGTTCATCGTGTCACTTATGTCGTGCTCCGTAATTTGATAGTTTCTCACACTTTTTATCGTTCTTTCACAGGGGTCACCACTTTTGTGTTATTTCTTGCTATGTAGGCAGAGTAAATAAAAGGAGATGTGGGAGGTAAAACTTTGTGTGTTTATTTCTTCCCAAAGTACTTAGACTAGTTTACAATTAATATGGGACGACTTTCTAAAGGCAAGTCTCTGGGCGCACTGGCTCCCCGAGCACGTGGCCGCGCGTCGTGTATCCAAACTGCTGCGTTCACATAATTGCAACATTGTGTCACTACACACGTTTGGCTATGTATCCTGGTTGGTTGTTTTAAAGCCAATGACAGATCGAAATTTAGTAACATACATTCAAATTCCAATACAATATTATTCTTCTTCATTACGTCAATATTAAAGTCTCCCATCATTACAATATGCGCATTTTTATTTTTACATATGATACGTAAAATTTTTTCTAACACCCCATAGAATGTATTTATATTATTTATTTTTGGTACTCTGTATACACACAAAATAATAATATTATACTGTATAAGCTTTACTCCGCAACACTCAACTACACCAGTTATTGACAAATTCGCTATCTGCGGCACCTCTTCCCATTGATGTCCGTTTCTAATTAAAATGCAGGCACCACCACGCTTACTATTTTGTCTACAAAACACTGATGCTAAACTATAATTAGGTACCTTTAAGTGACTTTCGTAACCTGACATCATAAAATGCTCTGTAATACACAGTACGACAATATTAATGTTCTTTGCTTCTAATTCCTGTAGGCAAACAGTTAATGCATCTGCCTTATTTAATAAGCCTGCTATATTCTGATGCATCACGTATATACTATTACTAACGAAAAAACTGGTTTTCTGTTTCTAGCACATGTGTGGGTTCATGTGTCGTTAATGTTACTAAGTGATTCTTTGTATACTGAGTATTGAAACATTTTATGTTCTCAATTAAATTGAGAAGACTAACAAAAACGGTACGGAATCCAAAGTTATTTAGTTGACCCGATTTTCTAAAGAATGTGTTGTAGTTATACTCGATATTTGCATTTGAATCCAACACATATGCATACTTATGTTTCCTAATATCTTCATACAAAAGTTGATTAAAGTTTACGACTCGCTAATTATACATATTTGAATTAGCATTATATTTATACGTTGGCAAACAGATAATAATGTTAGTATGTGTTATGGCACTGAGAGTGTTCCTTATGTCGAATATTAGTTTAAAGTAGTTATTACTAGTTTTAAAATCCTGTTCACCAATAAAAATTACACAAAAATCACTTCGTGTAATCCTCAAGTTTAGTGTTTAATCCTTTCAGGAGATTATATGTGGCTCCTCCTGGTGTCAGATAGTGACAATAGTCAAATTGCCTTTCAATCGTATCTTCTGCTATAGACATTATCTTGTTCTGTTTATTTGTACTCAAAATGCATATTTTGTTTTGTTTATACTGGTCGTTTTGTTTGTTGTTAGTTTCATGCCATAATGAGGGCTTTTTACAACGAGAGTCGTATTCACTTGGTTTCGTACACTCGCTGGGAACTTGGACTCTATTCTTTGGCAGCAACTTTGCATGTTGTATTCCCTCAGAACTACAGATTGATCCTGCTGTATTGAATGATGTGTCCCCAGCATCGTTTGGGGTCTGAGTTACAGCAGTGTTCTGTTGATGCGTCATATTAGGTTTAATACTCAACTTTGTCGGGGTAGAAAAGCAACTTGTTCTTAAATTGTTTATTTTTCTTGCCGATTTCGGTGAAAAACTCTTCGTTTCTAATATATTTACCTTCTTATATGTTTCAATAACTTTTTTAAATTGGCCTATATCCATTTTTAGCCGAAAGTTTTCACTGTTTAAGTTTTCAATCTCCAGATGGGCGCTTTCTAATTCCAGAGTCAATCTCCTAATTGTGTCTTTATAGCACACAGTAGTGTCACTATCATTTATCGAAGTGTTAGGCAAACTCATTATTGTAGTGTCCATTAACGTCGAGTTTCTGTTTAAGTTATCGTTGAAAATATTATCCATTGAGTTGGCCTTTGCAGGTTTTCGGACAGTAATATTGTCCACATCAAAGTTGTCCATTGTAGGTGGCGGCAGTTTAAATAATAATGTAATATAATAATATGTCAAAAAATAATGTACCAAATGTTCAAATTATCATCAGATGTTTATAATAATCCATGAAGCATAAAAGCAAAAAGTAGTGTCTTATGCGAGATATGAACGTACTTCCTCTTGACTAATGACCGTTGCTTAACCACTGTGCTACGGCGCTACGTTGCTGTGATTCTAAAAACCATGTACTCTTTCTAGTAGAAAATATTGTCATACAACTCACAAAAAGCGATTTCAATTTGCGGGGCTCGAACCTGCTGGTACGACTCCTGCGGATCGGTCGTTCATGTCAATACTTAGCGCATCAAGCCATTTGAACGATAATCACCGAGTTCAAATTACGCTATAGATACTTGTGTCACTAAAAAGTTCGTTAAAACAATTTTTGAATACAAATGTCTTAATGAAGTCCAAAGGTCATTTTCTTTGTTTGATTTGTACACTATGTTTTACTTTTCTGTCTCTTTTTATAACTTTTTAACACTTTTCGTTTGTATATGTTGAGTTTTTATTGTACTAAATTGCACATTGAACACTGTTATATAGTTTGTAACACTTGATAAGTTTTTAGAATCGAGTTTATTGGAGATAAATATAATATTCTTAATATTGATGTTCACTGCAGTACTTAAGGTTTTATAACACTTCTACATATACACAACACATTTTAGTTTACTAACGTACTAATTTTATGACAGTTTATGTGATTTTACTATTTTTAAACATTTAATAACACGGAGCACAAACTTGCCCTGGCGCGTTTCGTTTTACTCTCTGGCGGCTCTCTGGGCCCTATTCTATAAAGCTGACAATCCGACAAGTCCGACATATGTCAAAAAGTGACAATTCGACAATTATTCTGTTTTATAAAACTTTGTATGAAGCAAACATAATAGTTCAGTTAGTTTAGTTTCCTAAATAGTTCCGTTCATGTTGTTCTCATTCAGTTCATGTCAGTCACCGTTCACGACCTGCCGGTGTAACACATATTTTGTACCTTGTGCCTAACATTCAAATACAGTCCACTATAATTACTTGATTTATGTGGTTTCATTATCATCGACTGCCACATAAAAATGGTCCATCGGCCGTAATTGTGTTTAGCGGCAGTGATAGTGTTTTCGATAAAAGCATTTTCTGGGTTGTGTATTGTGTGACTCAATTACATTGGCGTGGTCAAACGGCCATCATTCGAAAAATTCGAATTCAGTCGAGTTATAATAACCTATCGTGCGTCTCAACTTTCGCGTCGTGTGCGAGGAGGACGCAGTCGTAGCATCACAGCGTGCAATAGAGTGCGCCTACGCGGGCGAGCGAGAAGCGCGATCAACTCGGCCGAAGATTGGACGGCGACGTCGCCGTCGTCGGGTTCTATAAACTTCCGGCAAGCTCCATCCATAGCTGCCGGGTGATGTCCGGTCCGCCAACTTCATCAATTCGCCATCCATTGTTCGACGCCATCCGCCATTTTAGACTGTGTTCTATAAGTTGAAATACGTCTCATATTTTAGTGTTGTGCAATTATTGCATTCTGCGTACCTATTTAATTAGCATCTATATGCGTAAATTTGCTATTAGTGCAAAGTTTTATTGTGTAGTTTCACATAATATTGAGTTCTATAATCTCATCGACCATCATGGCAAACAATTTAAAACGCCTAGTACTGGCCAGAGGCCAGACAAAAGGGACTATAACAACGCTATGTAAGTTTGCCGAGTCCGAGGACGTCGGCGAAGCCTCTATAAAGGCGCTTATGGTTAAGAAGGACAGGCTGGTCGCTGCCTTTTCAGAATACAGCTCATATAACATAGATATATCTGTTCTGGATGAAAATAACGATGAAGATTTTGGTCACTATGAATCCATATATTTAAGTGCCTTAGCCGCATTCGAAGATGCCATCGAGCAAAAATCTAGCCCAGGTAAATCTCCGGACCCTGGAGCTGAGCATGAAGAGGAAGGCAGAGACTCCATGAAACGCCTCCCACCAATAAGTATTCCCAAGTTTGGCGGTGAGGTAGGTGATTTCCACGACTTCATTAGCCTATTTAAAAGTGTAATCGATAAAAACACTAAACTGTCACAATGTGACAAATTCTATTATTTAAAAACCTATTTAACAGGCGAAGCCGCCGAATTAATTAAAAATTTATCGCTAACTGCACATAATTATGCAATCGCACTCCAGTTGCTCAGCGAGCGTTATGATAACAAAAATAAGGTCATTAACTATCATGTCAATTCAATAATAGACCTAAAGCCTATTTCTAAATGCACTGCCTTAGCTTTAAGAGAAATAATTTCTCAAACCAGACAGCATTTAGCTGCCCTAAAAAATATGGATTTGCCTGTTCAGCATTGGGACGCAATTATTGTATGCATTTTGCAACGCAAGCTTGACATGCACACATTAAGGGGCTTTCATCTAGAAATTAAATCAGATGCTAATCCTGACTTAAACTCACTTCTTAAATTTTTAGAACAACGGGCAGCAGCACTTGAAACTGTGGCTGACAGCCAAGCATCCTCAAATGGTGCAGTGAACAGCGGTCGCAGGACAGGTTTGGTAGCCACAACAACAGAGGAAAAAAAGGTGACACAAGTATGCAAATTTTGTAAGTCTAATCATCACCAACTATATAAATGTGAAAAATTTAAACTTGCCTCGCTATCTGATCGTGTCAACCATGTACAGACAAATGAGTTGTGTACCCTACGCTTAAACAAACACCTGTCAAAGTGTAAATTTACTTTTAGGTGTTCAATTTGCAAACAAAAACATAATAGTTTACTGCATGAAAATAAGCCTGAACAGGAGGCAAAGCAAGTGTCATTATCTATGAATAAGTGCAATGATGTTTTATTGCCTACTATAAAGGTAAACATAACTGACAAATTTGGTCAACAATTTCAAGTTAGGGCTCTTTGTGACTCAGGTAGTCAGGTTTCCTTTGTGTTATCAGAACTAACAGAGAAAATTAATTGCAGATTAGTCAAAAGTCATACTTATATCAAAGGAATATGCGGTCAATCTAATAGTGTTCCTTACACTGCTACGTTTAATATTTCTTCTACTCTCAACAATTACAATGCTCAGATAGCATGCTGTGTAGTGCCAAACATCACTAGTGATTTACCTCAGTGTGAGATAGATACAGATAATTTAAAAATTCCTTCATACGTCAGGTTAGCTGACACAGAATTTTACAAAACTGGAAAAATAAGCATTTTATTAGGTTGTGACATTTTCTTTAAAATTTTATTGCGTGAACAACTACCTATTTACCCTAAAGGTTTGTATTTACACAATACCCACTTTGGGTATGTAGTGGCTGGAAGGGTGAAGACCAAAGGTTACTCTCCGGAAAGTAAGTATACCGCACATATTTTACAGAACAGTGAATGTGATAGCATTAAAAATTTAGAAAAAAGTTTAGAGCGGTTTTGGAAGTGTGAGCAAGTGACAGAAGTTTTCACTGAGTCGGTCTCTGAAGAAGCTCTTGCTGAAAAAATCTATTCTGAATCTGTAATGTTGAAAGACAATAAATTTCAAGTTGACTTACCTTTGAAACAAAATTTCGAACAATTAAACATGGGAGACTCTTTCATAAGAGCTTTACAACGTTTTAACAATTTAGAAAAAAGGCTTCACAAAAATTCTGAACTTTTCAGAGCTTATAAAGATTTCATTGACACATACATTTCAATGGGTCATGCTAAATATATTGATATTCAAAGTTATGATTTAAAGGCTGGTCAGGTATACTTTCTGCCACACCATCCAGTATTAAATGAAAATAGCAAAACTACTAAATTGAGAGTCGTTTTTGATGGCTCAATGTGTACAAATCTAGGTTTTTCTTTAAATGACATGTTGCTCAATGGGCCCAACACCCAAAATGAGTTATTTAATATATTAGTTTTGTTCAGATTACATAAGTATGTGTTATTTACTGACATTCAAAAAATGTTTAGAGAAGTTATTCTCAATCCAAAACACTGTGCTCTTCAAAATATATTGTGGAGAGATGCACCACATAAAGAAATACAGTGTGCTCAATTGCAAACTGTTACCTATGGTCTAAAAAGCTCAACATTTTTAGCCACAAGATGTTTAAATGAGTTAGCATCCAGATTTGCACACATTTACCCTGAAGGTGCACACATATTACTGAATCACTGTTATGTAGATGATATTTGTACTGGTAATAATGATTTACAAAAATTATTTGATATGAAAAACCAATTAATTGCCATTTTAAAACTTGGTGGATTTAAACTTCATAAATGGAGTTCAAATAGTAAATATATATTAAGTGATATTCCTTGTCCTTTACAAATTTCAAATGAATTTGATTTATGCAAAAGTGATGATCAAGTGAAAACTTTAGGTATCAAATATAACACACAAACGGATACATTGAACATTTCATGTCCACAAACAGAGTTGTTAGATGTCTACACCAAACGTCAGACATTAAGTTTCATTGGCAAACTTTTTGATCCACTTGGTCTAGTAGGTCCAATTATTGTACTTGCGAAAATAATTATGCAACAAACATGGTTAGAGAAGATCTCATGGGACTCACCATTGCCATATAACTTAAATAAAAAATTTAGAAGTTTTGTTGAGAATTTATCACAAACAGGTTGCATTCCAGTAGAAAGAAATATTGACACACAAAACTCAATATGTATTGAACTGATAGGTTTTGCAGATGCCTCTCAGAAGGCTTATGGTTGTTGTGTTTATTTAAGGACCATTAACAGTAATGGTCAAGTAAAGGTGGAGTTGTTATGCTCAAAGTCAAGGGTAAATCCCATAAAATCATTAACCACACCAAGATTAGAGTTAAATAGCGCTTTGATACTAGCAAAGTTGTCCAAAAAGTTGTATGATCAATTAATTAAAAATAATTTCACTGTTCAGGTATATTTATATGTAGATTCTCAAATTGTTCTTGCTTGGCTCAACACAGAACCAACAAAGTTGTCTGTATATGTTGCAAACAGAGTCAAAACCATCCGTGATATCACACAAAATGCCTCATGGTCATACGTCACTACTGATGAGAATCCTGCAGACTGTTTGTCTAGGGGTATCGAACCTCACTTACTTAAAAACAACCAGTTATGGTGGCATGGGCCACAATTTTTACATAGTAAGAATTACACACATGAATCTACAAATATCAAAATTCTTAAGGAAATTCCTGAACTTAAATTTTGTAATATTACACTGACTTCTGAGTCAAATAAAGATTTCAGTTTATATTCAAATTATTCTGATATTAATAAATTGAAAAGAATTATTGCCTATATTTACAGGTTTTTTAACAATTGCAAAGTAAAAAAAGAATGTAGAGTCTATGGACACCTGCAAATAAAAGAACTTACATTTGGGATAATATATATTGCATATCAAATAAATAATCGCCTATCAATACATACTGTTCCGTATACCTACAACGCCATCTAGCAGCGAATGGCGTGGGCATTCTCCTGCGTGAACATCGTGCGCGATCTTCTGTTCTGCCCGTGGGCGGCAGCACCGTCGCAACCCACTTCACTCTCCACGATATATCGCGAACGGCTTTTTTTGTATCTCACAAAAACTTTTGTTAAAAATATACGTTTATATTTGAAAGCAAAATCAATAAAATCGTTCATTGAAGACATCCTTGCCCTCATCACATAGGGATATAGGGAACGGTCAGACATTTGGTCCTTGACGAGTCGGATATACGAAGAACCACGCGGCCGCGTGGAGCGTCATCAAAAAGCATTGGAGAAGAGGATTCCAGGATTGTCGTTGTTCGTTGTGTTGTGTGGTGCTGCGTCGGGGTGATACTGAGTGGGAAACTGTTAAGTACCCTTGCATTCTATAGCCTCCAAAATGAGTGACGATGAGTGTTTTCAATTTGCCTCGGTTCAGGATCCCGTTAAAACAAGAGAAAGGTCTAAATCTCCCCGTTTAGGTGTTAGCACTATGACAAATAAACGTCTCGCTGATTTGAAAAAGCAGAGAGGCACGCTGAAAGGCAGACTTACGTTATTTGAAAAATTTATTGCAAAATTGGACAAATTAACATTAAATTCCAATAGCAAAACGGAATTAGATTTACGAATGCAGTCAACTTGCACTATTTTTCAAAATTTTAATGATATTCAAGGTGAAATTGAACAATTAGTTGATGATTCCGATTTATCTACTCAATTAGAATACCGCGAATCATTTGAACATCAGTACTTTTCCATCATGGCTGACGCGAAGTGCTTAGTGAATCCTAACAATAGTGAACAAACCCAATCTATTTCTCATCAAGTTTGTAATCCTGTGTCTATTAAGTTGCCTGTAATAAAGCTACCTGCCTTTGATGGTACGTATGATCAATGGTTAGAGTATAGGAACTCGTATCTCACAATGATACACAATCGTGAAGATCTTAACGACATACAGAAGTTTCATTATTTAAAATCGTCTCTTAGTGGTTCTGCCTCTAATGTAATAAGTTCGTTAGAATTCACTGCTCCAAACTACTTACACGCATGGGATTTACTAGAAAATAGGTATCACAACAATCGTTTATTAGTACAAAATCATGTAAATGCGTTATTTGCTGTTCAGTCACTTCAAAGCGAATCGTATGATCAGATTAGGAAACTAATTGATTCAACATTACGTAATTTGCGAGCACTTAAATCATTAAACGAACCAACCGATGCCTGGGACACGTTAATCGTTTATCTTATTGTTTCTAAACTCGATCAGTCCACGGAACGCGAGTGGGAAACACATAAAGGTTCCCTTGTGTCTAAAAATGATTCAAATAACATTAAATTAGATGATTTATTAGAATTTCTAAGAAACCGTGCGGATATGTTGGAAATGATAAAGTCAAATAATAATAAAGGTGTTTCTTCGTCTAAGCATAATAAAAATGACTCCGTTAAGTCGAATTCCAATCAAAACAAAAGATACGCTAATAAATCAAACAACATAAACTCGCAACCTGTCACACATTCATACGTTAGTAATTCAACTCAAAATAAAAATAATTCAGATAATAATAAACAAAGACGTGTTCGTGTTGACTGCGGTGGTGATCATTATTTGTATTCATGTCCGAAATTTTAAAATTTGTCCGTGCAAGATAGATTTGTAATTGTGCAAAATAAAAAGCTTTGTCAAAATTGTATTCGGACTGATAGTCACTTGCCAAGCGAATGTTCATACGGTCCATGTAAATTTTGCAAAAATAACCATAATACGTTACTTCATAATAATAATACTTCTAGCGAAAGAATAGGTATGGCCGTATCCACGTCTACTTCGCATCCGTTGCTGACCGTAGGCAAATCAGCTGATATGGAAGTACATTCCGAACGCAATGTACTCACGTGCAGTGCCACGATACAGCCGGTTTTGTTGTCGACGGCACTCATAGATGTTCCTGATTCAAGGAATAATTATCACACAGTTAAAGCACTTCTCGACAACGGTAGTCAAAATTGTTTTATCACAGATTCGTTATGTACTCGTTTACAATTACCTATTATACAGTCCACAATTCATATTTCAGGTGTAGGACAAAGCGTTGCAAAAAGTTCTCACACCTGCAAAGTAAACATTCGTTCTAAAGTTAATGATTTTAATACAAATATTCAATGTTGGGTTCTTCCTCGTATTACATCAAAGTTACCTTCATTAGACGTTCAATGTCAATCTATAGAGATACCTAAACATATTTCGCTCGCGGACCCTACGTTTAGCGTTCCGTCGGACATCGATGTGCTCTTAGGAGCGGACATATTTTGGGATCTATTAAATAATGATAAAATAAAGCTTAGTAGTGGTCCATATCTGTACGATTCTAAAATAGGATGGATCATCTCTGGCCGTCTTTGTAATAATCATTCGTTTAAAGCTGAAAGAGTTCAATGTAATTTCGTTCAAATTGATACTCAATTGCAAAAATTCTGGGAGTTAGAAGAATTGTCTAACTTACCTAATGTCATGTCAAAAGATGATCGTTATTGTGAAAAAATATTTACAGAGACTACAAAACGTGATGAACACGGTAGGTTCTCTGTTCGCATTCCTTTAAAGGAGTCACCCGAGTCGTTAGGTGATTCATACAACATGGCTAAGAATCGTTTCTTATCTCTCGAAAGGAAGTTAGATCGTTTACCTAATTATAAAAAACTTTATAGTGAATTTATTCGCGAATATGAGGCACTTGGTCACATGACCCTAGTTGCATCAAAGGATATTCCTAATATTTTAAGTGAACCGCATTACATCCTACCTCATCACGGTGTTTACCGAGAGGATAGTGTCACTACAAAATTACGCGTTGTGTTCGACGCGAGCGCGAGTACGTCGAACAACAAATCGTTAAATAATATACAGCATATAGGGCCGCCATTACAAAATGATATTTTTTCCATTTTACTCAGATTCAGGCAGTATAAATACGTTGCTTGCGCGGACATTCAAAAAATGTACCGACAGATTTTAATTCAATCGGATTGTGACTGTGTGTCACTTACACCTATTTAATAACAAAATATTATATTTATTTTAAAACCGGCACTTGGCGCCGCCATTTGTAGACACATAAATCCTCTATTTTATGGGTAACAGACTGGCACTTATGTCAGCCATCAGTCGAAACCAATATTTTACGTCACTTAAGATGCAGTATTTTGTACTAATTCTAAGAACGACCAGAACCCAAAACGGACCCTTGAAACAATTGAGAAATTGTACAAAAAAGGCAATAAATCGATGCTGCGAAAGTATGGAAATTTACTCTAAGCGTGGTGATATGGGATGTGAGAAATTATAACGAGGATGGAGGGGCAGTCGGGGTCGACCCGCTTTAGGAGACGGACTAGCTAGTCCAGGGTAGTTAAGTTAGGAGATTTAGTTAACACTAAGAGGCCATGTCCGAGTGGGCTGTCGCGAGTTAGCGAGTATTAGGTTTTAAGTTAAATATAGTTGGGTTGAAACCCAGATTAGATTAGACTAATCTAGTAAAGGTGGTGAGTGTGTGTGGTTGTTGGTGTGACTGGGTGAGTCCTTTATTATAATAATTATCCTAGGCTGATAGGGTTATTAAAGTTATATAACTGATCAGACAGAGAAGTGTTGCTGGGGAGTTTGTTGTGCCACTTCTTCTCCCCGGCCCAAACACTAGGAAGTGGTGAAGGGTGGGCGCTTTGAGCTGTCCATAGACCTTCAAGAGAGTTGATCCACGACTCTATAAATTAGTAATTCTTAATTTGTGATTCTCTACTCTATTATCTAGTAAATCCTAGTACTATAATTCCTGAACATTGTGTTCATTGCCTCCGGCCAATAACAGTGCTTTAAGGGAGATTATTCAAAACTCTATTAAATGATGATTCGTGAGTTTCGAATCTTAACTTTATTATCTAGTAATTCTTGAATGTTTTATTCTTTATCTCAGACCAATAATTCGGTCAGGCTGACATGAACACGTGTCTTGCAGATATGCTTGTTGTGCAAAGGGTGAGCTTCCAGGGGATTGGGTGACCACATCTATCTCATATTCAGTCCAAGGACTGATAGGGACCATGTCTCCTTATGAGCATGATGCCGACGCAATGCCGCTGGAACTAGCCGCTCCGTAGTCAGACAAGGACAGTCGCTCGGTTGCCGCAGGGAAGGCCGCTTCGTCACGTTTATCAGTTCGAGAGAACTGCTAGGGACCATGTCTCCAAAAGAGCGTGATGCCGACGCAATGCCGCTGGAAAGCCGCTTGCGTCACTATATGGAAGCGTTGCTCTGAGTGCTCCAGGTGTAGATGTGAGGTATTGTGTGAGTAATGACTGATCAAATACCTGTTACACTAGCGTATGGGTTATTCACAATTTAATAATAATAATATACTTTGGATCCCTCTATTATTACTAACTTTCTAAAACCACATTCAATGTATGTTCATAACTATGAATTCCTCAGTTTTATTTAGCATTTCTTTCAATCCTTTCCTTGGTCTATTGATGAGACAAGGCATTGGACTTCTTTATATTTGGAATTCAGTTAATCTCTATCGGTGGGAGAGTGTCCAGTCTGGAGACGAGCTCTACAGAGCCGCACGGCGGCGGAGTGCGGCTCTTCCCCCTACGGGGGGAACCGACCTAAACACTAATACTTAACATAATTAGGAAAAACGAAAATTTTATCAGCCTAGGGTAATTTAGGAACAGTCACATGTGGTGCCGTGACCAGGATTCTCGTCATTAAATGTACTGATTCATTTCAGTGCAACGAGAAAGAACAAAATATGGGTTACTATGAAAATAACACAACGTATACAAACATAACAACGTAATTTTATGGTTCTATTCTTCGATCAATAAATTATTGAACGAAAGTTTTATTAATTGTTAAAGAAACGAGCTACAACGGCTAGAATAACTTAGTTTATTATGGGTTCATAAAAATCTTTTGTGTATAAGTGGCCAAGAGCCACATGGCACGAAAAAAAAATACTCTGGGACATTCCATGCGACGTCCGGGACACGTGAATGGTTATGTTGCACAATAATAATGGTGGTTGAATTATTCAACTACTGGTAGCGGGTTCGATTCCCGTACGATTTATTTGCTGATGTGCTTCGATTCTATTGTCATGAATCTTGGTTGGGTTCGAATCCCGCCTGATGTTATTGGTTGATACAATAACTTATGTTTATTTAAGTTACGGTTTGGTAATGGTGGTTGAATTCTGTAAGTAGTTACCCATAGTGGGTTCGATGCCCGCCTGATGTTATTGGTTTATAAACGTTTGAATTCCATTGCCATGGATATTGGGTTCGATTCCCGATAGAGGTATTGTTTATGATTGCTTGGAGTTCCTGTGTCACGGCTTGACGTAGTTTTAAATAGGTAATGGTATGATTGTTGCTTAGGCTCCTGTGTTACTGCAATATAGGGTTCGATTCCTTGCAAACGCAAGTTTAGTATCTGACAGTATGTGAATACGGTAATAATAGGTTCGACTCTCTGCACATGTGATTTTAGTATCTGACAGTAGGTATGACTGTGTTCCTGCAATAAAGGTTTCAATTCCCTGCAAACGTGAGTTTTATCCAGCAGTTCGTGAATATGAAATGTGGTTGTGCGTTTGAGATTGATATGTATGTGTGTGGAATGAGCTTAGGTATGAGGCACGCCCTTATTATGGATAAATCTAATATTTTTAGTGAGCAAGACTTACGAAGCGTGAAGTTATAAAATGAAAATTAATTTACCAGGAAGGTACATTAACTATCACCATAAGAAGTAAACATAAATCCGTTCATCACAGAAGTCGGCGACATATGTCGTATAATTGAATAGATACTCGTTTGGCCTTATTTCAAATTCCAGGTTATTTAAGTCTTCACTCGGCTGCCACTACGCTATGTCTGAACCATTGGTTTATGAGTTGAGCTTGGTTTGAAGTTCCTTCAAAACAGCTGACATCAGTTGACTCCAACAGCAGTAGCTGTAGCGTGGCTCCTGTTACGAAGCTAAGTTTCACTTTTATTAGAGACTTGAGTTACCCGTAGCTACGTGGTATGATTTTTGTTATCTGACGAAATATTACAGGTTCATGTTTTAGGGCAATGGTACTATAGTTACCAGTTCAAATATACCAGATGACGTTTTGTCAACAGCTTTATGATCTGAGTGGATTATTAACAGCATTGTGTGCTAGTAAGCCAATAATTGATTGCAGAGTCTAGGCTGCCTATATTTTCTAATCAGTATAACTTCCCAACTCTTATTTGAATTAAAAACTGTTCTAACCTCTTAGAATCAGAGGGGGGCGACTAATTAGAATGAAGTCTAATATGTTTATGTGCGGACTATTTCAGTTGCTCTTGGATACGCCTGCGGTCAACTGACTAAGCTGTCCTAGGAGAGGCCTCTGCCAGCGGCAACTGCGACAGACTGAGTTTAAAACGATGGAGCACCGTAGGTAGCGTGACTCGTTAGCACAAATACTCTTAAGGAGACCCTGGTATGTAAAACTACATTATAAGCATGCACAGGTTTTCTGAACTGAGCTGAGGTACAGTAATGTTATTTAAATTATCTTGAAAAAAGTATTTGGAAGAAGGATAACAGGTTGAATATTATAAAGCAATTAATTACTTACGTATTGGTTAAGGATGCTTCTGTGAAACAGTAGGTATAAAATTATAGCAGACATTGTATCTTATTAGGATCTTGTTGGATTTATGTTCCTACTAGAATACTTACAATTATTTAATTAGATAAATATATCAGATAGGTATGGGTATATATTCCGTAACACTTTGAAGGAGAGGCATAGTGTATCCTATTATGAAAGCTCATCCGCTGTACTGCGTCACGCGTCTGATTTTCAGAGGGGGGAATGTGACTGTGTGTCACTTACACCTATTTAATAACAAAATATTATATTTATTTTAAAACCGGCACTTGGCGCCGCCATTTGTAGACACATAAATCCTCTATTTTATGGGTAACAGACTGGCACTTATGTCAGCCATCAGTCGAAACCAATATTTTACGTCACTTAAGATGCAGTATTTTGTACTAATTCTAAGAACGACCAGAACCCAAAACGGACCCTTGAAACAATTGAGAAATTGTACAAAAAAGGCAATAAATCGATGCTGCGAAAGTATGGAAATTTACTCTAAGCGTGGTGATATGGGATGTGAGAAATTATAACGAGGATGGAGGGGCAGTCGGGGTCGACCCGCTTTAGGAGACGGACTAGCTAGTCCAGGGTAGTTAAGTTAGGAGATTTAGTTAACACTAAGAGGCCATGTCCGAGTGGGCTGTCGCGAGTTAGCGAGTATTAGGTTTTAAGTTAAATATAGTTGGGTTGAAACCCAGATTAGATTAGACTAATCTAGTAAAGGTGGTGAGTGTGTGTGGTTGTTGGTGTGACTGGGTGAGTCCTTTATTATAATAATTATCCTAGGCTGATAGGGTTATTAAAGTTATATAACTGATCAGACAGAGAAGTGTTGCTGGGGAGTTTGTTGTGCCACTTCTTCTCCCCGGCCCAAACACTAGGAAGTGGTGAAGGGTGGGCGCTTTGAGCTGTCCATAGACCTTCAAGAGAGTTGATCCACGACTCTATAAATTAGTAATTCTTAATTTGTGATTCTCTACTCTATTATCTAGTAAATCCTAGTACTATAATTCCTGAACATTGTGTTCATTGCCTCCGGCCAATAACAGTGCTTTAAGGGAGATTATTCAAAACTCTATTAAATGATGATTCGTGAGTTTCGAATCTTAACTTTATTATCTAGTAATTCTTGAATGTTTTATTCTTTATCTCAGACCAATAATTCGGTCAGGCTGACATGAACACGTGTCTTGCAGATATGCTTGTTGTGCAAAGGGTGAGCTTCCAGGGGATTGGGTGACCACATCTATCTCATATTCAGTCCAAGGACTGATAGGGACCATGTCTCCTTATGAGCATGATGCCGACGCAATGCCGCTGGAACTAGCCGCTCCGTAGTCAGACAAGGACAGTCGCTCGGTTGCCGCAGGGAAGGCCGCTTCGTCACGTTTATCAGTTCGAGAGAACTGCTAGGGACCATGTCTCCAAAAGAGCGTGATGCCGACGCAATGCCGCTGGAAAGCCGCTTGCGTCACTATATGGAAGCGTTGCTCTGAGTGCTCCAGGTGTAGATGTGAGGTATTGTGTGAGTAATGACTGATCAAATACCTGTTACACTAGCGTATGGGTTATTCACAATTTAATAATAATAATATACTTTGGATCCCTCTATTATTACTAACTTTCTAAAACCACATTCAATGTATGTTCATAACTATGAATTCCTCAGTTTTATTTAGCATTTCTTTCAATCCTTTCCTTGGTCTATTGATGAGACAAGGCATTGGACTTCTTTATATTTGGAATTCAGTTAATCTCTATCGGTGGGAGAGTGTCCAGTCTGGAGACGAGCTCTACAGAGCCGCACGGCGGCGGAGTGCGGCTCTTCCCCCTACGGGGGGAACCGACCTAAACACTAATACTTAACATAATTAGGAAAAACGAAAATTTTATCAGCCTAGGGTAATTTAGGAACAGTCACAGGATCAACGTAACTTGCAATTGATATTATGGCGCGTAAGTCGAGACTTACCTTTACAATTGTATATTTTAAACACGGTGACGTATGGCACTGCGTCAGCTCCTTTTCTTAGCATGCGATGCTTAAAACAATTGGCATTAGAATCTAATGATGATTTAGTTGCTAGGACGATTAACGAGGACTTTTACGTCGACGATCTTATTACGGGGAGCGATGACCTTGATTCGTTGATGCAGTTATGTCACAAAATCTCCGCGTTATTAAAAGGTGGTTGTTTTCCATTACATAAGTGGACGTTTAGTCATGACGTGTCCCCTGAGAATTGTAAAGACCTAAACATCGGTGAAAATCACTTGTCTAAAACGTTAGGGTTAGGTTGGTATACGGAAAGTGATGAGTTTTATTTTACAACAAAATTTACACATAGTGACACAGTAATTACGAAACGTATAATGTTATCAACCATCGCACAAGTGTATGATCCTTTAGGTTTGTTGGCACCCGCAGTAATTACGGCTAAATTATTGTTACAAAAATTATGGTTAAATAAATTAGATTGGGATGACGAAGTTCCCACAAACATTGCGACTGCTTGGAATAAGTTTCTTGCTGACTTACAACATTTACGCGATATTAAAATACCTCGTTACATAATTAGTGATAACTATAAAGAACTTCACGTATTTACTGACGCATCTCAAAATGCCTACGGAGCGTGCGCGTACGTTAGATCGTGTCTTAATAATTGTAATAGTACAATACCTGTTTCGGTGCGTTTATTATGTGCTAAAAGTAAATTGGCGCCGATAAAAGCAGTTAGCATTCCTAGGCTTGAGCTATGCGGAGCTCTAGTAGGCGCAAAATTATATAATAAAATAAAGAATTCCTTACGTTTAAATTTCGATAAAGTTTATTTTTGGACTGACTCAACCATTGTGCAAGGGTGGTTGCGTATGTCACCGCATCTACTCAAAACTTTTGTACAAAATCGCGTCGTACAAATAAATGAATTAACATGTGATACAATTTGGCGACATGTCAAGGGCACCGAGAACCCTGCGGACATTATTACGCGAGGTGCTACGCTAGACACTTTAAAGTACGATAATAATAATACTTGGTGGTGTGGCCCTACGTTTTTACGAGAATCTAGTCTTATGTGGCCAAAAACTAATAATAAAGAATCAGCATCAGTTGATTTACCCGAAACTAAGTCTGATACCATTAATTTACACTCCATTCAATTACCTTCCTTGTTTGATTTTGAACGCTTTTCGTCATTTATTCATTTGCAAAGAGTTTGTGCATATCTATTTCGCTTTATAGATAATGTACGAGCGGCGACGCGCGGCGGCATATGTTTGCGTAAAACCGGTCCGTTATCTGTAGAAGAGCTGCAGCGATCGCTTGACACGTTGACGCGTTTCGTTCAACAAGAATCGTTTAGTGAGCAATATCACAAATTAAAAAAATAATATACCGTTAAATAGTAATAATAATAACATAAATAAGTTATTATACAAGCTGTTGATTTGCATCCTAGTCAAATTCAAGGACGTAATTATGCCAATGATTCTCGACCCAAATCAACAATAAAATGAGTAGGTATTTTTTTTATTTTTTTTTCTTATTTACGGAAATCAGTAAGTGTGAACCAGCCGTATTTAAACGCGGTCCGTCTGTTACTAGCCCTATAACCGCGCTTTCACACACAAACAAACGCAAACAATACATACACGATGCATACGCAACGATCATTCATAAATTCGTAGGTAATCAATCCCATCCCCCAATCACGGAGCGGGTACTCTCCCGCGCCGCTCCTAGACACGCCCCCGCGGCCCCGCCGCCCCGGAACTAACAGTGTGTTTGAAGTCGCCGAAGCGCTCGCGCGCAATTTCCGCTTCGCGATACATCATTGAGACGTACGTACAAAGTGCAAGATGACGGACAACTACTCAAATGTCGAGTTGGTGGAGATGGTCCGCCTGTATGCCATCAGTGGAGACAGCCTACGTGGAGCCATGCGGATGTTCGTGGAAATGTTTCCCGATCGGGAACCCCCGTCACAGAGCGTCATGCTGGCTGCTACGCAGACTGCGGGATCATTGGCAGTTTTGACGTTCCCCGGCATGCTCAAGCTCGCGGCCTGTCGCCTTGCAGGAAGACATCCTGGAATACTTCCAGCGAGACCCATGGGCAAGCACGCGGGAGGCTGGTCAACGCTTTGGATTGCACCACACTACAGTGTGGCGCTGGCGCCTACTGAAGCGTGAGCTGCAACACCCATTCCACTACCGCATGGCACAAGACATTCACCCAGGTGATAATGCCGTGCGGATTACATTTTGAATTTTGAGACAGAAAATACGTGCAAGGATCATTAGTGCTTTCGACACTTTAAAAACGAATGTGTTAGTGTTACGTAAGCTGAAAGAAAACCAGCTACGTCGTTCTCGATTGTGCGAAGAGTGTGATGGTGGTCACTTTGAACAATACCTCCGGGTAACTTAAGTACTTAGGTAATTTATTTATTTGTACATTTTGTAAATACGTTGTTAGCTTAATCAATTTTATTAGTTAATTACGCCAATAATACCTAAGAGTAGAAAGTATACCACATACTTACACTTAACTAGCACGTCTTTCCATTCCATCAAACGTAGAAAACATTTTTAGACTTAGTAGATAGGTAGGTACACCAACTAAGGTAGACGTATTATTGCCGGTCCTAAGCAAACAAATCAACCAATTTAATCCACAAATAAAAACAAAATCACTACGAAAACTTTAGGTTGAAGGCAAAACTAACATTTTATTAATCATCTGATAACAGGTCAGTGAACTTTTCTTTGGCACACTAGTATTACTGTCATTAGTAAGATTTCCGTATTCCAATGATGCTCAAAAATGAGTTAATTATCAAGCGAAATTTATGACAATAATGTAGGTGATTTTCGAAATAAAATTAGGTAAATTAAAATTATTGCTACCGGTCATTGCTCGGTCGCGCGACGCGCGCGCTTGTAGGTAATTTCGTAGAATCGAATCGTAGGTAAGACGTCGACACTCACGCACACAGCTGCATTGTCGCTGCGTGAGTAGTCGGGTGATTCTGTTTTATTTGTATTGAATTAAGGGTTTAATTCTGAAATACTGTAAAATTTCAACAACAAAAAAAAGCAGCGCTTACTAGTTATTGGCCCCTGCCGTACTTCTATTCATTTTATTTATGTCTTTTATGACAACCTCCTGAAATTTGACGAGGATGCAAATCAACAGCTTGTATAATAGAATATCGGGTTTAAATATATTCTTAGATAATTCAAACATAATTCGTATAGGCGGTAGGCTATCTAACGCAGTTGAATTTAATTACGACAAAAAATATCCTGTATTGTTAAGTGATAAACATCGTTTCTCAAGATTGTTGTGTGAATATGAACACAAACGACTACTTCATGCTGGACCTCAACTTTTAGTATATTCTATGCGTGAAAGGTGGTGGATCTTAGGAGCTCGCAACTTAGCCAGACAGGTAGTACATAATTGTGTCATATGCAAGCGCATGAAAGGGAAGGCATTGACCCCTCTGATGGGTAACCTACCTTCTGAAAGGTTACATCCTAGTTTTCCTTTCATGCAATGCGGAGTAGACTATGCGGGACCATTGTCAATATTGGACCGCAAAGGCAGGGGTGCTAAGCTTATTAAAGCATATATTTGTTTATTTGTATGTTTTACGACCAGAGCCATACACTTAGAAATGGTAGGTAGTTTAAGTACACAAGATTATATTTTAGCATTAAAACGATTCATAGCACGTCGTGGAAAGCCACATCAGATATTTTCAGACAACGGAAAGAATTTCGTTGGGGCTGAAAAAGAGTTATCAGTAATTTTTAATAATACTAATGATATTTTAGATTTTCTTAACAATAATCAAATTCGTTTAACGTTTATACCTCCTTATAGTCCTCATTTTGGTGGGTTGTGGGAGGCGGGAGTCAAGTCCTGCAAGTATCACTTACGGCGGGTACTGGGCAATGCCAAACTAACACGTGAGGAGTTTGAAACGGTATTAACGCAAATTGAAGCAGTTCTCCACTCACGCCCGTTGTCCCCACTGTCTTCAGACCCGAACGATTTCCTTCCACTTACTGCAGCACATTTCCTGATCGGTCGACCGCTGACTGCGCCCATCTGCGAGAACCTGACGACGATCGAGCCTACGAGACTGGGACGCTACGACCGTGTGGAGCAACTTAGACAACATTTTTGGCAACGATGGTCGAAAGAGTATGTTTCAGAACTCCAACAACGAACAAGATGGAAGGTAAACAGTGAGGACATCACACCAAACAGCCTAGTTCTTATCAAAGAAGAGAATGTTCCTCCACTCAAATGGAAACTGGGTCGAATAATGCAAGTATTCCCCGGAGCTGATGGAATATCCCGTGTAGCTGAAATCCGTACAGCACACGGCACCATACGGCGATCGTTCTCAAAGATCTGCCCGTTACAGTCACCATAATCAACAGCAACAGCGACGAGTTCTTCGTGTTGGAAGACTACACCCTGGTACTTCCAAAGGGGCCAGTATGTTCCGTATACCTACAACGCCATCTAGCAGCGAATGGCGTGGGCATTCTCCTGCGTGAACATCGTGCGCGATCTTCTGTTCTGCCCGTGGGCGGCAGCACCGTCGCAACCCACTTCACTCTCCACGATATATCGCGAACGGCTTTTTTTGTATCTCACAAAAACTTTTGTTAAAAATATACGTTTATATTTGAAAGCAAAATCAATAAAATCGTTCATTGAAGACATCCTTGCCCTCATCACATAGGGATATAGGGAACGGTCAGACACATACTCATCATTTATATTCTTTTTTACATCAAATAACTTACTTCACTACAAATAAACTAAATGTTTAACAAAACTCAAACTGCAGATAATTCGAAATTATACATCAATATGACATTACTTTTTTCCTCATAATGCAATACAGTTAAATTTATTTTTGTACAAAAATACTACATACATAGCATAAATACTGACTGCACAGCAAATTTTCCATATTTCATAGCAAAATAATTATCCCAGTCGCATATTAACCAGTAAGTACAACAAAACCTGTTCATCATATTTGTCTTAATTTTCAAGAAGCCATGCTCGGCAAATTTAATGAATATTATAACAAAAAAATCCTTTTACATTGCATTATTTCTAAAAGCAGAACAAATTAACTGAAAAAAGGTTACAAAGAACCGGCAAACCACGGCTAAATGAACCGAACTAGTTAGATTAGGTTAATTATTTTTAAAAAAAGTTGTTAGGTTAGGTTAGGTTAAAACTGTGACCCCTACGCACGAGCCGAGCGAGCGAAGCGAGCGGTGCCGCGGCAGCGGCCGGCGAGTGCCAGAAACGACAGGATTATTTAGAAAAAAATTACTTTTACACAAAATATGGGCGCCAGAAACGACTTGCGCTAATAGATTATTTTTAGTAGGCTATCTGGAACCGAACTAGTTAGAATAGGTTAATTATTAAGCATAGATATCATCGGACTTTCGATCCGACTCAAGTACGTGGCGCCACCTGCAGAAGCTAAAAATGTGCCTATTGGGCAAAAAAGGAAGCGTGGACGCCCCGCGAAAGCAAGACCCGCTTTAATAATTCAATAAATTACAATTTTGTATCTAATTTTATATTTTTTTTGCTGGTCTCATTATGTGGTAATTAATAAATAATAAGACGACTGTGACTAATAAAATGCTGTTTTATTTAGAAAAACTGCTGTAAATAATATAAAAATAGAAGCTATATTTAAAAGAAAAAGAGTTAACATGTATAATGTGCATTTAGATTATTAGCTGTGCATTGATTAAAAAGCTTTTGCTTTAGGAAAAATCGCTGTACGCTGTGAAAATAAATTGTAGTGTGTTTAGTGATATTTTGAGTTGAATATTTTGCTGTGCAATCAGTAATTTTGATGGGAATTCGGAATCTTATTGCATAGAAAAAGGATATTTTTTGATTTGCGTTTAAATACTACCCCTTACATTTGCACTCAAAAACATAATCAGACAAGATCAAAAACAACATTTTAGTGAGGAAATAACTTGTATTATGTCCAAGAAACCAATTAAATCCAACTTAAAACACTTAAATCCATTTTTAGATGGAATAGGTATCCTCAGAGTAGGTGGTAGGTTACACAATGCTAACATACCATATGATCAGAAACATCCTATCATATTACCCAAAAAATCATTCATTACACGTTTAATAATTACTAATGAACACAAATATTTGTTACATGCTGGAAAAAAGTTGACACTAGCTAGTTTATGTCAAAGGTTTTACCTAATTAATGGACTTAGGGAAGTCAAAGGGGTAATTCACAAATGTTTAGTGTGTTTTAAGCTAAAAGCCAAGGCATCAGAGCAAATGATGGGATCTCTTCCTTCAGACCGGGTAAACCCCAGCAGACCTTTTGAAAAGGTAGGAATCGATTATGGCGGTCCATTTTCAATAAAATTACACCGCGTTAGAAAGCCACAGATTTTAAAAGCATACATAGTATTATTTATTTGTTTTACAACAAAGGCCATTCACATTGAGTTGGCATCAAATCTAACAACTGAATGTTTCTTACAGGCATTAAAAAGATTTATTTTTCGTCGCAATAAACCTTCTATTATATATTGTGACAATGGTTCTACTTTCAAAGGTGCCAATAATCAGTTACATGAGCTATACTCATTTCATTTTAATCAGGTACATCAGGATAAAATTATAAATTTTACTTCAGAGCTTGGTATTGAATTCAGTTTTATTCCGTCCTATTCACCAGTATTTGGAGGCCTATGGGAAGCAGGTATTAAGAGTGCAAAATACCACATGAAAAGAGTTGTAGGTCAACAGGTACTAACCTATGAAGAGTTAAATACCATATTAATTCAAATAGAAGGCCTTTTGAACTCCAGACCTTTACTTTCCTTACCAACTATTGACCCAAATGACATGTCTTATTTAACTCCTGCTCATTTTTTGACAGGTGCTTCTATTACATCATTCCCTGAACCTGATGTCACAAATGTGCCCATAAACCGTTTGTCATTCTGGAAGCAATGTACTCATATGGCGCAATCCTTCTGGAAAACTTGGTCAAAACAATATTTGACTCAGTTACAAAACAGGCCAAAGTGGCATGGTAGTGTTCCAAATATTGAAAAAGGGGTCTTGGTGCTACTGAGAGTTGATAACACCCCTCCATTAACATGGCCAATGGCCAGAGTAGAACAAACATTCCCCGGATCAGATGGCAAGGTCAGGGCATTATCTGTAAGAACTAAAAGTGGTAAAATCATGCGTACTAGTGTGATGAAAGTTTGTGTACTTCCTATCTATGAATAAATCATTCTTACTAATTTACCTTTGTGTGGCTACCGGACGTGTCATGTGGATTTGTTCATTTATTTATATTTTTGTTTGATTGTTTATTAAAACTAATCTCAGTTATAGTATAAGCACAAATAGATATATACCTAGAAGCAAGCTAGTGTAAACTAGGCTAAATAAATAGATTAAATAGATATAAAATAGATTATATTAAATAGATTATATAGCTTCTTCTGTTATATAAAGCAGTTACTTAGATTTAAAATATATAGTTGAACTTAAAAATGATGTAAACAGATTAAAGGCGTGCTAAATAGGTAGATATAATATAGTTATACTTTATGAATGTAAAATGTAATATATGTGAACATCCATTTTGTAACAGACACATACATAGAATGCATGGTGCATACTTAAGAAGAGTGACAAGTATGTACCTGTGTGTACAATAGGGTTTTTAATCACTAGGTACTCTTAGTTTAAAGTAGTTAACTTTGTAAGCACTTTGCCAGTTTATAATTTATTTCATTTAAAATAACGATTTCTTTGTTAGATTACCTCTCAGTAAGATTGTATCAATTTAAACAATTTCAAAGGTATTGAAGCATTGCACAAGCTCCTAAAGTTTGTTTATATTATGTAATAATAAATAGTAAGTTTAAAAACTTTATTACCTATACCAGTAAGAAGAACTCGGGTTCACATTTGATTTGTCTAATGTTATGTAAGTAAAGAACATGGCCAGTTTTTATAAGGACGTCGGCATAGTTATCAACTTTAAAGTACACCAATGATTTTTGGTGTTTTATATTCGTGAATATTGGCCTATTAAATTGCTATAAATAAAAAACTCTGAGAACTTGTCATCACAACATACTAGACAAAAAACAATTTCATTAAATCTTTTAATCAAAACGCTAGCAATAAGGTATATACTTATATTAGATTATAATTTCGCTATTAAAAAACTTAAAGACGCTTTAAAGTAGCGAACAGTTGTGAATTATTACGTATAACTGATATGGTTTTAGTATTATTAAGCATTTAAACAAAGTAATGGCCACCTAAATGAAGGATTTTAAACTGTGTATTGATTTACATTTATTAAACTGGGTAATAGTCTCAAAAAATGTGACAATAATAACAAACATAACATCGCGCCTATATTCCCCGAAGGCATGGGCAGAGGTGTACCTATAGTACACCCACATTTCACCAGTTATGTTTAAGTCCCATGTATTAGGGGGACAAATCCAGACTCCGGGCTCCTACTGAGAAATTCCTGATGAATAACCCCAATATCACTTTGCTCGACCTGGGAATCGAACTCAGGACAGTAAACCAACGAGGCAGTCATAATAACAATATTAACAAAGCATATTCAAAACTAATATTTTTCTTTAAAGTACATTTTTACAGGTTGCCCTTATATTTTTTTAAATAGTTCAATTAACAATAAACAAGGGAAGCACAAAATAAAACAAAAGAGTAAAAAAAAATATTTATTTATTAAATAAAAATATTTTGCTATATTATAATTATTATATCTTAAATGCCTACCTAGGTAACATACATTACAGCAATGCAGCAATAGTGTTAATAAAGAGACCGAGGGAGGTCAATCAACCAGCTTTGATAAAATAGAGCATTTTTATTTCACAAATACACTAACCTGGATAAAGTGTAAGTATAGGGCTTTTTTTTTGGATGGGAAATCATCTAATGACTCCTCCCGCTCTAGGTGGAGCGGAAGGGAGTGTCAGACTCTTACTGACTAAAACCCACCCGTATTCCTTCCTTAGCCCTTTATGTTCCGGGGCAGCGGTAACCCTTTTGGACGATCCCGCTATAAGTATATTGCTTCAGTAATTACATAAATAACAAATGTAACAATCTGTTTCTGCATTGTTGAAATATACAGTGAACAGGTGTGATTGAAGCTGGCTTATAATTAGGTAATGATATCGTATTACTATCCCATTGAAGTGGCCCTCTTTGAACAGGCGGCAACGGTGATGGCTCTGGTGGGCTAACAACTTGAACATTAGGGGCTGCTGCATCATTGTTCAAAGCCAATTCCTGCATGTCTCGTGATGAGTCATGCACTGCCTGTCTATTTGCTCGCATCCAACACACATGGCAAACATAGTTGTTTCTTGAGGGCTGAAAATAAACCAGTTAGAATAAACACAGATAAATGCTTATGTTTATATAATTTTTAGTAACAAGAGTATCTTTTGTATACAACTCTTTATGTTTTCAAGTATTATGTTATTGTTACACTTGCCTTCTTTAGGCAAGTATATGTTAAAGATGGAAAATATATAAAACGCAGATATTACAATCACAGAAACATAGTATGAAAACTCCTTTTTTTATAGATTAATACAACTAGGTATTTATAATAATGAAAAACAAAATGCTTATCACATAATTAGTATTTTGTGATAAGGACAGCCAGCAATGAACACTCCATACTGACAGTATGGTGTCTTATTTTCCTCACAGATTTGCCACAACCAAGGCAAACCATGTTATTCCCCAGTAGTCTCTCTTGTTCACCAGCTTCGGTATTTAATAATAATAACACAACAAATAAATGTATCCATAGGCAACTGAAAATAAGATGCACTGTAAGTTAATTTCGCATACCAGAATTATATAAAAACATTGAGGTAATAATATGTACTTACATATTACCTCAATGTATAAAAATAAATCAGAAGTTTTTTCTAGTCCAACTTCTTACCTGGGTTTGAGCATTGGTTATCCAACGCGAAAGTCTTGTTTGATGGTGTGCAGAAAGCGAGGTTATTAGATGCCTCTGCAACCTTTGCATGGCTATTCCCACAGAGTACACTATAATATACTGAAAGCTATTCCGCAGTTGATGCACCTCATATTGATCCACAAAACAAATCCAAAACGCAATGCAAATCAGAATCCAGTGTTAATAGCAAGGTAATCGAGTGGTAGACGGTATCAGTCCGTAGAAATAAGCAGGGGTAATAAATATTAGAAAATAATCGCAGAAACAAACACAATAAATACGCAATGAAGAATCTGCAATAACATTACATTGACATAGACAATGACACATTGTCAAACTTGTAAACGCGTTCCGTTTTAAGTTTTTTTTTTGTGTGAAATATAAAAAATAAAAAAAACTATCTTACGCATCAACATTATGGAAAGATAAGTTTATTAAATGCGACAAATACCGATGAAGCCAGTTTTGTATGAATAAAATGTTCCTAATAAAAACATTTTGTCGTCCATATCACATGTCTACAAGTAGTATGCATGGTGTGGAACGCCCATTATTATATTTATCTTTCTCTATGGTCCATTATGGCAGACGTTGACAAATGATACTTTGAATTCATCTTTCATTACTAATTATTTTGAAATAAAAACTGACGAGTCCAGAGAGGTTAAAAACTACGAATCAATTCATTTTTCTATTTTTAATATCCAATGTTATTTACTATGTATGTGTAAATGGAATGTACTTTTTTGTCCATGTCTTTTAGGATTAAGCTAAGTTTTTGTTTGTATTCAAACCTAGCCTTTAGTTTCTTTTGTCGGCGTTGCCAATTTATGTATGAAGCAAACATAATAGTTCAGTTAGTTTAGTTTCCTAAATAGTTCCGTTCATGTTGTTCTCATTCAGTTCATGTCAGTCACCGTTCACGACCTGCCGGTGTAACACATATTTTGTACCTTGTGCCTAACATTCAAATACAGTCCACTATAATTACTTGATTTATGTGGTTTCATTATCATCGACTGCCACAAACTTACAGGCGACAAAATTGTCATGGTGGAAAATTCACAAATATGTCGGATTGTCGCGACAATCCGTCATTTTTCTGTTTCATAAAACTTTTTGAGCGACAGGTGACAAGTGACAATTTGTCGTGAAAAACTTGTCAAATCTGCTTTATTAAACAGAAAATTGTCATGATATATTGACATATTTGTAGAATTGTCCGACAATTCTGACAGGAGCGTTACTCTCTGTCGCGAAATCATATTTTGAATTTTGAAAGTGTAAGAAAGTGTTAATTATTACAAAAAATGGTACTTACATCGAGCAATAATGAATACTTGGAACAAATACTAACGAGGAGGCAACGACGATCATTTAAAAGCAGAATCAATTTCTCCTTTTATTTATTTGTATAGTAGGTTAGTTAGTCTTTTATTTTAGTATCTAGTGTATATAGTTATATTGTAATTATGTGTGTACAGGAATTAATACTAACTGATATTAATTAGTAAATAAAATTAATTCGAACTTATTTTATTGGAATATTTTGGAGAAAAAGAAGAATATTGTTTCAAATCAAAAGCCATTTATTCAAATTAAATTGAGAATCAACACATTTCTCCTTCTCAATTACCGATTTCTACTTTAAAGAAAAAATTAAATTTTAAACAAAATTATTTGCTAATATGTCAAGTCTAATAATTGTCACGACAATCCGACAATTGTCACCAACAATTGTCAGAAATAATTTGACTGTGGTTTTTTGACATATGTCGAGTTTTATGAAACGCGTTTTTAAATGACAAATATGTCATGATTTCACCTGTCGATTTTTGACATATTTCTTACTTTTATTAAACAGCCTAACCGCGACAATTCTACAATTTTGTAATTTTTTGACATATATGTCAAATTTTCAGCTTTATAAAATAGGGCCCGAGGCTTGGCTTAATTGTCTGACCTCCGAGAAAGAAAACCTCGCTACAAAGCAATACAAATAAATAAATAACTCCAATCCTAAGGTGGGAAACGTGCCGACAGGATGTATGGCTGGTGGAAAACCAGTCTCCAGCGCAGCGCCAACCTCAGTGGAACGGGCAACCACTGTTGTATTTGCCTTCTCCTGGGAATAGGCGTCACCCCAGGCAGCTACCGTTATATCGTCCTTACCCGTGGGAATAGAAATGAATGAACAATCTAACTCTATAACAAACAACCAAAAAACCAATACAACAAACAGTAAAACTCTAACACAACAAATTTTCCATAAAGGAATGTTTGACACTAGACCTAGAGCACTGTCACTTGGTGATCATCCAAATGACTGTCATACTGAACTTCGAAGTTCAAAATACCGATGTACTGTATTCATAAAGTTTAAAATTACGAATTACGTGAGTTAGAAGGTACGCTATGACGAATTACTTCATTTAGAATGTTCATGATCGCGATGTACGGAACTTCGAAAGTTTGTTATAACGAATTACTTCATTGAGAATGTTCATCATGGCGATGTACGGCACTTCGAAAGTTTGCCATGACGAATTACTCAATTTCGAATGATCATTATCGAGAACCAAAATGTAGGCACTGCGTTTGTGCACAATAGTAATTTTTAATTTCGTAATTAGACACTATTTTTCTTGTTAGTAATATATGATTAAACGAACTTCCAAGTGAAGTTCAATTATTATTATGAAGAGTTGCTTCATTTGAAGATATGATTATATACAACGTAGTTTCCCTACTTACTTGGTAACTTCGCACATATTTTAAAATTTTTTTAAAACTATTAGGTGACGTAATTCCGGTCTGACTGCTCCTCGGTTGACACTTTGACGTTTAGCTCATTTTTTAGAGTCAAGTAGTATGATATAAAACTTTCTCTATATCTGGGGATCTTCAAGTGTCAGGGAGGGAGGGAGTGATCATATCTTCAAATGAAGCAACTCTTCATAATAATGATTGAACTTCACTTGGAAGTTCGTTTAATCATATATTATAATTCGTTGCTTCATTTTTCAGATACGATTATATACAACGTAGATGTTTAGAGTCAGAAAGTTTTGAAATGGAAAATAAACCATAAGGTTTTAAACATTATGGTTTTATTTATAGACAAATCAGACTTATAGTTATACTTATGTTTCCGTAATGGTATACGCTACATTTACTTATTTCGAATTAACTTCAACGTACTAAACATAAAGATCTTATCGATAACATGAACTTAACATAAATGAGCATTTTTGTAGTGTAATGTATTCTTATAATATAGTTAATAGGAATAAATAATCAGTCTGGATCTCTGAGCGTAAGCAAACAGATCAGGCAGATTCGCCTTCGTTTATAATGCACCTATTATAAATGAGTTAGATGAACTAGTCCATATCAACGCCGCTTTCCGACGAAACTTGTTTGATCCGTCTACTGATGGTTTGCGTGGTAGCAGGTTTGTGTGGCCGTTTGTACGTCAACAACAGATAGTTTATACTCTAATGTTTTATGTTTTTAGTTATAGAAATATAATCTGAGAGCACCGTAGCTGGACATATACGCGTATTTTCCCTGAAGTATGGCAGGAACAATATTGGCTGGTCTCTGCCAGGTGCGGATGTCTGTTATGACGATTTTAATGCCGTTATCAGAGAAAAGTATGTTCTCGAGTTTAATTAAAGACAGCGTCTGTACCCTGTGAGCTGTACAAATTGCAAGTAGGATCACCAGTTTTTTCTTTTTTTTTTTTGGGATTTTACGGGTGAGAGCTCACTATTAGGGAACCATGTTGAAACATGGTTTAAAACCAATTGGGGATTCCAGGTGGTGGAATACTTGGGTTTGGGTTGGTGTCTTAATATGCCCCTTTAATGAGACGTTTTATAGATTCGTCTGAACCAATATTATTGCCTATAAAGGTTGACAAGGCAGAACGATGGGAGTTTCTACTGCCATACGCACATCCGCTATTAAATTGTGACGCTGAGAACGAGATTAAAGCAGATTTGGAAGGGTCAAACGCATTGATGTTGTTGATCGTATAATATTGCCACCAAAGCTTAAGTGAGGTATTGTAATGCTGAATCGTGCTGTTAGACAGGTATGATAGCATTAGTGTATCCGACTGCAAGAGGTTTTTATTGGGGTTTAAGTAAACAACGTCGAAAACTAGTTAGTAGCTAGTTTTGCAATAGTGGGAACCATGGCTGTGATGGCAAGTTGGGATAAACTAAAATGCCGTGTGCATTGTCATCGATAATTTTTCTAAGGCATCTTAATACCAGGGAAAATGATGGCAAAGCGAGAAGAAGTATCTTTGTCAGTTTACCGTAAATGCGTCTTCAGATGCCGCGTCAGGGTCTTGTTTCCATGAGATGAATGTGGTACACTTCGCATTATCGCGAGACGCGAATAAGTATATTTCAGGTTGACTAAAATATTTTATAATGGTTTCGAATGCTTCATCGGAAAGTGACCATTCAGTATCCGGATTGACTACTCTAGACGCGGCGTCTGCACGGTTTTCCTTGGTATTTACGTATGATGCATAAACCCAAAGGTTGCGCTGTTCACACCATTTCCAAAGGGACCTAGCCAAGTCGTTCAAGTGGGGGTATTGAATACCCCCCATACGATTTACATAACTGATCGCAGTGGTGTTGTCCATACACAGTAATATTGCGCAGTTGGTTGCATCACTGGCGAAGGACTTCAAACTCAAAAAAGCTGCCGTCAGCTCTAAGTAATTGATATGACAATCATTTTCTGACGACTTCCACTTGCCATGTACTTAAGCGTTGTTGCAAACAGAACCCCAGTCTGACCTCGACGCATCGGTATAGATCTCTATATCAAAATTTGGCTGTCGCATGAAGTTGCGTGCTGTATTAACGGTTGATAGCCACCAGTTCAGATCCTCTAATATAATATTAGGTAGGTTAGTTTTAGCTTCGTAATTATTAGTAACGCTAGAAACTTCTGACGCTCTAAAATCGTAAATACTTGCAGAATTGTCGTGGCTTTATCATACCTACTTTTATCGTAATTGACAATAAACCCAAGAAACTCGAGTAGTTTCAAAGTTTCATTTACATTATTTAAACAATTCTCGTAAGTATTTCCAATACATAAAATATCATCTAAATAACAAACTGACTGCATAAATTTGCATGTTGTTCGGTAATCCTCCATTTTAAAATGTTCGCTCTTAATTAGCTTTTTTAAGGTTTTTAGGTTTAATAAGTATAAAGCGTTTATCGCCATTAGGTTTTAGTCACATTGCACTTATTTTTAGAAATTGATTTTTAGTCACATTGCACTCTGATATAGCCCCTAAAGGTTTGAGTTTCATAATGGCTTTCGTCATATCTGAATTGTCAGTATATGATAGGTTGTTTTTAGGTATTATTGATTGTGTTAAATGTATGGATAACCATTTTTTATGGAACAACATTGTTATTTGTTATTTTTAGCCATCGGTCATAAAAGTGGGTAAGTCTACGAGTACCCGCATGTACCTTTTTTTTTTTTTTTTTTTTTTTTTTCCAGGGTGGAAAATCCTCATGGATGTCCGCCGCCCTGGGGCGGGCGGCGGGGTCTGTCAGACTCTTACTGACTAAAAACCACCCCGGTGTTCCATCTCACACCTACGCCGGGGGTCGCGGGAACGTACGATCCTTCCGCAACCCCCGGCTGGTGCCCCCGCAACAGCGGGCCTCCTCGGGTCAGGGGGGGGAGTGAGGTGTTTGACTCCCCCCGTGACGTCTAACAGGGGCGCGCGTGGAACACTACGCGCCGCCACCTCGGGTCCTAGTGTGTGGGGGGCGACGGACGTCCCCGAGTCCGTTGCCCCTGGACCCATTTAGGGGGGCTGGAAGAGGGCATTGTCTGCCCTCCGCCGACGCCCGGTGCGCCTGCTACGGGCCGGGTGAGTGGACGAGATCTCCCTCTCCCTTTCCGCAGCCTCTTTCTGCGAGACGACTGTTTCGCAGAAGGAAACCACCGCGTCCCAGGACTCTTCGCTGCCGACCATCGACTCGACCACGGCCGGCAGCGACAGGTCACTGCCTACTTCTGAGATGAGGGCACGGCGCGGCTCCTCCCAAGCGGCACACTCTGCCAGCGTATGCCACGCCGTGTCCTCCCGGCAGTCGACGCAGTGGTGACACCGGGCGTCCGGCTCCCTGTTTATGCGACACAGGTACTTCCCGAAGCAACCATGCCCCGAGAGCACCTGCGTCACCCGAAACGACAGGGAGCCGACCCGCATGTACCTGCGTTAACGTTGACTGAGCGGGAGCCCGAGAGGTTTGTCCTGCGAGGCAGGGCGTTGTGGCGGATGCGCTGACGTCGCGTGTACGGACGGCGATTTCCCGCCGTCGTCGGTCTTCTGTATGCAACCCGCTCCCCTCTTCCCCCCCCCCCCCCCCCCCCCCGTTCGCCGGGAATCGAGGAGGCGAATTCCAGTTTCCCTGATAGGACTGGCGGGTACTAGGAAGTTGAGGCGGTTTCGAAACTTTTGCAGTCTTTTTTATGGAAAGACCTTGCTTTTCGATGGCCTTGGCGGCCTTAATTTTTTTTTTTTATAAGGACGAGCCAAACAGTGATTCATTCCGTTCGGGCTCATTGTCGAGGCGCTGTAAGTGTCTTGTCGCGGTTGCGAACCATGTCCGGTACCGCCGCCGAGATTCCAGCATTTGACGTTAGGCGAGTTTGATGTGGATTCACCGAGTTCCGACAATAGATCATGGTCTAACTCAGGATCCATGCTGCCAGTGGATAATGGCTTCAGTATCGTTGCCTGGGACGACCTTAAGATCTTCGATACCTGAATTACAATTTTGTAATTAAGGTTGTGAAGATAACAATTTTGAGGGTAGTATAAAAATAAAATTAATTGATTTTGCACGTTAACGTTAGATCTGTTTTAGATTGTACGTATTTTAATGACAAACAAGCACATAAAATACGTACAATCTAAAACAGATTTAACGTTATGTACAAAAAAAAAAAAAAAAAAAGCTGAATATTGCATCGGGATTGACTGCGAGTCTTTAACGATGACAAACAAGCACATAAAATACGTACAATCTAAAACAGATCTAACGTTAACGTGCAAAATCAATTAATTTTATTTTTATACTACCCTCAAAATTGTTATCTTCACAACCTTAATTACAAAATTGTAATTCAGGTATCGAAGATCTTAAGGTCGTCCCAGGCAACGATACTGAAGCCATTATCCACTGGCAGCATGGATCCTGAGTTAGACCATGATCTATTGTCGGAACTCGGTGAATCCACATCAAACTCGCCTAACGTCAAATGCTGGAATCTCGGCGGCGGTACCGGACATGGTTCGCAACCGCGACAAGACACTTACAGCGCCTCGACAATGAGCCCGAACGGAATGAATCACTGTTTGGCTCGTCCTTATAAAAAAAAAAAATTAAGGCCGCCAAGGCCATCGAAAAGCAAGGTCTTTCCATAAAAAAGACTGCAAAAGTTTCGAAACCGCCTCAACTTCCTAGTACCCGCCAGTCCTATCAGGGAAACTGGAATTCGCCTCCTCGATTCCCGGCGAACGGGGGGGGGGGGGGGGGGGGGGGGGAAGAGGGGAGCGGGTTGCATACAGAAGACCGACGACGGCGGGAAATCGCCGTCCGTACACGCGACGTCAGCGCATCCGCCACAACGCCCTGCCTCGCAGGACAAACCTCTCGGGCTCCCGCTCAGTCAACGTTAACGCAGGTACATGCGGGTCGGCTCCCTGTCGTTTCGGGTGACGCAGGTGCTCTCGGGGCATGGTTGCTTCGGGAAGTACCTGTGTCGCATAAACAGGGAGCCGGACGCCCGGTGTCACCACTGCGTCGACTGCCGGGAGGACACGGCGTGGCATACGCTGGCAGAGTGTGCCGCTTGGGAGGAGCCGCGCCGTGCCCTCATCTCAGAAGTAGGCAGTGACCTGTCGCTGCCGGCCGTGGTCGAGTCGATGGTCGGCAGCGAAGAGTCCTGGGACGCGGTGGTTTCCTTCTGCGAAACAGTCGTCTCGCAGAAAGAGGCTGCGGAAAGGGAGAGGGAGATCTCGTCCACTCACCCGGCCCGTAGCAGGCGCACCGGGCGTCGGCGGAGGGCAGACAATGCCCTCTTCCAGCCCCCCTAAATGGGTCCAGGGGCAACGGACTCGGGGACGTCCGTCGCCCCCCACACACTAGGACCCGAGGTGGCGGCGCGTAGTGTTCCACGCGCGCCCCTGTTAGACGTCACGGGGGGAGTCAAACACCTCACTCCCCCCCCTGACCCGAGGAGGCCCGCTGTTGCGGGGGCACCAGCCGGGGGTTGCGGAAGGATCGTACGTTCCCGCGACCCCCGGCGTAGGTGTGAGATGGAACACCGGGGTGGTTTTTAGTCAGTAAGAGTCTGACAGACCCCGCCGCCCGCCCCAGGGCGGCGGACATCCATGAGGATTTTCCACCCTGGAAACAAAAAAAAAAAAAAAAAAAAAAGGTACATGCGGGTACTCGTAGACTTACCCACTTTTATGACCGATGGCTAAAAATAACAAATAACAATGTTGTTCCATAAAAAATGGTTATCCATACATTTAACACAATCAATAATACCTAAAAACAACCTATCATATACTGACAATTCAGATATGACGAAAGCCATTATGAAACTCAAACCTTTAGGGGCTATATCAGAGTGCAATGTGACTAAAAATCAATTTCTAAAAATAAGTGCAATGTGACTAAAACCTAATGGCGATAAACGCTTTATACTTATTAAACCTAAAAACCTTAAAAAAGCTAATTAAGAGCGAACATTTTAAAATGGAGGATTACCGAACAACATGCAAATTTATGCAGTCAGTTTGTTATTTAGATGATATTTTATGTATTGGAAATACTTACGAGAATTGTTTAAATAATGTAAATGAAACTTTGAAACTACTCGAGTTTCTTGGGTTTATTGTCAATTACGATAAAAGTAGGTATGATAAAGCCACGACAATTCTGCAAGTATTTACGATTTTAGAGCGTCAGAAGTTTCTAGCGTTACTAATAATTACGAAGCTAAAACTAACCTACCTAATATTATATTAGAGGATCTGAACTGGTGGCTATCAACCGTTAATACAGCACGCAACTTCATGCGACAGCCAAATTTTGATATAGAGATCTATACCGATGCGTCGAGGTCAGACTGGGGTTCTGTTTGCAACAACGCTTAAGTACATGGCAAGTGGAAGTCGCCGAGGCATCCATTTTCTTGGGGACCACCCAAATGGGTGAGCTCCATGCTGAATCTGAAGGTTTTATTATTCCTTGATCTAACATTTTTGAAATCTGTTCCCTAACCTCCTGACGATGAATAAATGGGTATCTGTAACTTTTTGTGTAAACCGGGACCTCGTCTGTAGTCTTAATACGATGTTTTATCTGATTAGTAAAGGTTAGTGATTCGCCTTCGATGTAAAACACGTCAGCATATTTTGAGCAAAGAGCTATAAGGTTGACTTTCTCCTCCTCGTTTAAATGATCTGTTCGTAATCGCGTTGTCACTTCTTGAACCCGCGTGGTACAATGTTCGGTACGCGTGCACTCGATATTAAATAAATTTGCGTGCACTGGTCGGTCTAGTGATATTATAATATCATTCGGGCTCGTATTTTCAATCTCTAGGTAGCCGCGGTTATTGTCCACAATAGTAAGGCACTCGCGTACGATGCAATTGCATATAGTCTGTTCACTAACTAATGCTGCACCATTTGGAACGTCGATCGGTATTCTGACTAATTTCGAAGATTGAGCAGGTATCATGTCTTCATATAAATTAACATTGCAGGAATTATACATACGGATAGGATTTGATGATGTGCGCGTTATTAACCTCTGATCTTTTAAATCTATCTTAGACTCCCATCTGGTTAGCAAATCCAAACCAATTAAACCGTCGAAATATTCATGAAAACGATATACAAATAGCTTAATACACTCCGGATCGTTAAATTCCGCGAAGCAAGGTAAGCTTATGGAGTAGTTATTTCTACTAACCGCGTGTACATTGGTAACTTCAAACGGGTCGTAATTTAAAGGAAAATTCGGAAAATATTTCTCTACAGCTTCTGGACTTATAAAAGACTGATTCGCGCCGGTGTCAATTAGTAATTTTAAAGGTGGTTCCGATATTAGTATGTACGGCAACTGACGCTGCGTTTGGAGATTCAATTCTATTTTCGCTTTTTTTATTTCTGTGCCTCTTGAAAATCCTGACTTGGACCCGCCTGGGGTTCAGTTGAACCTGTAACTTCTCCTTGGACACCTACATCACTTAAAGTCGGATCGTGGTTGCACTCTAATGCAGCGAACGGGCTATAATCGTAATAAACATTATCGTAATTAAAACAGTCCGGATCGTAATAATACTCCGTCGGGTAATATGAGTCGTCGTATGACGCGCACTCATTCATGTTCATTTCACGATGTTTGAAGTAATTTGTTGGTGGCGGATTACCTGAATTCTGCCAATTGTGACCAGATAACATGGGTCTAGGTGTAAAATGCTGTACACCGCTCATAGGTTTAGGACCTTGATTTTGATTTTGTGCCGGGATGTTTCTAGGTGGCAAACGGAACATGTTACTTTGAGCGTTATAATTTTGAGGTACTGCACGTAATATTTGCTGCGTACGATTAGGCATACGATATTGGGGTTGCTGATTAATAAAGTTAGGGTTGAACCTAAATGGTTGCGGTGGTGGTGGTTGGTTGGGTCTAATTCCTATGGGATTGGGCCAGTTGGGAATTGGTACTGCGAAATTATTACTACGTTGAGGAACTGGGTTGGTATTTGCGTGAGGTGTTAGAGGGTTAGAATTCTTTTGGGTAGTAGGTTTTGAGAACTCACTACGTTCCTGTAAATATATAACGTTAAGTTCTTCCTGTACATATTCGAGGGCTTTTTCAATAGTATCGGGGCGCATGCATCTTATACGGGACCCCAATGGTTCTTTTAATCCTTTTACAAAAGCCTGCATTGTAACTTTTTTATACAGTGTACGTTTCGCTTCTACTGTAGTAGGAACTGGCTCGTGTAGTGTTACATATGTCATCATCGTACTGAACAGAGTTTGGCATTCCTCATAAAATTCCTGAGGTGTCTTATTTCCTTGCGTAGCTAAAGAAAGGTCTCTATACAAAGCTGTTTCATCCCGTTGATCTGAAAAGTTGTTGATTAAGGCTGTCCTGATCCCTAACCAACTATCAGGAATGCCGTTAGAATTAATGGTACAAGCGGCAGAGCCTTTTATTTTATTTAAGATGCCATTTAATAGGCATAAGTTGTTTAGCTCGCTACCTGGGGCATTACTAACATACTGAGTTACTATTTGATCGCATATTCTAACAAACCTAGTCAAAACGTTTGGGTTCCCATCGAATTCCGGGACCATGCGAAGGGTCTTGAAAATTGTATCTGGGTCGTGGGCCATATTTACGCTATTTATACTACTAACGTCACTACCACTATTTAAATCTCTACTATTATCTATAGTACTCCAGCGAGCCGTACGAGGTGCGGACTCCTGGGAATTGGAGTTTTTCGGATGAAAAATCTTGGAATTTGGGATAAGGACTAAAAGGAAGCAACACAGGAACAATTCAAGCGTACTCACAAATTTTTCATCTCTGGTTCTCTCGTGAATCGAAGTCTGGATTCTCCTTCCGGAATTGCAGCTGGACCGTAGATTCGGATATTCGGCGCCGGGGCTCGATAGCCACCCAGGCGATTCGCGTACGCGGATATCGATGTTAGAGATCCCTAAAGCTTGCGAACCGGCCCGCGAATATCCTACCGACTGCGCCAATTACGTTAGCTGCAATCGGAGGATTTAAAAAAAACCAAAAAATGATTTAACTTAATTTATTTAAAATAAAAGAATTACATTAATTTAAATTAGCCTAAGTGCCTATTCGAAGTATGAATATGGAATGGAATTTTACAGAGTTACAATAATTGGGTAAACTAGGTCCGTGCGTCACAAAGTGCTATCTCAGCTCGCCGTTTCCGTCGTTCGTTAAATTTGCAGCGTATGTTTCTATAATAAAAGTATTGAGTGCTGAGTGGGCGATTCCCCTTATGCAGCTGCGTGTAACACGTTACATCTGTTTTAGATTGTAAGTATTTTATGTGCTTGTTTGTCATCGTTAAAGACTCGCAATCAATCCCGATGCAATATTAAACTTTAAGTTTTTTTTAATTTAGTTTTGAACAATGTCAAAGTTATTGACTCGCAGTCAATCCCAGAGCATTTACAAAACTGATATTTTCACTATTCACTTCTAGATCACCAACGAATTAAATATACTTTTGCTTACCTTCATTATGTGATGACGATTGTAACGGTCTTATTATTCGTCTTCGTCTTTCTTTCTCTTCAATTTTTCTAATTTTCCTGGCGTAGTGATCAATTTTTGATTGCGCGCTTCTTTTTAGCATGTTGCTTAGAGGGCGCGTGCGATAGTTACCGCGCACGAAAAAGGAATGAGCTAAACGTCAAAGTGTCAACCGAGGAGCAGTCAGACCGGAATTACGTCACCTAATAGTTTTAAAAAATCTTTAAAATATGTGCGAAGTTACCAAGTAAGTAGGGAAACTACGTTGTATATAAGGGCATTTTCATTTTAAATGGCGCAGGTTTTAAAAAACAACCTTTTAAATTATTATTGTTTTAGGACACTTTGATTTTTGAATTATTGTAAAAAATATATTTATGTTATGATTAAATGTAATAATTAAGTGCAGAAATATGTATTTTATTTTCTAAAATTATTTTTTTAAAGTAAGTCAGGCTAAAAATGTCTTTTTAGTAACAAAAATCAAATCGCGATAACAAATAAACTGCTGGAAATTAAATGAGAAAAACGCTCAGGATAAGTTTATGATATCAATTAATGAAATTAAATATTACTACTTAGTCAATAGATATTTATCTTTATTTAAAATTTCAACAATTTGGTCTGTATCGTAACATTTTGACCAAATGCAAGTTTTAATTTTCGTGTAACTTATTTGATCAGTCAAGGAATAATAAACTTGGAATATAGTGTTTATGTACTTTTTTTTCTTTATTTATAATATTTTAATAATAATATTCCACATAATATTTAAAAAAATAAAAATAAAAAACGACAAAAATATTTTGGGACTGTTTGGGTGTGCCACAAGGCTCGATATTGGGTCCTTTCCTCTTTTTAGTGTATATTAATGATCTACTGCATTTATTAAAAAATCAACCACAAATGGTGTTATTTGCTGATGACACTTCCTTAATTTTTAAGGTAAATAGACGTGCTACAAATTTTGACGACGTAAATAACGCCCTACTGCAGGTCCAAAATTGGTTCACTGCTAATAATTTAGTATTAAATGAAAAAAAAACTAAGTGCATAAGATTTTCTTTACCAAATGTCAAGGGTAGTAATTGTGAGATAATATTGAATCAAGAGAAACTAGAATTCGTCGATAAAACTGTTTTCCTGGGGATCACGCTCGATTCAAGGCTACAATGGGGTCCTCATTTAACATCTCTTGCAGGACGTCTAAGTTCAGCAGCTTATGCTGTCAGAAAAATCCGTCAATTAACTGATGTAGATACTGCGAGACTAGTCTATTTTAGTTATTTTCATAGTATCATGTCATACGGTATTTTACTTTGGGGACGGGCTGCAGACATCGATTCTATTTTTATTCTGCAGAAAAGAGCCATCAGAGCCATATATAATCTCCGTGGGCGCGATTCTCTAAGGGAACTGTTTAAGGAAATTAACATCATGACGGTACCTTGTCAATATATCTACGAAAACATCATGTATGTAAGGAAAAATTTACATCTTTTTAGTAAAAGAGGAGAAAGACATAATTATAGTACTAGAAATAGGGACCTATTGGTTCAACCAGGTTTCAGACTGGCTAAAGTAGACTCATCTTTTATGGGGTACTGTTTAAAATGTTATAATAAGATACCTCCCCACATTCTTCAACTGAATGAAACAAAATTCAAGTCTTGTATAAAACGCACACTATGCAGACAGGCATATTATAAGTTAGGGGATTACATCGCTGATAAAAATGCCTGGCTCATTGCTGGTCCTGCTCCACAACCACAGGCAGACCAAAACAGGCTTGAAAGGCTCCAAAATATCTATTAAGGAATTCTTGACCAGGGCCAGGCAATCCGTCTTCGGAAGGGCGCGCGAGCACTTTAGCATGCGGTCGTGCTGGACTCAAGACGGCGTCATCTGCATAAAGGCCTCTGATGGAAGTCGGCATAAGGTTACTTCCATCGACGAGCTGAAGCCCTTGATGTCCAAGTATCCTAAGACACCAGGAGTGACTCCATCAACGAGATAAGAAGTGCCCATGATGCAGGGAGCCTGAAAAAACACATTACGTAATTATGGTGAATGTTTACTTTGATGTTTGTTGTAGTTTCTAATTATTTGTTGTTGTTTTTTAGATTCATAATCTTTACTTACCGTTATGTAGTTGTCCCGTCTCATAGTTATCTTTCTTTTGTTTTGTGCCCCGACTGTTTACTTAACTTCTGTTTCTCAATATTGAGGTGTATTGGTTTTTCAATACCCTCAACACTATTTTATTCATAGAGTAAGTAATGTTCCTTATAATTTTATTCTTCAACCTCAACTCATGTCACATTATTTTGTTGTGATGATGTTAGCTTGTCAAATTGACGTTAGTAATATTAGACGTTGACATTTCAAGTAAACGTTCGGAAATTGCTCGCTACATAGTTTTACTAACGTGCAGTGGGGTGTGCCATTTTTTCTAATTATTTTTTTTTTTCTTTTGGGAACTACGGTTTTCGCTTTGGTGAATAGTAATAAATCTGAACAATGATTTTTTATGTGGTAATTTGTGCTGTATACTGTTAATTTAATTGCTTTTAGTGTTTGTGTTAGCTGGCGGGTGGTGCAGTCGCACCTGTTAGTTACTCTGATTGTAGCAATAGCATATATACAAGCTGTTGATTTGCATCCTCGTCAAATTTCAGGAGGTTGTCATAAAAGACATAAATAAAATGAATAGAAGTACGGCAGGGGGCAATAACTAGTAAGCGCTGCTTTTTTTTGTTGTTGAAATTTTACAGTATTTCAGAATTAAACCCTTAATTCAATACAAATAAAACAGAATCACCCGACTACTCACGCAGCGACAATGCAGCTGTGTGCGTGAGTGTCGACGTCTTACCTACGATTCGATTCTACGAAATTACCTACAAGCGCGCGCGTCGCGCGACCGAGTAATGACCGGTAGCAATAATTTTAATTTACCTAATTTTATTTCGAAAATCACCTACATAATTGTCATAAATTTCGCTTGATAATTAACTCATTTTTGAGCATCATTGGAATACGGAAATCTTACTAATGACAGTAATACTAGTGTGCCAAAGAAAAGTTCACTGACCTGTTATCAGATGATTAATAAAATGTTAGTTTTGCCTTCAACCTAAAGTTTTCGTAGTGATTTTGTTTTTATTTGTGGATTAAATTGGTTGATTTGTTTGCTTAGGACCGGCAATAATACGTCTACCTTAGTTGGTGTACCTATCTACTAAGTCTAAAAATGTTTTCTACGTTTGATGGAATGGAAAGACGTGCTAGTTAAGTGTAAGTACGTGGTATACTTTCTACTCTTAGGTATTATTGGCGTAATTAACTAATAAAATTGATTAAGCTAACAACGTATTTACAAAATGTACAAATAAATAAATTACCTAAGTACTTAAGTTACCCGGAGGTATTGTTCAAAGTGACCACCATCACACTCCTCGCACAATCGAGAACGACGTAGCTGGTTTTCTTTCAGCTTACGTAACACTAACACATTCGTTTTTAAAGTGTCGAAAGACTAATGATCCTTGCACGTATTTTCTGTCTCAAAATTCAAAATGTAATCCGCACGGCATTATCACCTGGGTGAATGTCTTGTGCCATGCGGTAGTGGAATGGGTGTTGCAGCTCACGCTTCAGTAGGCGCCAGCGCCACACTGTAGTGTGGTGCAATCCAAAGCGTTGACCAGCCTCCCGCGTGCTTGCCCATGGGTCTCGCTGGAAGTATTCCAGGATGTCTTCCTGCAAGGCGACAGGCCGCGAGCTTGAGCATGCCGGGGAACGTCAAAACTGCCGATGATACCGCAGTCTGCGTAGCAGCCAGCATGACGCTCTGTGACGGGGGTTCCCGATCGGGAAACATTTCCACGAACATCCGCTTGGCTCCACGTAGGCTGTCTCCACTGATGGCATACAGGCGGACCATCTCCACCAACTCGACATTTGAGTAGTTGTCCGTCATCTTGCACTTTGTACGTACGTCTCAATGATGTATCGCGAAGCGGAAATTGCGCGCGAGCGCTTCGGCGACTTCAAACACACTGTTAGTTCCGGGGCGGCGGGGCCGCGGGGGCGTGTCTAGGAGCGGCGCGGGAGAGTACCTGCTCCGTGATTGGGGGATGGGATTGATTACCTACGAATTTATGAATGATCGTTGCGTATGCGTTGCTTGTGTATGTATTGTTTGCGTTTGTTTGTGTGTGAAAGCGCGGTTATAGGGCTAGTAACAGACGGACCGCGTTTAAATACGGCTGGTTCACACTTACTGATTTCCGTAAATAAGAAAAAAAAATACCTACTCATTTTATTGTTGATTTGGGTCGAGAATCATTAGCATAATTACGTTCTTGAATTTGACTAGGATGCAAATCAACAGCTTGTATACAGGGTGTCCCAGAACTCAACGTCAAGCCGAAACGGGGTGACAGGATTGATCATAACCATCACGAGAAAAATCTGAAAAAAAATCTATCTCATGCAGTTTGAAAATTATGGGCATTTTAAGAAAAACCTAGAAATTTGATCAAACTGTACCATTTTTCGGTTATTGTGGTTATTCTTTTTTATTTTTGTTCATTTGAACTTTGGAAATGTAATCCTATTACATAACCACAATAACCGAAAAATGGTACAGTTTGATCAAATTTCTAGGTTTTTCTTAAAATGCCCATAATTTTCAAACTGCATGAGATAGATTTTTTTTTTCAGATTTTTCTCGTGATGGTTATGATCAATCCTGTGACCCCGTTTCGGCTTGACGTTGAGTTCTGGGACACCCTGTATATTTTTTTAAAATAATTATATATTATATTTATTTATTTTAAGTTAATAGCTGCCTACTTATATTTATGTCAGACAATGAGTCTTATTTTTCTGCCAACCAATCTACTGCTTCTTCTTGTGATGATAGTTTTTGTTCATTCAGCTACACCCTTGGTGACTTTTTACAACAAAAGTTCAATGATCAGTCTAGTCGGTTGGTGAATGTGTGTCATATTAACGCTCAAAGTGTTCCAAGCCACTACAGTGAGCTGTACGACGCGTTTAATAACAGCAATGTTCACGCCATTCTGATTTCTGAAACTTGGCTCAAACCGCATCTCCTGTCCACCACTTACCCTCTTACTGATTTCGTTCTCATACGGAATGATCGGATTGGTAAAGGAGGGGGTGGTGTGGCCATATACCTTCGCTCTGATTTTCCTTACAAAATACTTGCTACTTCCTCTTCAAATTATTCTGCTTCTGCGGAGTTTATTTTTCTTGAAGTCTGTATCAAAGGAGCCAAAACCATTATTGGTGTTGTCTACTGTCCTCCCACTGTTGATTACTTCACTGAATTCGAATCAGTACTTGAATCTTTGGGTTCGGAGTATGCACATCATATCATTATGGGTGATTTCAACACAAACCTCCTTGCCCTCAACTCTCCTCGGTCCCGTAAGCTCCTCCATATTATCGAGTCAGCTAGTCTGCACGTTTTGCCGCTCAAACCTACTCATCACAACACTGTTGGCGAAGACACGTGGCTCGATCTGATCCTCACCTCGAATCCTTCCCTCGTATCTTCCTACGGTCAACATGACGCTCCTGGCTTTTCTCATCACGACATGATTTTCCTTTCTTATATCCTGAAACCTCCCAAACCTAAGCCCAAAGTTCTGTACAGGCGTTGTTTTGCACGCATGAACGTCGAGAAGCTCAAAGAAGATGCATCTGTGGTCGATTGGGAACCTATGACGGAAGCTACCTCAGTTGACGACAAGGTTGTCATATTCAATAATGTTGTAGTCAACCTTTATAATATCCATGCCCCCGTAAAAAAGGTTAAATTAAAACGCCCACCTGCACCATGGATGACTAGAGGTATACAGATGGCAATGCGACGTAGGAACCGCGCGTTCCATAAATTTAAAAAGGATCGTACTGATGAAAACTGGACATCATTTAAGGCTGCAAGAAATAGATGTAATCAGATGATACGCAACGCTAAACGCCGCCATATTCTTGATACTATCAATTCTTCCTCTTCTGCTGATATTTGGAAACTTGGAACTCTTGGTATCGGCAAATCGCGAAATTTAGATCTTCCTAGTTCAATTGACTTAGACGATCTCAACCGGCATTTCTCCACTGTTTCTACCATGGATCGTCTAACCAAGCAACAAACTCTGTCTCTAATTTCTGGTCTATTGCGTTCTCATACTAATTCGTTCAGTTTCATTCCAGTTGAACCGGGAGAGATTAGAAAGATCATTCTCTCCATCAAATCGAAAGCGGTGGGATGTGACAATATCACCCGTGGTATGATCATTACTATTCTGGATCATCTCCTACCTGCGATTACCCACATTATAAATTGTTCCTTGTACTCCGGAGTATTCCCTTCCCTGTGGCGCAAAGCCTATGTTCGTCCACTACCTAAGGTTTCCAATCCTTCTCTTCCTACTGACTTCCGTCCAATTTCTATCCTTCCCTTCCTATCCAAAGTGCTCGAGGCCTGTGTCCACAAACAATTCTCCGGCTTTGTTCACAGTAATTCAATTATTAGTCCTCTCCAATCTGGGTTTAGGCCTGGGCACAGCACTGTTTCCGCACTCCTTAAAGTGACTGGCGATATAAGGGCAGGACTGGAAGACACCAAAGTTACTGTCCTAGTGTTGGTTGATTTTTCGAATGCCTTCAATACCGTCAGTCATGACATCCTGTTAGCCATTCTGTCCTATATTATGGTCTCTCCCGAAGCACTGGAATGGTTCTCCTCTTACCTTCAGGAACGTCAGCAGTCCGTTCATGTTGGGGATTCTTCTTCTAGCTGGTGTGATTTGGAAACTGGCGTTCCTCAAGGCGGTATACTTTCTCCTCTTCTGTTTTCTATTTTTATTAATCTTATAACTTCCGAACTTCAGTGTGCGTATCATCTGTATGCAGATGACTTGCAGTTGTACTGTCAAGGGAAGGTTGATGAATTGCCTGACGCTATCGATAAACTAAATAAGGACTTGATAGCCATAAAAACCTGGTCCGATAGATTTGGCTTAGCTGTTAACCCTACGAAGTGTCAGGCAATCATCATTGGCAGTTCTCGCAGTATTAGTAAGGTAGATAGTACAACTTTGCCGCCAGTTCTCTTCAATGGTACGATCGTTCCTTTTGGTACTGACGTGAAGGACCTAGGCTTGCACATTGATTGTACCCTGAACTGGCGGACTCAAGTCGCTAGGGTGAGTCAGAAGGTTACTGGAACGTTGCGGGCTCTGTACCGTTTGAAAAATTTATTACCATCAAGTACGAAGACAATGCTTGTGCAGTCCCTTATTTTCCCTATCATCGATTATGGTGATGTGTGCTACTATGACCTGAATGCAGATCTCCTCAACAAACTTGACCGTCTTCTCAATAATTGCATTCGATTTGTTTTCAATCTGCGCAAATATGATCATGTCTCTGCGCATCGGTCGCTTCTAAAGTGGTTGCCAATACGCCAGCGTAGAGAGCTAAGAGCGCTGACCACCTTGTTCTCATTTCTTGATTCTCCGTCTTCCCCTGGTTATCTAGCACCCCACTTTCAGTACATTTGCGCCAGCCACAATAGAAATCTACGATCATCACACAATCGTCTTCTCCAATGTCCCACTCACCGCACAGACTTCATTCACTCTTCCTTCTTCGTTCAGTCTATCTCTCTGTGGAATGCGCTCCCCCAGGAAATCAGGATGGCAACCAACCGATTATCATTTAAAGTTAAGGTTCGTGAACACATTCGCAAGAACCTGGCAGGATCATCACAACGGTAATATTTTCTCATTGTTTTTCTTATTTCTTTTTAGTTAGTTAGGAAGTATATTCATGTATTTATGTATATTTATTTGTGCTTATATTTATATGTAATTAGGTTTATATTATATTCATAGTTTTAATAGGTTTATGTGTATCTTTATATTTAAAATATTTATTCCTCAATTTTCATGTTTGCACCTACCACTGTTTGTCTCTGCATCACCCAAAGGTTGACTGGTAGAAAATGCCTATGGCATTAAGTCCGCCTCTGTACATTTTTGTGCTTGAAGTATTAAATAAATAAATAAACCACAACTAATCGATTAACACTTGAAAATACTGTTGGAGCTGCTGAAGATTGTAAGACTATCTTTGCATTGTATAAACTCAATTTCCTTTGTATTGTATAATTGCATAGCACAGATGTGAGTTCTATGTACTGTAGAGCTACCATTTACCGGGTAATATGTCTTTCATTGACTTAAATGTGCCCTGGCAGCTGATAGTATGTCATGCTCACACAAATGTCTCGCTGACGGTGGCGTGTGTGTTGGATCATTTAGCTCCCTTCAAAATGGTTGAGCTGAATGGTGCTGATCTATGCGTCATGTTCGTGAACGGGCGCCGTCAGTTGGGGCTGGTCATCACTCGGCTGCCTCGGCTTATTTTTATTTTTAATTATTTTATTTTTGGATTGTTGTTTTTTTTTATTATTTAATATTTGCTGTACTCTGGACGCTTTTAACGCATACGTCTTTTTTTACATCGTTCTCACATATTATTATAAATTCAACATTAATGATGTAACTAATATTTTTGTAAAAATATAATTTAAAAGAGTGTCCATGGAGTTTCTTGCCCGTTCTTCTCCATAGGTACCTACGCTTTGGAATGGGCAACTAGCTTCATTTTATTTTTGACTGACCGACTTCTTGACAATTCAAAAGTGCCTGTAAATGGTTTAATTGAAATAAATGCTTTGAGTTTGAGTTTAAATATGTATTTTAATAAAACATTTTGTAAAAAACTTGAAAAAATTTATTTGGTACATCGAGTATCTTAATCATCGTTTATATGTAGTTCGTTCGCGTTAAGAATGCAGTGAGTCATCAGTGCAACTGCAAGATAAAAGTGTATTCACAGTTGTGTTAAATTCAATCAAATTATATTTTAAAAGAGAAAGTTTAATGAATTTATAAAAATACACTTAAAAGTTTAAAATTGGTTTGGGGGGCGGGGCTAGGCCGACGGACAATGATCACTCACTGCATTCTTAACGCAAATGTACTATAACAACTAATTAACTATTAACCAACAAACTAATAATCAACAACATAATAACCATGTTATCTTCATTATAATTTTTTTATAAAATTCACACTTGAACGAATAACTTAATCAGTATATAACTTCTAATTTATTTAAAAAAAAAACAGTCTAAATTGCTTATCAGTTACCGTACGGCCGTTATAAGTTGGCGAGTCTGAAGTTAGGCTCTGCGAATTTTGGCGCTTGAAATATCGCACAAAAATAAAGTTTTTAAAAAAATAAATTCAATTTGCAGTTGTTATTGCTGTTAAAAACTGTTATTGGCATTTATTTTTTTAAAAACTTTATTTTTGTGCGATATTTCAAGCGTCAAAATTCGCAGAGCCTAACTTCAGACTCGACAACTTATAACGGCCGTACTGTAAGGTGGAAGCATCTTATTCTCTATTTTTGGCAATTAATCAAAAAAATTAAGTAAAATTATTAATCAAGTCATCATATAATTGTTTACACAAATATCACATATGAGATCTATTGATATCTGGCCGCCCGAACACGTCGAACAATACCATAACTTACACATTATACATTTAGCTAACTGTCTCGATTTACTATCACACGCAGTACATTTCAAAACCTGCTTGTGCGTAGTAGAATTACCGATTTTTTCTTTTGATTTTTTTTTAAAATGCTTTTTAGTTTCATTACATTCATTTTATTTATTAAAGCTCCTATCTTTATCATCTATATTACTATCATAGTCTTTTTCATTTTCTAATGTAAAAATTGGGTCATCATTTAGAGCCTGAAGACATAGAGGTAAAGGTGGTATATTTTCCCCAGACTGGGTCAAATCTATTAATTCAATGGTTGAGCTGGAAGTATTAGTTGTTTCAAGAGGAATAACTATAGTATCTGTTTCACATTCTAGAAAATCTGGTTTTTCGATAGGATCAAAATCTACGACGTCCTCCATTTCCATACAAGCAACTGACTTTATCTCATGTTGGTTTGTCAAATGCTTAACATCGTCGTGTTCGAAAACTTGTACTGTAGGTTTATTCGTTTTTGGGTTGGATTCTGCTTTCAAATACTCTGGTTTTAAATCAACGGGATACTGTTTTGATTCCTTAGGTCTGTTTCGGCGAACGGAATGCAGATTAGTGGCTTGTCGAGCAGTGGCATTAATCAGGGAATGATATTGAGGTGAATAGCATAAACATTGTCCTTTTACATCACCACAATAGCAGCTTAAATCTCTATATTTTATATCCTTTGTCTCACTGTCATTTAACGTGATTACTTGGTGTAAATTTAACGTACCAGTCAACGTTTTGAGGTTTTGAAGTTTTGCCGTATAGTTTTCGATTTGGCTGTCGTCTACAAGAAAAAACTTAGTAATCTTAAAGCATTCGGTCAAAAGGTAATATATTTGAGAGGCATTTGTTGCATCGGCACCATATGCAACATGTTTATCTAAAGTACGTTTTACGGATCCAACAATCCCGTCCGCAATGCTCTTTCCATGCCCGCTCTCGGAAAATGACCACGTACAATATTCAAATCCCATTTCTTTTGGCAGAGTATTGAGTAAATGAAAGTTACCCTTTTGCCGATACTGGGAGGTGGGGCCATCAGAGTAAAAATGTAGAATTTTGACTTGTGGTTTGGTGTGTTGATGTCATTCAAAATGGGATTTAAATGTGTCCATATATTTTCTGGTCTATGGCTCGTGTTTTCGGATATAGTGCAAAATGATTGCATACAGTCTTTATAAAAAATTGCTCCAGTATGAAGGCATACTTGGTTTTTCGATGCACCAAAATGAAGAGCTTGCACCTCCTCTCTCATTTTACATTCATAGTTTTCACTAAAGTCGCAAATCACTACAGCTTCATTTTCTTTTAAATGGTTAATGACTGTTTGATATTGATTGTGCTGGTGCTTCATAACAAACACATGTTTCTTGAATTTAATTATGTCAGAATCGAATTCACGTTTCAGCTCAGAAATCGATGTTGTTTTTAAAGATTTGACTGTCTTTTTTGTCTTAACTGTTTTGAATTCATCTCCTTCTTGTTTTGCATATTCGTGATCAACGCGTTCCCACTGCCACCAGGTTACATTTAGTTTCTGGTCATTACTACTTTCTTTATACTGGACTTTGTAGTTTTTGCATTGACTGCATCGATTGGCCGCGCAAGAGTAGGATTGACGGTCACAGGTTATTTCATTTATTATATCATCTAGAGATTTTTCTTTTAATGGTCCATATAGTTGTAAAGCTTTATATTTTAGATTAATATTAGCATGTTTGATACATAAACATGTATTCCTTGAATTCAATTTCGGGTACATGACGTAAAATGGCTTGTATTTCCACAGCGTTGTAATCCCATATTTTCCACCTCACTCTTTATATTTTTTATATAAATTCTGTAATGTATCGATTGTATATCTTATTTGACGCTTTTCTTTTCCACGAACCCTGCACTCTTTTTTCCCTGCCGTCGCTCTGGTAACATCGTCCCTTAACCAAAACTCTTCAATTTCTTTGCAACACGTGCGCCTAACTCTTTTCGGTTTCATCCGAGTCGTTCTTTGAAGGCCCATTAAATTTGCAACGTAGGTCTTATTTCCGGCTTTACAGTTTTTTATTATTCGTTTCAAGACTTCTCTTTCAACTCTTTTCTCACCATTGTCATATGTCTTTCGCAGCGTATATTCTAAGTACTCTTCTCTGGCTTTGTATTTATCAATAATTTTTTGCTGAGTTTCGATTATCTTACTAAATTTCAACTGTTTTCTATAATAACGTTTTCTTTGTGCGTTAAGTAGCCTGGTTAACTGTGTAATTTTATCTACCTTTACCTGAATTTGATGATTAAGACGCCTTAACACCCGCCGATTTTTAAGAGATGAGGTGACAGAGGATTCTTTATTTGGTGTTTCGTCAATCTGGACTTTTGTTTTTGGTTTATCGGCCCTTTGCTTTCTTTTTTCTATTTTCCATTTATTACGATATCTTAACTTTTCCTCTTCATTCATTTCAGATACCTTCTTTCTTTTGGCTCTCATTCGCGCTAATTGCTTTTTTCTAACTTCTTCAGCCTTCTCTGAGTTGTTTTTTAATTTATCTCGATACCTCTTGGCTCTTTCAGCGGACGTTAACGCCATTTTCATCTAAAAATATTGAAATTAATTTCCGTTATTAATTTCCGAAGTATATTTATATATAAAGTGCCTAGTTGGTTGCAGCCATAATACTAAAACTGCTTAGTAATAACAATTAAATGCAACGAATCTTACGTCGAATAATGAGATAAAACACTCAAAAGAAATCAACTAATACAATAAAATTATTATGGAAACGAGTATTTATTACTTAGGTACAATAATAACACTCGTCTAAAGGGTAATGATCATATACAGTAAACAAGTTGCATGAATCACACCAGAAGAAAGAACTTTCTAACAACAATCTAATATCTTCTTTAGTCATAGGATTTAGAAAATGTAATGGCAAATTATGAAAAATATTGACATTTCCACAGCCATGACAGCGTTCTGCTAATATAAAATGAGTTGACTGCCAGGGCCAGTTAAGATTGTCGATTAAACAAGTATAAAAATCTCTCCTTTCCAAAAATTTATCTATCTCAACGTATATCACCATTTTGAAAAGTGATATCACCACTGTAACCTGTAAAGTTAAAAAAAAAATTGTTGATACATTATTTTCCTATTAACTTACCGCCCCACAACTTTGCCCGCGTTAAATCAGGTTTTCCTAAAAAATATCGTAATAAAAACCTATCTAGGTGCCAAATTTCATCCAAATCCGAACACCCGCTTCTGCGGGATTGAGTTTCAAATATTCAAACTTACGAACCGACATTTAAAATATAAGGAATATATTTAAAGAATCTAACCGTTGTCATCAATAAATAAATTTCGACAGTTTAATTCATGAGTTCTAAGCTTTACATGTCTGTTTCGTAACATTTTTTGTCCATCCTATAGTAACGGTTACTAACAGGACGTGACGAATGTCGATCATTTTGAAACGAAATTAAAATACTCAAACAATATTATCACAAACCAATAAAATCTTACTTTTATGCCTTCAGCAGTGTTTAAGTTATGTACAGTTAAAAAAGAAATAAAGACAAACTTTATATTTACGTAAAAAAACGTTACTAACCTCAATAGATTTTCTTTGACCAAACTTTTTGTGCCGCGAAACGTACCGCACTAGCTGGACACCTTGCGTGACTGACTACAAAATGGCGTTCCAAACTTTGACATTTGTACCCAGAGTTGCCATGAAAACCGAATTTGCACGATATTTGTGTATTTTAATAGTAAAAAGCATGTCACTAACCGGACAAGTCCGGTAGTCGCGAATTCGTAAGACAGGTTTTAAATACATAATTTATTAAATATTGTTTTTAATAACTGCCCTGAAATGCTTAGTTTAAATGATAAATTAACTATCTAACAATAAAATCAAACTGTCGCTACATGAGTTGACGTACAAAAAATATCAAAAAAATTAAATACAATAATGCATACTGTCATTGGGACTTCATGATTTTACACCTTTTCGAAACATTATTAATTAAAATAAAATTGTAAAAGTGTTCTTTCAGGAACCAATAAAACAAATCCATATATATATAAATATACCTTCAGTGCACATACGCTTTTTCTTAAAAAAATGTTTCCAATTTTTTTTTTTATAATTTTGTTGTCATGGGACAACCGAAAAACCACCTGCGCCATTTAAAATAAAAATGCCCATAATCATATCTGAAAAATGAAGCAACGAATTATAATTGATGTTTAAGGAAATAATGTGTATTAATAATATGCATAACAAAATTGAATAAGAGTTTTGAATATTTTCATATTCTATAAAAGTTCATATTCAAGTTGAATAAATTAAAAAAATACGGTATCTCGAAATATTTTGCAGCGAACCTAACTTGCGCCATACATCAATTACTTACGACGTGTTTAATTGTATTCTGAAAATGCAAGTTCCTTGTGAGTTTGTGAAATCGCGAAAAAATAAGGACCTGTTGTTGCAGGATGGATTTCTGTTTACTTTAAACAAATCATGTGATGATACATTTTATTGGATTTGCGTGCGAAAATCTTCTTCGAGTTGTGGTGCTTCAGCAATAACAAAAAAGGTGGGCAATTATCATTACATTAGTAAGTTAAACAATATTTCTCACCTTCACGAACCAGGGGGTCTACTGACGGGCCTGCGGACGGAGAGTAATGGGTAGCTCTCCGTCCGATCAGGACCAGGCCCGTGCCGGACGGCGCGTATGTGTTCCACGCGCGCCTCAAAGAGATGTCAGCAGAAAGGAAGGGGCCCGCCAGGGCCGAAGCCTGCCGGGGTAGCGGGATCGTCCGAAAGGGTTACCGCTGCCCCGGAACATAAAGGGCTAAGGAAGGAACACGGGTGGGTTTTAGTCAGTAAGAGTCTGACACTCCCTTCCGCTCCACCCAGAGCGGGAGGAGTCATTAGATGATTTCCCATCCACAAAAAAAAAAAAAAAAAAAAAAAAAAGGGGGTCTACTCCCTAAGCACGAAGTCCGTCGCTTCGGGCTTCGTTACGGGCGTTTCCTACTCCCTATGACCTACGAACGGATGATTTGTTCGGGGCCCGAGCGAAGAATGAATGACAACGCGATTTGACTGTTGTCCCTACTCCCGATGTGTTTTTGCCCGTCCGAACAGTTGAACATGACACTGGTTTTGACGGATAGTTACGTCAGTTGATACGACATCAAAATAGTTCTCGTGCTATCGACGAAAGTACTAGTTTAAAAGAATTTCAAACTATGGCTGCTTTTTTAATTATTGAAGAAGCTTTACAGGAACAGCGGTTGCAACGTCGATATTATTTACGCCAATACTTTAGGTTGGCGAGTATTCCCGACCGTTGAGTTATGTGCGGATTTAATACCTCTTTTGCCTCAACATGACCTCAACACATACGCCGAAGTGGTGTTGTTGGTATTGTCCAAGAATGAAAGTAAGGACATATTAAAGTTTCTGCAACTTATTACTCCACCCATTTACTGTAGTTTTTATTTACTTTTAGATCCTCACCCTTTGCCACTGCTCGACGGACTTAGTGCAACTTTCCGTTGAGTTATAGCATAGGTTTTCCCACAGCCGTTTTGAGCGAACTCTCCCGTCGGCACCCCTCAATAATCGGCGAGCCAATTCTTGGTTCTCACCCATAAAATCGAGAAGGGCCTCAATTTGCCTGTGAGTTGCTGCAGCGGTTGGGGACATTTTACACAATTAACCATGGAATGGAAAGCTAATTAGGATATAGGAAACTTCATGTTTATGAACTTTTTTAAAGTCACTTCTTTAAATAATCATTTAATGGGCTTTTTAACATACAATGAGTAAAACACACTGCGTACAAAATATAAAAATGGCTTTGCGACTGAGAATCGCGGAGGATCGCCGTTGTACGTCCGTATTATTCGTTCGCGATCGGTGTTCTCTCTCTCTGTCGCGGCGCACGCGGTATGGCACTGCCCGATATATTACTTTACTCAATGGGCACTGCGTAGCATCAACATCGTACCTACTATAGCCATAGAAAAACCCGTGCAATACTTTGACATTTCATTTGAAAATTTCCTTCAAAAAGTAAACAGGCAAAGGTATCAACAGGATGATGCCGGTTTCCGGACAAAAATAATTCAATTCTATATTTAAGACATAATAAAAAGTATATTTTAAAATATGTTGTCAATTCCTAACGACAAAAGTATTAATTTTTGTTTAATAAGCTAAAAAACTACAAAATAAGTAAACCGGTAATCGACCGGTAAAATAACGCAACTCTATCGCCATGCGTCCTTCGTTCACGAATATTGTCTATGATTCCGTTTGAAACTGATGAATCCGAAATAGTTAGGGAGTAGGGTTCAGTCCGACGTATCGGGCTACTGTCGGACGGGCCGTTCACTTCGTTGACGGACTTAGGGAGTAGACCCCCAGACCAAGATGCTGCGATGGCGAATGTTGTGAGAGCTTCGTTAAAAAAGCCAATGTTTCGATCAGCCTGGGCAAATTATACAAAAAACCCAACAAGAATTAATACCCACTACATCGGCTCCCTTTATGCCTTCAAAACAAGCCATGCGTTTGGTCATTCACCGGGAAAGAACGCGAAACGAGCCTAGCCTACCAAAAAATTTACATGACTTCATTGTTCCTGATCAATATACTAAAATTGAAGGCGAGCAATTTTTGATAGGACATTTCATTGATGAAAATGACGTTATCCTTGTTTTTAGTACCAAAAAGAACTTACGTCTTTTAAATTCATCCACATTTTGGATAATGGATGGCACGTTCCAATGCTGCCCTAAATTATTTTACCAATTATATTCAATACATGGCCAAGTTGGACAGAAACAAACCCTTCCGCTAGTTTACGGCTTACTTTCTAACAAAACCCAAAGATCATACATGTTATTTTTAGAAATGGTTGTAAGGTACACATTAAATAGTCTAAGTATTCACCTGAGCCCACAATTTATCATCACAGACTTCGAATTAGCAACAATAAAAGCTTGTGCCAGTGTTTTTCCAGATGCACAACATAAATGCTGCTTTTTTCACTTATCACAGAATATTTTCAAGCACATCCAGAAGGAAGGATTAGCAAAAAAATATACCAGCGACAGTGAATATGCCCATAAAATGCGACACATAGCAGCATTGGCTTACTTAGATCCGGGTGAAATTCCTGAAGCTTTTGAGCTAATTCTCGATGAGATTATTCCTCATGATGCAGGAAAAGTGACAGACTGGTTTTACAAATATTATATTGGGGACACGTATGAACGAGTACCAAGTCATACATTTAAGCTGAAAAGGTCATCTCCAAGATTCCCTCCTCGGATGTGGTCTGTTTTAGATTGCGTAAACGCCAATATTCCAACAACCCAGAATGCCATTGAATATTGGCACAACCATCGGAACAGTCTGTTAAATAGAAAAAAAAATAATATTTACAAAACATTACAAGAATTAATGAAAGAGCAAAAAAATACGTGTTTGGAAATAGAAAGAATAACGGCAAATATTACGAAGAGAAAAAGAAATAGCTCGATGCTCATAATGAAGATTAAAGAACATTTATGATAAAGAAAGAATCTATGAATTTGAAGGAGTATTTAAGCGGCCTTGCATATATAATTTACTTAAAAACTTAATAAATTTTATAAGTAATATAAACTACTCAAAACAAAATAGGGCGCATCCTAAGTTAGATTATTTAAGAAACTAAAAAACTGGGTGGGCCCTATTTTCTTTTGAGTAGTTTAAAATATTATACTGTTTTATGTTATTTTCTAATTACAGTCAAATTATATTTACGTTCATACTTTGTATAGAGGAAAGTGTTAATTTAGTTAAAAATTACCTGTTTGTAGGTACTTTGACATATTTTGAATTGATTAAACTGGGTACCATTACTTATTTACACTATGGTTTTTTTTTATTATGTTGCTATAGACCACCAATTAACTTTGCATCTGAGTATGGTATTCTCCTTTTAATTTAGTTATCCTTACATCGATATACATAAAAGCGAAATAGTCTCTCAGTATCTCGATGATGAACATTCGAAATTGAGTAATTCGTCATGGCAAACTTTCGAAGTGCCGTACATCGCCATGATGAACATTCTCAATGAAGTAATTCGTTATAACAAACTTTCGAAGTTCCGTACATCGCGATCATGAACATTCTAAATGAAGTAATTCGTTATAACAAACTTTCGAAGTTCCGTACATCGCGATCATGAACATTCTAAATGAAGTAATTCGTCATAGCGTACCTTCTAACTCACGTAATTCGTAATTTTAAACTTTATGAATACAGTACATCGGTATTTTGAACTTCGAAGTTCAGTATGACAGCCCATCCAAATGCAAATCCCACCACGCAAGACATAGCTCCAGAACCCAGTGGAAGTAATGACGATCATATTTGGACACAAGTCACTGGAAAAAAGAGACCTAATTCAAGCCCAGAAAGCAATGGAACCCAAAAACAAACCAAACTAGATACATACTGGCTATCTCAGAGCCAAGCAATACCAGTTATGAACAGATTTGCTAGCTTAGAAAGTGACAATCTAGAGGCAGAACAAACTACTGCTACTGAGAAGACAAATAAGCCCCCACCGATATTGATAGAGTGGAAAATATCCAGCCCCTTCTTAACATTCTTAATGAACATGCCTATGACATGTATAACCTTAAGGTACTGAACAACGACCAAGTTAAAATTCAGCCAAAAGACTCAGAGACATACAGGACCATTGTACACCAACTAGAGCTTAGAAATACAGAGTTCTTTACATATAAACCTAAACATGAACGGAGTTTTAAAGTAGTTCTCAAAAATATGCACCCCTCAACTGACCCTGAGGAAATCAAAGCGGGATTAAATGAGATACCCAGTACCAATATATGGAACATCAAACAAAGAGGTACAAAGAAACTATTGCCACTGTTCATAGTCGAATTAAAAACAAATCCCAACAATAAGTCCATATACGAGGTTAAAAACCTAATGAACTGCATCATAAGTTTTGAACCTCCTCGGCCGAAACGTGAAATACCTCAATGTGCCAAATGTCAACAATACGGACACACCAAAATGTACTGCCGCCGCAGCCCCAAATGCATCAAATGCGCTGGTGACCACCTCTCCAATGATTGTCCAAGGAAAACAAGATCAGACAGTGTAAAATGTGTCCTCTGCGAAGGTAACCACCCGGCAAATTACAAAGGTTGTAAAATCTACAAAGACCTCCAAAATCTCAAGTTTCCAAAGGCACCAGAACGCATAAAAACCTATATACCCAACAAGGAACAGAGAGTTACAGCAGAAAACCAGAAACCTACTGATAAAGAATCTCGAAAAAGCCAGCATCTGTCATACAAAGACGCACTAACCAGCAAAAATCAACCTGAAAGTACAACAACAGAGACAAAACATACTAACCAACACGACATGCATGAAATAATGAGCCTGATGAAACAAATGATGCAACAGCTGACCACCCTAACAAACCTAATAATAGCCCTCACAACCAAGCTGTCAATTTCGATTGCCTAAAAATTGCCCTATGGAATGCCAATGGGCTGTCACAACATACTCTTGAGGTTAAGGCATATCTAGAAACACAAAAAATAGATATTCTTTTAGTTACAGAAACGCATTTTACCAAGAAGAGCCATTTTAATATTCAGAATTACAAGACATATCACACGATGCACCCCGATGGCTGCGCACACGCTGGAAGTGCGGTGCTAATAAAATATAACATAAAACATCATGAAGCAGTACATTATTGCACAGAGGAAATTCAAGCAACGAATGTCGTCATTGAAGATTGGGCAGGACAATTCACAATATCTGCTGTTTACAGTCCACCTAAACACAAACTTAAGCTAACAGACTACGAAAAGTTTCTCTCCACACTAGGTCACAGATTCATAGCTGGAGGTGATTACAATGCCAAGCATCATTACTGGGGCTCACGTACTATAACTACGAAAGGCAGACAGCTATTAATGGCCATAGAGAAATTAAAACTTAATGTTGTTTCCCCTGGCGAACCCACCTACTGGCCTACAGACAGGAATAAAATACCAGACCTGCTTGACTTTTGCATAACTAAGGGAATTGCTAATAATTTCCTAACAAGCAAAACGAGCACCGAACTATCGTCCGATCACTCCCCAGTAGAAATAATATTAAAAAGTAAAATCACAGTAACACCTAAGCCATGCGTGCTACACACCAATAAAACGGATTGGGAGATCTTCAGACAGCTGCTGGTAGAAAGCTTGGACATAAAAAATCCTCTAAAGACTGACAACGACATAACAGAAGCAGTTGAATAATTCAATAGTTGTGTTCAACAATCGGCTTGGCTTGCTACTCCAGTCGCCACAGACTTACACCATAAACGAGATTGTCCTAAATCTGTTCGGGAACTACTAGCTGAAAAACGTAGAGTACGGAAAAAGTGGCAAAAAACAGGCTATCCTACTGATAAAAAACATCTAAACTATTTACAAACAAAATTAAAAACACTGCTACAAGATAATGAAAACCAAAATATCCAAACAACTTTAAAAAATCTAGACGCTACAGCAGAGACAAATTACTCGTTATGGAAAGTCACTAAAAAACTTACGTTTTGAACCAACCTCCTATACGTAAGGGTAACTTAGAATGGGCTACTAGTGACGCGGACAAAGCTGAAACTTTCGCTGAGCATCTTAACCATGTCTTCATACCAAATCCAGACAATGGGCTCTACCAAAATCCATGAAGTCGCCCAATTACTGGACCAAACCCACCAACTGGATCCTCCCATTACTAAGTTCACGAAGGAAGAAGTAAAAACAGCTATTAAGGCGCTTGACCCAAGTAAAGCTCCTGGATATGATCTCATAACAGGCAAAATCCTAAGAGAACTGCCAAAGGAAGGCATTCAATTTCTCACTTTCCTGTACAATGTTATTCTGCGAAGAGGTATGGTCCCACCTCAATGGAAAGTGGCTAAAGTTATAATGGCTGTCAAACCGGGTAAGAATCCTGTAGAAGCGCAATGCTAATTCTAAAACTACACAAGCAAAGTTCATAAAATTTATATGGGACCACCTCTGAAGCATACCTTATTCATTAAAAAATATATTTATTCGTTTTTAGACTAGATGCTGATAATCCTGGCTGCAGCATCAGGCCAGACTTATGTCAACATTGCATTGAACTTAAAATTTAGTCCTGTTTAAAATGAGCCCAAACACGACTACGCTACGGTGCTGTAATTTCAAGGTTTGTACTTTTTCTGATGCTCCTGGCTTCAGCATCAGGTCTCTATGTACTTCGGTGTTCCTCATTACACATTACGTTTATCCACACATCGAGCCCTTTCCAATGAGCCTAAACACGATATATCTGCTGTTAGTTGTCGAGGAGTTAGGTACTCTGCAGACTATCCTGACTGCAGCATCAGGTCATGACTTGATGATCATGAGACAAAATGTGGCAAATGCCCAATCAAACATCAAAACAATTTACTAAAACAGTCCTTGCCTGTTCGAGTAACTTCTTACTGTTAAGGAGTTGTACCTTCCATCATCAGCCCAGCTACCTGAGATGGTGACAACCATACGCAAATACACAAGATACTTCATAAAATATGCGAAAAACCATAAGTAAGCCTATAAAATTTGAGGGTTGCCCTCGATTTCTCTAAGATCCCATCATCAGATCCTAACTTGGTGACAATGGGACCACCTCAGATTTATCTACTTTCGAACAAAAAAAGAATTTTGAAAATCCGTCGACAATTGGCGGAGTATTCGATGAACAAACATACAAAAAAAAAAAAAAAAAAAAACATACAAACAGCCGAACATAGTACCTCCTCCTTTTTGTGAAGTCGGTAAAAATGTACGAGGGCGTGTTCCGTCCGCGCACACATAGAAAAATTTATCGATTTTTTCAGGCCTAGAAATCCTACAAATAGTGTTTTTTTTACAGATTTTTGTCGATATGCGTCAATTATAAATCATAACAACTTACTATACGTCCTTTTGTTCTGCAAAAATCGTTTATGTGTCGAGATTTCTACCCCGAAAGAATGTATGAAAAAGTGTCAGTATTCAATCCCCTTAAGTAGTTATAACTATAAAATAGAGTATGTTCGCAGCGCTGATAACAGCGCGGATTATTTTTCCCGCGCCAGCTTGCCGCGCACGGTTCACGAGTGCGCGTGCACCGAACAGTGTAAGTGTTGTGATTGCAAAGTATTATACGACCGAGCGACTTATGTTTGTTTTGTTGTAGACGGAAGTATGCCCGTTATAATTTGCGCGAGGAGACAAGTAGTGACGTAGTTTTAAGGCTAGTTATAGACTTTATTTTGAATGGTTGGCCACCGAAGGTAAACGATATAAGGGTAAAACCATACTACTTATGTAGATCTCAATTATCCTATGAGAATGGTTGCGTCATGAGAGGCCACAAGGTAGTTATTCCTTCGAGTTTATACAAAATTATTCTTAAGGAATTACATGCGTCTCATTTAGGCGTAGTAAAAACCAAGGCTGAAGCGCGATCAAGATTTTGGTTCCCGGGAATTGACCAGGCTATAGAAACAATGATAGGTTCATGCAATGTGTGTATTCAGCTGCGTTCCGCACCGCCGCGCGCACCGCCCGCCGGCTCGCTGTGAATTTCCACCTTGTCCCTTCAACAGAATACACATAGACTTCCTAGGTCCGATTAAAGGATGCGTTTATTTGGTAGCGGTAGATGCACATACTAAATGGGTAGAAGTTTACAACATGAATACTGCCACTTCATCGACCGCGGTGATCGAGAAACTATGTGATTTTATGTCGAGGTTCGGAGTTCCGAAAACATTAGTAAGTGATAATGGCACAGCTTTTTGTTCGCGGGAATTTGAACTATTTTGTACGACAAACGGGATTTCGCATATGACGTCACCGGTCTATCACCCACCTAGTAACGGCCAGGCCGAAAGTTTTGTTAAGGTTATTAAAAAGGGAATAAAGTCTTGTATTATGTCGACACTCAGTGCGAAAGAAACATCGGTTAAATTACTTAGGTATCTTATGGATTACCGTAATTCAGTTCACTCTGCTACTGGGTTGTCCCCTGCGCAAATGGTGTTTGGGCACAAATTAAGGTCGCGATTGGATCTGATGGATCCAAAGGCATCGGCACCCTTGTCACCATCTGATACTAACGCTGTAAAAAATCAACAGTGTAGGTACGCAAATTAAGAAACAAGGAAAAAATAAAACAAGATATTTAAAAAAAAATAATGTTGTATTATACAAAAAGTTTGTTAGTAAATTAAGTTATACATGGTGTAAGGGCGTGATACTTAAAAGGATAGGAAAAGTTTTGTATTTAGTAAAAGACAGTAATAGTTCAGAAAGTTACAAAAGGCACATTAATCAACTGATGTTATATAAAGGATCAAATAACAATAAAGATAATAATGTACAAAACTTGGAAGAGTACTCACCTGGGTCGGGTCGTCCTCCTGCACAGCAGCCGTCACCGTTACACCCACCGTCGTCGCCGCGACCGTCGTCATCGCCGCTTTCCACGTCGTCAGCTGCTCCAGAAACGCACGCACTCCAGCCGGAACCATCCTTATCAAATACCTTGCCAGGTAGTCCGGCCAGAGGGAGGAGAGCAGAAGTGGACGTACGAAGTACTTCTTCGTCATCGACAGATATCGAGCCAGAAATGGACCCAGAACTGGCCCGTAATGACGAACAACAAGCTTGTACGAACGACGGAGATGTTGAAGCAGCAAATAGACATTCGGACTCCGAGGATGTTGGTCACGAGGCAGGGACTGAACTCGATACCCAGACCCCAAAACACGATGAGTCAATAATTGTTACTCCAAAGAGATCGTTACGTAATCGCCCCATTCCTTGTTTTAAAAAGTACTTCTAACGTAGTCGGTACTAGAATATACCTACCTACTATGTTATGAGTGTTGATTGTATTGTATTCGGAGTTATTAGATTAGAGGGAGGAATTGTTATGTATGTGTGCAAGGCGCGCGTACTCCCCGCGCGCCCGGCGCGGCGCCCGCTTACGTGTTAGCGTCGAATAAAGCAGTGCGTTGCTAGCTACAGAGCGTTTCACTTGTGTACTTCCCGCATACTTAACAGATAGCTTTCAAGTAGGGTCACGCATCTGCCGATATTTATGGAATTTTCTTCATAGAAGAGTACTAAAAATAAGATCTGGTAATGACTTTATTAGCAGATATTCTGGTACCTAGTGGTCTGGCTCAGGGTGATCCGTTATCCCCACTATTATTTAATATAATAACGTCGGATATTTGTAAACGTTTACAGAACAATATTTGCATATCCCAGTATGCGGATGATTTCGCTATATACGTACAGTGTTCCTCTGTTTATGAGGGCGAACGCAAGATCCAGTCTGCTCTTGATCTAATCAACAGCATGTTATTGCATGTAGGTTTAGAAATTTCTCCCGCTAAAAGAAAATTTGTTTGTTTAGTAGAGGTTTTCGTAGACCAGTTATAGATGTCCGTTTAAACGGTACTTTGTTAGAGTTAGTAGACCATGTTAAATATTTAGGATTATGGCTAGATAGGGGTCTACGGTGGAAGAAACATATAAATGAGGTTCTTGATTAATATTTTTAAGGTTTTAGTGGGACCCGGGTGGGGTGTTTGAATCCCAACCACTTAAGACGGTTATATATCGCTCTTATTCGTAGTCGCATCGACTTTGGTAGTTTTTTACTAGACAATAGCGCCGACACTCATTTAACCAAACTGGACAGATTACAAAACATTTGCCTGCGGTTAATAGGTGGGTTTATCAAAAGCACTCCGATTCACGTGATGGAATCTGAACTGATGTTGCCTCCTCTTTTTATTCGCCGCCAATATTTAGCTGGTAAGTTTTACTTAAAATCTAAGTGTTACGATTTTCCTTTAATAGGCATATTAGATAAGCTTCATGGTCTTTGTGGTAATAATCCTTATTGGAGAAATAAGAAAAAAACCACTGTTAGTTATGTCTCACGATGTCCTAAAGCAAGAACATATGTACTGCAGTAGTAAAATTGGCATGTTCTCCATGGATACTTGGGTCAGCAATATGGACTTATCACGTATTGTATGGCCTAGTTTAGATTCGGTTAATAAACCTAAGCATTCTTATTATGTACATAATTTGAGATCGATATATTGTAAGTCTCTAAATTCACAATATTCTGGCTTTTACTGTGTGTATACGGACGGTTCTAAATATGAGAACTATTGTGGTGCAGCTTTTTTTGATTCGCAAGTTGGTACCTTTTTTAAATTCCGTATTTCATCAAAAGTTTCAATAATGCACTTGGAGTTAATCGCTATCGCTGAAGCTTTGGCTTACATCAAATCTTTGAACGATGATCGGTTTGTTATCTTCAGTGACTCGAAAAGTGCCCTTCTTCATCTGTTGAGATGTACAAGTACTTCAGCTTTTATTATTATGATTTTACATATCTCGGGACCATGGGGTCCCGGTCCTTTGGAAGGCGTACGAGGGGCCGAAGCCAACTCGCAGAGGCCCCTTAGGAAATTTTAATGAAATGCGGCACCATCCGACGATTATCCCTGTATGCACTATGCAAGTGCACCCAAGGATAACCCCCGGTTGGTGTAGGACTATTGTAGGATATGGAAAAATAAAAAGTTGGACTATGGGTTTGGGTGGCTGAAGTGGACTGGTTACCAAGAACTATGGAAGAACTATGACCCCTGCCTGATCAATGTTTTATATATACACGGATAAAATGGCAGGGGGTGACTTGCACACTCAATAATGGGCCTCCGGAAACGGTCGCTAGCACATAGTGACGTAGCGACAAGGGGGCAACATGTCCTGAGGTGCTTATGAGGAGTGGAGAGGTATTCCACGGCTATCAGGACAATCCCGGAAGTACGGTCAAGATCCCTACCAGCATCTTACTGGAATACTTCCTTCCTCCGAGCACGTTTGCTCTTGCGAATCTCCACTCAAGCCGGCCAATAAAGGCAAGCCAGAGGTGAGGAACAAGACTTCTCCCGGGAGATAGGGTCCGTGGGGTCGCTACTGCCCAACAGCTCGCCACATGCTGCCCTGCGGGTTTTTTTATTATTATTAATCTTTATTTACACAGACTACAATGGTCTATTAGATACCGTTAGTAACAAAAATAGCTTAGCCTATGTTAGTACTTAATAACTAAAACAGAACGGGTCCGGTTTGTAATCGCCCACACTAGCGGGCTATCTGCCCTGGCGGCTATTGATTGCAGGATAGTGTTGGGACTGCCACGTAGCCTCCGGAGAAGCGAGGCAGATTTCTTACGCCACAGTGCATCAAATCCGTCAGTGCGTGCGTCCGCAAACATTGCCGAGGCACTACAGAAGCGCGGCAATCGCAACAATACCCTGAATGCGTTATTATATTGGATACGCAGAGCATTGTAAGCCTTTTGGGTATATGTGAACCACAGGGCTCCCGAGTACAGTCCTGTACAGTACGCCTTAAAAAGGGTTATTTTAATTGCGTCTGTACATCGAGAAAATCTGCGGGCCAGCATATTCGCCCTTACTGACAATGCTCTGCGCTCCCTCTCTAGGTCCATATCATCTTTCAGGTCATCAGTAACCAGATGGCCCAGGTATTTAAATTTATACACCCTGTAAATCGGGTGACCTTTCAATAGGAGAGGGGGAACCGTTGTGGGACATCTGGTGCCAGACCTGAAGACTATAAATTCTGTCTTACTGCTATTATAAACTAATCCATGAGTCGCAGCGTACGACTCACACACATTGAGTAGTTTACGGAGACCGCCGATCGAGGGAGCCAGCAGCACCATGTCGTCTGCGTAGCTAATGTTGTTAAAGCAACCGACACGTGTGCTGCTGAGTCGCTCAATCAGAGCATTAATATACAGACCGAAGAGCAAAGGCGAGGACAGCCCCCCCTGCCTCACCCCGCACTCCGGCCGGCATGGCTCCGACAGCTTTCCCGCCCACCGCACCTGGGTCTCTTGGTTCAGGTACCAATGCTTGAGGAGTAATACGAACTCCGGCGACATCGCCGTTTCTTCTAGCTTTTGCCAGAGAAGATCGTATGGGACAAGGTCAAAGGCCCACTTAGGGGCCACTTAGGGGCTTTAGGGGGCTTCCACTGGCATATAGTATCTTAGGAGCCATCACTGAACTTGTTGCCAAACATAAAACAGTTGTATTGCAGTGGATTCCTTCTCACGTTGGACTCGATGGCAATGAGATGGTTGATCGTTTGGCAAATGAAGCCGCGTCTGATGGAGAATTTTATGTTTGTCCTCCATGGCATACTGAGCTTTTGCCCCTAGTTAGAGATAGATGTATTCAATCCTGGTCAGAATATTTTGATAAAAGATCTCTAACGAAGGGCATTTGGTACAGGACGATTCAGCCATCGCTTCCACGTATGATTTGGTTCAGCGAGGGCAGGATGAATAGGCAAGAACTTGTGATAGCTTTGAGACTCCGATCCGGCCATGTTCCTCTCAATAGTTTTGGTTTTATGATGCGCAAAGTTGACTCGCCCAATTGCGCTGTCTGTGGAGTCATAGAAGATGTGCAACACATCTTGACGGAATGTAGTCATATTGGGGTCCAAAGACGTCAAGCTTTTGACAGTAATTTTAATGTAGGCTACTATAATAGCGTCCTGGCCTCGCCATTGTCACATGAGGCCAGAACACTTTATCATATTATTATTATGGGTACAAGGTTGCGGGTAAGTTAGTTTGTTATATTTATTGTATTCTATAATTATTTGTGCGAGTTTCACCTGAGGAAGACTCACCTGGGTTTAAGTATATCACATTTTCCTCCGTTTCAGCACTCATTTTCAACATTAAGCAATAAAATTTAATTTAATTTGTTTAATACAAATAATTCGTGTCCGTTACAGTCACCTTAGTTATTCAAACTAACGTTAAAAACTTCAATATTGACAGCTGACAGTTTCAGGTGTTACCACATGTTTGGTTGCAAAAAAACACCTCATTCCGGATAAGGTGGATTTTTACGCTCATTGAAATATGCGTGCCTTTATAACTGTGGGATGCTTGTATGACCGAGGTGTGTTTTTACACTCAAATAGTTTGTCTTGTCGTAGAGAATATAAATCCGCCAAATTCAAATTCAAAGCATTTTGTTCACGCATCACGGCATCATACGCGTGCACCAGCAGCGGCGGGGGACGCGCGGGTTGAGGGGCTACACAGCTGATCGAGCCGCGGCCGCACCCCCACTACCACAGAACATTAATACTCCAAGAGAAGAACGACAACTTCATACAAATAAAAAGCTTACACGAGAACACACTAGCGCTCCAGTGTATGCCATAAGAAACTCGTGAGGCGCGGGAATTATGAACAGAGGGACATACCTACTATTTATTTTTAGTTTATTAGGCATTAACCTACAACGAATTTTTATTATGCAGACGATTATGCATTGCATAATTATTATAATAATGCATAATCCTTTGAAAAAACTGAAAAATCTCTGCAAAAGAAAACAAATAAAACAAAGTCAAAGTCTAAATTTTTTTATTTGTTAAACATAGGTGTAAAACTATGTGTTTGAAATAGAGTCGCACTGAAGTCTCTATCTCATAAACTTGTTGATTTCACAACACAGAAAGCGTCAATTTCGCACTGGAGTCTCTATCTCATAAATTTGTTGATTTCACTACACAGAAAGCGTCAATTTCGCACTGTAGAGTCTATATCTCGTAGTGGTTAACGCAAGAAACAATTACAACAAAACAAGCACGCACAGAGTAAACTATAACAGGCAAGCTAGCACTTTAGCAGTTAGAGTTAGCAACAAAGAAAACAAATCCGCCATGACAGAAATGAGTGTGGCCATTTCATAAATAAAATCACCATACATCATTATTTGGTTTGTAAAGTTTTTTTCTTCTAGACAGCATTTTACGACCACTGAAACACAAAATAAGGGTTCTAAGACGACCCGCTGACCGTTTTAACTAGTTTCAATCGTTGTTGAAAAATATTTTAATGAACATTAAAATCATCGCAGCTACCGAAAAGACTGGTATCTATTCAATCGGGCATGTGACATCACTGATCATGCTATCGTTTTCTTTTGTAGAGCGCTATCTCGTTTTTGCAAAATTTGCCACTGTTAGCATTGGCTGCTAAGAAAGCTAACTCCCCCTGCCCACTACTCGCCTACAGATTCGGTCATCGGCGGACGTACCGTGTTCCGTGCGATCTCTTAATATACAATGTGGCGCTACAATGGTGACACTAACTTAACATACATATACGTTTTCACATTTTCGTTTCATGAAGAAATTATATTGCAATTAAACGTTATTATTTCCGGATTTATTTAAAATTTTAGAAAATAACGTCTTAGAGCAACCTGTACATAAAGAACTGTCGCGCAGCGGTCATTTGCCGGGGTCACGGATCATAACATCGCATCAATGAAATTAAAACGAATAAGCAATACTATTAGTTTGAAACAAATGCAAAGAATAGGCGAATTGAAGGAAAGAGACATCCCTTTGTCGGCGAGCGGCGGCGCAAGCGACGCGCGCCCTCCCTTCCATCCGCCGCCGCCGCACCGAAGTCGAATTCTTTTTTATTTGCTTTTCTAGTGCTAGCCGAAACCGTGTCCTTGACACACTTCTTCACACTAGTGCCCATAATTACGTCGTCTAATATTTTTGTGAATGTTTCCGCGAAAAAGACGCTTACCTATTGTTTTATTTATTTATTTTTGTGTAATTAGGATAGTAATTAGATTATGGTACTTACTGTGATAAAGACGCTTTGCTTTGTTTTCGTTTTCTAAGCTAGTAGGTACGTTTACATCTCTTGCGATACGGACGCTTTTATTTGTGTTATTTTCTGTATTCTGAGGTGTTATTAGTGCTTGTGTAAACTTGTGATCGTGATGGCAAATACACAACCGAACTACACAGCAGCTGAATATGCGGACATGATCCTAATTTACGGAGAATGTTATCAATCGCGATCATCATATCGCGAAAGACAAATAAAAGTGTGATTAGTGAGGACAGTTATAACTAATAGTCACAAGAAAGGACGATATGATAAGTGTTTGACTAAGCACCTCCGCTGTAGGTACCACTTGCGCCGCTCGGTTTCTTTGATAAATGCCTTCAAAGAATCGGACCGATCACGAGTAGGTACAAGACGCGTCGCGCGGTTGCCAGTGCGCGAAGCGACGCGTTGCCGGATGAATCTACAGAAAATATTATTTTTATGTGACTCAGGCTGGCTGGACAAATCTTCAAAATTGCTCGCATTTAACTAGGTCAATAGGGCACTTTATGTGACGGCTAAACACCCTTATTTCAGAATTTGTAACGCTACAGAATCTTAGATAATCGATCGAAAACGTGTCCAGCCAGCTTGAAAAACCACTTTTCGCTGGTCTCTCAATCTTGGTAACGGAAGTGATTTTGACGACTTTTTGCATATCAACGGGCGTTACATAAAATTGTAACAGGCATCGAGCTAAAAGTTTTGTGGTACGTACAGCGGTTTAGTAGAAAAATGCAAAAATCTGTGTCCAGCCAGCTTGAATTTACGTATAAAACTTGCACTTGTATAGGCTTGCACTTCCGAATCTCAATAACGGGAGCGTTTTCGAATATGGTTACTTTACTAACATTTAGTAACGCAATGTGTAACAGTAATAACGTTTGATTTATGGCGTCACATGTAAGGGTTTACGAGAAATCAATAAAAACTTAATGTCCAGCCAGCCTGAAATCAAGCTGGCTGGACACATGTATCTCCGCTGCCTGATGATCTACGACCTTCGAAATGTGTTCAAAATTTTGTACCGGGGACGATAATGATAACCTGAATTTGTAACGGAGAAACTTTGCGTAGTTTCAAAGATATTGATCGTTAAAATGTTTTCATATAAACACTGCAGTAGGGTTACCAATCTTGTAGGTTTTATGTAGGACTAAGTGTATTTTAAGGTGTTTTCTTTAATGGACGAAAATCCGTGTATTGGTGATACTAATACGAACAACTGTGAAATGAATGAGAACTAAACTCTACAGTCGGCATTGTATGTACTTTTCGAAGTGTCATCACTAATCAGAGTAAGACAACTATTAATTAATCTGCGGTAGACAACATAAATAAGAGTTAAGATTCCACCAGTTGTCCTAGTAGTACCAACTTTAAGCAATAGATAGAGACACCATCATCAGCTATCATGGAAGTAAGTATTACATTCCGTTCACAGTTATTTTGTCCCCCGACGTTTGTTTAACTACATTTTTTACGCAATTTATTGATTTCAAATTTTGAAATCGATATTGTTTATTTAATTATTATTCTGATAATTAAATAAACAATACCCAGCTGCAACTTCATAACATTCAATCAATCAATCAATCACTACTAACCCATTTCTATGAATTACCAGCAAGAGCGATTTTAGCGCTCATGAGTGCGATTCGGAACGCGGCCATGATGAGACTTGCTTTGTGTGTAATCTGTGTGTGTGACTTGACACTATATCAGACAACATGACTTTAAAATCTGAGAATAATTATATAAACATGATAAATTCGAGCCTTTTCAGGAAGAACATCGTAAGCGCCAAAAATCTCAAAATAGTTTTTTTGCCACAGCTACATGATCAGACGAATCTACACTCTTTGCACTTACTCCTAAATCTTAATTCAAAATAGGACAACTTTTAATTATAGCAAGAAGTTTTCATCGTAAGTGACGACAATTTAATTTTATATCGTAACCTACAATAGTCGTAAATCAAATACTTGTCGCTTACGATGCACATTTTGGTATTCAATTTTATTGTATGCTCCATACTTGACGCTTACGATAGTAATTATCATAACGTAAGCTACGTACTTTGTCGCTTACGACAAGCATGTAAATTGAATTTTGCGTTTAATTATTGGTATGCAATAACTCTCAAAGATAAATTTTAAAATTAAATATCGTAATTAAAATGTGGAATTGTTAAATATATTCTAAAATCATAAAAATAAATAATGTTTAGTATAAAATAATTATTTTCATAATTTTGTTTAACAACAACACGCGTAAAGTTGTGCTATCATTGAAACAAAACGCGCGGGAATCGGTGGGAGGGATTATTTGACAAGTCTCAACGTGTTATTTGAAAGTTTCGAAAGACGGTGTGAACTTTAAAATTGTTAATAGTGATTTATTGGTATTTCTAGTGTAACAAGGCATAATTTAATAAGAAGGTAAGTAAAATAATATTAAGATTCGCAACCATTAATCAAATTTTAGATAAATTTGGCCGTTTTTGTGCAAGTCTGTCAGCCTAACTAAGATTTTTTTATTTCTTCTAACCCACTTAGTATCGTTTTTTTTTCACAAAACACATGATTCAAGTAGGTATGTAATATGTGGGTACACTACAATGTAATCCAATGAAGAATTGCTCTGTTTTGACGTTTGAAGTACAGTTCAACCGATGTATCGTGGCAGGACTGAACATAGCAATTGCGAACTTTCGCGCATGTACACGTCACCATTTTGTTCCAAAAAAACGTTAGTGCGCAGCCTTCTGCGCAAACTTCGGTCCTGTCACGGACTGCCACGATACATCGGTCGAACTGTAACATTTGTTATGGGTATGCGGTTATGGCAGCTTTTTGGAATGTGCTTTTACTTTGCTTTCAGATGTTTGACCCGCAAGAATCGTCATTAGTAGACTACTCAGATTCTACAAATTGTTCAGAAAGTGATCAGGTTTCGGATAGCCGTCATGATTTTAGTGGTGACGATTCTGACAAATCTTGGCATCTACCTATCAAAATAAGGAAACGTAAACCTGTGCTCACTACATTGGATGCCTATTCTGAACAATCGACATCTTCTAGTATACAAGAACCTCTTGCAATTTTTGGTGAAAGTTCAAGTTCAGCTATGAACGAAGATACTGACAGTTCAGGTGAGGATTCTGGTATCATAGGGAAGAAGGGATTTCGCAAAAGACGTTGTTTACCGGAAAGACTAAAAGAAAAATCTAAGAGGTGGTCTGGGAAAGGGAGACACGTAAACTCTAATCCCTGCTTAGGCAAAAAATGCGGTAATGATTGCAGTCGTAAATTTACTGAGATTGAACGCAACTGCGTTCACGAACTATATTGGGGACTAGGATCTATACAAAGGCAAAGAGACTGGCTTTTATCTTGTATTAAGGAATGTGAAATTGGTCGAAAGAGATCAGATAGTGATCGGCGTAAAGTAACTTACCAATACTTTTTGCCAAACGGCGTTAACACTTTTAGAGTATGCCAACAGTTCCTCTTAAAAACTCTTGATATTTCACAAATGACTCTACGTTATACAAAATCAAATAAGCTTTCCTCTCTTTTATCAAAATCTGACCAACGCGGCAAATGCTCCCCGTCAAACAAATACAGTCAAGAGCAAACGGAAAACGTTTCTAATTTTATTAAAATGTTACCTGCTGTCCCGTCACATTATTGTAGGAACAAAAGTCACAAACGCTACTTACCAACCGAATTTAGAGACGTGGCATATTTATATAGAAACTTTTATTTGAAAGATGACAAAACGAAACAGTCAGGTCCAGTAAGCTATCAAAAATTCAGAAAGATATTTAAAACAGAATTCAATGTGGGATTTCATTTACCAAAAAAAGATAAATGTGAACAATGTGAAAGAATTAAGAATTTAAATGAAGAAGAAAAAGTCAGAGTAACGGATTCAGATGAATATAAAAATCACATCAAGGACAAAGAAAGGTCATTAAAACTATTTTTGGAGGATCAAAAAAAGAGCAAAGTGTGTAAGAACTTCTTGTGTGCCAGCTTCGATCTTGAAAAAGTTTTGACAACACCTCATGGCCAAAGCGTTAATTTCTATTACACTCGAAAGCTAGCCTATTATAATGAAAGTATTTATGAGAGTGGGTCTAGGTCTGTGTTTTGTTATCTTTGGAATGAAACGGAAGCTAAAAGAGGTTGCAACGAAATCTGCACGATTATTTTCAAGTACCTTAAAATGGTCGATGAAAGAAGAGATCACGATGAAATCGCGTTGTACTGTAACAGTTGTGCAGGACAAAATAAAAATAAAGCCATGCTAGTAATGCTCTATCATTTCATGCAGCATCAATCGAATTGTATTCAAAAGTTGTCAATAAACTACCTTATTCCTGGGCATACTATGATGCCTGTTGATTCAGTACATGCTACGATAGAAGGCTTTATCCAGAAGCGGACTATTTATGCGCCATCTGAATGGCAAACTTTGATCGGTAATGCTCGAACTAATCCCAAAAAGTATGAAACGATTCCTTTAAATAACCAGGAAGTTAAAGATTGGAAGTCTTACGAAATGGCCTTTTTGCCAAACAAAATTAATATACAAACTAGCAAGTTACGTTCCGCCAGATTTGAGAAGGGTAACAAGTTTTATCTTAAGTACGATTTTGATGGCCCAGAACAAGAAATAGACGTTTCTTTAATACTGAGATCCCGACAAAACCAACAAGCAATCCAAGAACCTAAAACTGCATACACCGAAAAGATTCCTATTTCAAAAGCGAAATATCAGGACCTAAAGAAAATGTGCGACAAGGGTGTCATACCAGAAGTATACTGGAAGGAGTATCTGGATTTACCTTGCGACAGAAATACAGCAGATGTTCTACCCGAAACTGATGAAGACGATAAATAACAATCTACACATTTTTTTCATTTTCTATATTTGTGCTTACCAACGTTGATTAATAATTAAATCATTTTTTCTTAACATTCAATTTATTTTAATGAATAGAAACCAGCATAAAGTCAAAGTTATTGTAAATTATCGGTTGCGTTCTTAAAATTGTTTACAAAAGGTATACAAATTTAAGAACGTAACCGACATGCAGAATACGCCTCGTGGTAAGTATAAACGTCGGTTTCAACGTAACCGACAAAAGTTCGTGAAATTGAAGCAGTTTAGTAATAAGAATTATTTTATTAGATCAATAGTTGTATGCATAAAAATATATCAAATACCTACTTTAATTACTTTTTAATTAAGAATGAAAAAAACTTATCATGTAAAAAACACAAATTGTCGGTTACGATGTTCTTCCTGAAAAGGCTCGATATGATTAAAAAATCGCTGCAGAAGGTGACCCACACCAATAATATTATCTGTTTACCGACATTTATAACAGGAGCTCCGATTTACAATTTTAAAGTGGACATGTTTAATAATCTGCTTAATCTTGACCTACAAAATAATGGCTACGCTTACCTATTTGATAGCAACAGTGAGCTATCACTAGACATGTTCTCCAACACAACAGGAAAAATAAAAAAAACATGGAATGAAACGTATATACGACGGCATTATGAATAATATTGTAACTGATTTATGTTCATTTGGTCAGTTTGACATAATACCGAATAATAGTAGTATACAAACTGAACCTTATATTGTTATAAACTCATCTCAATTAAATGAAAAAGAAACCGACAGCCAGTTTTTTCTCTGAGAAATATATGTATATCCTACATCAGAATATTGCAGGTTTAATTAACAAATCTGATGCATTATGTGTAAACTTAGAAGAACTGGTAGACAGTAACAAAAATGTGGACGTCATACATATGACATGTTCGATTGAGCTAGAAGTTGTTAATTTGATCACCTCACGGACTCGCTATAGCGACTCTGAGAAACTGCTATTTGTCTCATTGCTGGCGTTCACTGACACCACTAGGAACGGAGACTATAGTTGTGTGGGTGTATGCCATAGACTCTGGGAAGGGTACATAGGTTTAGTGGCTTGCCACATTGTTTGTAAGTGTACTTTCAATTTTGTATAATTCCAATAAACTTTGTATTGTGTAAGAAGGTACTTGTTTAATTAATCCTTACCTAGCAGATTATACCTTATAAATTTACTTTAGCCCGGCGAGCTCAGACTGTAGAGCATGAGGCTTTAATCGGGTTACAATTCGCAAGTGGAACTTGCATTGATAACTTTGCACATAACTTTAAAAAGGGATGTAAATCTGAAATTTTGGAATTAGGCCTGTCGGACCATACAGCCCAATTAATCAAAGTTCCTGTTAAGAAAAATCTGACATTGCGTACAATGAAGCGCGATTATAGCAAGGAAAATATTGATAAATTTAAAATGTGTATTAAGAGTTTGTCTTTCTTGGATGTTTACCTCACTGATGACCCAAACACAGCTTATCAACACTTTATAACCAATTTTAAACTTTTTTACGACCTTTGTTTTCCACAAACCCAATTTCTAATAAAAAGTCAATCATAAACCAAAGTGGATATCACGTGGTGTAAAAATTTGCAGTCGAAGGAAGGAAGGAAAGGATTTGCTATGGAAATTCAGATTAAACTCAACAAAAGACAACAATTTAAAATACTTAAATTATAGTCAGTTATTTAAAAAAATTATAAAACTAACAAAACGGGCGCAAAATAACTATAAAATATTAACGTCTCAAAATCAGGGACCATTTTGGTTACCCATTGAAAGGGTTTTTGATAGGGTTTTGACAAAGTGTTGTTAAAACCAATTTCATATTGATTACACTCTTTTACGAAAACCCTCATCAATGGGTAACCTCTTCCAAACCCTTTCGATTTGTTTACTTGTATATTCAAAAACTCATTCTTAGTGGGTTACACTTTTTAATAGTAAGACGTTTTGAACGGGTTACTACCCCTTCAACGACTGTAACAGAGTTACCCATTCGGACTACAAATATTATAATTTTATCTCTCGTGCCTTACTTTAAAGTACTAAACTGCATGCATTCGGAAGGTACGCGTCAAGTCGCAACACGCAGTCTAGGACTTAGCGACTCCACAGTCCATATACATACGATTATGGTTATTATTGCAGTGTTTTTAAAGTTTAATGTATTCTTTTTCTGGAATAGTCGGGATTGTTTCAAGTATAATCTTGCCTTTTTTACGGAATCATAAATGTCATTCGATCGTCTCACTCATCATTTAGTGCCCGAAGGGAAAGGAGCTGCGTCAAACTGTTCGATTTAAAAAATGCCACAACCGAAGCGAGATGCCGTACATAGATATTATGAATACGATGCACCTACTTTTTTTTTTTTTTTTTTTGTGGATGGGAAATCATCTAATGACTCCTCCCGCTCTGGGTGGAGCGGAAGGGAGTGTCAGACTCTTACTGACTAAAACCCACCCGTGTTCCTTCCTTAGCCCTTTATGTTCCGGGGCAACGGTAACCCTTTCGGACGATCCCGCTACCCCGGCAGGCTTCGGCCCTGGCGGGCCCCTTCCTTTCTGCTGACATCTCTTTGAGGCGCGCGTGGAACACATACGCGCCGTCCGGCACGGGCCTGGTCCTGATCGGACGGAGAGCTACCCATTACTCTCCGTCCGCAGGCCCGCGCCTACGGTGGCCGGGAGTCGTCACGCGGCTCCCGACGCCCGTAGCGTCTCCCGCGGCGGCTGAGGCGTGCAGCTCTCTCCCTGAGCCGTCCCGCCACCTCCTTCGCTAGCATGACTGCTTCGCAGAAGGAGGTGACCGCCTCCCACTCCCTCTCGCCCCGGACCATGGCTTGAACCAGGGCCGGACGGGAGAGGTCGCCGCCGTTGCCGATCGCCTCTACGAGGACACGGCGGTGCTCCGCCCAAGCTGGGCAGACCTCCACCGTGTACCTACTCAGAGCAGCAAATGCAATTTATGTAGAAATCGCATAAAGGTAAGGTCATCATTATTATTGTGATGTGATTCTCCCAATCTTCTAATCTAGCAGATACCAGTTTGGATTGTCATCTAAAAGTTGAATTTGGGTTTACGAGTGTGTTACGCACAACGGTTCGCGAGGTTATTTAGTTTAATCGTACCTACATGCACGGCCGCGCCGACAAAGTAGGTGAAATCGGAAGGTGCTAGCTCGTGCGGACTCGCGCGTTTTGCTTATGCGAGTTGACGAATAAGTCACCCCTGGCAGCGCCCATCGTGTACGAAACCTGTGACGCTTCTCTTTTATGAGTGTCTTTGTATTTCGATTTTTTTTTTTACATTTTGGCTGAAATTATGTTCTCCAGTTTGGTATAGGTACCTAGTACTAGTTGTTGGCCGCGGCTCCGCTCGAAAACCCCAGCTTTGGACAGGCCTAACTTTGTTTTTTTTTTCGAACTGTGAGTTTTTTTTTATTAGGATTTCCTGTTTTTTTTTTTTAAGTATTAGACAACGCTCAATACAATACTCAATTAGTATCGGACAATACTCAGTCCATACTCTTGGACACATAAAAAAAATATTATTAAATGAAAAATTCAGTGTGCTTCCTAGCATCCACTTCCGATAATTTTTATTATTTCGATAATTGTTTTGATTCTCTTGCTCGTTAAAATCGGGGAATCCCTGTGGGCTGCGGCCGGCCCGCATCATACCATACAACAGACATGATCTTTTGCCGTTTTTATAAATAATGGTACGGAATTCTTCGTCCGCGGGTCCCACTCGTACTAGGCCGGTTTTTTCTTTCTCACAACCTCATTAACTTCGTCATCTATCCAAGTGTCATTCCTTCTACTACTACATTTCCTCTGCGCAAGATCACATATTTAGTGAAAGTGGCTTTCACCGTACTGCTTTTCACAATATTTCTTATCCTTCTTAGCCTTATTTTTACTTCCCCTTTACCCTTACCCTTTTTTTACTTTCAGTTCTGGCTGTCTACTTTTATTGTTATTAAAGCATCCACAGGAACTCGAATTCGTTGTCGGCAATGCTTCAACAAACCAGATTTATACTTTTTTTTTGTTTTAGGGAAAACATATCACCAATTTGAAAAACCACATATCTATAAAACATCCGGAAGAATATTTACTGGTAACTAATATAAATAAAGAAAATGTCAATCAACCAAGTACTTCTAAAGATACTTCTAACTCGGAAAAAGTAAAAAATTTGTGTGTAAGATTAGTAACAACTCATGGACGACCATTTGCGATGCTACAAGATGCTGCATTTCAAGAAATTATTAATATTGCAGTCCCATCCAATTCTAAAACAAAAGGGATAAATTTAAATGTTATTAAAGGAATGATACCTCAAAAGGCATACCAAATAAAAAGGAAAATTTCATTAGAAGTTAAAAATATTATGATAAGTTTAAAATTGGATTCGGCATCTTACGTTGACAGGAATTTTTTGGGTATCAACTTGCAGTATATGAAAAACGGTCAGATTATAATAAGAAATCTAGCTGTATTAGAAGTGTTGGAGAGACAAACCGCAGAATATCTAAAGGAAAAACTTTTGGAAGTTTTAAATGAGTTTATGATTTCACATACACAAATTTATTCAATAACCACAGATAATGGCAGTAATTTTAAAAAAATGACAAAGTTGTTGACTGAATTTTGCTACACAACTGCTCAAACTGAAAATAACTCCGATTTCGATAGTGAGGCCAGCGGTGAGTACGAGGAAAATGAGGTAAATGATTATGATGATGATGATGAAGAACAAATATCTGACAGGTATGAAATCAATGAAAACACGGACTTATACAGCTTTATCAACAGTGGGAATAATGACTCATTCAAGCCACGGGCAATGTTTTGCGCTGCACATACTTTACAACTTGCTGTAAAATATGCTTTTAATGAAAATTTGGATGCAAAAATTACCACACAAACTGCACGAAGAGCTGTTAAAATCTTACGCCGACCAAATTTAAAAAATATTTTAAGAGCCTCCAATTTAAATAAACCGATAATTGACTGTCCAACGAGGTGGACGTCTACCTATCAAATGTTGGTACGGTTGTATTCATTAAGAGATGTTCAAGACTCTGATCTTACGAGTATTTTTTCTGATAGTTTCTGGATGGAAATCCAAAATTTAATTGCTTGCCTTAAACCTATTTATGAGGCGACAGTAGCATTGCAACGCGAACAGCTCACGATTGGTGACTTTTTCACAGAATGGCTTAATTGCAAAATAAAGTTGGAAGCTATTAGAACCTCATTTGCAGAGGACTTAGTTAAAGCCATGAAAGGTAGAGAAACTGATTTATTAAATAATGATTTAGTCATAGAACATTTATATTTAGATGGTCGCCTCAACGTAATTTTGTGTGATCAAGAATGTGAGAAGGCAAAAACATTAATAGCGCAGACTTTCCAGCAGTTGCAATCTCTCACATTATCTGAGTCTCCAACCGAAATTTCCGAATTACCAGATGACTCTAGCACCAGGCAGCATGGTCAAACAACACTACCATTAGAAAATTATTTAAAAGAAACTGAGGCAACTCGTGGGTTAGCTGGGAGGTCGTCATTGAATACATTTGATGGAATGTTAAGTAAATTAAGATTTGAACCCAGACTACCCTTGAATACCAATATATTAGCCCACTGGGCGAACAAAGGAGAATCAATTGATCCCTCTTTAATGAAAGTAGTTAATGTAGTATTTGCAGCTCCTGCTACGCAGGTATCAGTGGAGCGATTATTTTCATCGGTAAAATTTATATTAAACCCTCTAAGAAGTAATATGAGTGGAAGTTTGTTACAGGATATAATTTTGATCCGTTCAAATCCAGATTTATTCGAATGAGAGAAATACTTTTAAAACGTGAAAAATAATATGTACCTACTTATTGATTGTCAGTGGACCGTTAGATAATAATTTTCCTTTGTTCTCACTAGTTTCAAAAGTAAAAATAAAATATAAGTACCTATTTTTTTAACGTTGGGAGACCACTAAGTATATTAAAGGTGAAACAGTTTAAAAATATAGTTTTATCTCATTACTTCGATTCATTTTCGATTCTATTCTGTTTCACCTTTATTATACTTAGCGGTCTCCCAACGTTCAATTAATAGGTGCTTACATATTATTTTTACTTTATAAATGCTTTTTGAGGCAATTGTATTTTTTTTAAACCGAGCCATAATATCGTTAATTGTTGATTTCCAATTTTTGAGTAATAATTTTAAATAATAATGTCGTCAGTGAATAAATAAAAATCTTTAAAAAAACATGGTATTTATTATTAAAATACACAATTTTTCATTATTACTGCTTTTGTTTTGATTGTTGTTCATGAACACTTTGCATGACCATATGAACTATTTGATGCATACATTTGTTACGTCGTCCTTCTTCTAACTTGCTTAGATATTTTGCAATTAATAAAGAAAAAGAATAACACTCATGAATATCATCTTCCTTGCTATAGTCTGAGTTATCAGTATTTATAGCCTTACGAGATCTATGTCTGTGCTTACGAGTATCTTCCATTTCTTTAGAGTCATTTTCAAAAGACAAATCGGGAGTAGACGCATTATCGTCTAATGGCGGTTGCAATGTCGGTATTGACACGCATGAAGGATCGGTTGTCCTTAATTCCTGAAAATATATTGATTCACTTTCGTCTGAGCTGTCTGAAATATATATGTGCTCTAAAAACATAAGAATTCTTATTATAAAACTAGTAATAAACAATTTAGTGGCATATTATCTGTAATCCACGTCGGTATAGATATAACATATACAAGCTGTTGATTTGCATCCTCGTCAAATTTCAGGAGGTTGTCATAAAAGACATAAAAAAAATGAATAGAAGTACGGTAGGGGGCAATAACTAGTAAGCGCTGCTTTTTTTTGTAGTTGAAATTTTACAGAATTTCAGAATTAAACCCTTAATTCAATACAAATAAAACAGAATCACCCGACTACTCACGCAGCGACAATGCAGCTGTGTGCGTGAGTGTCGACGTCTTACCTACGATTCGATTCTACGAAATTACCTACAAGCGCGCGCGTCGCGCGACCGAGCAATGACCGGTAGCAATAATTTTAATTTACCTAATTTTATTTCGAAAATCACCTACATTATTGTCATAAATTTCGCTTGATAATTAACTCATTTTTGAGCATCAATGGAATACGGAAATCTTACTAATGACAGTAATACTAGTGCGCCAAAGAAAAGTTCACTGACCTGTTATCAGATGATTAATAAAATGTTAGTTTTGCTATAGCCTTCAAACTAAAGTTTTCGTAGTGATTTTGTTTTTATTTGTGGATTAAATTGGTTGATTTGTTTGCTTAGGACCGGCAATAATACGTCTACCTTAGTTGGTGTACCTATCTACTAAGTCTAAAAATGTTTTCTACGTTTGATGGAATGGAAAGACGTGCTAGTTAAGTGTAAGTACGTGGTATACTTTCTACTCTTAGGTATTATTGGTGTAGTTAACTAATAAAATTGATTAAGCTAACAACGTATTTACAAAATGTACAAATAAATAAATTACCTACTTAAGTTACCCGTAGGTATTGTTCAAAGTGGCCACCATCACACTCTTCGCACAATCGAGAACGACGTAGCTGGTTTTCTTTCAGCTTACGTAACACTAACACATTCTTTTTTAAAGTGTCGAAAGCACTAATGATCCTTGCACGTATTTTCTGTCTCAAAATTCAAAATGTAATCCGCACGGCATTATCACCTGGGTGAATGTCGTGGAATGGGTGTTGCAGCCTTGCAGCTCACGCTTCAGTAGGCGCCACACTGTAGTGTGGTGCACTCCAAAGCGTTGACCAGCCTCCCGCGTGCTTGCCCGTGGGTCTCGCTGGAAGTATTCCAGGATGTCTTCCTGCAAGGCGACAGGCCGCGAGCTTGAGCATGCCGGGGAACGTCAAAACTGCCGATGATCCCGCAGTCTGCGTAGCAGCCAGCATGACGCTCTGTGACGGGGGTTCCCGATCGGGAAACATTTCCACGAACAGCCGCATGGCTCCACGTAGGCTGTCTCCACTGATGGCATACAGGCGGACCATCTCCACCAACTCGACATTTGAGTAATTGTCCGTCATCTTGCACTTCGTACGTACGTCTCAATGATGTACCGCGGCGCGGAATTCGCGCACGAACGTTTCGGTTCGGCGACTTCAAACACACTGTTAGTTCCGGGGCGGCGGGGTCGCGGGGGCGTGTCCAGGAGCGGCGCGTGATTGGGGGATGGGATTGATTACCTACGAATTTATCGAATGATCGTTGCGTATGCGTTGTATGATTGTATGTATTGTTTGCGTTTGTTTGTGTGTGAAAGCGCGGTTATAGGGCTAGTAACAGACGGGCCGCGTTTAAATACGGCTGGTTCACACTTACGAATTTCAGTAAATAAGAAAAAAAAAACCTACTCATTTTATTGTTGATTTGGGTCGAGAATCATTAGCATAATTACGTCCTTGAATTTGACTAGGATGCAAATCAACAGCTTGTATAGTCTTAATAAGAGTTATAAAAACAAAAAAATTGTTTGGTATTTTTGTCTGTCTGTCTCTATATTTATTAAAAATAGCTATGCCCGCGACGATTTATTGTCGGTATTAGACATTTTCCTGCAGTAAAAGTTACCATAAATGTTCACTAGGATATTCAGCTATCACCATACCAAATTTAATCAAAATCCGTCGCGTACTTTTTGCGTGATGCGTGCACAAACATACATAAAGACAGACAAAATGTTCAAAAATTGGTGATTTGGTATCTATATTGATTACTTATTACAACCCCACTAAAAGTTTAAATTACGTTCAATGTACAGACACAGGTTATTTACAGTTTTATTATATATGATACTTAATTAAAATACACTTACTTACCTTTGTTCATCTTCAATATTCAGACGTTATTAAAACTTAAAAAAGAAAGCACCGTCCTATCAAACCGAGTAAGAAACACTAATGAACAATTCTATATGATTCCAAACTTTCAAGGTCAAAATCTATTCCTCCACTCCAACGTAATTTAAAATGATTTGATTTAAAACCCTTTGATTACCCCGACAAACCCTTTCAAAGGGTTATCTGCTTCAATTGGAAATCATACAAGAGCCGGTAACATCTTCTACTAGTTAACTTATTGATAGGGTTACCCTAACGTTAGTGTTATGAAAGGGCTAACACTACCAAGAGGTAACATTTTCCGTTACTGTAGGCGTAGAATCTGTAACACTTTCGAAAGAATTAACTTATATTCGGGGTTGTACGGTCCCTGCTCAAAATAAAACTAGAACAGCGTGGCGGATTATAAACAAAACCAGACTTAACACCCCAAAATAATCCATAGATAAAATAAAAATTTATGAAAACAACGTCATTGATAATCCAACAGAAATAGCGAACGCATTTAATAATTATTTTATTGAAAAAGTCAACCCCCTTCCGGGTGCCGGGAAAAAAGTAACGTCTTTAATTAATCACCGATTAAATTCAATGTTTCTTGCACCAAGTTCACCAGATTAACAACATTATAAATAACCTTAAAAATACCAACAGCGTAGGACATGATGGTATCTCTAAAAAAATAATTAAAGCAGTAAATGAGGATATATGCCATCACTTGAGTCACATTCTGAACTTGTCGATATCAACTGGAATATTTCCTCAAGATCTTAAACTATCCGTTATAAAACCTTTATTCAAAAAAGAATGCAAACACTTAATGGTGAATTATAGGCCTATTGCACTATTATCTATATTTTCCAAAATTTTCGAAAAGTATCTCTATGGCGAAATTAATTCATATCTAGAAAAAAACAAAATTTTGTGCAATGAACAAAAGGGCTTTCGACAAAATAAAACCACGAATATGGCCATTTATGAATTCATACAAAATGTTATAGGCCACGTTGACAAAACAGTTCCAGCTTGTGCAATTTATTGCGATATGTCACAGGCTTTTGATTATGTAGATCATAAAATACTAATCAGTAAACTTGAAGCATACGGCATAAGAGGCAATATTTTAGATTTATTTAGATCCTATTTAACGAACCGACAGCAGATAACAGTAGTAACTAAAGTGAGTCCAAAAATAAAAAAAGAGGAAACATTCAGCTCTGTGAGGAGAAATGTCATATACGGTGTTCCGCAAGGCAGTGTCCTAGGGCCGCCGTTGTTTATTATATACAAGCTGTTGATTTGCATCCTAGTCAAATTCAAGGACGTAATTATGCTAATGATTCTCGACCCAAATCAACAATAAAATGAGTAGGTATTTTTTTTTATTTTTTTTCTTATTTACTGAAATCCGTAAGTGTGAACCAGCCGTATTTAAACGCGGCCCGTCTGTTACTAGCCCTATAACCGCGCTTTCACACACAAACAAACGCAAACAATACATACAATCATACAACGCATACGCAACGATCATTCGATAAATTCGTAGGTAATCAATCCCATCCCCCAATCACGCGCCGCTCCTGGACACGCCTCCGCGACCCCGCCGCCCCGGAACTAACAGTGTGTTTGAAGTCGCCGAACCGAAACGTTCGTGCGCGAATTCCGCGCCGCGGTACATCATTGAGACGTACGTACGAAGTGCAAGATGACGGACAATTACTCAAATGTCGAGTTGGTGGAGATGGTCCGCCTGTATGCCATCAGTGGAGACAGCCTACGTGGAGCCATGCGGATGTTCGTGGAAATGTTCCCGATCGGGAACCCCCGTCACAGAGCGTCATGCTGGCTGCTACGCAGACTGCGGGATCATCGGCAGTTTTGACGTTCCCCGGCATGCTCAAGCTCGCGGCCTGTCGCCTTGCAGGAAGACATCCTGGAATACTTCCAGCGAGACCCACGGGCAAGCACGCGGGAGGCTGGTCAACGCTTTGGAGTGCACCACACTACAGTGTGGCGCCTACTGAAGCGTGAGCTGCAAGGCTGCAACACCCATTCCACGACATTCACCCAGGTGATAATGCCGTGCGGATTACATTTTGAATTTTGAGACAGAAAATACGTGCAAGGATCATTAGTGCTTTCGACACTTTAAAAAAGAATGTGTTAGTGTTACGTAAGCTGAAAGAAAACCAGCTACGTCGTTCTCGATTGTGCGAAGAGTGTGATGGTGGTCACTTTGAACAATACCTCCGGGTAACTTAAGTAGGTAATTTATTTATTTGTACATTTTGTAAATACGTTGTTAGCTTAATCAATTTTATTAGTTAACTACGCCAATAATACCTAAGAGTAGAAAGTATACCACGTACTTACACTTAACTAGCACGTCTTTCCATTCCATCAAACGTAGAAAACATTTTTAGACTTAGTAGATAGGTACACCAACTAAGGTAGACGTATTATTGCCGGTCCTAAGCAAACAAATCAACCAATTTAATCCACAAATAAAAACAAAATCACTACGAAAACTTTAAGTTGAAGGCTATAGCAAAACTAACATTTTATTGATCATCTGATAACAGGTCAGTGAACTTTTCTTTGGCGCACTAGTATTACTGTCATTAGTAAGATTTCCGTATTCCATTGATGCTCAAAAATGAGTTAATTATCAAGCGAAATTTATGACAATAATGTAGGTGATTTTCGAAATAAAATTAGGTAAATTAAAATTATTGCTACCGGTCATTGCTCGGTCGCGCGAAGCGCGCGCTTGTAGGTAATTTCGTAGAATCGAATCGTAGGTAAGACGTCGACACTCACGCACACAGCTGCATTGTCGCTGCGTGAGTAGTCGGGTGATTCTGTTTTATTTGTATTGAATTAAGGGTTTAATTCTGAAATACTGTAAAATTTCAACAACAAAAAAAAGCAGCGCTTACTAGTTATTGCCCCCTACCGTACTTCTATTCATTTTATTTATGTCTTTTATGACAACCTCCTGAAATTTGACGAGGATGCAAATCAACAGCTTGTATATTAACGACTTGCCAAAGGCAACGACTCAACCTATGACATTATTTGCTGATGACAGTACAGTTTCAATTGCATGTAAGGACATTAATAATTATAAATCTGACATAAATAATTCACTGACATCTATAATTACTTGGCTTGATAATAATAATTTAAAAATAAATTTATCTAAAACAAATATAATGCACTTTGGACAAAGATTGCATAATCCATTAAATGTAAACTTGGTTCATGATAGTTACACTATAAATGAAATATCTAATGTCCGTTTTCTCGGGTTAACTATAGACAGCAAACTAAACTGGAAAGAACACATTGACGCACTATGTAAAAAGATCAGTAGTCAAGCATATGCTTTGTACCAACTTGCTCCATCTATCAACAGTCAACACTAATGTGTTACTATCGGCTTATTATGGACTTGTTGAATCTGTCCTAAGATATGGCATTATCTTCTGGGGCAACTCGTCAAATAAAGATATGGCATTTAAAATGCAAAAGCGATGCATACGCGCTATGTTCGGTATCCACAGTACTGAGAGCTGTAAGCCATTTTTTACAAAACATAAAATCCTCATACTGCCGTCGCTTTATATTTTAGAAATCGCCTTATTTGTAAGAAATAACCCCCATTTGTTTCCTCGAATATCGGACCTGGTAATTCGAAATCGCCGGGATAATAGTAAACTACGCGTTCAGCCAGCTAAGACAGCACTACTGTATAAAAGCGTTGTATGCAGAGCACCGATAATTTATAACAATATCCCTATCTGTGTAAAAAAAACTAAATACTGACCAGTTTAAGAAAACATTTAAAAAAATACTCACATTAAAAGCCTACTATAATGTCAATGAATTTTTAAATGACAAATCGCTCTGATATACAAGCTGTTGATTTGCATCCTAGTCAAATTCAAGGACGTAATTATGCTAATGATTCTCGACCCAAATCAACAATAAAATGAGTAGGTATTTTTTTTATTTTTTTTTCTTATTTACTGAAATCCGTAAGTGTGAACCAGCCGTATTTAAACGCGGCCCGTCTGTTACTAGCCCTATAACCGAGCTTTCACACACAAACAAACGCAAACAATACATACAACGCATACGCAACGATCATTCGATAAATTCGTAGGTAATCAATCCCATCCCCCAATCACGCGCCGCTCCTGGACACGCCCCCGCGACCCCGCCGCCCCGGAACTAACAGTGTGTTTGAAGTCGCCGAAACGAACGTGCGCGAATTCCGCGAATTTAGTGCGGTACATCATTGAGACGTACGTACAAAGTGTAAGATGACGGACAATTACTCAAATGTCGAGTTGGTGGAGATGGTCCGCCTGTATGCCATCAGTGGAGACAGCCTACGTGGAGCCATGCGGATGTTCGTGGAAATGTTTCCCGATCGGGAACCCCCGTCACAGAGCGTCATGCTGGCTGCTACGCAGACTGCGGGATCATCGGCAGTTTTGACGTTCCCCGGCATGCTCAAGCTCGCGGCCTGTCGCCTTGCAGGAAGACATCCTGGAATACTTCCAGCGAAACCCACGGGCAAGCACGCGGGAGGCTGGTCAACGCTTTGGAGTGCACCACACTACAGTGTGGCGCCTACTGAAGCGTGAGCTGCAAGGCTGCAACACCCATTCCACGACATTCACCCAGGTGATAATGCCGTGCGGATTACATTTTGAATTTTGAGACAGAAAATACGTGCAAGGATCATTAGTGCTTTCGACAGTTTAAAAACGAATGTGTTAGTGTTACGTAAGCTGAAAGAAAACCAGCTACGTCGTTCTCGATTGTGCGAAGTGTGATGGTGGTCACTTTGAACAATACCTCTGGGTAACTTAAGTAGGTAATTTATTTATTTGTACATTTTGTAAATACGTTGTTAGCTTAATCAATTTTATTAGTTAACTACGCCAATAATACCTAAGAGTAGAAAGTATACCACGTACTTACATTTAACTAGCACGTCTTTCCATTCCATCAAACGTAGAAAACATTTTTAGACTTAGTAGATAGGTACACCAACTAAGGTAGACGTATTATTGCCGGTCCTAAGCAAACAAATCAACCAATTTAATCCACAAATAAAAACAAAATCACTACGAAAACTAGGCTATAGCAAAACTAACATTTTATTAATCATCTGATAACAGGTCAGTGAACTTTTCTTTGGCGCACTAGTATTACTGTCATTAGTAAGATTTCCGTATTCCATTGATGCTCAAAAATGAGTTAATTATCAAGCGAAATTTATGACAATAATGTAGGTGATTTTCGAAATAAAATTAGGTAAATTAAAATTATTGCTACCGGTCATTGCTCGGTCGCGCGACGCGCGCGCTTGTAGGTAATTTCGTAGAATCGAATCGTAGGTAAGACGTCGACACTCACGCACACAGCTGCATTGTCGCTGCGTGAGTAGTCGGGTGATTCTGTTTTATTTGTATTGAATTAAGGGTTTAATTCTGAAATACAGTAAAATTTCAACAACAAAAAAAAGCAGCGCTTACTAGTTATTCCCCCCTAATGTACTTCTATTCATTTTATTTATGTCTTTTATGACAACCTCCTGAAATTTGACGAGGATGCAAATCAACAGCTTGTATATACTGACTGAATTTATTGTATTTGTTTTGAATCTTATGAATATTTACCAACTGTTTTTTAATTTTTATGTTTTTTATTTAATATAAATGTAATTGTTATTTTTGGTTTTAGATTATTTAACTTATTTTTTTTTATTTTGTAATTTTGGTCTTCCGACCTAATTAGTACACCAGTCATGGTCAAACATGTTGGGCCAAAGAATATCCTGTAACACCTATAATAAACATCATAAGTACCATGTATATTATCAACACATGTTTTTGCAAATAAATTAATCTTATCTTATCTTATCTTAGGCCACCATACCTTGGTCCTCAATCTGCCCTTCATCGCGACTATTCCCGGGTGGCCTTCGTGTGCAGCTTCCAGAACTCTTTTGCGTAATTTGGTTGGGATTACAATTTTCGTCCCCCTGAGGAGAATATCGCCATGAAAGCATAATTCATTCTGGAAAAGTTTGTAAGCTTTAACCGTTTCGTCCCAGTTTCCATTGTAAAGGCCCTCTCTAACCTTCTGTATCTCTGCGTCTCCAAGGGAACTTTCAGTGATCTTTTGTAATGGGATAGCTACTGGTCGTGCAGATTCGGTAACCGCTTGAACATGGTCTTCAAATAAAGCCGTCGTGTTTGTTGCCACTTCACAGAGTCTTGATAGTGGATCGGCTATGTTGGTCTTCCCCGGGCTATATTTCACCTTGAAATTGTAGGATTGCAGCCTTAACACCCACCTTCCAATACGAGCGCATGGTTTTGCTTTTGGGCCAAATATCACCTCCAAGGGCTTATGATCCGTTACTAGATCGAACACCTTGCCATACAGGAACATGTTGAAATGTTCGACTGCCCAAACCAGAGCTAAGGCCTCTTTTTCTGTTTGGCAGTAACAACGCTCACAGCTGCTGAGGGTTTTATTATCAAATGCAATTGAGGCCACCAGAACCAGAGCGGCCCAAACCACAATTTTTGATAATATTAGTTGACCACGGCAATGCCCCTTTTCAAACCCCTAAGTTCATAGCCAGAGTGGCTCAAAGGTAATTTCAGTAAAAAATCAGAGATGGCGTTATAAAAATTGTTGTGGCATTTTGATTCTTAAAATAAAACAATATTAATAGTGCATAGTGGCCCAGATCACTTGGGTCACTATGGTATTTGCCGCCATTACGGCTCAGGTGACTTGGGCCACTCTGGTCTTTGATACTTACGTGTCAACATATTTGTTTTTGCGGTTATTTTTTTGGTGTTTTGACGAAATAAGTGTGTTTAGATTAGTTATTAATCTACGTGAACGTGAGGGAAGGTATTGGCGGTACAGCAATAAGCTTAAAGAGGTAAGAATACCTGTTATTAGTCAGATATTTTATTGTTTTCTCGTCGTCAATTGATTCTAACCTATAAAATAATTAACTTAATTTTTACTATTTTTGTTTTGGACAGATCTAGCAGGAGCTTACAATGAGTGGAGCTGCTGAAAACATCGAAAATGACATACTAGGTAACACTTAGTTTAAATGTTGAGATTTCGTTATGTTATTATTTATTTACTGTGTTTTTATTGACTATTTTTGTTTGGGCTAGGTTCAGCAGAAGCTACAATGAGTGCAATTGAGAATGAAGCTACTGATAACATTGAAGGTGACTTACGTGGTAAGCAGCATACGTTTTTAGAGTTCCGTAGTAAAACAATGTGTGATATTTTTCCGCGGATTAGTCTTTTCAAGTATATTGAGTAAGGCGTTCTTGGATATATATTTTGATAAAGTTTAGAGTACTTATGAGAAGAAGTTTTAATGTTAAGATTTCGTTGGGTAGGTTACTTACTTTTTTATTTGTAAGTATGTTTACCTATTAATTTACTTTTTTTTCAGATATATTTGGATTTAGCCCGGTGGAGCCCTACGAGGATTCGGGTTCGGAGTATGTCCCAGAACAACGTAGCAGGAGCTCATCAAGGAGTTTACAAGACATTCTTGGGGACTCATCTACTGAAGGCAATGAAGAGGGTCAGTCATCTGTTTCTACAAACAAAGATACAAGGAAGCGCATGCGCAAAGAAAATTTATGGAAAAAGAATATGAGGAAAAATAAACGAGCTAGAGGTGAGGCATACGTAAATACTAAAGGCGTTCTCGTTCCCGCGAAACAAATAGATTCAGGTCTTCAATGCATCTGTAATGAAAAATGCCATGAGAAAATTGTACACGAAAGACAAAAACAACTTTTTTCAAAGTTTTATGCCCTAGCAAATTTTGATTTGCAAAGTGCGTACCTATATTCACTCATACATGTTGTGATAAAAGCAAGGTCTTATGTGAGAGTCAGAGATACCTCATCGGATTTGGTAGCTGGAAACATCAAATCGAAGCCCAAGGAGTTTTCTCGATTGTATCACTTACCAGACGCGAATGGAAAACATATTCGTGAGTGTAAGTCATTTTTTAAGCAAGTTTTTAAAGTATCGGACGGACGCCTCACAAGGCTTTTGAAAAATAAGCCTCTAGGCGATCCCACTCCCATTGATAAAAGAGGCAGGCATATTCCGTCAAATAAAACTCCAGAAACAAAAGTAAACCAAGTAAAGGATTTCATCAATACTTTTCCGAAATATGATTCTCACTACACAAGACACAAAAGTGAAACGAGACAGTACTTGCCTCCTCACTTAAATTTGTCAATTATGTATTCTGAATACAAAAGTAAGGTTGAAGGACCAGTTTCAAAATACATATTTGAAAAAATATTTAATGAAAATTTCAACCTCACATTTCATGCTCCTGTAAGCGATTCATGTAAGAGATGTGACAATTTCAAAGTTAAAATTGAGGCTTGCGATAACAACGAGCTTTCTAAAAAAACCGAGCTTACTGTCGCCAAAGAACTTCATTTGAGAAAAGCAGAATCTGCGATGAAAAATTTAAAACTTGACATGCAAAATGCGAAGCAGGATACTACAGATACTACCGTCATCATCTTTGACTTAATGAAGACTCTCCCAACACCAGTAATTTCAACCGGTATTTGCTACTACAAGCGTCAGTTGTGGACCTACTGTTTAGGTATTCACAATGCTGGTACAGACGAAATGTTTATGTACGTCTGGGATGAATCAATAGCATCCAGGGGACCACAAGAAATAGGTTCATGCCTTTTAAAATTTATCAGAGAACATGTACATACAAAGAGGCTAATCATGTACTCTGACCAGTGTGGCGGGCAAAACCGCAACATAAAAGTTGCAGCGTTATGTATGCATATTGTTTCTAGTCCTCAATTTACAGTGGAAAATATAGACCACAAATTTACGGTCAGCGGACATTCTTTTTCATCTTGCGACCGGGCCTTTGGCTTGGTGGAAAAGCAAAAAAAGTATTTTCCAGACATATACGTTCCCGAACATTGGAACAATGTGATACTAGCAGCAAGAAAAAAGAAACCTTTCGAAATTGTGGCAATGAAACGAGACGATTTTATATCCACCAAAGCCTTGGAAACTAATATCACAAACAGGAAGATCGGCGTTGATCGAAGTAAAGTTGAATGGCTTAAAATACAGTGGATTTTATACAATAAAAGCCATCCATTCTCGATGTTCTTTAAATACTCCAACGAACCAGAAGTTCTTTTCACGGAGGTCAATTTCAGCAAGAGGTCATCCCAAAATACTTCTAACTTTGAACTAGAGATTTTATTTCCAGAGGGAAGAAAAATCAGCCACGAGAAAAAAAAAGACCTTCTATGCCTTTTGGAATATGTTCCACCTATCTATCACCCTTTCTATCAACAACTCAAGGTCTCCTCTAATGCGGGGAATGAACTAGATGGTGCTATTAGTGATTCTTCGACTGAGTAACTGTCTGGATAATTTTTAATACTATGTCATGTTAGGCCTAAGATAGTCTTTTGTTGAAATAAAAATTACATAGTAGTAGAGAAGCTAGTTTTAAGTTTAATTTGTACTATTTAAGTTGAAAAATGGCAATTTGCATTTAAATTAATAAAAAAAGTTACAAGGTTCATACATATTGGCCTATTATTTATACACTGTTTATAAATATATTGTCAATGCTAAGTGCCATAGTGGCCCATCTGCAAAAAAAAATGTACAAATAACAAAAATACTGATTATTTTTATAGCTCAAACTAAATTTTACCAATAACTAATATCACATTTTACAAATTTATCCACAGTGTCTATGTTATTTTTTATATTACATTTACTTAAAATTTCACCTTAACTATTTTGACACATATCCACATAATTGTAGTTCGTGTTTGGGTCACTCTGGTTCTGGTGGCCTCAATTATTCTCGGCCCATTCTTGTTGATTTGCACCAGCACTGCACCCAGACCCACTGGGCTTGCATCTGCAATCACCACAGTCTTATCATGAGGATTGTAGTAACCTAAATTTGGTAATTTCATGAGTGCTGCCTTGAGATCATTAAAAGCGTTCTTTTGGGCATCTCCCCAGTCACCTTGAATGTCCGTGTTTCTTCCTATTCTTTTCCGTAGTAGTTGCTTGAGGGGTTCTGTTACCGTTGCTAAGTGCGGGATCCATTTTCCCACGTAATTCACTAAGCCCATGAAACTTTGCAGTTCAGCGATATTCGTCGGGGCTCTGAATCCCTTTATAGCCAAGATATACTTGTCTAGTGGTTTAACTCCCTGTTCTGACAGTTCATGCCCTAGGAAGTGGACTTTCTTCATTCCAAAAATGCATTTGTCTTTCCTCAACATCACGTTATTTTCCTCTAACACTGCCATAACTTTTTTAAGCCTTAAGTCGTGTTCTACTACGTCTTTCCCAAACGTCAAGATGTCATCTATGAAGTTGATGACTCCTTCGCAACCTAAAAGGATTCGTTCCAGTGTTTTTTGGAAAATCTCTGGCGCACACGAGATACCAAACATCATCCTTTTGTATTGATACAATCCTTTGCTGGTAATGAAGGCTGTGTGTGTGTGTGTGTGTGTGTGTGTGTGTGTGTGTGTGTGTGTGTGTGTGTGGGGTGTGTGTGTGTGTGTGTGCCGTTGGCAGTGGGTGGTTTTCACGCTGTATAGCCGCATTTGCTCGGCGCATATCGACACATAATCAGATGTCCCCTCCGTCTTTTAGCACAGGGACTATAGGCGAGATCCAGTTAGAAGGACCTTTCACGACTTTTATAATGTCCCTTTTGAGTAATTCTTTCAGTTTCCGCTCTACTTTTTCTTAGAGCGGAATGGGAATCCTCCGATACGGCTGAGCAACGGGCTTCACTGAATCGTCAATCGGAATGGTAACTAAGACGTCTTTAAATTTTGGAAACGTCTCAGTTTCAACTTGGTTGATATCCGAATTGATCCGAAGTACTCCCAATGAGGTTGCCGTCACCCGTCCAAGTAGGTCACGCGTACCGTTTTCGATCACGTAGAATGTTGTTATGTCCTGTGATGTTCCGGCAAGATTTATCGTAGCTTTGAATGATCCTAACAGCTTCAGCGGTGTTACACTCCCGTAAGCTACGAACGTTTTGTCAGGATTCGGATCTTGATTGGTAACTTTAGCGTTATCTTTCTTCATTCTTTCCCAGGTTTGGTCCGTTATAAGATTGTGCTTGCAGCCCGAATCTATCAACATCTCCACGTTGGTTCCACCAATGTTACAAGTGATTTTTGCGTCGTTCTCGATATTGAAAATGTAGTCGACTTTTTTCCATCCGTGCTTATGTTTGCAGTTTCTTCGATATTATTTGTTGTCCTGTTTTTCTTTTTTATTACCTGACTTTTCGATGATTCTTCTCCTTCAAATTTCCTCTTCTGAGTTTGTCTTGTCCGACATTGATCTCTGAAGTGTCCTAAGATGCCACATTTAAGGCAAGTCTTTCCTTTTGCAGGGCAGTTGTTGTCACGGGCCAAATGTCTGGTACTTCCACATCTACTACATTCCAATCTTTTTTTCTTTTGCTTCTCCTTCCACGACTCTGTACCTACTCTATTAATTGTCTGACTTTCCACAGGTTTCGTACCAAAGTTTCCTAATTGACGATCTATGGGTTCCAGTGCATTCGCTTCTGCAATTATTTCATCCAAAGTGATCTTGTCCCCTGTTTTCAATATCTTCTTTCGGAGTTCTTCTGACTTACCCTTTTCAGTTATTTGGTCTATGATAATTATGGTCGTCTTCTTTTCCACCAAACTGACATTTCTTGGCCTGCAGTCAAAGTCTGATAAGAAATTTTTCGAACTTCTCATCCTGTTCCTGTTTTAGAAGACGAAACAGGTGTCGCTCATACACTTTGCTCTGTTTAGGTGCAAAGTAGTTGTCTAATTTGTCGATCGCGATGTTAAAAAGTTCGCCTTCAGTTGCATTAGCTCCCGGGATGTTGTAGAAGATTTCTTGTAGTTCGGGACCACCGAAATGTAAAAGACTAGCTCTTTTCTTTGCCTCGGTGTCTACGCCTGCCGCCTCGAGGTAAATGTTTAGACTCCTTTTCCATCTTTCCCAACGGACGGAGACTGAACCAACCTCCCCTTCACATTCGAACTTCTCTAAGGTGTACTGTGCCATTTGGGGCTACAGTTTATCTCGTCGCCACATGTAATGTCCCCTAGGACACAGAGGCTGATATTTGGTTAGAGTAAATAACACTAGGTTTCACTGATATCGGCTCGCAGCTCGCGTCCGCGTCTTCTCTCCACGGCAGTCGGTAGGTCAGTGCCCCCCGCCCCGCGACCCCGCGCGTGCGCTGCTCGCGTAGACAGAGTAAAACTATAGACTACTGCTCAGCGTGTCGCAGTAAGGGACAGAAAATCAAGGTACTTGAAACTTTAGGGTTACCCCCTTCGAGGTGATTTTACCCCGAATGTTTAGATGTTTTTCAATTACTATTATCTACTTTGTACCAACGCACAGGCTTTATAAATAGAAATAAAACATCAAAGTCAAATAATTAATTCATATTTAATGTGCACAACAAGTTTGACATTTATGAATGTTGCAGATTGTCATAAAAAAACTAAAAGAGTGGCAGATTTAGAACATGTCCTTACAGAATTGAAATCAAAAGTGCTGGTTGGTGAAGAAGATTGTGAGATTGATAACGTTAACAAAGATATTCTAAAAAAAAATGTTAAATCCAACTAACCAAAAATATTCGCCGTCTCTCCGAAACTTTGCTTTATGCTTACATTTTATAAGTCCGCAAGCATACAATTTTGTTAGTCTTATTTATTGGCCTTGAAACAGTACTAATTTTGTAATTCCCGTGATTCTGGTTTGGCAGGAAATCTGAGATTTTAACACTTTAATACCTACTATAAATACAATATTTTATACTATAAATAGGTAGTAAAAGCTAAAGATATAATATTACGCCCGGCGAAAAGTGGAACAAATTTGCTGCCAGCGCTATACATACACTCTAATAAAGCATTCATCTGAAATTATTGAAGAAGGTAATTTATTGCAATATATCTTACTGGCGTACTATTTTCCCCTAAAATAGGGTAGTATCTCAGTAAAAAGTAGGCAACACTGAGCTTTGAGGTTATGTAAAAACAATATGTAATAATAACATAATTCAGCACTCATTTTATCTTGAAACAGCTGTATATGTATTTTAACAGTTTATAAATCATATTAATTGAAAACTTTCACTGTCTTCCACCGAATAAACTAAAATATTTAGCTACTTACGAATGAAAGGACAATCCGGCAATTTTCTTCTCACTATCACTTTTGCAGCCAAGAACACTGCACCGTACCATTTTGCAGCAATAGCTACAGTCAATCCTCAACGGTAAACACAAAATAGTTCTTATGTTTCACACTATCAAGTAAAATAATTTAAAATTTCGTCGCTACCACTTTCGAAGGCGTATCAAACGTCAAACTTTGTTTAGCAACTGAAGTGCTGACCTTGAAAAATGTGGACACGCAATAAGGGACAAAAGATGTTGGGCTCTGTCTCTTTTCTTTGCAAGAATCTTATACAGATAGAAGATGACCAGCAGTCTATAGTTTTACTCTGTCTACGGCTGCTCGAGACGACAGAGTTATACACAACTACAAATGTCTATACACTACAATCCCAGTTTTAGTTACTTTTTTATTATTTAGTTTTTTGAAAAAAAAAAATCAGTTTACGAATTATTTTAACCTATCAATATTTATATGATTAATGGGCACTAAACCTACCCGTGTGTTAAATTCATTTCACCATTGTAGCCCCACGTTGTATATTATTGTAAAACTATCGGAATTAAACCAAGTATTTAACCAAGCAAGTCATATTATTTAATTCATATTCTAAACAATTGGCGACCGTCTTCGATAAACAAACAGAATACTGCATTCAACGAGTCAAGACTCAGAGTAGCAACGGATAACCGCTACTCGAATTTGAATTTTAACGGAAAGAAAGATTGGACCGGATTGCTGCTTATGCTGCCTTCTGCCCTGGTGGAGTGAAGAACTTTGCTGAGGACTGCTGGACGTCTGGCTGAATACTCAAGGGAAGTTGGCCTACATATTCCTATCCAGTAATTCTTATTCTTTCCATTCGAATTTGTGTGCAGCTAGCCGCTCCGAAAGCGCCAATGCGCATTTCGTGTGCACGTACTATCTTTTATAATTGGATGGTATTTAAAAGTATTTCAATTTATTCCCATTTCATTTACCTAATTTTGCCTGTGTTCCACCAAATATACTGAATGTGCACCAAAATATGTTAATTAAAATATGTCATAACGAGCATCTATTTAACAACTGTTGCAAATTTGTAAAAATAGTAATACACCTAATTTTAAAAACAAGCATTTATTTTTTTAGTTTTACTTCAGATAATGCACTGCAAAATGTATTTGAATCAAACACCAATTAATGTCCAATGTAGCTTTATTAATAAAAAAATTAACACATTATAAAATGTAATGCTTACTAAAAATGTTTTTTTAATACTAATCAGTACGAACCATAATAATTCAAAATGTTAAACAAAGTCTTTACTCCTACAATGTTCACATTATCAGTCCACTCAATCTCTGCAGTACTTCTTTAAATTATTGCACCAATAAAGCGCACTTTGCCTTTGTAGGACGCCCACGTTTTCGTTTTTGCCCGATAGCTATGTTTTTGGCTTCTACTGGAGGTGTTATGTATTTCAGCCTGATCGCAAGTGGGTACGTATCAAAATCCCGAATTTTAAAATACCGATGGACGAAATCCCGAAAATTGAAACGCCGAATGGTTGTTTGGTCGAAAGTTTAAAATCCCGAAAGTTCATTTGCCCGAAAGTTTAAAATCCCGAAGTTCAAAATCCCGAAATTGTCACCGTTTCCGAGAAAAACTATTTTTTGTAAACCTAACCTCAAAACACTTAAAAGTTGCCAATTTTTTTTTAAATAATTAACCTATTTAGCCTACTAAAAATAATCTTTTTTTTTCTATTAGCGCAAGTCGTTTCTGGCGCCCATATTTTGTGTAAAAGTAATTTTTTTCTATATAATCCTGTCGTTTCTGGCACTCGCCGGCCGCTGCCGCGGCACCGCTCGCTTCGCTCGCTCGGCTCGCTCGCTCGGCTCGTGCGTAGGGGTCACAGTTTTAACCTAACCTTAACAATTTTTAAAAAATCGAACCGCCCCGCTTGCCATCGCCACGCCGCCGCGCGCCTTCTCCGTCGCACAACAGAGAGCAATAGGCAGGATATGCGCGTCGCAAGCGCGCCAAAACCATTTTCAGTAAAATAAATATAAGTCTTAGAAGTAATGTTTTACGAAATGCATTATTTGTTCTTCAATTATAATTATTTCAGTAACATTAAAGTTGTACAAAACCGTTTTAAATGGGTATACGGTACTAGGATGCATACTAAAAATTTTGTGTAACATTCAGGAATATTTGGTGCACGATCAGTATTTTTCGGGGAAGAATAAAATAGTTATTGTTACAATAGAATATTTGCAGCGCACTACAATAAAAAAGTGTTATATCTTGGTGTTAATTTGGAATTTGTTTGATGTAACATATTTTGTTGGCCGAGTAGTTTAATTATAGTAAAACAATTAAACGGGTTTAAGATCAATATTTTAGAAATGCATACATAGATGTACCTTAAGATTTTTGGTGAACACAAAAATATTATCCTTTATAATTTACGCTTCGGCTATTGCTTGCCTATACCTACTGCATTCTAATTTCATTTTCTGAAATATAAATTCCATTTAGCTGAAATAATTAGGGTTTCAGTTTACCTGTAGTTTAAATGTCTACATATACATAATTATGCATAAACTATTTCCATCCCTAGCTACATATCAAACAGCATAAATCCATTTATTCAAATATTGCCTAGTAATTTTTCCGCTATCGACATTTTTCCACCTACCCCTCATAAGATTTGTTATTTAACCTTACGCATTTATGCAAAATTCCAGATAAACTCTAAGGGAACTGCCTAACGTCGCGCCTAGCAATTTACATTCCGCTGTACCCAGTGCTTGACTTGTGAATCACGAGCTCATCGAGCGCTTAAGTGGCGATTGCAGGAGGGCGGTTGGATCAAAGTGCGACGGAACCATTGTAACTGGTTTGATCATTTCATTCTCTTGCCTAGTTAATTGTTTAATTTCATTGTTCGCAATAATTAGTTATGGAAGGAAGTTTGAAGGATCTTGTTAAAAAGCGTAGCATAATGAAAGGTAGATTAACAAAGTTTAAAGATTATGTGAATGTCTTAACCCAGGTGGGCGCGAGTAAAATGACTAGTATTCAAGTCAAAGAATTATCTTTACGGGTTAATAAGTTTCAAGAGTTGTTATCAGATTTCAATGAGATGCAGTCAAACATAGAATTACTCTCTTCAAATGAAGATGAGCAGTTAACTGAGCAGGATTTAGTTGAATCACAATTCTTTTCTCTTCTTTCCACGGCTAAAGAATTGATTGAATGTGCTAATTTAGAGAAAAGATCAGTGAATGATGAAAGTATGTCAAACCAAAGTTCACATTCCATGAATTCTATAAAATTAACCACTATAAATTTACCAAAGTTTGATGGAAACTATTTGAAATGGTTAGAGTTCAGGGATACTTTCGATTCCCTCGTTAATAAAAACGACTCGATTCCATTAAGGGCTCCCCGCACACGGGCCACGGGCCACAACCACAAAACGCCGCCACTGGCATATTTCCTGTAATTTTCATACATTTTATATGGACTCGCCGCACACGGTTGGCGCCGGTGGCGGCCACACGCTACAAATCGTCGCAGCTTGCTTCTTGTGGCCCGCACCGGTCACTAAACGCCGACACAAAAAGCCGCCACACGCCACTCGCGCGATTCCGCGCCCCTCTCTCCCTTACCTCAGTAAACCTTCTTCGTCCGAGTCCATTATGATACTGCATGCCTGAGTTAAAAAAAGTAGCAACCACCGACCGCAAGTGTCGACCATCGGCCACAAGTGGCTGTCGCGCGCTTCAGCTACTTTTGTGGCAGTTTCTTGCCTCTTGTGGCGGCGTTTGTGGCTGTCGCGTGTGGCCCGTGTGCGGCAACACTAATTAATAAATATCATTATCTCAGATCAAGCTTAGAAAATAGTGCCGCTTCATTATAAGATCAATTGAGTTTACCGCTGATAGTTATGAAAATGCATGGCAAAGGAGAAGTTGCAACTTCCATAGAAAATTACCCCACGTCCGACAGCTGAGAAAAATATCTAAAAAAATAGATAAAAATGAGTATTAATAAATTGCATACCTCCGATTGTCATCCTTACTGGCTATCATACTTAGAAATTGCTCCAAATATTATTTCAGGCACAGTATTACTTATTTTAAAAATATTTTACTTTCAATCATGCAATACCTACTACTCTAACGATTATAAAAAAGTGGAATAAAGATGACATAAAGATTAAACAAATGAACATCTGTGACATTCTAAATTCATTTGCTTTCTTGTTCCAAGAAAGGTGTAAAGAAAAAAAGAAAATAAATATTACTTATTTATTCGTGTTCTACATCTAGCAAAATATTATCTAAAAAATGCGCTGGGTGGCTAAAAACATCGTCATACCTCGCCCAACCAAGATAATACAAAATAGTCATTACATGGGCGCAGACTCCCAGTGTCCTGCGCCCATGTATACATGTACAACAATATTCTTTTATCGCATATCTCCCTTCAACTCTGCAATTATATAATATATACGTCCGATATACTTTACTCCGGACATGTGACTGAATCTTATATCTAATGAGGGCATTATTTTCTTCGTTGTTAATATTTATTTCTTCTGGATGTCTGTAAAATTCAATTTCAAACACACCCGTTCTATTAATATGTTCAGAGCAGTATGACCGTGCTATTTTCGGATGATAGGAACCAACTGATATCATAATTAAATCCTCATATGTAAATCTCGGAAAATCATTAACTTCTTCACTAGTTGCTTCCAACCTCACAAAGGGAACTCTTTGCTGGTTTAGATTATGTTCTTCGACATAATCTGCTAACAGGTTTGGTTTATGCATATTTAGTCTTATTATTTGACAAAACTCTTCAGTATAGGCGCTGTCCTCGAAAGGCTCTTGAAAGCAATTTATTATTGCGCCTGCTATTTTAAAATCATCGTATATGTGAGGTAAGTCACGGTTAAATACCCTGTGGCGAGATAACTTAAAGTCACGTTTCATGCGACCGTTAATCGCTTCAACAACCCATCTACATATTGTAACGAGTCTTGACTTGTTGGATTCCTCAGTGCTGAGTTGTCTTTGACCTCGTCTATTTGAAGGAGGCATATGAACTTCATAGCCATATTCTTCAGCCTGTGGAATTGCATCGCGAAAGCCTCTGTCTAAGACCATGACATCATTTTGATGAAAAAAATAATGCCATGCACAATCCTCTATGGGATCACCATGATTATTTAAAATCATTTTCAGTATATCAGCATCGTTGGTAGTTGCAGGATACGGTCCCGTTATATCTAATATGTATCCGTCACCACAAACAATCATAAAATGTTTGATTAGATTACGGTATTTGTGAAGACTATAGCTTACGCGCTGAAAAAGGAAATTCGTACTTTTTTCAGTGAAGAGGTAAGTTCCATCGAGAATGATAATTGATCTAGGATTATCTTCATTGCCAAAAATATAATTGGGCAATATTCTGTTCCGCTCTATTGTGTCATCTCGGGTTATATGGTCCAAACCCATATGAAGAGGAACAAAGTCATTAGTAAGGCAAGACCTTGCTAAACGTATTTTTTGTCCTATGGTATATTTGGAACAATTAAATAAAGATCCAATCCTGTTGTTCGGTTCTCCATTTCTGAGTTTGCACAAAAACACAGCCAAGTCAACTTTAGGTGATTTAGAACGATTATGGAGCGTTGGTACTTGATCTAAAAATATATTAAACTGTTTGCGGCTAATACCGAACCAAAATAAAAAAATCGTCATTTGTCATTTCCTCAATATTAAGGCTTGATCTTCTCTCTACAGCGCTTGTGTAAATGTTTATAATATCCAGTACGCTCTCTGCGTTGATATCACTTTCTTGATGGACTATATTTCTAGGAAATTCTTCAGGAGACATAGTTCGCAAATGTTGATGACAGATGCGAGCTCGTTTGGGTACATATAGACGGAAATAACTAAGCAGATACATCTTTGTAGCATTAGACATAGCCCTGAGTTGTTGGTTATTGCAGTGCACAATCATACATCGACGAGATGTGTTGGCTGCTCTAGTTAGACCAGGAACCATTATGGAGTTACGAGGTGCTGCAACTGGTGGAGGTGCTGCTGCATTTATAATTGCACTGATTCTACACCAACATACATGACATACAGCTCTAGAGCCATCAAGCGGGATCTGTGAAAAAAATGTAATAATTGGTTTTGTGTAAAATTATTTTGATTATTATGTGTGCATTAAACTATTTTGTAGTTCGTCAAATAAATCGTAATAGAATAAATATTAAACAAGTGGGTATTTATTTGATGTTCATAAATAATATAAGTATAGATGTACCAACTATTTCTTTTACAAAACATTTATTTACCTCTTGTGGTGGTTGAAAATCACGTAGAATATATTCAACAATATCTCGGTGTACTTGTAAAGTTACTATATTTAAAATATGTCTTCGGCGCCGTCTTAGTAAATGTTGACAAGATACACAATTATTGTCCGCTGCTATTTCAACTGCAGGAGGTGGTACATCAGGTGGTTGCACTTGATTTAAACGCCTATTGATTGAATGCCAACAAGCATTACAGATTGATCTAGTGCCATTGAACTGGATCTGAAAAAAAAATCAATTGAAAGGGATACCGACAATACAAAAAATATTTATTGGCATAAAACAGATTGTACACAAGTTCTAGAATTCTCTGACTCCTGCGCTAGCTGCCTGTGCTGTTGCGCAATGATTTATTTACAAAACTAGTGCGAATTAACACAGTGACAAGGTCTAGAACAAAAAAGTACTTAGTTTTATTGACCTTGTATTTCATTATTTTCCTTTTTCAACCCTTTTTGTGTAGGACTGTGAGGGTTATTTTTAGTATTTCGTTTGGCTCCACTGTACCTCCACACCCGACGCATTTTGATAGTAGGTATTTTTTTTTTGGATAGAATAGACCCTTTTTAGTGTAATTTGAAAACCGCAAATTCTGAAAAACCATAGAGGCCGAGAAAAAAATTCCGTTTTTTTTTTTTGAAAACCACACCCACTACATACTAAACCAACATAATATACAAAATAACACATTAGTAATGACAACTTAGGATGCAAGAGCGAGCGAAGCGAGCTCAGGACTTGGGGCACCCCGACTCGGACAGGTTAGGTTAGAAGGGGATGGCGGGGTCTAGTGAGCGAGCGAAGCGAGCGAGCAGACCCCGCCATCCCCTTCGTGGTTATTTTTTTTTAGACCCTAGAGCCCCGCGAAGCGGGGCTCCTACTACGCCTTTTAAGCAACTTTTATGTTTTTTGAGGTTAGGTTACACAAAAATAGGGGCTCCGCAAACGAAAAAATAAAACTTTGAGAATTTTTTTCTCAGCCCCTATGATTTTTCAAAATTTGCGGTTTTCAAATTTACACTAAAAGGGTCTATTCTATCAAAAAAAAAAATAGCTACTATAAAAATTGCAGGTTTTCAAAAAAAAAAAAAACTTTGGGAATTTTTTTCTCGGCCCCTATGGTTTTTCAGAATTTGCGGTTTTCAAATTACACTAAAAATGGTCTATTCTATCCAAAAAAAAATACCTAGTATCAAAATGCGCCGGGTGTGGAGGTACAGTGGTTCCTTTCGTTTTATCGTCCACAGCATGAAAACGATACTTACATTTATTATATTGATTTTATCATAACAATACATTTAATGGAATAACAAACACAATTGCTGAGTTGCCGTTGTGGGTGGGAAGTATTTAACTCATCAAGTGTGTTCATTATTACGTTATACTTAGATTAAACAAACAGCACTCACCTCTTGAGGTATATGTTCTCGAAAATTCGGTCGAGTTTGTATAAAATGTTCATTAAGGACGTGTCTACGACGTCCTCGGAGCGTTTGCTCGCACACAACACAACACAACGGTTATTTTCCATGACAACTTCCAAATCACAATGCCTAATCAGGTCCGGTAATCACAAGCTTATTATCGTAAAAGTATCCAATAAAAACAAAATAGAATCGCTAGGCAATATCAAGTCCGGTAAGAGTAAGCTTTGTCACAGTAAAATAATCACACGTAATATACACAGTACTACCGAAGAAGTGCTAACGCAAGCGCTGCAGTGCTATTCTGTAAAAATCTCACCGTGAAAACTTGGGTAAAGCGAGCTTAAAGTGAGCTGTCAATAGTATCAATCCCTATTTTCCTATCTCAATGCAATCCCTAGCATCAGGTGGAATGACAGCTCACTTCACCTAAGTTATCACGGTGATCTTTTTACAGAATAGCACCGCAGGACTGCGAGCGGAGTGATTTAAAGGCGTTCTACACGATCCAGACCGACCGCCGACAGAGGTGACCTTGGTCCAGTTGTTGGTGTGAAAATCTACCGTGTAGACGTTGGTCCGCCGACCAAATATGGGCGGGGTCAAACGACCTTTGGACAACCTTGGTCGGCAGCGCATCCATCACGACAAGCTGCGTCCGTGGTCGGCCCCAACCGTCTGGAACGCTGTCGGCCAACGGGAGAGCTTCAGTGTCAGGGGGAGTTAGCTTTCTTAGCAGCCAATGCTAACAGTGGCAAATTTTGCAAAAACGAGATAGCGCTCTACAAAAGAAAACGATAGCATGATCAGTGATGTCACATGCCCGATTGAATAGATACCAGTCTTTTCGGTAGCTGCGATGATTTTAATGTTCATTAAAATATTTTTCAACAACGATTGAAACTAGTTAAAACGGTCAGCGGGTCGTCTTAGAACCCTTATTTTGTGTTTCAGTGGTCGTAAAATGCTGTCTAGAAGAAAAAAACTTTACAAACCAAATAATGATGTATGGTGATTTTATTTATGAAATGGCCACACTCATTTCTGTCATGGCGGATTTGTTTTCTTTGTTGCTAACTCTAACTGCTAAAGTGCTAACTTGCATGTTATAGTTTACTCTGTGCGTGCTTGTTTTGTTTTAATTGTTTCTTGCGTTAACCACTACGAGATATAGACTCTACAGTGCGAAATTGACGCTTTCTGTGTTGTGAAATCAACAAATTTATGAGATAGAGACTCCAGTGCGAAATTGACGCTTTCTGTGTTGTGAAATCAACAAGTTTATGAGATAGAGACTTCAGTGCGACTCTATTTCAAACACATAGTTTTACACCTATGTTTAACAAATAAAAAAATTTAGACTTTGACTTTGTTTTATTTGTTTTCTTTTGCAGAGATTTTTCAGTTTTTTCAAAGGATTATGCATTATTATAATAATTATGCAATGCATAATCGTCTGCATAATAAAAATTCGTTGTAGGTTAATGCCTAATAAACTAAAAATAAATAGTAGGTATGTCCCTCTGTTCATAATTCCCGCGCCTCACGAGTTTCTTATGGCATACACTGGAGCGCTAGTGTGTTCTCGTGTAAGCTTTTTATTTGTATGAAGTTGTCGTTCTTCTCTTGGAGTATTAATGTTCTGTGTTCAGTGTGCGTTTGTCAGTCAATGTGGGCGCACGTCATCGCGTGTCACAGCGATGGATTAGAATAGAATAGAATATATTTATTTGCTTTAAAACATGGTACATTAAGGTCTTATAAATAAAGTGATGATCTTACATGTTTCGCCATGGACTGGCATGCAAATACACACTAAATGTGACTTTAACGCATTAATTTGTTAAAATTAACATATTTTTAATAACATTGGTTATTAGGGTTTCGTATCTATTTGAACACATAAGAATAATAGGTATATAAAGTAATATAATTAAAACTCAGCATCATATCTTATATTTATCGTCTATTTTTTTATAAAAAAATTCTTTTACACTATAAAAACAATTATCAATAAGCCATTTGTGTAGCGTTTTAGAGGGAGTTCCCTTATTTCTTTTGGAATATTGTTGAATATTTTTATTGCTGTGATAAAGCTATTCTTATGACATAATGTGCTTTGATGTGAAGGAATTCTTAGCCGTGTTGGGTCTCGACGGGTATATTTTGAATGTAAGTCGCATGTTATAAAAAATGTAGTGCTCTTTATTGATTCACAAAACGAACCCCGCGAACGAGAGGTTCTGACCGAATTTATATCTTTATACACTGATTTATCATGTCTTTGGTACATTGGATCTAATTTATATAAAGATAAGAATAAGAAAATGTTTAATTTTTTTTTTTTTTTAATAATTAGTTTTTCTTCTTCACTCAAGCATAAAAAAGTTATTGCCAAACCGACCTTCCGTTGGTTTGAAAGGCAAGGAGCCATATTGATACGTCTTTACGCTGTGAACACCGGATGGAATTGACAAGTTGGTGTCAACCACCGACCGTGTAGAACGAATACAAAAGTTGGTTGACGCGACCAAGGTCACCTCTGTCGGCGGTCGGTTTGGATCGTGTAGAACGCCTTTTAGGAGCACGCGCGTGTCGGAATATGTAGAGTTAAAGGCGTTCTACACGATCCAGACCCCGACCGCCGACAAAGGTGACCTTGGTCGTGTCAACCAACTTTTGTATTCGTTCTACACGGTCGGTGGTTGACACAAACTTGTCAATTCCGTCCGGTGTTCACAGCAGGGGGGGCACACTTAGCACTGTCATCAATTTCCATAGACGACAGCGACATCTGCAGTTTGGTGGGTTAACAAAACTTGGCAGCCATTTTCTTGTTTGTCAAATTGTCAAACAAATGTCATTGTCGCCGCCGGCCATCCGCCATTATCATTGTCAACTCCGCAACTCCGGCTTTCCCGACGTTGATGCGCTTCCCGAAATCCCGAGTTTATCTCAGCTAATTATGTTAAAATTGTTACTTGTTACTGTTATTTGTTAAACCCTGATTGTGACCCTAAACATTATAATAAAGATTCGCTACTTATAGTAAGTATGCTTAACTATAGGTATGTGTATATTTATTAGAGCCTTAGGTCACCCACCAAACTCAAGGTGGCAGCACTTTCCATACATGCAAATTTTACCACAGAGTTGTCACTCTTTCCCTCTATAGTTACTTTACTCTTTGGTTCACAGCGTAAAGACGTATCAATATGGCTCCTTGCCTTTCAAAGCAACGGAAGGTCGGTTTGGCAATAACTTTTTTATGCTTGAATGAAGAAGAAAAATTAAATAAACATTTTTTTATTCTTATCTTTATATAAATTAGATTCAATGTCCCAAAGACATGATAAATCTATACTAATATTATAAAGAAGAAAAATTTGTTTGTTTGTTTGTAATGAATAGGCTCAAAAACTACTGGACCGATTTAAAAAATTATTTCACCATTCGAAAGCTACATTATCTACGAGTAACATAGGCAAAATTTTATTTTGGAAAAAAATAGGGTTCCGTATGAAATTTGGGTTTTTTGGACACTAGGTGTAAAAAATCAACCAGAAAAGCTCAGACCAACAAAAAAAGATAGACAGCGCGCCGCGAACATTAAAAGTGAAGCCACCTTTTTATCTATGTGTGTATTGAAAGGTTGCCATTTGTTAAATTTTTTCCCTATAATTTGGGGATATTTGTGTGGGTAGGAACTAGTATAATATTGTACGAGTATTGTTGAGTATGGTATAGTACCTCAATTGTTTAGATTTTAGAAGGACTTCTATTAAAAAAAACAACTCATATTTTCAATCAACTTTATTAAATATTATTATATTATTTATTTTTAATTTCATTATTAATTGGAAACCTAAAATATTAAATACATATAAAAAGAAAATGGGAATATAACTCGAAGTAAGAAATCATATTTATATGTATACTTAGATTAATCGAATGGGGAAATTTTAAATCGTCTTATGGCAACTTCCGCACTTTATGTCACTGCTTTCGTTCGTTGAGGTTTTTTGTTCCAAGTAACCTAAAATTCATAGATAAATAATAAAGAAACGATGTTATTTCAAGTACTTATAAGTGAAAAGCGATTCCGTGAGACTTTTTGTGTGATTTTGCAACTTTTCACTACACAGGAAGGCATAATTATATTTTTTAAATCTATGTTATCTTGACGACGACTTGTGACAAACTAAGAGCAATGAGCATGGTTTTAGTGTAGGTGTGTGCGTGAGCGTGTATGTTTACTTGCAGGAGCACGGTTTTATGGCTTCACTTTTGATGTTTGCGGCGCGCTGTCTATCTTTTTTTGTTGGTCTGAGCCAGAAAAGTTACTTATTTTGCGTACGCTGCCTAAACTATAAAAGATAGAACCATAAAATGTTCAAATTAATTGTAGATCTTATAAATATCTACAAAAAAGTACGCGACACACTATACCTATCTATGTCGAGTGAGGCACAACAACCATTTTTTTATATAAAAATCTTGAATTTTTTTTTGGACTATATTTAAAGGCATTTATTTTACTCATGCTATTAATCCTTATCAAAATAAATTATTTCATCACTAAGTTCAGTTTATGTAGATAATATTTGGTCTTTGAATGATTAAAATTGGACGTTTGGTTTTGTTAAACATATAAATATAAAAATATAATAAGCTTTGAATTTTCAAAAAATATTCATTGTACACCTACAGATTCGGTCGATTTACTCCTTAATTATATGTATAGAAAAAAATTGTCGGTAAATAAGTTTACAAAATCAAAAATCAAGTCATAATATAACTATTTACATCACATCCATGATCTGTATAGTATTATAAAGTTTTCATAATTTTCGCAAAGTTTAAAAAATTCATCTTCTTACTTCTATTTATTTTATTTTTTTAATTTGTATCTTTATGGGTTATTTTGATTTCCTTTTGAGATACGCAATCCTGTCACAAATCCGAAATCTACGCGGACGAAGTCGCGGGCAGAAGCTAGTCAGTGTATAAAGATATAAATTCGGTCAGAACCTCTCGTTCGCGGGGTTCGTTTTGTGAATCCATCGCTGTAACACGCAATGACGTGCGCCCATATTGACTGACAAACGCACACTGAAGCTCTCCCGTCGGCCGACAGCGTTCTAGACGGTTGGTACCAAAGAGTAATATAATAATACGGAAGAAGAGAGCCCTCTCTCGAAGTTTTTATGCATGCCAGTTTTAAGCGCCATCTGTTTTTCTGAACCGGAACTAATTTACAATCTATAGCTACGTAGCTATAGATAGCTATAGGTTGCTATAGATAGGTACTAGGTTAACTTTCAGAGGTACATTTATTCGATACCTGCAATGAAAACTTGTGCCAATTTCGATTTATTTTCCAAATTGGCACAAGTTTTCTTGCAGCTATCGAAATGTACCTCTGGAAGTTAACCTAGTACTATCTATAGACGTAGAACAGGTTTTCGCAGGTTGTTGTTCATTGCTGGCATCTATTTATATTTCAGACGTAAGCTAAGTAGTATGAAGAATGAAGAAAATATGTAGCTCACCACTGATGTAGGTGTGTATTGTCAAGGCAAAATGTGTTGGAAATTAGAATAAAAAAGCTAGTCTTGAAGTACATAAATTTTATTTTCTGTTTTTATAATTCTTGTTCTTATTATAATAATTTTGGGCAACATTTTTCACTTCGTCCTCTCCATCATATTTTAATTTTCCGGTTAAAATGCGGTTGACTGATCTGCACCAACAATAAATTATTACATTTAATGATACATCAGCAAAATATTGTTTTAATACATTTTTGTGTTTTGGACATGTAAATGGATCAGCTGCTAAAATATCCAAAAATATTAAAATATTTCTTTTAAATTTATTTTTTGGCACGTTTCTCTTCAAAAATGATGTAACTACATTTTGTATTTCCTTGAAATATGTTGCTACTTCCTCACTAGGGTAACACAACCACTTTTTATTTTGGTATTCTTTGGCTTTAATGAATTGATTTGTATTTTGTTTATCTTTATTGTCCAATAAATTTAGCCTGCAATGTTGACAACTTTTTACTTTGTGTTTCAGGCATTTTTTTATGACCCAACCGCAAACATAGTTTCCCTGAACAGCATCATTTTCGTTGGGCTGGTCAGAGAAAATCTCATTATTAAAATGAATTGTATCATTTTCTTCAGGAACATCAGGAGTAGTTTCTGTGAGGAAAAACTCAAAACTCTGAAGGCATTCATTTTGGTCTTCCTCACAGTTTGCTCTAATTGAGTGTGGCGAACTAAAATTATTAAGCATTAGAGCTTTGAACGCCCCTTCAAACGCCACTGTGTTTGGAGCAATATTTCGTGCGCCATAACTCCTGATGCTCCCAAAAAAGTTTTCAACTGGGTCTTGGTTTAGGTTTCTTGTCAACATAGCATTTAAGCCATACTTAGAAGACAATATTTTCCACAGAGATTCCATGCCTTCTATGGTTTTAATAAAATTTGTTATAGATGGTACAGTCAGGCATCAATTTTGCATAAGCATATTAAAGTTCAAATTGCTGTGATAATACCGGCCGCCTCGCGCCGCAGGCCACATCTGTGTGTGTAAGTCGAACACGCATTGGCTAGCGTCACAGTATAAGCTAGCGTCGAACGAAACAAAACATATCGTCGCTTTTACGCACACGGTACTACGTAATTACACATAACCTTGGTGGGTTCATACTACTGCTCAAATTCACATTATCATAACAAGTATAGATAGCTGGTAACGTAACCTAATGGTGTAGCAAACGTGAAAGTCTGGGTTCCAATCTTGAGATGAGACTATTATTTTTCTTTTCAACAATTATCTTTTTCGTTTTTTTTTTGTTATTCAATAGAGATAATAAAGGAGAATAATAATGTAATAATTTTTATGTTTTTATTATTATATTGTTATGGTTATGTTATATGGGGTTAAAAATAAAAATGTTTTATACTTAAGTGATTTCAAAATGTTTATTCGTTATAAACAGTCATATATATTAGGACTTATTGCGGTTATAGCTTAAGTATTCATTTTCATTATGAAAAGAAGATTGAAACTAAACCTCAAAATAATCCTTATTACGGATATGACACAATTTTATTTTAATATTACTAAAATCAATTTATAACTTAATACTTTGTATAAATGTTCTTGTTTATTATTTCCAATCAAATATTATGTTTTTGAGCTGGTTTTCGTTTGCACGGCGAACGCTTCGTAAACACTTGTTGAATAATTCGGCAAAATATCTCGGAAACCACTTGTTTCATATTTTCACTGACCAGCTGGGCCTTCCACTTCGCTTTCGACTGGCAAGGTTACCCTCTTCCTTATATCTTTTGACCCTCCGACTCACAGTAGGTAATTTCTCTAAAACAAAAAAGGAATACTGTTAGGCTACTAGCAAAATTATAAAATATTATTACTATTTTGAAACAAAATTATTTTGAAAATAGAAATGTTACAAAATGATTACTTATAATGATTATATATTATAATTATGCTTAATATTATATTCATCATTCCAAAAGTAAATAAATAAACTTTAGGAAATATTTTTTTTTTCTATTTAGGGCTTATGGTAAATATAAAACGTTTAAAAAAATAACTACAAGGATCATCATTTATACTTTAATTAGATAAATGTTCGATAAAATAATGAAATCATAATACTCACAGTCAGTCCGGTTTCATCAAATATTTGTGATATTAGACACATATAGTCCATATTTACGCAGCGCGATAATATCAGCTTTCATCTCGATATTTAATTTGCTTGCATTTCAAAATGAACTACAACACCGCTAATAGATTAAACACACTTCACATATCAAATTATCCACCAACCAAGAAGCAACAACATTCTATTTAGTCGGGGACTAGCGGTGAATGAGTTAAGCATCTGTCTACCTTCTGTTTTATTTATTTAGATTTCTGCGGGTATAATCATAAAGTTTATGTGAACAAGACGAACATGACACGGAACTATATTCGAGTAATATGCGAGTGTGTGTGTCTAATTACTCATTAAAAGAAGGTCGTAAGTCAAACTAAACGTCAAGCTATTGCTTTGTGACTTTGCCTATGGACTTTTGGAGCCTACTGTACAATTGTTTCAGTCAATCGGATTCTATCCCCAACTTTTACTTTCTTTATATATTTCATACTTTTCAAAATTTCTTTGGCTTTGTACCATAACTGATGGTGAGGCGAGTTACGCTTGATAGGCCCTTTATAAATTTTACCATTTGGTACAGAGAAACAATTAACATTCAAACTATCAAACAAATTATCGATAATTAATGTAAAGTCAATTAGATGTCTGCAATCGTTGGGCAAGTCTCCTCTTGCTGTAAGGTGTTCAGTTGCAACAGCAACACTGTGACTGAACAGTTGGGTAGCTGTCTTTACCCGCATTTTATGATTTTTTTATGGATTGACATGTGCCTCTGTCAACTTGTCTAAAAGTCGCAACTCCCCGTATGATTTATCAGCGGCATATACCATTTGGTAATAATCCCATTTTACAATTTTTGTCTCTTTATTAATAGAGTAACTTAAATCTTTAGTTATTAAATTATTACGAAGTCCTTTAATTAAATGCGGAGTGTCATACAAAGGGATTATATTATGTTTATTTAAACGAAACATATCATGACGCCATTGTTTATTTAATCGTAAATATAAAGCTTTGGTGTCATTGATTAATTCAGTTATTGCTCCTACATTTACTGGACTTTGGTCACACACAGTACTGACGACAATCAAACCTGACTCGATTGTATGTTGGACAACATTTTTAATTATATTTTTTAAATCAATTTTATTCAGACTATTAGTGAAATAATAAGCAACAGGTTGCTTAAAATTGCATTTTACTCCTTTCACCATAAATACCAGGACATGGTCAGCAAAAGCGTTTTCTACATTGCATGCAAAACCTTCAAACGCATCTTTGTGTGCATTGTACAAAACTTGGGGAGTTATCGACATTTCATCGAAGATGAGGGTGCACAGTCGATCACAAGTCTTTAGTTTGTACAGTATTTTTAATTTTTTCAAAAATTATATTATTTATACCTGGGCTCAGCTTTATTCGGCTCAAAAGTCGTCTCATTGTATTGGGCGACGGGAGCGTAAAATATTTACATAAAAGTCGATAGCATTTTGGACTTTTTTTAAAAAGGGAGGAAGCCAAAATATTCTCCTTTAAGGTGAACCGCCGCCCTTTAGCTTTTTTGGTGGATTGCAGCTGCATGTGGACAAACAGTTGTGCTGGCTTTGTCATATTTTCTATGACACGTTGAAAAGCAATGTCATTGGACAATTTTGTAGCATTAGCCAACCTTGTTTTGAATGATCGCCCTCTTTTACGCAAACGACGTATCTCATTACGCAGGTATTTTATTTTTCTTTCCACTGGTTTCATCCTTTTCAATCCTGCATCTGCAAAAATAAAAATCATATTATGTAATAAATAAAAACTCTTATTACTATATTTACTATCAGTAAAACAATTCGTTTTATTTCCTTTTGTACCAATGTATTATGTTGTATGCAATAATAATGCAACATGTAGAAATATTAATTTTGTTTCATAAACTCAATTTTTTTTCTTTTTTACCGACTTCAAAAAAAGGAGGTTATCAATTCGACACATATGTATCAAAGTATCAAATGTTACCTGAAACAGACACAGTAGATACTTCAGGAGTAGCAGCAGGAATGGTAGGTTCATGTGTCCTGGTAGCCTGAACTGGAGCAGGGAAATCAACACTGCAACCTAAAACATACAAATAAAAATTTTGATTAATTTGCAATACAGCTGGTTTTTAATGTATTACTGGGGCAAGAGACAATAGTGAAGATTAAAAATTGCAATCTTGAACAAAGAAAATGCATCATTTAGGTCATACACCACACTTACACACTGAAAGTTTGCAGGATATCAGCTACATGTATTGTACAACTAATATGTATAAGGATAATATGTGTACAAAATTGATCCAATTTAGTTTCCTGCAGTATAATAAAACTCACAAACATTCCCTTTTTAATAGCAGTTAAAAGCTTGTAGGAAGTATCAAATGTTACCTGAAGTAGAAGCGGTAGATACTTGAGGAGTAACAGCAAGAATCGTAGGTTCATGTGTCCTGGTAGCCTGAACTGGAGCAGGGAAATCAACACTGCAACCTAAAACATACAAATAAAAATTTTGATTAATTTGCAATACAGCTGGTTTTTAATGTATTACTGGGGGCAAGAGACAATAGTGAAGATTAAAAATTGCAATCTTGAACAAAGAAAATGCACCATTTAGGTCATACACCACACTTACACACTGAAAGTTTGCAGGATATCAGCTACATGTATGCAACATGTATTGTACAGACGCCAGCACATCAACCTACCCCTAACTGTCAAATTTTCCCAATCAACATTGAACCTTATGCTTAAGCGATAAAGTTGAAAATCTATTACAGAAATCTGACAGATTGTAGTAGGTTGATGTGCTGGCGTCTGTACAACCAATATAAGGATAATATGTGTACAAAATTGATCCATACAATATTGATAACATTCTAACAAGATTTGATTTTGAACAATGTTACTACAATCATTATAAATGGCCTTTGCCTGTAACTCACTTTGTCAGAACTGAATATTGCTATGGATGTCGACAGGAGCTACATACAAATAATGCACAAAGACCGACGCATTTAATGCTAGCAATGACTAGAACCAATATTTTATACTTTTTGAAAACTTCATTATTTTTGGTGCAATGATTGTCAACTATGTGTTTACGATCATTTTCCTGCTGAAGAATGTGTAATTTGTTGAAATTATTGACTCTTTTTTTTATTTTCATTTTAGTTTTCTGATTTATAATTTGGTTTAAGAATCGAAGTCATATTATTTTTTTGTTTCCGCCTAATAATACATGGTGCCCATGATGAGTGCCAGTTTTGATTTATTGTTAGCAAATGCTGTAATACATTCATTGAAAACATTAGTCAATTCATGATGATAACTCTTAAATATTATTTTAGTAGGTACAAAATACCTACCTGTTGTTTGTTGTTACTATTTGTAGTTTCATTTATAGTAGGTTCATTTATATATCGTTTATTATTTACCTGATTATTTAGGAACTGTCACCTCCACCTATTTTTATATTATTTTTTATTACAAGTATAATGTTAACAACAACTGACAAATGTAGATCTCAGATTAAACCTTGATCTCAATTTTTTAGAGTAATTAATATTATTAAGATTCTCTAAGGGAAAGTGGAAGAATCTGGTTCTCGAACCGAAATACATTCATGGCTTGGCTGTAATTGCTGGGGATAATTGGGGATATGTGAAAAATAAAATTTACATTAAATCTTATGCGAATGTAAACGAGTTGAGAGTTGAAGTTCAGAATACGATTTATAATAGTCACCACAACACGATATTAAAGGTTACTAGAAATGAATTCGTTAGAAGAATACTTTTGCGTATCCAAGAAAATGGAGCCCATTTTTAACAACTAATTAGTTAGTTTACCATTTTTTGTAAATAATTAAAATCATTTAAGATTTCATGGTTTTCCTATCATTTATTTTATCAAGTTTGTTAGAGATTTCATCAATGCAATAAAAGAACAGGGTGTAATTTTTACAGATTTTAGTCGGTTCGATTCCCGGGTGTGGCAATCGAATTTTCGAAAATCTTTGAATGCAATTTTCTTTCTATTCAAAAATAAAGGAAAAAAAAATAAAGGAATAGTTTCCCGGTGAAACTACTTAACAATTACATAATATCGAAAAGTAACGGTTACTAACATCAGATGTGACAAAACCGAACTTAAAATTAGCATTTAATTCGCGTTATTAATTTTTTCACTATTATGTCGTAGTTTAAAAAAAAAAATTATTATCTACAAAATACAATTAAAATAATTTGTATGTTTCTTCAAAGTTGTAAGATATTTAGCTTTTAAGATAATCGCAAAACTGAATTTTTTTTCCGCAGTGCCAGTTTAATTTTATGATTTCTCGTAAAATAGCTTACTATTGAAGGAAATACATATAATTTCATAAATTGCAATACATCTAACTTATATTCTAATCAAAAAACCATCGAAAATATCACATTTAAAATCTGACAATAAATTCGGACTTGATACACTTTATTTTGAAAACGCTCAATTATCAAATATTACCTGAAGTAGAAGCAGTAGATACTTGAGGAGTAACAGCAAGAATCGTAGGTTCATGTGCCCTGGTAGCTTGAACTGGAGCAGGGAAATTAACACTGAAACCTAAAAACATACAAATAAAAATTCTCATGAATATCTATAGTCTAAAACGACTTTGGTTTTAGACTGTACACTTAGATCTTTTAAACTCTGCAGCGGATTTTCATTTGATTTCACCATCATGTAGATCATTGAAGGTTTATATGTATAACAAACAGTACATCATAAGTTCACCCGTGCGAAGCCAGGCTGGGTCGCTAGTTTGCAATAAAGCTAGGTTTAAAAACCAAATGGACTCGAACATAACTATTTTTAAATACATTTTGTAATAAGAATATTTGATAGTCACTAGTAATGACATCATGTGCAAACATTAACAATGCATAATGCTGACACAGAGCAAAAATTGTTTTAGGAACACAGGGCAATGTTGTTAAAACTTTAAGATGTTATCCAAAGGATCCATAAGTAGTTATGCATACCAGGCATCAGTTCCCACAGGATTAATCCTCACTCAACACTCTGTTTCTAACACCTTTAAGTATGCCATGTCATCGATTCCACTTAATGCATATTTCTTTCAATAAATATTTCTAACACTTAAGTTAATGCTTATCTGAGCTAGTCTCGTGGGAACTTCCAGAAATATGTCGTCATTGTTTAGGTTATATATACCAATAGTTCGTAAGCCAGGACATTCCGTTTGCATCGCTCAAACTGAGCACATCTCCCAATTATTGTAATAATTGTAATTAAAGTTTATTTCAAACAAAATCACTGCCGTTCATATTTGACTGGCGCAGCCGGGGTCGGATAAAGTTCGCGAAAAGTTTCTTTGTTTAAAGGCACTAACATTGGTCTAGCGAAGTGCTAATTGCCTGGCCTTATCCGGGAACCTACACAAACAAATTCGTCATCGAGCGGCAGCACGAAGGAGATCAACACCAGCAGACGAGAATCGGCACGGGAGCGAGCAGTAATTTAATGTGAGTAGACCTTTTCGCATTTATTGTCCACTCCCATGTCTATCCCTTCCTTACGTTATTGGACCGAAAATCGCCAGTTAACGTCATTAGTTAGTTAATCAACGTCTATGGACAAGAATCGCCGTTTGCGTTGTGTATAAGTTTCTTTTCTGTCTCTTCCCTACGTTATATTGGACAAGAATCGCCATTTAACGTCATAAGTTAGTTTAAACAACGTCTATGGACAAAAATCGCCGTTTGCGTTGTGTATAAGTTTCTTTTATTCTATTTTATTTATTAACGTTACATCGGACAAACATCGCCGATATTTCGTTATTTGTTTGCTTTTAAATCAAATTAAACATTTAATAGATATCTAATTAAAACTTAGAATAGTATTTAATTAATCTGTACATAAAATGAATCAAATCCAGATAATCCCGAGGGAAATCCTGGGAATTATTCCTAAATTTGACGGAGATGAAAAATTATTAAATCTTTTTATTTCGAAATGTGAATATGTAATTAGAAGTTTTCAAGGAGAAAACAACCCAGCGCAACAACTTTACGTTTATCATTGCCTAACAAGTAGGTTAGTTGGTAAAGCCGCAATTCTCATCAGCGAACGCGAAAATGTTTTCTCTTGGGAAGCACTGAAGGAATTGCTTGTTCAGCACTTTGGCGACCCGAGATCTGAAGCGTGTATCGCAATAGAATTAGAAAATCTTAAAATAAAACAAGGAGAGTCATTCATTGATTTTTGTCACCGCATCCAGATGGTACGAGTTCCTTGATATCAAAAGTTAACCTTTTACAAGACGAGGGAATTAAGGCAGCCAAAATTATAATATACAATAACACCAGCTTAAACGTATTTTTATATAATTTACCCGAAGATATGATTAGATTTGTCCGATTAAAACAGTGTACAAATTTAGAATCCGCACTTGGCGTTGTGATGGAAGAGGTAAACTTCCAAACTCAGTACAATGCCAGGAATAAAACAAAACAATCAAATATTCAAAATAACCCGTTACAAACAAATAAAAATAACGCACAGATACAACCATCTCATTTCAAATTCGGAATTCCTCAACAAGGATACAATCCTCAATTTAGACCAAATTTTATGCCCGTCAGACGATTCAGTGTGCCTAATGCCCAACAAAATGCGATCCCAAGACCACAAAATAATCAGCAAATCAATAATAGGCAAGCTGTAGCTATGCCTACTCACCAAAATCGACAACCACAGCAGTTTCCGCAAACATTAAATAACTATAGACAATCTGGATTCTTTAGAGTCAACCCATATCAACAGTTTCGTTTTGGAATACCCAATCAGCCAACCAATAAGATACAAAATTCAGACGTCTCTGTGAGAACTGTGCACCAAAATAATATGCTAGATTCTTCCAACATTTTCTTTTTAAACGACGATCAAATATTTGAATTTTACCCTGAAGAGTATTTGACTCAGGATTGTATTCTCGAAGACCACACGCAAGTAAATGTCTTTGAAACACCGACGACAGAAAATGTCGCATCAAACTCGACCCCCATTAAATCTACGGAAAATTTTCAAAAACCAGCCTCTCTGGAAAAGCCGAAATAATAAACATCAACTTCGACGCTTTAACTTTTAAATTACCCCATATAGATATTCCTGAAATAAATTCAAAATTTATGATTGATACGGGTAGCACTCGATCTTTTATAAGTCCGCAAAAAGCAGAAGAATTTTTCTCATATTTTAAACAGTTCGAACCATTTGAAATAGTCAGTACACATGGTCGCAGTAGACACGATGAGGTTGCATACATTCCTTTAACAGATACCTTTCAAACGGATCTTTATCATAAGTTCTATATATATAATGTTTGTAATAGATACGACGGTCTTTTTTTTTTTTTTTTTTTTGGATGGGAAATCATCTAATGACTCCTCCCGCTCTGGGTGGAGCGGAAGGGAGTGTCAGACTCTTACTGACTAAAACCCACCCGTATTCCTTCCTTAGCCCTTTATGTTCCGGGGCAGCGGTAACCCTTTCGGACGATCCCGCTACCCCGGCAGGCTTCGGCCCTGGCGGGCCCCTTCCTTTATGCTGACATCTCTTTGAGGCGCGCGTGGAACACATACGCGCCGTCCGGCACGGGCCTGGTCCTGATCGGACGGAGAGCTACCCATTACTCTCCGTCCGCAGGCCCGCGCCTACGGTGGCCGGGAGTCGTCACGCGGCTCCCGACGCCCGTAGCGTCTCCCGCGGCGGCTGAGGCGTGCGGCTCTCTCCCTGAGCCGTCCCGCCACCTCCTTCGCTAGCATGACTGCTTCGCAGAAGGAGGTGACCGCCTCCCACTCCCTCTCGCCCCGGACCATGGCTTGAACCAGGGCCGGACGCGAGAGGTCGCCGCCGTTGCCGATCGCCTCTACGAGGACACGGCGGTGCTCCGCCCAAGCGGGGCAGACCTCCACCGTATGCTCCACCGTGTCCTCTGGGCTTTCCTCGCAATGGTGACACCCGGGCGTCTCCTCCCGCCTGATGATGTGCAGGAACCTCCCGAAACATCCGTGTCCGGTGAGGACCTGCGTCAGGCGGTAGGTGAGAACGCCGTGACGCCTCTCAAGCCACTCCTCAAAGAGGGGTCTTATCGCCACGATCGTGGCGTGCCCTGCGCTGGGTTGCGAAAGCCGCTCTTTCCATGCCACCATGAGATCGCGCCGGAGGTCTGTCCGCTCCGCCGCAATTTGCCGCGGAAGCGGAGTTTCCCCCCGGCGTAGTGCCTCCGCGCGCCACTCATACAGGCGCGCGAGGACCATCGCCTCCAGATCCCATGGCGGCATTCCGGCAAGGAGGCTTGCCGCCTCGCCCGAGATCGTGCGGTAGCCCCGGATCAGCCTTACGGCTACCACCTTTTGGGGCGCTTTCAGATAGTGGGCGGCTCGCAGCCGCAGTGAACGCGCCCACACCGGGGCCCCATATAGGGCCATGGACCGCACGACCCCCGCGTAAAGCCTCCGGCAGGAGGCGTTTGGCCCCCTCAGGTTGGGCAAGAGCCGCTTTAAAGCGGCCCCGGCCCGTTCCAATTTGGGGGCCAAACGTCGAAAGTGTTCGACGAAGTTCCACCGGCTGTCGAGGACGAGACCCAGGTATTTCATCGTTGTCTCGACGCCGATGTGAACCCCTCCTACCATCAGTTGGAATCCCGATGGTGGCCCGTTCCGGAGCCCATGAAAAGACATGGCCCCGGACTTGTGCAATGCCACCTCGAGACCCAACCGCCGGATCCTCTCAACGACTATCGCAACCCCTCGTGTCATTGCGTCGGCCGCCGCCTGATGCGACCTCCCCTGCGCCAGGACCAGCGTGTCGTCAGCGTAGCAAACTACGCTGACGCCATCAGGGAGGTCGGCCCGCAGCACCCAGTCGTAACCGATGTCCCACAGGAGCGGCCCCAGAACCGATCCCTGTGGGACACCGCACGACATCTCTCGCCGGTTCCAGTTCCCGTCGCGACCGGGGTAGATGACGGCTCTGTCCGTCAAATACGCCCCGACTACTCGACGGAGGTAGGTCGGCACCCGGTGATACCGGAGTGCCTCCCCAATGCAGCTCCAAGGCAGGGTATTAAACGCGTTGGCGATGTCGAGTGACACCGCCACGACGACCCCACCCCGGGACACCGCGTCCCCCGTCGTGAGGGCTCTCACGCGCATGATGGCGTCCACCGTCGAGCGCCCCTTGCGGAAGCCAAACTGGCTGTCCGCAAGATCCGGCCCTGTCCTCCCCAAGTGCCCGACGAGGCGGCCTGCAATTACTCTCTCAAAGAGCTTGCCCACCTCGTCGAGCAACACAATGGGCCAGTATGCGGACGGAGAGTCCGCAGGGCGCCCTGGCTTCTGAATGAGGACCAGCTTCCCCGTCTTCCAACGGAGTGGAAACTGGCCTCTCTCCATACATGCGCTTAAGAGCGCCTCCAGTCGAGGCCCGAGAGCCCTCGAGGCCAGGACCCAGGCTTTACCCGGCAAGCCGTCGGGTCCTGGGGCGGTATTTTTGGCCTTCAGCCTGCCTACCGCCGCTCTCAGATCTACCCCGGTCACTTCAGGGATGTCGTCGTCGCCGTTCGCGTGGTCCGCTTCGGGCACCGCAAGTAGCGGAACCATGGGCGGGGGAGTATGCTCCCCCCGTGAAGGGAACAGAGCGCTCACCACCTCCTCCACCAGCTGGGGGCGGAGACTCTGCGTCAACGGGGGGGTCCAGGTGCGGAGTTTATTCCGCACCATTTTGTAAGGGCGCCCCCATGGATCTCTGTTCAGAGTCTCCACCATCTCCTCGCGGGCCGTATCCTTGGCCCGCAGGACAGCCTCTTGGAGGGCGGTCTTCGCCGCTCTGTACCCCTCGTACAGCTCCGCCTCCGTGGCTTCCGCATCCGGAGGGCGGATGCGGAGCCTGCGGTGCCTGGTGTACCGGTGTCGCGCGTTGACGCACTCCTTGCGTAACGCCTCCACCTCCTGCGACCACCAGTACACCTGACGTCGGGCGCATCCTGGCCGGGCTCGGGGCATTGCCACGTCACAGATCTCGGACATGGCCTCCCGGAACCACTCCGCCTCGTCGTCAATATCGGCAGGCCTGTTCGGTGATAACACCCAGGCCTGCACGATCGAGGCTTCCAGGAAGAGCTCCCGGTCCAGCTGCTTCAACGCCCACCGCGGACCACTCGGGGCCTGTTGGACCAGCGCGCTAGAGGTCTGGGCGGAGACCTCGAATCGGATATACCGATGGTCGGAGTAGGTCTCCACCTCCTCCATGACGCGCCAGTCAATGACACGCTGTGACAGAGCGGGGCTGGCGAACGAGATGTCCACTACAGACTCGCCCCGCATCCGCACACACGTAGGAACAGAACCCCGATTTAGGACGACCAGGCCTGTTTCCAGAGCCCAGTCCTCCACCATCCTGCCCCGCACATCCGTGCATCGGGAACCCCAGGCCAAATTCTTGGCGTTAAAGTCCCCGAGCACTAGCACGGAGCAGGAACGGTTTCCGGCGACGACGACACTCAACTCTGTTAAAGAGTTCTGGAACTCGGCGAGAGTTCGGCTCGGAGAGAAGTATACTCCCACTACTAAAATCTCTCCGAACCGTGCTGCTACGCACCCCTGTCCCTTCGTGACACCTTCGAGGGACGGGGTACCGGCGGCAGCCGACGAAATTATGGTCACTGAGCCGCTCAGGTTCTCCACCCAGTTATCCCTGGGCGGGACAAAGTACGGCTCAGCGACCACGGCGATGTTAATCGACCACTGCGCCATGCTCTGGAGCAACAGATCCTGAGCGCAGGCGCAGTGGTTGATGTTCGCCTGGAGGAGGCGCAATGGAGGAGCCATTACTCCTCCATTTCTGCCTCCTCCCGAGCCCCTTGTGAGGGCTCTCCGGTGGCGGCGGCGGCGGCGGCGGCGGCGGCGGTGGCGGCGGCGGCGGCAGTGGCGGCGGCGGTGGCAGCGGTGGCGGCGACGGTGGGGGTTGCGACGGCGGCGGAGGGCCTGCCTTTTCTCCTGGTGGTTCCGGCGGGCGGAGCGCAGGACTTGCTCCCCGCCCGGTGATCGGCCGGCTTGCCAGCAGCCGCACATGCGACGCAGTGCGGCGCGGCGTTGCACGAGCCGGCCGTATGTCCGGGCTGACCGCAGCGGAAGCACAGAGTGCTGCGGTCCTCCGAGGTGCACTGGACGCCAACGTGGTGCCCCACATGGCATCGATAGCATCTCAGAGGTCTGGGTTCCAGCAGTTTGACCTGCGCTGACACCCAGCCCACCAGGAGCCTACGGCCCTCCACTATCGTTCTGGCCGCCGTCACGGGGCAGCTTACCGTTACGGTTCGCATGCCCGTGAAGTCAGGACGTATGGTGCCCACCTTCACCTGGTCGGCCAGACACCCGCCCTTCCTGACGACGGCGGCCACTACCTCTCCCTCCGTTACGGAGTCATCCAGGCCCATGATGCGCATGTCTGCGCACTTGACAGGCCTGGAGACTCGAGCCTCGTCCGCATTTAGGGACGCCCTTAGCTTCTCAGCTAGGGCGTCAGCGGTGGGGCCACTAGTCGCACCGGGGATCTCCAGCATGCGGGCACCAGTGGCGGTCACCCTATGCCGGAGGCCTCCGGTGATCCCCAGCTCCTGGAGGTCCACCGTCGCTTTCGCCTTGGTGAGCACGTCGCAGTACGTCACACCCCTCTTAACCGCGTCCGGCTGTAGCGTTATTACTACAGCCGCGGTCTTCGGGGCGCGAAGCCTAGCCGCGACGGCTCGCTCCTTTTGGCGCCGCCTTTGCGCCTTTTTCCTACCCGCCTTGGCCGCCTTCTTCTTCTCCCCGACCACCTGCCACTCGGCTTCGGTCGTGGGAGAAGTGGGAGATTCCTGCGGGCGAGGCGTAGGCTCTGGGGCCTTCGCCTTCCGAGCCGTTCTGCCCTTCTTCTGGGCCGACGCCGGAGCTTTGCCGACAGGCGCCGGCTTTGCCGGCGCCGGGGCTCCGCCAGCCGACGCTGTTTTCGCCAGCGCCGGGGCTCCGCCAGCCGACGCCGGTTTGGCCCGGCCAGACGGCCCGGGTTTCGGGGCGACAGCTGCCGCAGCGGCCGCGTACGAGGCCGCCTTCGGCCCTGGGGCCGTCTTGCCCGCCAGGGGGGGGCGCAGGACTATACCCTCCAGGGCGGCGAACCGCGCCTGGAAGGTAGCCAGCTCCTGCCGAACCAGGTTCAAGACCTGGTTCTCCACCGGCACGGGCTGGCTTGGCGGTTTTGCCTGCGCTTTGCCCGTGACCTTCAGGCCGGCCAGGTCTGCACGGAGCCTCAAGTTCTCCTCTTGGAGAAGCTCCGTGTCGGCCTTCAGGCGAGCGACCTCCGCCCGCAATTCGGCCACTTCGCCGGCCGAAGGACCAACGTAGTTGGCCGTCTCCGCCGCCGCCATTATGGAGGCCGTTGCCGAGACTATGGCCCTGTTCTTGGAAGCTTGTAGCTTCTTCAGGGACACGTCCCGGATCGCAGCCTCCACGACCGCCGCAAACCTGGTCTTGTGGTCCGCCTCGGCGCCGCCAGCCTCATCCGCCTCGTCGCTTGAGGGCCCCGAAGCGACCTCGCGACAGGTCACCCCCTCCTTTTCGGGTTCCTCCGCTCGTTCTGCCGCCTCCCGAGCAGTGAGCCCCCTCCCCTTGCCTCGCTCTCGGACTCCTCCCCGCCTACTGGTGGGGATTTTCCGAGCCGAGGCCCGCTCCTCGTCGGAGGACGATCCCTGACCGCCCTCTGACCTTGGCCGCTTGTTGTGGACCTTCTTTTCCACAGCGGCCAACTCCTTGCCACGGCAAGGGCTCCTTGAGCCTCCCGTGCTCGCGTCTCCAGATGCGGCGTCGGACTCCGACCCCGCATCACTCCTCTCCTCTTCCGTTCTTTTTTGTTTTAATTGTGATTCCATTTCTGTTCCCACGAGTATATTTCATGTTTTATTGACTCAAAATTGTGCGGTTCGCACTAGCGACTAAATCAAGCTACCCATTAGCCAAGCTTCTTACCTCCCTCACGGTGCGCCGCCGCTTGGAGGTTTGGGGATTTTTTTATAGAGGTTAATCTTCCTCGCGGTCCGGGCGGTTAAGCCAAGACCCTCGACCCCCTTCAACAGCCAGAGACATGACCTTAACTGTCTCCGGGGCTACGAGATTAGCGGTGGCAGGAGGGTTACCCCTCCTGCCTGCCCGGCGGCAGGGTAAGTGCACACCGGGCCCGCTCGCGCTCCACCACCGTTACCGCTCTGCTACTCAGAGCAACGTGTGGAGCGATCCTCTTGGCAGAACATTAGCATGCGGACAGCGAGATCTCATTGGGAAATAATCCCAATGGGAAATCGCTGTCCGCACCCCAGGATGCACCGGCCCGAACACTGGTCTTCCCCCCGGACGTATCCGAAAGGGAACTCCAGTACCCAGGCACACGTGGAGGTTTTCTGCCCTGGCACCCCAGATACGACGGTCTTATTGGATCTGACTTATTAAAAGAGCTTGAAGCTAATCATCATCTGCCTCATCATCTGCCTAGCCTTTTCCCAACTATGTTGGGGTCGGCTTCTAGTCTAACCGGATGCAGCTGAATACCAGTATTTTACATGGAGCGACTGCCTATCTGACCTCCACAACCCAGTTACTGGGTAATACGATACCCCTTGGTAAGACTGGTTGTCAGTTGTTGTTGTTAACTTTCGGGCTTCTGACTACCCGTAACGACTGTCAAAGATCCACGAATGACAGCCGGGACCAACGGCTTAACGTGCTTTCCGAGGCACGGAGGGGTCTCAGTATGTAAAGATGGTCACCCATCCACAGACCAACCGCGGCAAGCGTAGCTTAACCTGATCGATCGACCTGTGCGGCTGTTATTATTTAGCCACGGACCCCTATAACAACTAATACCTAATAACGAATACCTAATACCGGTTAATTCTCTTTGTTAATACCTAATAAAAAAAACCGGCCAAGTGCGAGTCGGACTCGCACATGAAGGGTTCCGTACCACCGTACAATATTTAACACTACATATATAGGGTGACTGGTAATTAGTGACCGATACCTAAACACTTAAAATCCTGTATTTCACAATTATGTTTAGAATTCAAAGATATTTTTCACTGTGACCAGATCCCTTTATCATTTTCTAATCAAGTAAAACATAAGATTCGCACCACTAACGAAGACCCAATATACATACGTCCTTATAGACATTCTCCTTGTGAAAATAATGAGATTCAAAACCAAGTAGAAAAACTGTTACAAAATGATGTCATACAGGAGTCACACTCTCCGTGGAGTGCCCCTGTCCACTTAGTCCCTAAAAAAATGGACGCCTCCGGCGAACAAAAGTTCCGTATGGTAATAGATTATAGACGATTAAATGAAATCACTGTTGATGATAAATATCCTTTACCAAATATATCTGACCTCTTTGACAGGCTTGGAAAAGCGTCTTACTTTTCCACAATCGATTTAGCAAGTGGTTACCATCAAATTGAAATTGTAAAAGAAGACCAATCCAAAACAGCTTTCACGACACAATCAGGGCACTACGAGTTTACTAGAATGCCGTTTGGTTTAAAGACGGCACCCGCAACCTTCCAACGAGCCATGGACAATGTACTCAGAGGCCTCAAAGGGCTGCATTGTCTTGTATATCTTGATGATATAATAATTTTCTCCTCAAGCCTAACAGAACACGTGGAAAAACTAAAGAAAATCTTTGAAAGGCTAAGACAAACTAATTTGAAAGTCACTCTTGATAAATGTGAATTTCTTAAGAAAGAAGTCCTTTACTTAGGACACACAATCTCTGAAAACGGCCTTCAGCCTAATAATGATAAAATACGTGCAGTATTGGAATTCCCATTACCGAAAACACCTACTGAAATAAAGAGTTTCCTTGGTTTAATAGGTTATTATCGTAAATTTATCAAAGATTTTTCAAAAATTACACAACCATTGACATATTGTCTTAAAAAAAAGAATAAAGTCAATATAACTAAAGAATATATTGACGCATTCGAAAAATGTAAAGAATTATTAACCAATGCCCCGCTCTTACAATTTCCTGACTTCTCGAAACCGTTTTTACTAACCACAGATGCATCAAACTTTGCCCTTGGCGCAGTCTTATCTCAAGGACCAATCGGTAGTGATAAACCAATTGCGTTCGCTAGTAGGACACTCAACGAAGCTGAAACCCGATACAGCGCAATCGAGAAAGAATTGTTAGCAGTAGTATGGGCCTGCAAACACTTTAGACCGTATTTATATGGAAAAAAGTTCGTAATTCTCAGCGATCATAGACCACTCGTGTGGTTACACTCAGTTAAGGAACCCGGTAGTAGATTAACAAGATGGAGGTTAAGATTATCCGAATATGACTATGAAATCAAATACAAACCAGGAAAACAAAACAGTAATGCCGATGCTCTGTCGCGCATAAGAGTTAACGCATTAGAGGATGACTCATCTATGATAGTTAACTTAGACAGAAAGGAACGACGAAAAAATATTTCTAAAAACGCAACTCCTAGTCCCATTGTTATTTCATCTGAAGATGACGACGATAGACCGAGATCCCCATACTCGATACAATCGTTGGATAGTGGAACTCTTACAGCCTCTGAAAAACCAGACTCCTTAACTAATATTACTGTTCATTCTGAAGAAAACACTGACTCTGCTGACTTACCCATATTAAACAAAGCTATTGATACAAAACCAAATCAAATATTAATTTTCACATGGAATAGAAATGAATTCGTAGTTAAAGATCTTTCTAGAGATAAACAAAAGGTACTCGAAGTGCACATGCCTACGGATAATCTCATACTAGTTAAAAAATTCCTCAAGGAGTACATACGACCTAAAATTAAATATTTCCTTTATTTCGAAGACAAAATGCATAGAAAAATATTTTCCGAAGTAATTACAAACCTTTATAAAAAGGATTCAGTTAGGTTTTATGAATGCACCCTAAGAGTAGTCTATGTTGAAGATGAAGAAGAACAACGTGATATTGTCACAAAGTATCACGTAGGTAAAACTTGCCATCGCGGCATTAAAGAAACAATAGCCCATTTAAAACGCACATATTTTTGGAATAACTTAGAACAAACAGTAGGCAGCATTATAAACTCTTGCGAAATCTGCAAAAGAATGAAATATGACCGAAAACCTTTTAAGCCTGAATTACAGTTAACACAGACTCAGACTAGACCTTTTCAAGTGATTTTTATTGATTTATTTTCAATAGAAGGAAAATATTTCTTGACTATTGTTGACGCTTTCAGCAAACTTGGACAAACATTTGAGGTATCAAACAGGTCAACCCCTGAAATAGTAAGAGCTTTATTAAAGTTCTTCTCATTTTATGGTGTGCCTAGAAAAATAAGTTCTGACCCAGGTTCTGAATTCAATAATAAACTGTTGAAGGAAATGTTAACCTTCTACAAAATTCAACTTCACATAGGAACGCCACATAATCCTAATTCAATGGGTATAATAGAAAGGTTTCATTCAACAATAATCGAAATTTACCGAATTGCAAAATATGAAACTAAAATTACAGACGCTGTAACCGTTATGACGTATGCTATAATGTCATATAACCAATCAATTCACTCTACCACGGGTCTCACTCCCTTTGAAGTGGTATTCGGACATACGGACTCATCTAGTAATTTTGCAGTAGATTTTGATAAAAGTTATACGCAACAATTAGTTACAGAATACGCAAAGAGATCAAAATACTTGTATAATTATTTAACCGACAAAATGGTTAAAATCAAAGAAAATATAAGACAAAAGCGTGGTGGAGAAAATAAATTCGATATTAAAATTGGTGATAGCATTTTAATTAAAGGCGTTAACACTCGACGCAGCAAAGATAAACCACGTTACCAAAAAGCTAAAGTAACAAGTAATATTCAGCGTAATACAGTCGCGGTACAGACCAATCAGAGACAAACTAAGGTTCCAATTAAAGACATAAGGCGCCCTCCACAGGCTCGTCCTCCTGATAGTGGCTCAGGCAGCCCTGACCCAGGGCCTTCATCCACAGAGTATTCCTCCTGTCAAGCAAGGCCAAGCAGGTCTTATCTTATTTGACTGGAACCTAGATTTAGAATTAAAATATAAAAAATTTAGATTAGGATATTCTAAAAATAAGTACTTATAAATTAGTAAGTATATGAAAGATAAGTTAGACACATTGAATATTATAATGAATGTTACAATTGAGCAACTTAATCAATTGATTCCTACTACAAGAATCAAAAGAGGTTTACCTAATCCCCTTGGCTCTATCATTAAAGTAATAACTAGTAATCTGGATGACGACGACGCAATCAAGTGTGACAAATTAATTTTTAATATACAATCAAAACATAAAAGGCAAACAAATAACATTTATTATATCAATTCCAACCATCCAACGGAGTATAGTTTATAATTAGTATCAATTACACCTATTTCCCATGTATAACCCTGAACAAACCTTATATTCCTAATCATTCCCAAATTTCCCTATACTCTTGCGAAAGGGTTGAAAATATGTATTACCGCTCTCCCAGCCATGCAGGGAAATCGACGACGGAAAGTTTATTTGTTACAAGACAGATGTCTTCCCGCTGAAAACGCACATGCATCGCGGACTTCATGAAATATTCCATTGAAATTTCAACGTGTCTTCCCTAGCCAGTGAAATTCTCCAAGGTGAAAATCAAACCTACACAGCCGGACACTTGGATCCTATGTTCTGGCGTTCACCCATTATCGATGGAGTATTGCAAGAATGACATAAACCAGCACAATATTCTCTGCACCTATATCCTAATAAATAGACGATATAAGCATACTAGCAGCTCAGGTGGCAGTCCATATCACGCCGAACGTGTAATCTGCCCAGCATTGCGATACCAACCAGCCTACAAGGAAAACCTCTGAAGAACTTAGACGAAATAGACTGAAAAGTTACAGTTAATGACGCATTCTCTGAAAAGTGAAAAGTGTAGTGTACAGTGATAAAAGCGAAACGCACTTTGTGAATAATCATAGTATTAGTGTAGGAACTCTAATCATTTACATATTAATTTTAATTACTTTAAAACTGTATTTCTTGTTAGATTTAAGGGTAATATATTTTATATTTGTAATATAAATCAAAACCATCATTCTCAGATTTCAAATGATGATTTTGAACTTATGGAGGGAGGAGTTATGCATACCAGGCATCAGTTCCCACAGGATTAATCCTCACTCAACACTCTGTTTCTAACACCTTTAAGTAGCCATGTCATCGATTCCACTTAATGCATATTTCTTTCAATAAATATTTCTAACACTTAAGTTAATGCTTATCTGAGCTAGTCTCGTGGGAACTTCCAGAAATATGTCGTCATTGTTTAGGTTATATATACCAATAGTTCGTAAGCCAGGACATTCCGTTTGCATCGCTCAAACTGAGCACATCTCCCAATTATTGTAATAATTGTAATTAAAGTTTATTTCAAACAAAATCACTGCCGTTCATATTTGACTAAGTTGCAGTAGTGGTGTTCTATAATATGAATACAGGAGTTATTTTTAACTTACCAGGCAGATTTAAAGTTGGTACCGCCAATGCATTTTGACGCTTATTACGATTCTTATGTTCATCAGAAAAATTAATGTCACAAACTCTCTTTTTCTTGTAGAGTTCATAATCTGATGTAGTTTCCAACTTCCCTCCAAGCAGACTTTTTTTTTTTTTTTTTTTTTTTTGTTTCCGGGGTGGAAAATCCTCATGGATGTCCGCCGCCCTGGGGCGGGCGACGGGGTCTGTCAGACTCTTACTGACTAAAAACCACCCCGGTGTTCCATCTCACACCTACGCCGGGGGTCGCGGGAACGTACGATCCTTCCGCAACCCCCGGCTGGTGCCCCCGCAATTGCGGGCCCCCTCCAAGTAGACTAACCCAAGCTTGAAAACGCTCAGGGAATTTGGCAGGATTTGGCATTACATGCAACACAACACCTGGAAACAAATAGGACAAATATTTACTTTCATTTTTAACTTCAGTTTCAGTCAGTCAGGCGCAAAAAAAAACTTATACTTGTTTTATACAAAAAGATTTTGTCAAAAAGAGATCAACTGAAAGAATTATATATATATGCATTAGATAGTCCATTTATAGAGGAGGGCTATAAACTATATATCATCACACTACTACTCCAGGGAGCGGAGCAGTAATCATAAATATCAGGGCTCTGGGGCAATCGGGCTGCTCCGCTCCCTGATGGTGATGATATATTTGTGTAGTCAAATTAGACGCGGGTGAAACCGCGAGGCACAGCTAGTATATGATAATAATATTATGTTTGAAAGTATCCACCCCTAAGACGACCCACTGACCGGATATGGTTGTATCATTTCTGGAGTGAGGAGACCAGGAACTACCTCTGGACTGCCTCTCTGAACAGTTTCTTCTGTTCCAGGAGATACCATCTGTGGCATATGTGGAGCTACTATGGGCTGATCAATACCAGGTGCAGGGCTTTCAAGTATACTAGAACTGCCTCTCTGATCAGTTTCCTCTGGTGCGAGAGATGTAGTTTGTGGCACATATAAACCAGTGATAGCATTTGCTATCATGGGCCCCTCATTTCCGGCAGATATGTCAGGTTGAGGACGATTCGTGACTTTTGCACATTGGAAATCATCGTCCGTAAATGCATTACTGTTAAATGGGTATATTCCTGGTCGTGTAAAGCCTGATAATATATTTTTAGGCGTATGAGATGCATTGTATGCTGGAGTCACAATGGCTGACAGATCATGTATCGTTATAGTTCTACCAGGATGTTCGAGCAACCAATTATTTTGTGCTACTGAAATTTTTTGTTTAAATGGACCATTGACGGCAACATCTAAGGGTTGCATCTGGTGTGTGCAATGGGGAGGGAATGTGACAACAACAATACCATTATCTCGACAGTAATTAATTGCATCTAACGTACAGTGGCTTTCATGGTTGTCAAATAATAAAAGTATTCCGTCATCTTTGCTACATCTTGTGAATTTTTTTAAGTGTTGCAGTACCTTAAGAAATAAAGGGCCGGTCGTCCATCCGCTCATTGGGCTATTTGCATAACCAACGCTTCCTGGTGGTGTACCATTAATCATAGCTTCATGAAATCGTGCCCTTGGAAATATGAAAACAGGTGGAACGGTATTACCTGTTGCATTAATAATAATAATAATAATGCTTTATTGAAAACAAAGTAAGTACACAGTTACATAAGCGCCCTGCCTCCTGAACTAGGTTGTTAGCCTGTATCTCAGAAGACAGTTCCCTTCCAGTTAATATAATTACTAGACCCTTACAGCGTTCTCAAGTAGTTGAAACTACACACAAAAAAAAAGTTAATTTTTAAATAAAATAAAAATAAACTAAAAATTATACAGTACAAGGTTAATTTAACTGATTGCATTGATGGCATTGACTATGGCGCACATTGTTATAAGCTGGCCTCTCTCTGCTGACACACATTGACCTACCTGTTTGATACCGGTGTGTGCAATCTCGTTAGGTGCTTGCACCACCGTCATGATATTGGTCTCATCCAAATTAAAAATTCGGTCTGGAGTAAAGTGGGCAGCTGCAGAGCCCTTTCGTAATTATCGTAAAACATTGACACATTATATTTATTGAAACTTGTGGATCTTGAAAGACTCGTGTTCTCAGGCTTTTTTTTTTTTTTTGGATGGGAAATCATCTAATGACTCCTCTCGCTCTGGGTGGAGCGGAAGGGAGTGTCAGACTCTTACTGACTAAAACCCACCCGTGTTCCTTTCTTAGCCCTTTATGTCCCGGGGCAGCGGTAACCCTTTCGGACGATCCCGCTACCCCGGCAGGCTTCGGCCCTGGCGGGCCCCTTCCTTAATGCTGACATCTCTTTGAGGCGCGCGTGGAACACATACGCGCCGTCCGGCACGGGCCTGGTCCTGATCGGACGGAGAGTTACCCATTACTCTCCGTCCGCAGGTCCGCGCCTACGGTGGCCGGGAGTCGTCACGCGGCTCCCGACGCCCGTAGCGTCTCCCGCGGCGGCTGAGGCGTGAGGCTCTCTCCCTGAGCCGTCCCGCCACCTCCTTCGCTAGCATGACTGCTTCGCAGAAGGAGGTGACTGCCTCCCACTCCCTCTCGCCCCGGACCATGGCTTGAACCAGGGCTGGACGCGAGAGGTCGCCGCCGTTGCCGATCGCCTCTACGAGGACATGGCGGTGCTCCGCCCAAGCGGGGCAGACCTCCACCGTATGCTCCACCGTATCCTCTGGGCGATCCTCGCAATGGTGACACCCGGGCGTCTCCTCCCGCCTGATGATGTGCAGGAACCTCCCGAAACATCCGTGTCCGGTGAGGACCTGCGTCAGGCGGTATGTGAGAACGCCGTGACGCCTCTCTAGCCACTCCTCAAAGAGGGGTCTTTCGCAAAGATAAGCTTTTGTGCCTCTTCATAAATCGTTTCATCCACTCTATGCCTGCCAGTTTGTTTTCAGCCCATTTTGCAGGGCATTTATTAAGAGCTGTTGCATATTCAAAAGCTAATGATCTTGCACTTTTATAGGTAAGGCCATAGTTTATTTTTGATCTTGTCAAGAGGTAATTTTGAAGCATTTTTTCCTCGTCATTGGTAAATACCTGAGCAACAGTGTATTTACTTGAAAATAGTTCACTTCTTGGAGCTATGTTTTCTGTATATTTTTTAACTCGATAGAAGAGTGTACTCGGCGTCAGTCCATATGCATCTGCAGCTCTTCTAAGTTTCATAGTTCCGTTGATGACGCATAAAACAGCATTTTGGACATCATCTTCATTAATTGTACTTTCCCGCTTCTTTTTGTATGTTCTAACCATTCTATAATTAATAATGAATTACAATTAGTGATGCATATAATTACAATTAAGTAGTATATTTAGAATACATGTATTAGAAAACATTTGATGTTTGCATTTAAGCCGGGGGCACATTTGAACGTCCCGTTCAAATCAGCCCCGTTTGTTTTGATGAAATCTGCCCCATGGTGACTTCTAAGATACAATATTACAAAAAAAAATAATGTGAAATAACTGGCAAGCAAAAACTATAAGGTGGACTGAAAAGTAATAAGTACTGCATAATTTTGTGAAAGAAATAGTTGGAAACCTTTACTCACGTGATTGTAAATCCCTTACAACATTTATTTTTATTTTTTACTTTGCCGGTAGAAATACGACGACAGGTTATAACTCTTTTTGACAACGAAAAATGCGCGCTTTGTGACTTGACGTTTGTCACAGCCAGTGTTGCCAATATTAAAATGGAGTTGCGGTATAAATTAACATAAAGGTGCGTTCAGAAATCAACATGTTCAAATCTGCCTCTGTGCTAAGGTGCCTCCTTCTCCCCTACTCGTAATACATTATGTAATTATTCTTATGTGCGATGTTATATGCATAAATTTACTGCATCTCCAGCATTCTATGCGAATTTTGATGATTCTTCTAGTCGGTGTCTTCAATTCTTCAGTGCACTAGTCTTATTTGAATTTGTGTGAAGTAGGTACAGACGCCAGCACATCAACCTACCCCTAACTGTCAAATTTTCCCAATCAACATTGAACCTTATGCTTTAGCGATAAAGTTGAAAATCTATTACAGAAATCTGACAGATTGTAGTAGGTTGATGTGCTGCCAGTCTGTACAACTAAAAAGTGAAAAATAAAAACTTTTTTACAAAAAAAAAACAACCGACTTAAAAAACGGTTGTTTTTTGACACCCTTTCTTCGGCACAACTACCTACCATATTTATTAAAAAAAACTGTCAAGTTGACAGCTGTCTTCTGTCGGCTTCAACCACTGTTGCACTAGTGTTTACATTCTCTTTGCACTGTTGTTTCACATTTGTTTCGTTTCGAATATTTATAAATAAGTAATTCAATCTGAATTCAATAATAATCCGTACCTACCCCGAAACGCAGAAACGACGGAATGATAAAATGTGAATGACATTTGCGAAAATGTCAGCTCGAGTGTCAACCAAATGTAACGCAATTGTACATGTAAAGTTGCCACTTAATTGTGTTACAGGTAGGTACTATCGGCCAAACTTAAGCATGCTCACTTAAGAAAATATTCCTGCGGAAGCGCAGCTAGTGACCGGCCCCGCCCCTTCCTTATTCCACCCAATTAGAGACAAGTAAGTGCAGTGTGTGCGTGCGGCAAAAAGTAACAACAATCGTCAGACGTCAATCAGTGCCAATTTGCATCATAGATTAACATACTCTAATATAGATAGGCAACTTCGGCTTCGCTCGAGGTCGCGAAAGTGCTGCCATGTAGTGGTTGCTTCATGAACTAAAGCTACTGCACTACATACACACATATATAGGAATAAAGTGCAGCCGTACTTAGGGTACCCAGCTTCTAGAGTTATTAATTTGTTATATTCCATTATTTTAATTTTGTGTTTTCAGGGTAACACAAATCTTGAAAACAATGCATGACATTTTTCTTAAAGATAAAAAAAATAACCAGTATGTTGTGATATTATTTTTTATTTCGGGTCTTATGAGTTACATAATAATTATGAGCTGCCACTTTCATTTCATCACTTTCATCCCAAAACTTGGTTTTTCCAGATATCAACTGGTTCACGTCTTTACACCAATTGTTCAAAAAGAACAAAATTATTTTTTTTAGCATATATTTTATTGATGAATTTCTATGAAGGTCACATGTAATGAAATTGTAGTTGATATTTATTGATAAAACTAGTTCCAAATATGCGTTTATATTTTTACTGTGACATTTTGTCTTTAAAACTTCTGTAACTATATTCTCTGAAATAAAAAAAAATGAAAATGCTTCACGACTTGGGTAAGAAAGCCAAGTTTTTGTGCTATCATACTCTTTAATTTTAATATATTTATGATAGTCTTGTATTTCTTCTGACTCGAAATCATGTCTGCAGGTTTGACAATCCTTATAAATATATTTTTTTAAAAGATATATGAGCCACCCGCTACAGTACGCTACTGCTGCACATTTTTCTTTGTTTTCGGGATTTGATAACAAATTTTCTACATCTGCGTCCTTTATGCACAAGTGCTCCTCAGCTATTTCAAAATTAGCATTGCTTGTTTCTGGTTGGGGCTAGTTTTCAGTTAAATTTTTTTTTAATGAATGCAATAGTTCAAAATTGTCTTCTTCACAATTTGCCCCAACCGATTTGTATGATGTTATATTACATATCAGTAATGATTTGTATGCGTTAATAAAAGCATGAGCACTTGGCATATTATTGCGAAGACCATGTGCTCTTATTGCCCCAAAGAAATTTTCTAAGGGGTCTTGATTAATATGGCGCAGCAGTATCGATTTCAAACCTGCAGAATGCAAATCCTTTGTCAAAGCAAGAAAAGCTTCAATACTTTTTACCCAACTCGTTAAAGACGGCACAGTTGCTCTGTTACCAGTTTTAGTGATGAAAGTCATGGATTTCAATATCGGTAAACTTTTATACCACAATTTGTGATGTGGAGATTGCCGAGTTACAGCACATCTATAAATTTTTCCTAAGTCAGGTTTATGGAAATTGCCATTGACAGAATCGAACAATTTGTCAATGAATAGGATGAGATCGGCTGTGTCCACACTTTTTTTCGGGAGTCTCCCTTCATCTGAAAAGAAAAAAGTTTTTAATTAACTTTCATTGTTATTTTATGCATCAAAAATGAAAGATTCACTAACTACTTGGCCAGACTAAGGTTTAACGTCGTTACATAACGCGTTAATGAACATTAATCACTAACACTGAGCCTACTACTGAAGCTACTAATTAATATTGTTTTAAGGAAGCAGCTACAAAGAAAATATTTTTTGGAAATTCCATCTCCCAAAACCTATGTTTAGTATTCCCAGCCGATAAGGCTGATAAAGGTTAAAACCAAAAAAATTATGTCAAATGTACTGTTAGTAAAAATGTTCAATGATAAAACAAACCTGCCAAGTATCCCATAGTCAGGCCAACGGTGTTGCTAAACACTTGTGTGCAGTGTTTGACTCTCATTTTCGGGATAAGTTGTGGATAGACATGCTCAGCTGTTAACTTTGTCATAAGCTTAACCCCTCTGTACTTTGGTCCTCGTTTATACAATGCTTCTATGTGTGACCATGAAGCTAACTTTATTTTACCATCTTCTTTAAACTGTAAATCTTTCGTCAGTAGGTTATTTCTAACGCCCTTCATGAGATGAGGTGGGTCATAAATTGGGTAAATTTTTTTTGAATCTATCTCAAAAAATCCTCCAGGATAATTTTTGCCACATCTTAAATAATTACCTTCAGTTGCCTTCATCAAAAGGTTAAGTGCTGCCATATTGGTTGCACCTTGGTCACATACTGTTGCAACCACGTTTAACCCAATGTCATTCAAATAAATAATAATATTTTTTAATTGCTTGCTTAAATCTGCCGTTTTACTGCTTCCTTTACAAAATGAAAATGAGATAGGTTTTTTGTATTTCTTACAAATACCCCTTATCATAAAAACACACACATGGTCACAGAATATCTTCGATCTCTCTTCTCCATTATCAATAAAACCGTGGATAATGTCATTGGTCTTGTCATAAGATAAATTAGGTGCTATGGCCATTTCGTCAAAAATCAGACAGCAATACTTGTGACGGGCGGGCATTTTTTCTACTTTTTTTTTTAAATGTTGAAATATTATTTCGTTGATTCCTGGCTGTAGATTTATTTTGCAAAGCAATTTCTCTAGAGTTTTTCGCTTGGGAAGTATGCACATTTGACCAAGTATTCGGTATGCTCTAGGGGAAGGCTTGTATAAAGATAAACAGAGAACTTTCTCATCTAGAGTAAAACGTCTCCCTGCAGGTTTCTTTGCAAACTGCTTGATCTGCATTGCGAAAAATGTCTGAGCTGCTGGTGTCATTTTTTCTTTCACCATTTGATAAGCAGAAGATTTCATAATTTTTTCTGCCATCATCATTTGCATTCTTAGCTTTTTGTTTGTATTGCGAGCTTTGCGCAATTTTGCTTTTACTTCAGATATTACGTCTTTCAGCTTCTTTTCTGTTGCAGTCAAAGGCATGGAAATCTTATAATAACCTGAAAAAATAAAAACAAAATTAAACATTGGGTATTATTTAGAATATAATTATTATAATATAGAATATTTATTGTTAATATTCTAAAATAAATATTCTATAGGGGCCCGTGGCTAAATAATAACAGCCGCACAGGTCGATCGATCAGGTTAAGCTACGCTTGCCGCGGTTGGTCTGTGGATGGATAACCATCTTTACATACCGAAACCACTCCGTGCCTCGGAAAGCACGTTAAGCCGTTGGCCCCGGTTGTCATTCGTGGACTTTTGACAGTCGTTAAGGGTAGTCAGAAGCCCGAAAGTCTGATAATCATTCTTACCAAAGGGTATCGTATTACTCAGTAACTGGGTCGTGGAGGTCAGATAGGCAGTCGCTCCATGTAAAATACTGGTATTCAGCTGCATCTGGTTAGACTGGAAGCCGACCCCAACATAGTTGGGAAAAGGCTAGGCAGATGATGATTATAGAATACTAGCCGCGCCCCGCGGTTTCATCAGCATAAGTGTCGATCTTGTAGGAATATCGGGATATAAACAATCCTATGTCTCGGGAACCAAACTATCTTTATGCCAAATTTCATCTAAATCGGTTCAGCCGTTTAAGCGTGAAGAGGTAACAGACAGACAGACACACTTTCGCATTTATAATATTAAGTATGGATTTATTTTGAACGCCACTAATTGTTCACAAGTCTTACCTACAGCAATATTCATTACTTATAGTATTTAATAATTATATTGCTTTTTATTTACCTGGATTCGAAGATATGTCTGTGTCCATTTGAACTGGTCTGGTAGAGATGGCCGTCTCCATTTGAAGTAAAGTAGATGGCATTTCACTATTCATTACTGTAATCACACAAGAAAAACAAAATTAAACATTGTATTGTGTGTAGATTACCAACTGCAACAAATCTATCAGCAAAACTGGTATCTTTGGCCAACTGTATAATATTTACCTGCAGCCTAATTGCGTAACACATTTTCGACAAACGATTCTGATCAGTGGCCTTAAATTGCATCAGAATTGCAATCAATTTATGATTTTCGAATTGCGTAACTCTACTTTAATGTTAAACCAATCGAGTTGATTTGGAACGTTAAAGAGTGAACGACATCCTAAGAAAAACTGGGCAAACGTCAATATTTCGTATTGTGTAACCAAAATGACAAGCGATTATCTGCTTGAAACGTCAAATGAAACCAACTATAAATTGGTTTGAAACGGAAGGCGACCTTACTCGTTGGAATCATTTTCCGTTCTACATATTTTAGGATATAAACGCGTAATCTCCATAATTATTTCGAAAAAATGTAAGTGGTAGTCTTCCTGATAAATTGTGGATGCGATTTTGTGTAAAACCTCAATGCTTCAATATCAGTGGTACCTATTTTAAAAATCGAGCCGGTGATGTGAATTTATTAAAATATTTGTAAAAGTTTTCTTCTGTTACAAGTGCTTACCATCTAAATTAAAGATACATATTATGATATTTCAGAAACGAGGCATATTGGTGGCATTTTAACGAAATACTAATTCGTACCTCGTAGGTACCATAACAAACGTTAACTTATGCCAGAAGCTTAGCAACACAGTATGGCTTTTACTTCATTGGAAACGCAATCAGTAAAGAGGAAGAATAAAAAGCACACTTTGAAGCAATAGAAATCAATGGGTTATGTACCTAAGGACGTCGACGAACATACACACCATACATAGACCTACTTATATCCACATCATTGTCTGTTCAAGGTAATGTCAGTATTATTTACTTTTTATGTGTTGAACATTGAATGTGCCCATCACAGATATAACCACCTTTGTATCTTATATGTTGTTTGCTATGCACAGCAACAATCTATCTCTATAGGTAACTATCTATAATATTGATAGCTTGATAGCAAAGTAAATTGGAAGTCACTTAAAGAGCAAGTTTTCAAAATACTTAGAGCTCTTATGCTCTAAGGAACACTGTCAGTCAGCCTGCACTACTATCTGCCTGTCATGGAGATGTTGCTTCAATCATACACTACGGCATCATATTCTGGGGCAAGTCTGTGGAAAAAGTGTGCTTCTAGAGCTCGAAAATGTATTAGATTGATGTGCAATATACCAAGTGGATTCATGCAGACCACATTTTACAAATTAAAAAATATGAACTCTCCATAGTAAACTGTTAATGTTCATAAAATCAAATCCAAACTTATTCGAATTTTGCACTAGGGCCAGACACGAAAGACAAGCTGTGCACCATAGCCAGTAAAACAAAACTTTTGCACCAAAGCATGTTTTGTATAGTCCCACATATCTTTAATAATCTTCCACCTTTTCTCAGACCTATGAGCGATATACAGGGTTATTGGAAAAACATCAACAACCTCTTAAGAGGTCATTGCACTCCTTTAAGTTTGGGACCAAACCTGAAATCGCGAAAAAAAATCAGCTGTTCCCTACATTTTGAGGAGTTATACGAAAAGTTGTTCATAATAATGATAAGTGCAATGACCTCTTAAGAGGTTGTTAATGTTTTTCCAATAACCCTGTATATAAATACCTTAAAAAAAACTACACAAATTATTAATAAGTAAAATGTTATTATGTAATTACTCTAAGAGAATTTCTAAATGACAATACATTGAATCATACTATTTTGTAACAGGACTAATTTGTAATTTGACATAAATACTTATTATACTAATTTAATCTAAATCAATGGCATGACAATTTGATGTACTGTATTTTAACTATGTACCGAACATATATGAATTTTGTATGCCTCAATGGCGGGACATAGCAGACTTACCTGTAACTAACACATCTTATGAACCTACAATCCACAATAAATTATTTGAATTTTAAAAACAAATGTTACACTCATATTGTTTGTTAGGTAGCTAACTGGTGAATACACAGTATAGATACCTAAGGCACCTTAATAAGGCTTCCTAAAAGGCGAGGGGATGAATATTTACTCAGCAAATTTACAACAAACTAAATTAAAGAAAGTAGGTAGGCAACTGAAAATATATCTATGTTTTCAATTACCTATTGTTAATATTATTAGTAAGAATAATTATCCAAGTCAATTATTCAATTTAAAATGCCTATGTAGTAGAAATGTATGTAATATGTATGTAATGTAATAGCACAGACATATAAAGCTTTATACATCTGTGTGTAATAGCTAAATATATATATACTAAATATATAGGCCCATCCTCGTTTTTATCTATTACCTAATAATTAAAATTAATTTATTATAAAGTATCTTTGTGTGGGTACTTTTTAGTCAAGTATAGGTACTTCCTCCATCAATAGAATTGTAGGCACCTAACTGTTGTTTATAGCAGTATATAGCTGTTCTAATAATATGTTCATAGATTTTGCATTGAAGTGTTTAAGGGGAGAGGCCTTTGTGGATGGTTGTAATATTATAGTGAGGATTTACTTAAATTCTTTTTTTTTATCTTTCAGTTGTCAGACTCAACCACATTATTCAAGAAGAAAAATACTTTCTCTCACAGCAAGCATTACAAAGCAGTATAATTATAAATTATCCATGATGACTTTCAAGAGAAGACTTCGGATGCCAAATTCAACCAATCCATACAACATATTCGTTCCAATTTATTCTTGCCGCATGTCCAAATTTTTCATGTTAAATGTGAAGAAATACTATTGTCAGTTAAGGTTGTAATAATATTTAAATAAAACCACTTTTTTTTGTTTACCATATATTATGTCTTTCTATTTACCTACACCCAATGAATGACAGTTAATTTAGCTAAACACCACTATTTTCTAATTAGTATCACTATAATAATCACTAATTGTCTTTATAAAAAAAAAGGTTTCTTTCTATTTACCTATACCCAGTGAATGACAGTTAATTTAGCTAAACACCACTATTTTCTAATTAGTATCACTATAATAATCACTTGTCTTTATTAAAAAAAAAGGTTAAGTAAGTATTCAATTTATTCTTACATTTTTCATAACAAGTTATTTTTATTTGTACCTTTACAGTTCATAATTAAAACATTTTATATTAAAGCTTACACTGTTATCAATTTACACCATAGATACATATGTTTATATCCTTGTCTTGCAAGACTGAAGATTCAACAGTTTTCTAAAATACAATGATTAGCTTTTCTTAACAATCTTGAGTTAAACTGAAGTAGTTGCTGAGCAGCAGTAGCAGTGGCCGAAGCGAACAGTAATGGGCAACGTCAATCATGCTCCCTTCCATGTCTTCGTAGGTGAAACACCCCGAGAATTATCCTGCAGTGTTAAAACAAAATCAAATTATTTTCTACTCAAATAAAGTACTTAAACTATGTCGTAATGTGGCAAACTAGGCATATCAACTAGTCCTTCATCAGCCCATGGCTGAACAAAAGCCATAGGCCTTGTCATGTTGTGCATTGTTTAATTTCTTCTTTGTTTAGGGCCAGTTTTTCAGTTTCCAAACATTTTTATTTAACATAACACTAAATTTGAATGGTAAACATTAGTTATGGATACATAAAATATATGATGATAAATATATCATAATAATTATTATGTGGGTTGCTGCTTGATCCTTAATTGTGTCAAACAGCTTACCTTTAATTATTAATACGGCAGATAGGTTTTCCATTCTTTGTAAGAAAATCCATTGTTTGTCAACTAGATTGATGTTAGTAGGGCAGTGGTCCATTCTTGTATTTTCAGCTCTTAGCACCGTCTGCAAAAATATTATGATTAATGTTTTGTACTTAGTTGTTATTTGATTAATGGTTATTATAATTTGTTTCAATAAATACTTATGTACAAACATCAATATTAATAATTTCAGTTGTTACAATGGAGGTTAACGGACATACTGTGATAATTATTCTAACCACAACAAATAGCTAACTAAGCTAAGCTAAATAAGTTACTTATCTATACAACAAAGGAATGATTGTCAGTATGATGTGTATGATACAAACAACATTTGACATCCAAAATGCCTTTAATGTGCCTATTTGAAATAAATGATTTGGCTTTGACAAAATTTTCCTAAATATACTGGGTTACTTACTTGTAGTGATGAAGATATTGACTTTTCGCTATTTGAGCAAAACAGCCTGTCTTAGCGCAGCCAGCGATAGCTCCCATAGAGTGAGAAAGTAAGGACACTTTGTCCCAGTTGAAGTGCTCTTTTTATATACAAAATCATCCTCGCCCTCGGTCAGTCCCATTTGTTGTAAGTCATAACTGAAAATTAAAAACATATTGAAATCCTCGTACGGTTAAGCTTTATTTTGAATTCTCAAAGATCTCGAATTAAGTTGTTATAACTATTATGTGTAGGTACGTGGGGCAGTTATCATTAAATTATTGGTCAGTGGGTCGGGTGTGGTCGTCGCGAAAGGTAAGACCCCCAAGTTTAATCATAATTGTGTATGTATACCGGAAGTCGTACGACGAAAACCCATGTCCAGGGAGGTCCAAAGCTAATATAGGTCTATCTTTGATGATCATCGGTATCAAAGATAAGTACCTACACGAACTACAATAATCTAATGAGATACGAACAACTTTTTCGTAAATATATTAGGTTAGGTAGGTACTTACTTGTAGGATTATATTGACTTAGACAGACTTAGGTTCTTTTCGCTATCGAGCAAAACAGCCTAAGTCTTGGTGCAGCCGCCAGCGAAAACCTTCTTGTCCTGTATCAGAGAATTTTGCAAACGTATTCCTTCTACAGCAAACCACAATAAATTTTTTCCGAACTATTTAACATAGGCCCATGTTTCTGTATGAGAATAGTAAATATAATTTTGTATGTTAAAAAACATAAAACAACTACTTATTAATTGAAACAATATTTAAGGTAAAACCAAACAAAGATTATTATGGTTTAAAAGTTTCCTATTTTCATATTAACTTTTGTTTTTTTATATTACTCAGTGTCAGTGTTGCCAAATTTTCTCCCGAGTCCACTAGAAGTCGCAATTTTTTAAAACTATTCTTATTCTTATTACCGATGTTCGATCGCCGTTTTGGAGGTCCATTTTAAGATTTGAGAATTAACACAATATAAGTTATTCACAGTATTTTTTAGATCATCATACAATAATATCATAAAATAGTTTACTCAAGAAGTTAATGAAGATGTTTGTTAGATATTGTTTTCTTATCCCGGAAGAATGTTGCCGTGGGATTTTTTTCGAAATTACTTTGTTTCTCGATCTCCTTCTCCACGCAACTCAGCGTACAGACGCCAGCACATCAACCTACTACAATCTGTCAGATTTCTGTAATAGATTTTCAACTTTATCAATTCAATTCAATTCTTCAATTCAATTCTATTTATTCAGTAACAATTCACATTGCATATCGCTAAAGCATAAGGTTCAATGTTGATTGGGAAAATTTGACAGTTAGGTGTAGGTTGATGTGCTGGCGTCTGTACATATCCACAGTGGTTTCCGCAATTGAAAGAAATAAATCGTAAAACGTCAGTAGTTTTATGATTTATTTCTCACTTTCACAGTGTTTAAATAAAAAATAAAACATGCCATTATCTTGTTATTATTCGAGTCAAAGTTTAAGTAGTTGATTGTATTGTTTTCTACAAATTGAGTTAGTCTAACCACTAGACAAAACCACCAGCCACTAAAAGCAAAATTTTGTCCCCACCCCTGTGTCCAAACCCCAAGTTTAGTGGAAATCCCACTAACTTGACAACTCTGCTTTTTTACGATTTTATCGTTGGCCACAGATAACTAAAACGTGAAAAATAAAACGTTTCCTTGCGTATTTCAATTATGGTAGTTTTTGGTAGAAGTGTATTATAAAATTGGTTTTTCATTTTTCGGCCCTCATTGTACATTTTTATTTATAAGCAGTAGTAGACCATCAGTTGTAATCAATACAAAATGTAATTATAGCAAAATTATTCAGAAGCGAATAGTTCATATATGATGAAACGAAACGCGTTCACGAAACAAATAATGCCCGGTATTTGGTACCCCTCTATACAATTTGCCTCAGTTTGTATCAGATAAAGTTCTACAATTCCGAATATAAATATTGATTGCTACTGCAGTTTGCTTAAATTCGGAATGGCTTTAACAATCAAAATATGTTACGCAATTAGGCTGCTGGTCTGGAAGATATATCTATGTCCATTTGAACTGGTCTGGTAGAGGAGGCTGTCTTTATTTGAACTGAAGTAGATGGCAGTTCAATATTCATGACTGTAAGAACATAATAAACACAAATTTAAATATTGGGTTATTTATTAATTATAAAAAATCGGTCAAGTGCGAGTCGGACTCGCACACGAAAGGTTCCGTACCACCGTAAAATATTTAACACTATACACCGTGTTCCCGATGATATACATAAACTTCGACCTGATGTTCAGACCATGGAAATAAGCATTTTTCATAATGGACACATTAATGAATTCTTATTTTTTTTATAATAGCGTGACGAACACGGTGTATATTAAAAAAAAACGGTCAAGTGCGTGTTAGACCACGCACAATGAAGGGTTCCGTAGTTGGGATGAATTTACCTCAAGAACAAACTTAACGCTGTAGTTGAAAAACATGTTCTCCCATACATTCCAACTGCAATGTATGTTTGTATGCACAATATTGAGAGATTTACCATGTCATTTTAAGACCGTAGACTTCTTATAAGTTTTCCTGGAATCTATAGGTATAGAACTATTTTCTGTATTTTTTACCTATTACGGTTCATGAGATACAGCCCGCTGACAGACAGACAGCGGAGGCTTAGTGATAGGGTTCCGTTTGGCACCCTTCAGGTACGGAACCCTAAAAACTGCCGATAGAAGCAAAAACTTAAAACTTTGAAATAACAATGTTTTTTTTTTAATTTTCAAATTAATTACCTACCTTCCTATCTATACTTTCACTGCTAGCCAAGCGCAACACGTCATACTCACAGATACAGTTAACATTAGCATGTCGGTGACGGTGACGCGAATATACAGGGTTATTTGTAAAACACCAATAACCTCTTAAAAGGTCATTGTACTCATCATTATGAACAACTTTTATTAAAGGACCAAACCTGAAATCGCGAAAAAAAAATCAGCTGTTCTCTACATTTATATTCTCATAACTCGTCAAAATGTAGGGAACACCTGATTTTTTTTTTTGCGATTTCAGGTTTGGTCCTTTAATAAAAGTTGTTCATAATGATGAGTACAATGACCTCTTAAGAGGTTATTGGTGTTTTACAAATAACCCTGTATAAGGTCCGCCGCGCTAAATTTGCCAAAGATGCAAACAACAATGGCCGCTCAAAATTCAATAAAATCGATATACAAGAACATTTATTATCAGTACACATACATACACATATATACATTGATTTTATTCAATTTCGAGTGGCAATTGTGGTTTACATCTTTGGCAAATTTGGCGTGGCCGGACTTTAGGTAAGTTTTAGCCCTACCAAAAATTGCTCAACGCGCCTAAACCTTTACATTTTACAAATAATAACAAGTCTTCTATTAATATTATAAAAACCCTCACAATAATTTGACTTAAATGGCCTTGATGCTTTCTATTATTATAAGTTTATGTAATGTATCATTTACCTGGCCTCGAAGATAAATCTGCGTCCATGGGAATGGGTCTGGTAGAGGAGGCTGTCGCCATTTGAATTGGAGTAGATGGCAGTTCAATATGCCTGCGCTCACAAACATGCACACCTGAAAATTTTATGGTGATATTTAATAGGGATGAACACCTTATCCATTTGGGATAAAAGGATTTATTCTTAGGAAGCCGTTATCATCATCAATCAAGTTTTACAGAACTTTGGGACTACTTTTATGAAGCCACAATTTCTAATAAAAAGACTGAATAACATTAATCTGCTAAAAAAACTTCTTCATGAAGTAAGTTTATATTTTTACATTGCTTAGTTTTGTATTTCACAAAACAAGACATGGTTAGATGGTTGGTTGGACCTTTACTTTTTTCCATCAATAAACACAGTATAGTTTTTAAAATTAACAAATTTTACCTGGAATTTCAAGTGTTGGAATTGCCAGTGCAGTTAGTTTCATATTTGGAAATATGTAAACATCTTCAAAATGTTTATGACACACTTTTCTGTTCTTATGTATGAATTCATTATCTTCTCCAATAATGTCACCTCCAATTTTCATAACCCAAGTGCGAAAACGTTCTATTTGAGCAGGATTGTTTGGATTTGGAAACCGGTGCAATGGCAATCCTAAAACATGATAATTAAAAACTTGTTACAAGATGTTCATGAACCATAAAAAAGAAAAGAATCTGAGTAGGTACTCAACTTGTATTTATTTAATACTTTAAGCACACAAATGTACAGAGGCGGACTTACTGCCATAGCCATCTTGGTTTGGTAAACAATAATGAGTGGTCTGGAGTCATACATATAATTTAATGCTCAAATTTAAAATTAAGTAGCGACTTTTCTGGATACTTAACATAATTATATTATATTATAGTTTTTTTTTTCGGGTAGGTGTAAAAAGAAGACATACGTACTCTAGTATTGTTTTTATATTTAAAATAGTAATTAATAGTATTTTCAATAGTTTTTTATATATTATCACTTTATAGCCTATACACAATGGGTACTCACGTTTGCAGCACGTTTATGTGACTTAAGCAATTATTTTACACCACCTGCCAGCTCATCACGTCATAATACTATATTCACTTCACCAAACACAAGTGGACAATTATTATTACAATGTCTCAATTTGATGAGATAATATCAGCACAGAAGACCCTAGAGGATAGCTTTACCCGGAAGATGAGTGAGTTGGAAGCGCAAATACAGTGTGCAGGACCGGCCAAGGATACCGTAGCGAGGGTAGCCGAAGAGTTTCGCACCTTCAGGGAGCTGATCTTCAGCATGCTGAGTCTGCTGAGAAGGCAGATCAGTGAGTGTGCTCGACAGGTTGACGGGTTGGAGACCAGGCATCGGCGGAAGGCACTCATTTTCCAGGGCATAGCAGAGGTTGATGGGGAAGTCAGCAGCGCAGTGATCCAGGAGGTGATAAGCGAGAAGCTGTCCCTTAAAACTATCACTGCATCCTCCATAAAAGCCTGCCACAGACTTGGCGTAGCCAAAAAGGATCACCATAGGCCCATCCTAGTCAAGTTCTCCAGCTATGACGACAGGTCTGCGGTATGGAGAGCGAAGACAGGTCTGAAGGGGTCATCTATCTCTGTCAAGGAGTTTTTGACTAAGACCCGACAATCCATCTTTGGGAAGGCGCGGCTTCACTTTTCTATGCGGTCGTGTTGGACTCAAGACGGTGTCATTGTTATTAAAGCCCCTGATGGCAGCAAACATAAGGTGACATCGTTTGAAGAACTGAGTCCGCTGCTGGTGAAGTATCCCCGGGTTCAAACGTCTGGAGATAGCCTGAAAAACAAGACGCGTTAGTTATGGTATCAATCTTCAATCATTTCACTTTAATATTTACGCATTAGACACCCATTAAGTATTTAGGATTTCCTTACCTTAAGAGTTTGCTATCTTCCACTGTTTGTTATTTTTTACTTTTGCCTTGTATTCTTGCATAGTAGGTACTAAATTATTTGTCTCTGTTCTCTTTCTCTTCGCAGGTCTCTGAGTTGACAATAATCATACTAGTAACGCATACTTTCGGATTTTTACCCTCAACTGGATTTATTTTTCACGTTTTGTTTTCATTTATCTTAAGTTTGCATGTTTCTAATGTCATTGTCAACTATTGTCATTGTCAATCAAAGTAAACGTCATAATCATAAATGAAATTTTTTACAAGTTTGGATACGTTCGCGGAAGATGTAATGTCTTTTGAATGCTTAATGGGTGCGTTCGGAATTATTAAAATTAGCTGAAGAATTCCTTTATCGCTACTACTTTGTAATTTGTATGTATGTAACTTTTCTTGTTTTTTTATCGTATTGTGTTCACTATCCTGTAATGATGATGTTAGCTGGCGGGTGGTGCAGAGATGCAAACGTTCTACCAGTATTTCGTGTAGGTTTATTTTTAGTATATTCGTATATTTATATTTATTTAGTATCTATATTTGTTTTTATTGTATTTATTTAAATTTGTATCCATGACAACATCTGATAGCGAATCTTTTTTCTCTGCTAACGAATCCACTGCCTCTTCTGGTGATGAGAGCTTTTGTTCTGTTACGGAAAGCCTTGGTGAACTTTTACGTCTAAGTTTCAGCCATAATCTTGGCCGGCTGTTTAACGTCTGTCATATAAATGCTCAAAGCATTCCAAGCCATTACAATGAGTTGTATGAAACTTTTTCGAACAACAACGTCCATGCCGTCCTGATTTCTGAAACTTGGCTAAAACCTGAACTTTTATCTACCTCTTACTCTCTCCCAGGATTCGTTCTTTTGCGGAATGACCGAGTCGGTAGGAGAGGGGGTGGTGTAGCTATATACCTTCGTGCTGATCTTCCTTTCAAAGTTCTCTCTACTTCTTCCTGTAATACTTCGGCTGAGTTTCTTTTTCTAGAGGTCTGTGTCAAAGGAGCTAAAACAGTTCTTGGTGTTGTGTATTGTCCCCCCGCACTTGATTACTTCACTGAGTTCGAATCGGTCCTAGAATCTTTAGGTTCGGAGTATGCACATCACATAGTCTTGGGGGATTTCAACACCAACCTCCTTGCCCACGACTCCCATCGATCCCGTAAACTTCTGCATCTGGTCGAGTCAGCTAGTCTGCATGTGCTGCCTCTCCAACCAACTCATCATAATACTGCCGGTGATGATACTTGGCTCGACTTGATCCTCACCTCAAATCCTTCCCTAGTCTCCTCACATGGTCAACTTGACGCTCCTGGTTTTTCCCATCACGACCTTATTTTCCTGTCTTATGTCCTTAAATCTCCTAAACCCAAACCTACGTTCCAGTACAGGCGTGCCTTTGCGCGGATGAATTGTGAGAAACTTGCACAAGATGCTTCTAATATTGACTGGGCACCCCTGGAGGAAGCCACTACAGTTGACGATAAAGTTACGATTTTTAATAATGTTGTAGTTAAGCTGTACGACACCCACGCTCCTATCAGGCGAGTCAAGCTAAAGCGCCCACCTGCGCCATGGATGAATGTGGGAGTCCGGATGGCGATGCGACGGAGGGACCGCGCGTTTCGGAAGTTTAAAAGGGATCGGTCGGATGATAATTGGACCCTCTTCAAAACTGCTCGCAATCGTTGTAATCAGATGATACGCAATGCTAAACGTCGCCACATTCTTGACAACATCACTTCTGCTTCTCCTGCTGATATCTGGAAATTCCTTGGAACTCTAGGTATCGGCAAATCGCGGCATTCAGATCTTCCTAAAGCATTTGGATTGGACGATCTAAATCGTCATTTCTCCACTGTTCCTTCCCTTGATAATCCAACCAAATGTCAAACCCTTGACTTCCTTGCTGGTCTGACGCGACCCAATATTACTCCCTTTGCCTTCACCCCAGTCGACCCGGGAGAGATCAAAACGATTATCCTGTCCATCAAATCCAAAGCTGTTGGTTGTGATAATATCAGTCGACACATGATCGTGACAGCGGTTGATCAGCTTCTTCCTGCAATTTCCCATATAGTTAACTTCTCCCTTTACTCCGGTGTTTTCCCTTCCCTGTGGCGGAAAGCCCATGTTCGACCACTACCTAAAATCCCTAATCCCACTCTTCTCAGTCACTTTCGTCCAATTTCCATCCTTCCCTTTTTATCCAAAGTACTCGAGGCCTGTGTACATAAACAATTCTCCAACTTCATTCACAGAAACTCCCTCATCAGTCCATTCCAATCCGGGTTCAGGCCTGGGCACAGTACTGTTTCTGCTCTCCTTAAAGTGACTGACGATATAAGGCGAGGAATGGAAGACACTAAAGTTACAGTTCTGGTGTTGATCGATTTTTCGAATGCTTTCAATACCGTCAGTCACGAAGTCCTTTTGTCCATCCTCTCCTATCGCATGGTCTCTCACGAGGTTCTGGAATGGTTTTCTTCCTATCTTCGGGGGCGTCAGCAATCAGTTCTCGCTGGTGACTCTAGCTCCAGCTGGTGTGATCTTGAAACTGGCGTCCCTCAAGGCGGCATTTTATCTCCACTTTTGTTCTCTATCTTTATAGATCTCATAACTTCGGAGCTTCAGTGTGCGTATCATCTTTACGCTGACGACTTACAGCTCTACTGTCAGGCAGGTGTTGACAGCTTATCCGGTGCGGTCGAGGAGCTAAATCGGGATTTACGAGCTGTCAAAAATTGGTCTGATCGCTTTGGTGTGGCGGTTAACCCAACCAAGTGTCAGGCTATCATTGTAGGGAGCCCCCATAGCTTGAGGAGGCTGAATGGTCTAACGGTGCCACCGGTTATCTTTGATGGCACAGTGATTCCGTTTAGCTCTGACGTCAAGGATCTGGGTTTGCATGTTGACACTTGCCTTGACTGGCGTAAGCAGGTCGCGATTGTGAGCAAGAAGATCACTGGAACGTTGCGGTCGCTCTATCGCTTGAAAAATATTCTCCCATCACACATTAAGGCATTGCTTGTACAGTCCCTTATCTTCCCCATAATTGACTATGGTGATGTGTGCTACTATGACCTGAATGCAGATCTCCTCAATAAACTTGACCGACTTCTTAATAACTGCATTCGATTCGTTTTCAATCTTCGCAAGTATGATCATGTGTCCGCACATCGATCACTTTTAAAGTGGTTACCCAACTAGCACACAAGCTGCTGAAATGACTTCTTTACAACCTGAATGTTCTATAATAGCTGTTCAAGGGGTTTACTATAATACTTAAGGAGTTCAGTAGCGTATTTAATAGTTCTTTAACAGGCATGTGGTACAATAGCCGTACAAGAGTAAATATAATCCCAATGAAGATACAAAGGTGTGTTAAAGAGTTATTGTACGAGCATTTAATATAAAGCAGAGTTATAAATACCTTTTAAAACACCGCAAGGTCTTATAGAGGGCTTTAATAGTTAAAAGTGTTTAAATGTAGTTATAAGCTTCCTTTAAAGCGCTTTAGGTTGTATATTGCATATTTATAAATGTTTAAGCTGTTAAATAGTACTTATTACTGCCTTTGAAACTCTATAGCTACAGCAGAGAAACATAATTCTATAGTGGCACGTAGGTCGTTATAGTGGTGAATTTTACAGCAACTGTATGGTAAATAGCTGGTTATGGCAAGAAAACCACGCATTATAAAGCTAAAAGCTCAAAAATTTCGTTTCTAGGGCCAATATAGCGGCTGAAGTGGGACAAAAGTGTTTTACTAATTTAATTGCTTTATTATGACTCCATTTTGTAAAAGATTATCGCGTGAATTTCTCATGCATTACCAAAAAACGTAAAAATTAAGAAAAAAACATGGTAGTGTTAAGAAAAAAAAGTTGAGGCAGGTGCTGCTACCTCAAATAATGTTATCAGTATTCAAAATACTAACAGTCAAGAGTGCATCGAAAATAAAGAGGGTTCCGTAGATTTATATTCTACGTCAAATGTAACCAGGAGCAGTGATGTAGCTGACAGTATTATTTATGACTTTCCAGAAGTTGAGGCCGAAGTCATTGCTGAGGAATCCAATAAATTTCGAAAATGGGCAGTTAAATTCAATATATCGCATGTCGCAATAAGAGATTTGTCAGAGATTTTAAATAATACAATTCCTAATATTTTGCCTAAAGATCCTCGCGCCATATTGCATACCGCTAGAAATGTAAATTTAAAACCGATTGCAGGCGATGGTGTTTATTGGCACAATGGGGTTAAGATTCCTCTCACAAAAATCGTACGTTCTTGGGCCCCAGATGAGATACCAGAATCTATTTCCTTAAATTTTAATTTTGATGGCCTTCCTATTTATAAAAGTTCGAAACAAGAATTCTGGCCAAGTCTGTGCAATATTTTTGAAACACCTGAAGAAGACCCGTTTAAGGTCACAGCTCATTAGAGCCACCCGGCACCCACTCCGCACCGCCTCGCCTCCTGCGGCTAGTATTCTTTATATGGAGTTGTATGGGTATGCGCTCACTATATCAACTCCGTAGCGTCACCTGATCGCCTCGGTCGTAAGCCCTCCACGCGCGGACGGCGGGTGGACCACTCGGTGACAACTCGCTGCTCGCATGCTTATCTTGCGCTGACTGCGCATTGCCAACGCGCGGGTCCCGAGTGAACCGCGCGCTGCCCGCGAATGATTCACGCGAGGACGACACTTGGCGATGCGCCGCTCCCCACCCTCCCTTCATTCCCAGCCTTTCTTTCGAACGAGTCGGACGTATCGTTTTTGCTTTCAAAATGAATAAAGAATTGTTAACAGACTACTCGAAAATTCGTGGACCAAGCGACGTCCACTCGTTGACCACTCGGCGTTCACTCATTGACCACTCGGCGTTCACTCGTTGACCGTGCGGGGTTCACTGGTTGACCGCGCGACGTTTATTAGTGATAACGCGGCGTCCACCCGTGGACCACCTGTCGACAACGAGTGGACGCCGTGCGACGAGGCGGTGCAAGGTGGGTGCCGGGTGGCTCTAATGAGCTGTGACCTTTAATTGATATTTATTGTGGGAACAGTACCTAAGCCAAAAGATCTGGATGCAAAGTGATTGACGATACAAGAGGAGTGTGTATATATGGTAATAAGTTGCTAAATAAAACAGATCAATTCCATACTCCGATAAAATCTTCACTTCTTAATATATATAAAATTTCGACACGTTCAATACCTGATGTTATTCTAACAACCCAGGATATTATGTGTAAATTAGTGTGCATTGAACATAAAAGAGAACTTTATGTTTTCCCTTTGTTACATACATTTTTATAAAATAAAACAATGTTAATCTTAGTAATTATTTTAATTTAGTAATAACCCTACTAGAATGACATAATCAACTGGCATCCCTATTATCTGGCGTACATAAAAAAATCAAGTTGTCGCTACAGAAAATATAACGTCTATCTTTGTAATTCTAGGACAATTACAAAGATAGACGTTATATATTATTTTCTATCTTGAAAATTGTCCTACAGACAATAATAGCTAAAGGTATAAAGGACCTCTTCGTTTACAGGGCAATAATTGTCCTGTAGACGTAGAGGATCTTTATACCTTTAGATTCTCTTCTTTCTACTTTGTACTATCTTTGTTATTGTCCTACAATTCTTATTAAAGTAATATTAATTAAAACTCTGAACACATGTTTCTTATAATAATAACTAATAGTAAAGGAAACGGGTTTGAGCTTATGTTAGTAAATCGTTTTAATGACAAGGTTTATAGTTTTGTATAGGTTATAGTTTACTGGTTCTCGATGTTGCACTGATCGTCGAAAAGTCACCGGCTCGTCTTCTTTCTCAGTATCATAATTGTCTAGCATAGCTTGGAGTTCTGCATCGGCCACTTCATATGTGACAATATTTCGTCTCTTAACTGAGCAATTTATTTCCAACCAATCGGTCCCAGGAATCGTTTCCTAGTTTTGATACAACTTTGCGGCACCTTTTTTAGGCCATTTTAATATACCGCTACTTTCCCACTGAGATGGCACAATGCACAACTCTGCTTTCCCCTTCTCCACTGTCCTTACAATTTTGAAAGGCATTCTGAAAAGAAAAATATACCTATTAATGACTATATTCGTCATCAAAACTGTAGAATTTATTACAAAATAAATAACTTCAATGATAAATAGTATAATAAAAGCATTTATTATTATAAGGAGATATTTAAATGTAACTTTATACCTAAACAATGAAAGAAGTGCGTCGTGGAGTCGTGGTTGTCGTTTTGTTACCATATAACGTTTTATTTAATTAGTAGAGTATAAATCATAACAACACACAAACGAATAATGAGAAAGTGTAAGAAGGATTGACAGGGGTTTTAAGATTCAGACACTGGACCCCTAAATAAAATTACCTACAACGGACTATCAATGGTCCGTTGTACAGCCTTAGACTCTTAAAAGAATATATTAATTACCGATGTACACCTAAAAAAGTACAATAGAGCGTCAATACCACAATCATAGAACCAAAAGGTCTACAATGGTGAATACTAGCGGTTTAAATCGATAGAATGGTTCTAGTAAACTCTGAAGGCTGTTGTAACCGAGACGCCATTATAGTTTTGATTACAAGCAATTTTCATGATTTTTTTTAATTTATTTATATCATAAATATGTATAAAAACCGAATTCACGTCACTCTTTCTCACCTAGGATTCTAAAGAAACTACCTAGAAAGCTAAAATATCATATATAAACTAAATTCAAAATTCACAGCCTATAATCAAATGTACTTTTTATCCAAAAAAATGCATAAATGGCAGGCGCGTGAAAATTTTAGCTAAAATATATGTATATATTCACAATACACTGGCGCTCGCACTGGTACTTTGCATGTATAAAAGGAAAAATCAACACTACTCACCTGTTGTTTATTTTCCAATTGTTTTCAGTCTTCCATCAATCACTTCAAAGTAGACGTCTTTGTTAAAATGTCAATTATCTTTTGTTCATTTCCCCAAAATATCGTTACTGTATATCGAATACAGATCTGTAAACTCTAATTCAGAGATACAGACGCGTCTAAATAAGATGCGAGCACTACAGTCGCGCTACAACAACTTATTTTAGATAATGAGGCGCATACTACCGCTCGCATAACACCTTTGTAGCTCCGTACTAACACATATGTACGAACTTTGTAGAGACATTGTAGAACCTTAGGCCGTATAAATCGGGGCCTCTTTCGGGGGTACAGCGGCGCTGTAGCCGCTTGTACATCTACTGTAGAACTTATTTATGGAGCCTATGCAGTTATTAAAAACTTCTAACCGGCCGGTGTACGGCTTGTTATAGAGCTTGTGTGCTACTTGGGTACCTATCCGGCAGCGCAGAGAGTTGAGGGCTTTGACAACCCTATTTTCTCTTCTTCACAAACCCACTTCTCCTTCTTATCTGACTTCTCTTTGTCAATATTTATGCTCTGCACACAGCAAGAATCTTCGGTCCGAGAATAATCGTCTGCTTCGTTGTCCTTCTCATCGCTCTGGTTTTATAAAGTCTTCTTTCTTTGTCCAGGCGGTTTTCCTTTGGAATGCGCTCCCTCAGAATATCAGGACGGTAACCAATCGGTTCACATTTAAAGTGAAAGCTCGAGAACACATACACAAGAAGTTGGCAGATTCGTCTCAGAATTGAGTTGTCGTAGGGTTTCTTGTTTATGTCTCATAACTTTTTTTATTTTTTTTATTATATATATATATAATATATTGTTGTATGTATGTATATATGTATATATTCTTATATCTTTTATAAATATTTTCTAATTTTTTTTTTTCACTATTATTGCACCTGCTGTGAATTGTCTCTGCATCACCCTAAGGTAGACTGGTAGAAAATGCCCAAGGCATTAAGTCCGCCTTTGTACAGTTTTTACTTGTGCATAAAGTTTTAATAAATAAAAATAAATAAATAAAATATTATAGTCACAGTTATCCTATTAAGGGGTCATTGTACTCATCATTATGAACAACGTTTACTATGGGGCCAAACCTGAAATCGTGAAAAAAATCAGCTGTTGCCAACATGTTTTGTTTGCATAAGTCGTCAAAATGTAGGGAACAGCCGATTTTTTCCCATAATAAAAGATGTTCATAATGATGAGTACAATGACCCCTTAAGAGGATAACGGTGATTAAAATTACACCCAGTATAATGTTACTCCACCACACTTCAACAGCTGAATAGGTTTGGACGAACATATGTAAGACAACCCACTGACCACACAGGTAGACCCAATGTTATATAACATATATAAACTAATTTTATATAACACATCCAAATTATTTAACATTGCTAACCTCTCTATAGAAACATGTTATGTTACACAGTGTGGACGCACCATAACAGGTTTCCATGAAATAATTTCCAATCACTAAGCGGACGAAGAATAATAGGAGTATGGATGTGAGAATTGGTTAAGTACCTAGTATGTTTGTTGCTCAATTACATACTTATTTTATCAGTAAGAAAGAAAAAAACTGGGAATTTTTTTCTCGGCCCCTATGGTTTTTCAGAATTTGCGGTTTTCAAATTACACTAAAAATGGTCTATTCTATTAAAAAAAAAATACCTAGTATCAAAATGCGCCGGGTGTGGAGGTACAGTGGTTCCGGATTGTCCTTTCATTCGTAAGTAGCTAAATATTTTAGTTTATTCGGTGGAAAACAGTGAAAGTTTTCAATTAATATGATTTATAAACTGTTAAAATACATATACAGCTGTTTCAAGATAAAATGAGTGCTGAATTATGTTATTATTACATATTGTATTTACATAACCTCAAAGCTCAGTGTTGCCTACTTTTTACTGAGATACTACCCTATTTTAGGGGAAAATAGTACGCCAGTAAGATATATTGCAATAAATTACCTTCTTCAATAATTTCAGATGAATGCTTTATTAGAGTGTATGTATAGCGCTGGCAGCAAATTTGTTCCACTTTTCGCCGGGCGTAATATTATATCTTTAGCTTTTACTACCTATTTATAGTATAACATATTGTATTTATAGTAGGTATTAAAGTGTTAAAATCTCAGATTTCCTGCCAAACCAGAATCACGGGAATTACAAAATTAGTACTGTTTCAAGGCCAATAAATAAGACTAACAAAATTGTATGCTTGCGGACTTATAAAATGTAAGCATAAAGCAAACTTTCGGAGGGACGGCGAATATTTTTGGTTAGTTGGATTTAACATTTTTTTTTAGAAAATCTTTGTTAACGTTATCAATCTCACAATCTTCTTCACCAACCAGCACTTTTGATTTCAATTCTGTAAGGACATGTTCTAAATCTGCCACTCTTTTAGTTTTTTTATGACAATCTGCAACATTCATAAATGTCAAACTTGTTGTGCACATTAAATATGAATTAATTATTTGACTTTGATGTTTTATTTCTATTTATAAAGCCTGTGCGTTGGTACAAAGTAGATAATAGTAATTGAAAAACATCTAAACGTTCGGGGTAAAATCACCTCGAAGGGGGTAACCCTAAAGTTTCAAGTACCTTGATTTTCTGTCCCTTACTGCGACACGCTGAGCAGTAGTCTATAGTTTTACTCTGTCTACGGTACCGTGCCATTAGTTCTAAGATACCACAGCATGATTTGCATCTCGCTAATTGTTCACGCTTCCTGTTCTCATCGCAATTCTTAACGACGTGTTTTTATTCTATCGGACTGATTGCCTGCCCAACTGTGACTTCTGCTTTGTATATCGGACTCTGATCGTGGAACTATTTTTGACCCTTGCTCGCATTCTGGACTGTGTTTTGTGCCTACTGTGACCTCTGCTTTGTATACCGGACTGTGTATTGAGTTCTATAACCATGAGAACCCGAAACCTCAACCAAGATGAAAGAAACGAAATTATTGTCTTACATAGACAAGGATTGAATATATCGCAAATTGCGTCGGAGTTGAATATGGAAGTAAGTTCTGTTTTTTTATATTTTGAGAGGGATAATACTTAAAAATAAATTAAGTGCATGTAGTATTCATTTAATACTTTTACCTATATTTTCATTGTTTGAATTATTATATAAATCTCAAATTTTGCTAAATTATAGTTTAAATACAAACTGTAAATAATTTATATTATATTTAGTCAAGAAAAAAAATCTGTGCTATATCTAAAACTCCTAACAAAACATTGCTAACATCACTTGTAATTCAATTCATATATATTATATTTAATTATTATAATATCTTTTTTTTAATAGTAAAATCCATGCTTTTTTTTGTTACCGCATTTCATTTGTTGTTGTTATAATTGTACGTTTTATTCTAACGCGAAATGGCATCGTCTACTATATTGTTGTAATATAAGTGTAAAAGATTTCAGACTATAAAAAGTGTTCAAGTCTCTTAATAATAATATATTTAAAGTAAAGTCGCCGTTTGTTTGGCTTTTATTGTAATGAATACTATAGTAGAGAATTTCAAAGAATTGTTATACCCGTGCGAAGTCGGGACGGCTAGTTAATGATAAATATCAATAAAAAAACATAATATATAATAAAATTTTTGCAACAATAAAATAAAAATAACATTCAGATCAGACATTCAAAATATTTTATTCTCGATATAATATGATATGATATGTAATGCAGTCAAAAAGTTTGTTTTTCTTTTATTTAATGTCGGTGCGTTCAAAGACTATGTTCGGACCTTTTATGACCCGATAACAAATCTTGTAACACGTTCACACTTTAATTTCAAGTCGTCACTGCATTTTTTATTGTGTTGACGCACTTAAATGGTTGAAATAAAGCACAAATTGGCTTGGTAGACTTTAATGAACTCTATGCTGTAGTTAAAAAAAAATTTGTATCCCTAAAAGTACTGATGAGTGATGTGAATGTTATTATAGGTGCCGACAAAATAACTTGGCCAAGATTGGACGTGGTGGGGGAAAGTTCGCGTAGCCACACTTAAATTAGAAAACGACTTATGCGCATGTCAAATTTTGGCTAAGTTATTTGCCGGCAGCTATACCTAAAACAGGTATTTAAAAAAGTTAGAGATTATTTGTCATAAACTCAATACTTTGCATCCTTTTCTCAGGTCCTTGTAGTGTATTATTGTTTTTCTTTTTATGTGACTATTCGATGCTAATTGTTATTTTATTTTTTACAGAGAACCACGGTGCGCCGCTGAGTGCGACGAAATGAAGAAGGTGATATGGCGGAACGCGTCATGCACCTCGACCCCGGGCTATAAATCACGAACAACTTGATAATATGATAGCCACATATCAAGAAAGCCCTTTCACACCGACTCGTAGTTTCGCCCAAGAATTTGACGTTTCGATGCGAACGATACGAAACGAGTTGCATCGAGCTGGAGTGCATCACAGACGATCCGCAAAGAAAATTATTTTGATCGAGGAGCAAAAAGCTACTCGCGTGCGATTCGCTCGGGACTACAGGGACTTCGATTTTTCTTACGCCATATTTTCCGATGAAAAGAGCTTTAAGTCTAGCCAACAGGGTCGTCGGAATTTATGGCGTATAGATAACACAAGATACGAACCTCGAAATGTGATCCCAAATGCAGAATCGGGAAGAGTTGTTGTGAATATGTGGGGCTGGATGAGTGCTGCTGGACCAGGCGTGCTTGCTTTTATACCGGGGAGGGCAAATGGCCACACGTATAGAGATGTGCTGAAAGATATTATATAAGATAAATAATAAATAATAACTTATGCAGACGACACGGCAATCCTCTTTCATGGAAACTCATGGTCAGAGGTTGCAGCTCTTACAAACGCCGGTATGAGAACAGTTCTTGGATACCTCAACCTAAACTTACTTACCCTTAATGTTGGGAAAACTAAATATCTCATGTTCTCGATAAAAAAAACTCCACCATCTGCTAATGAAATAGTAGAAATCCGAGCGCACACCTGTAATCAAAATGATATCTGTGAAGGCAACTGTCTCCCTATTGAAAAAACAAACTGTATAAAATATCTCGGAATACAAGTGGACGAACAGTTGAACTTCCACCACCATGTAAAGACACTAAGCTCCAGGGTTAGAAAGTTAATAATCGTTTTTAAAAAGTTACGCAGGGTGTGCGACTCGAAGCTGTTGAAAACAATCTATCTATCACTGTGCCAGTCAGTACTGGAATACTGTATCTCTGTCTGGGGAAGTACACACAAAACTCATATATTAAACCTAGAAAGAGCCCAACGAGCGGTTCTCAAAGTAATACACAAAAAAAACTTCCAGTATCCTACGGAGCAGCTATATAGGGATTGTAAGGTTCTAACGGTTCGACAACTTTATATCAGGAGGGTTCTGCTTATAAGCCATAAAGGCTCAACATACGACCCGGAAAGGATAAAAAACAAACGTAGGAAAGACCTGGTTTTTGACTTGAAATCGTGTAAAACAGACTTTTTCAGGAGACAACCGTGCTATATGGGGCCATATCTATATAATAAAATAAGTAAAAATACACAGTTACAACACACACACACAGTTAGTAAGTTGTAACTTACCGATAAAAAATCTAAAACTTACCATAGACAACTTCCTTCTCTCTCAAAATTATGTAGAAACTGAAAATTTACTAAAAAGTATAAAATGAAATAAAACCACATGCATACACACACACACACCCACACACACCCTTACACACACACTCACACCCTAAAACACTACACACCTCTCACATACACACGACGTTAATTAATTAATCATTAATAAAATAATAATATAGTAAGTATACTTACATTAATTGCACAGTAACACACTTGTAATGGCACTTTGACCACGGTGGTGGCGGAAGTAACTGGTGCTTATAGCACAGGAATCCTCCTAGTTTAAGCCTAGTTGCATCATGTCTTGTATCTTGCCGCTGAGTTACAAAGCCTAATAAAATTTGTAATTGTAATAGGTTTAAGTCTTGAACAAATAAATATTATTATTATTATATTATGTTACCAACTTGCTAGGTCGATGCGTAGCCGGTTTGATGCTGTAATAGATGCGGGAGGGGCAGCGACCAAATATTGTGGTGTGCTCCAAGTACAAAATAATGACGTCATAATAAAAGCGCCGCCTTATGTTAATATGCCTTTTGTTTCACAATTCTTGATAGTTTTAACTTTTTCTAAGTTTCTGGATAACATTGATAGTTCGCCTTGGTTTTATTAATTATGTTTGTAAAGCAAAATAAATTGCATTTTTCTATAATAATGATTATTTTCCTGCAGCGAAATTATTTTATTTTGTTTAGGTGAATAGTTTTTTTTAAGGATAAAAAAATAAAATAAATAATAGTACTACTTTAGGGCATATCATTCTGCATCGGACAAACAACCATAAAAATTTACAGAGCGTATACAATACAATGTCCCAAATGTTTATTTTTACAAATTACAATTCAGTACCTAAGCATAATATGACAAGAATGTGGACTGGAATGTGAAAACAAAAGAGGCCGGCGCGCGCGTGCGTAGAAACTGGTTTTTTTGCAAAGCATCTATCCTAGTGCGTTTTTAGGGTTTCGTACCCAAAGGGTAAAACGGGACCCTATTACTAAGACTTCGCTGTCCGTTTGTCTGTCTGTCTGTCCGTCTGTCAACAGGCTGTATCTCACTAACCGTGATAGTTATAGAGTTGAAATTTTCACAGATTATGTATTTTGGTTGCCGCTATAACAACAAATACTAAAAACCAGAATAAAATAAATATTTAAGGGGGCTTCCATACAACAAAAGCGTTTTTTTTGCTCGTTTCTGCTTGATATTAAAACGGCAACAGGTGGACGCTTGAAATATTTATAGAATACTAGCTGACCCCGCAAACGTCGTTTTGCAAAAAAAATAGAAAGTAGCCGATTCTCAGACCTACCCGATATGCACACAAAGGACATCATTCACGTTTCATACATTTTTGGGCCAATTCTGAAAGTGCCGGCCAGAAAAAAAAAACGTAATATTCGGATAGATCACCAAATTCCTATTATTTTTTACTATGGCACCAAACCTGTGCGCCCTATGGTTATGTTGTTACATGCTTTTAAAAAAAATGTGAAATAAAATGTTTTAAGATGTGTGTTATTTTAATACATTTGGTCAAATATAGTAAATATGAAAAAAAAACAAGCAACAATACCAACAGCACCTCATTTAGATTCAGTACCTTTCATTTAGGTAAAAAAGAGCAAAATGAAACAACATTAAATTATTGTATAAAGTCATTTATATTTGTCCTAATCTAACATATACATCATCTAATCCTATTGCAGGTGGGGTGAGGTATGGGTCATGTCTAGCATAACCCATGTACCAGACTATGGTCATGGTATGTGAGCAGCATCCAATGGTCCTCTTGCCGATATTGCATGTACAATAATAATGAGCTAATGCTCGACGACCATTTGCTGCCCGATCTAGTGCAATGTACACATGGTATTTTTTGGCTTGGATGTGGCGGGATTGTATTCGTCCTCTTATAATCCACAAGTCTTCCCCTTCAAGTTCCCTGACTATTTCCAGAGGAATCCCACCACCGAGCTCAATGATAAAAACTCCGTCGGATTGAAGGTGCTCTCCGTAATAACTTTTTGCTTGTTTGAGCTGATATACACCAAGGCTGAATAATATTAAATCTTCTTCTGTCAATGTTGGAAAATCATTGAAATCTGTCATATCCGCAGCCATGGGTTGGAACTGTGCTCGCCTTCGGTTTAAATTGTGTCTATTCACAAGATCTCCCAGTGTATTGGGCGTGTTTATTCTTTCACCTATTATTTGAAGGATATCAGTAGCGTGAACGTTATCCACTATCAAAATGTGATAGGCATTTATTAATGCGGCAGCAATTCTAAAATAATCCATCATATTGTGCAGTGTTATATTGATGTTGACGTGTCTCAGCAGCCGGAAATCTCTTTTAAATCGGCCATTTACGACTTCTACGACCCATCGGCAAATAGTAACAAGTCGCGACTTATTAGCTTGTTCTGTCGTAAGTTGCGTTTCCCCAGGGAGCTTTGTCTCGGGCATCTTAGCGGTGTATCCATATCCTTCAAGGCTGGAAATTGCATCTCTAAAGCCACGGTCCAAAATAAATACGTCCCCATTTCGGTAAAACCATTGAAATAATCCGTCGCCATAATCATTTTCACTTTGTACAATATCAAGCATTATTTGCGCATCTGAAGAAGTAGCAGCGTGTGGACCAGAAACTTCTATGATGTGCCCGTCACAACAGACAAACAGAAACGGCTTTAATAAGTTTCTGAACTTGTGGCTGCTATAGGATTTCCTTTGAAAAAAGTAGTTTGAACTCTTTTGTATATATATGTAAGTGCCATCGACAATTGTTATGGCTTTTCTTTCGTCGGTAGAACTCTCCGGGTTCCCAAAAATTCTTTCAGGAATCATAAGGTTCCTTCGTGCTACATCTTCCCGGGTCATATGGTCAAAGCCTAAGTGAATAGGAACAAAGTCCTGCAGTAGTGCTTCTCTGCCAGTATGGAGGATTCGCGAGTAAGTGGCTTCGCTGGTTTTAAAAATCGATGCTAGCCGTGCATTTGATTCGCCAGTTCGGAGTTTTGCTAACAAAGCTGCTAGAATAGTTCTTTTGTTTCTTCTTTGATTTAGGCTAGGTGTGTTGGCTAATAAATCAGTAAACTGTTCAATAGTCAGGCCAGTCCAGTCATGAAATTCTTTATCATTTATTAGTTCATAATGTTCAAAATCTAAAACTTCTGTGCTGATATGGCTCATTAATAATCTTAGAGCACAAACAATTTGAGTTGCACTGAATCCTCCGATTAAATTGTCTTGCAAAGCAAGTAAATGCCATTCAGCTTGCTCAAGGTGTTCACTGCATACACGGCTATTTTCGGTTATAAATAGGCTGTAGCGGCATAACATTCGTAGTATGATATCTTCGGGTACTCTGTGCCTCGTTGCATTTTGACAGCGTTGAAATACACACGTATTCGCCAAATTACCGGTACGGCTGAACCCGGGTAAAACGGTTGGTGAAGCATGAGGTTCAGCGTTGACTTCTTCGTCTGCAACATCATGATCCACTTCACGTTGGTGTCGGAGATACCGACGCTCAGCCCGTTGCAAACAGGGTCGACAAATAACCTCTGTAGGTTCTTCCTGTAAAACAAGAAACATGTATTATTCGTTGCACATGTACATACATGAGCCGTGATATTCTAATCGTTTTGTTTCCTAAGCAAGAAGGGTTCTATTTCACGGTATATACATACAAGGTGATACAATGATTAGTTAAGTACAAAGGAGTACTTATATATAGAAACAAAAACGTGTGAAATAAATAATTCTAATAAATGGTCAAAATGAATGAGTTGATGGCAAGTGACCAAATTATTTGGAAAAAGAAAACATACTGCGCCGACATCAGATAAACTGGTATACAGACAAGGAAATGATGAAATAAAGACTTAGTCAAAATCATATAAAACTCTAGGTAGGTAAAGGTCTGTATATAAAATGAAATAAAATAATAATGATTCATACCTGTCGAACTAATAGATCTTCAATAACAAACTGTGCAACATCCGTATGCTGTGATTCTCGGGAAGTCCAAGTATAACTTCGACGATTACCGACAGGCGTACGACACGAAATACACAATTGTCCACTCATAACGTCAGTTAAAACAATAACAATAACTATAAACAAATAACAACAAACAAGAATAACAATATTAACTGAGGAGTGCAAGTCGCGATTTAGCCGTCCGATGTAACAAGAGTCGCATGGATAACTGAACAATACAAAAGGCGGGTGACGCGGGGTACAGTAGTTGCGGGCGGCGGGGAGGGACAAACCGGTGATTTTCCAGGTACCTGCTTAAAACAGGTTTGGACTTGTTGTGAATTGTGACGCTCTGTCTGTGCCTGTGCGGTGCGTAGAGTATCAATGATGAAAATACTCTCTTAATAGAGAATAGAATTCATTTTATTGCACATCAAAAGGACATACACAGTATGAATAATTAAATATACATGATCAAATGTATGAAAATAACAACTTCATAATAACATTTTTATTGTATTTTAAAAGTGTTTAACACCGTAACCAAAGGGCGCACAGATTTGGTGTCGTAGTAAAAAATGATAGGAATTGTGAGTTCTATCCGAATATTACACATTTTTATCCTGGCCGGCACTTTCAGTTTTTGGTCCAAAATGAATGATGTCCTTTCATACAAATCGGTCCAGCCGTTTCGGAGGAGTATGGTAACTAACACTGACACGAGAACTTTATATATTGGATTTAGTTTTATAGTCACTTTAAAAATAAATAATTTAATTAAAATAAAACAAATATTATGTTTCTCATACAACAGACATGCTTTTTTGTCGTTTTTATAGATAATGGTACGGAACCCTTCGTGCGCGAGTCCGACTCGCACTTGGCCGATTTTTTTTAAGCTCTTGCCTTGCAAACACATTGTTTTGTTAAGGACGCTATCACATTTTGAACTCGCTCAAGTTTAGGTATCTGAATCGCAACACAGCAACATTACGCGCACGCACACATTGAAACCATTGTTCGCTCGATTTTTATACGTAACTTAACTAATCTTGGTACTTGAAGATATTTTTTTTTAATTTTGCTGGTATTTATTGAGTAAAGTTAGTTGTAAGTTCGCAATCGAATTTGGTAAGTGTTATTAGTACTTACTATCTGCGTGATAATCATGTTTTTAGTATTGTTGAAGTTCATCAGTCAACGTTCAACATCAGTTACGTTCATTACTAGGTACCTAAAAACGACCTTAACATTTTAGTATTACAAGGAACATCCACATTTATAGGTACCAGTCTGCTGTTAGTTTGAAAAGATGTACCTAAGTACTTTTAAATATTATTTTTGAAGTCAATTGTTGGAGTATTACATAATCAAATACTAGCCTGGGAGTTTATCGTAGTTTCGTTGTGATATTTAAAAATAAAATCATTCCCTTATGAAAACAGTAAGTATTTTATTTACTTAAAAATTAAAACAAAGTAAATCAAAAGTAATTTATTCAAATTAGGCTGAGAATCAGCACTTTTCGAATGTCAAAATTACAAAAGACAGTCCCCCAAAACGCCCGCCCTTCACTTCTTAGTGCTTTCGCTGGGAAGAAGTGGCGCAACAAACTCCCCAGCAGCACAGCTGTCTTTTCACATAGAAAATATTTCATTGTACTACTACTATACTCCATAGGTTTAGGTAGCTAAATAAAGGTAAACAAAAAAACCACGCGACTTTGTTAACCGACTAAACGTAATACCAGTCTATTCAGTTGTCATGCTACGTCACAATTGTATTCTTCAATATAGCAACATTATAATTCACTAAAAAAATTACTGAATTGAAGAGTAAAACTGTGACGTAGCATGACAACTGGATATACTGGTATTATGAAGAAATTGGCCGTAAGTCGATTTGTCACAAACAAAAATCCGCCACCTTGAATAAAAAATGGATGTTATATTCGTAATCATCACCCCGAAAAACCCCAAAATCGACTATTAATATCGAATGTCTAAAAAAATATTTCTAATGTCTAAAATAATATAAAAGTCCGCCATATTGGATTTAGAGTGACGTCATTTTAATTTTCGAGTTATTCTCAGCAATCCCTTTCATTTGATATCCATATTGTAGGAGTGCCTTAAAAATAAGTAGTCCGCCATCTTGGGCGTTCCGCCATTTTGGATTTAGAATAACGTCACACAGCTAAACATGCATTGTCATCCAAACTAAACGTGCATACAAAATTTCAGCTCAATCGGTTGAAGATATCTGCTTCAAAATTTTGTTGCAAGAGTCCACCCGAACAAACATAGTTACATACATACATACATATATTGCAAGTTAAATAAAAGCTTGTAAAAATTACAACTAAGTATTTGTTTCTGAAACAAATACCAATAATCGTACTTAATTTTATTTCGGTCCGAAAAAGTATCAACTTCGTCCGACCTCAGTACACAACTCGGAACTCACTTTTTTACGTAATTATTTTTTGCGAGAAAGCGACACAGACGCGCTTCCACGAGCGCCTCTGAGCGCGGAATGACGAACCGCAAGTGTCCGCGGGTAGAAAATGTATGGAGAAATTTGAGAGCGTTTCTTATTTGTCTCATAAATGAAAAAGTTATTTATTTATCTACAAAATATTTAGCTTGTCGTATAGAAGACTATATAATAATAATAATAATAATTCTTTATTTGCATAAAATGTAGGTACATAATGGTAGTAAAACATAGTCAAGGTGCCATATACATCTTGCCGCTTGGCGACATGCAAATCTTTATACAGTTCAAATATCATAATATTATCACAGAAATAGAACATTTATAACAATTCAACTTAATTTAATTTACAGTCTATACCTCACAGATCGCTCACAATTGTAGAATTTACATGGGTTTTTTGATAGAAATTCATCAACTGAGTAAAAACATTGCTGACATAACCATTTTCTTAGCATTACACAAAATTTATTTGGAGGTAGACTGGTGATAGTTTTTGGTAAAGAGTTATATATTAAGGGACCCATATAAATACAGCTTCGTCTAAATAACTCTAATCTAGGAATAGGTAACTGAAATTCTAAATGAGTAGCTTTTCTTTTATTTGTATTATTGTTAGACACAAAAAATTGTGGATTATTCTTCACAAATTTAGAAATCTCGTAAATATAAATACAGGGAACCGTTAAGAGGTTATTTGATTGGAATGCAGGTTTACATGAATCACACCAGTCAATATTAAACACTGAACGAACACACTTCTTCTGAGCAATGAACACTCGTGATATATCTGAAGAGTTTCCCCACACAATGATACCGTAGCGGATAACCGAGCAAACATATGCATGGTATACCATTAAGGCAGTTTGCATGGATGTTATACATGTAATTTTTATTAAAGCAAAGACAAATCTATTAATTTTTACACATACATTTTCAATATGAGTTTTCCAAGTAATATTTTCGTCTACTGTTATACCCAGGAATTTAGAGCAATGTATTTGTTCTATAACACTAGTATTATACGATACATCAATTTGTATGGGCTTACTTTTCCATGTTTTAAAATAAATTACATTAGTTTTAGAAATATTTATTTTTAACTTATTAGTATCTAGCCATTTAATAATTTCATCTAATGCTTTGTTGACCTGAGTACTCAAATTTTGGGGTTCATTACTCTTTATGATAATAGTAGTATCGTCTGCAAAGAGGACACACTGATGACTTATTGACTGTGGTAGGTCGTTAATGTACACAAGAAATAATGGCGGCCCCAGGATACTACCTTGAGGCACGCCACAGCTATTAGTAAGTGGAACAGAATCAAAATCTTCAATAGTATTTGTTACTTTATTAAGTTTAGCTATCCTTGTTATCTGTTGTCTGTTACTTAGATACGACTGAAACCATTTTTTCGCTGGGCCTCTAACACCATACTTTTCAAGTTTCTCTATAAGTCTATTATGATCAACGAGGTCAAATGCTTTACTTAAATCTAAGAATAAGGCACAGGATGGTTTTTTTGTATTAATATTTTCTAAGATGTTTTTTACTAAGGTAAATATTGCCATGGTAGTCGATTTATTCTGTCTAAATCCATATTGTTGCGGAACTAAAATTTCAAATTTATCCAAGTATTTAAGCAATCTTCTGTACATTATCTTTTCAAATATTTTTGATAATATTGGAGTTAACGCTATTGGCCTATAATTGTTTACGTCTGATTTTGTTCCTTTTTTGTGTAGTGGTTTAATCAATGATAATTTCAATCTATCAGGAAAACATCCCTGTTCAAAAGACAGATTAATAATGTGCGCTAAAGGCAGAGCAATATAACGAGCAATATATTTAATAAGATCTGTTGTGATGCCGTCATAACCAGCTGATTTCGTATTTTTTAGCGAATGAATTACCCAATATATTTCCGTTGCACTTGTAGGTTCCAAGAAAATACTATTGTCCTGTGATTGTATACTATGCAAGTCAGTGTTATTATTATTAATTGAATTGAATGAATTATTATTGACAATGTCAATGAAATAGTTATTAAATTTATTAGATATGTCAGACCCAGAAGTAAGGGTTATAGAGTTGTCAATAATACTATCGATAAATTCTCTAGGCAGAGCATTACCCATACTCTTTTTCACAACATTCCACGTGGCTTTTACCTTATTTCGTGAAAGGGCTATAACTTTACGGTTACATAGGGACTGTAGGTTATTGATACACTTTTTTAGGAGTCTGGAATAAGTTTTAAATTGTTGCTTATTTTCACTATTTTTATTTAAATAATATTTATACCTTAATAACCGTTTAGTCCTACTACTTATTTTTACACCTTTGGTTATCCATTTAGGTTTTTTATTATTTTGTTTTATTTTTACCTTTATTGTAGGAAAACAAAGTTTGTAAAATAGTGTCAACAAATCGTGAAATTCATTAAAGGCGTCGTTGACATTATTTAGTTCACAAATTTCATTAAAACTTAGACTACCAATATAATGAACAAATTTACTAATGTTTTCCTTACTTAAGTCTTTTAAAGTCATATTGTAGAATCTATTTTTATTTAAATCCTGGTGTTCCACCGTTATAGTTTGAGCGGTATTATGGTCAGAGAGATAGAAATTGAAAGTTTCGCCTATGGCACCGTCAATGTTACTAATAATATTGTCTATACATTTGTTGAGTCTAGTAGGTTTATTTATATGATATTGTAATCCCTGATTAACTATTAATTCTTTAAATTGGATACTATTTTTATCGGACGCTCCTAAATCTATATTAAAATCCCCACAGATTACTATGTTATGTTTTTTATTTCGTAATTTGGAAAGAATATTTGATAAATGTTTGAAAAAAATTGTTACATCTGAGTTGGGTGTTCGGTATATAGAAAGTACGATTATTTTAGGTTTATCTAGTTGTATGCCGCAGATCTCAAAATGTTTATCTTCAGCAAAGGTTTTTGTCAAATCAAGTTCAGTGCTTTTGTAACCTTTCTTACACAGTATACAAGAACCTCCACGTCGTTGATTAAGTCGTGAGTAGCTCGCAGCCAGATAGAAATTGCTTACGTTTAAGTAACTTTCTTCGTTCTTTTTCAAGAAATGTTCGCTCAGACATACTATTATAACATTTTTCTCTAACTCTTCTAACTCTTGCAACGCAATTTCTAAATCGGGTATTTTATTTAATGCACCAGCAATATTTTGATGAAAAATTGTGTGAGAGTACTTAGTCACGAAAAAATTTGCTTTTGTTAGTCAATTTGCAGTCAGGTTCTATTTGTAATGTTTTTTTAATAACGGGAAAATAAAACGGTATTGTACCCTTTCTTGGTTCTAATATAATGGTGTTGTTGATTTTAGGTTTGACAGTCGGTGTCGCATCTGCTGAATTACGTTTTGTAAACTGATTTCGAACAATATTTCTAAAATTATTACTCTTTTCTAGTTTGTGGTCATTGTATGAAAGAAATGTGTTAGTATATTGTGCAATATTTATTTGGTGAATAATTTGTGTCGAGATGTCTATATTTGGATTAGTTTCAATGTACGTACAATTTTTGTAGTTTTGAGATAGAAGTTTTAATTGAGAATTAATTTTATATTCATTAAGGTAGTGATTATGAAAAACATTAATGACAAATACGTTACAGACTTTGAGATAATGTAGCGCTATAAATATTTCAGACATAAATTCTACTGGATTAGAATCGTTACTGCCTACCATTAACACAACATAGTCACTTTTTGTCAAACTTTTCGCTAAATTACTACAGTCCGCTAATACATATTTTGTTTTCGCATTCGGTCTTCTAATTGAATGAATAATTTTTCAATATAAGTTTATTCTTGTTATGGATAAGTTTCTGCACAACGCCTTTACCTTGATTATCTGCTAGGAGAATTACCTGTCCACATTCAGGTACCGAGTTTTTAATACAATTGACTTGTTGATTAGTCGCTGGAGATGTTTGAGACTCGCAAGTGGTACTTCCCTTCTGGTAATTTTCCTGAGTTTTTTGATCCTCAGTAACATTAACTTCTTTAATATTGATGGGTAAGTTATTTTGTCTTGGAGAGTGTGGTAATGGAGTTGTCTTAGGTGTATGAAATTCGAGATCTAGGTTTAGTTTTCTTGCAGAAAAGTTTGATTTAGTCTTTGGTTCACCTTTCTTATTCCTCTTTAGCTTGTTTGACGAGGTAACTGAACTCGTGCTTAAAGTATTGCACATTTTTTTAAGTTGGTTATATTTGCTTATTTCTTCCTGTAATTTTTGTTTCAGTGAAGAATTATCTAGGTTCAACGACTCAATTTCGGAATGAGCGGCCAGTAGTTCATTTTGTAGCTGTTTAATTATGTTTTGCAATTCTATCACCTCATCAGATTTAACATGAGTCGATAAATCCATCATGCTTTGCACACTAAGAGTTGGTGAGGAGTCTAATGAATTAAGAGAAATATTAGACTGAGAACGCACAATTCGCTTGTTTCTTAATGTTATGTTATTGTTATCACTTAATTCCATTATTATTTATATTTATTTATTTCTGTTGTATTCAATATTTTTCTCGTAGTGCAAAGTGTATAAGCAACAATATCTTCTTATTTTTAAGTTAAAATATGCATTGGATTTAGCTATATAGGTCCTTATTCAAACCCCTTTTTATTAAATTTTTTGCGATTACTGTGATGGTAAAAACGTATTTGTGTGAAAATTTTGTATGGGGCTATTTAATTGTTATGGAGCCTAATGATATTTTTTCAATGAATCTGTAATGTAAACATTTAATATGAATATATAGCTTAACTGTGCTAAAAACATATAAAAAATAAGAATCTGTAATTTTTTATTATGAAATCTTGATGAGATCTATAAAAATAAAAAATATATCTAATTATTTGAATTGTTTTTTTGTTTTACAAATCCAACCTATCCAAAAAACCCATAACAAACCAGTGCTTATTTTACAGTACTATTTAAGCCGGTATAGCTATACCTTTTATATTATAATCTCACTAATCTTGGTTTTCAAGAGAATAAAAAAATAGTGGATAGAACCCATATCCTTACAATTTAAAATTTTCATATTAGAAAGGTCTCCGCCGCGTTTGCCTGTCTATCGGTTTGCGATTCATGAGAAAGGCATAAGTGTATATAATAATACATGGCATATCATAGTAGAGAAAAGGCAAGTATTTCAAAGATTTGTTACAACCGTGCGAAGCCGAGGCGGGTCGCTAAAAGATTATAAATATCTAGTTGTTTACATTTCTTAGTACTTAATATACTGATTATGTATGCAATATCAATAGCATATTTTTTAAACCAAAGAGAATATATAAAAATTGCTTCTTGTCAGCTACAATAATTCATAAAAAGCTCACGGTGGTGTCACAGTTTACCGATACGACAATTTTATTAGAAATTGAAAAAACATCCCACAAGCAAGTCAACACAGCTCACTAGTGTCATAAGTTAAAAGGCCTATACATCAAAGTTGATTTGACAAAATGAGTCTTAGTCAAAAAGCCGAAGTTATATTTTCCCAAATCCCACATTCCCTTCCTCTTCCCTTTTAACAAATAACTAGTTATACGTATTGGCTTCCTTCTTCCTATTGGTCAAGAATTCAAGATGCATGCATGACGGCGATCGAGCCGAGAGCCGTGCTTTGCGATTATCGCCCTAAAGGTGAGCATGCGGAACTTTGCCCGATAGTACTTAAAATAATAAAACATAATTTATTATGTTGTTTTAAATTATGTAAGTATTATCTACCAGAAGCAGGTTTAATTAAAAAAAATACACACCACCAATCAACTGTATTTATTATTTTTAACAAACAAAACTTAATATGCAAAACCTAACAAATTAATAGAATACGAGTACTTAATTATTTTGCTAATCACTTGGCACCAAGAAAACACGATAATGACATGGAGAGACGTCCGTCGTCGTCGGCTGTCGATCCCAAAGTGAGCGAGTGTTCTCCGCCGTCTCCAGTTGCTGCGAACCATCCCCGCTCTCCATGCAGATGTCTTAGCCACGCCCCTCGTTCCCTCCAACTTCCTTATTCTTCTAACACGGCCGTTCCTGATTGCGAGACGTCCTCGTCCGCTGCTTGGTCACCTGAAGCATGACAAAAACATCTCATTAAGCCTCTGAATTATCATCAAATAAATCCCGTGAAATCAATCGTTAATCTTTCATTCCCATAACATAGCTATGTGAGCGCTCCATAACTATGCTATGGTTGTTGTACATACATCTCTGCCATCAATGTCAACAATCAAAATAACACAAGAAGGGAAATAGATCAATCAGTCATACATAGTCATGCTATCACATTTATCAGACATTCTTTCACCATTCATATGACAGAGTTCCGGCCCTCTCTGCCATCTCAGAAGTTAACAAGACAAAACAATATTAGCCAGGGCTCAAAAGCACCTGAAGGTAAATGAATACCACCACGTCACACGACGTCTGCCAGGACTCAACAAGTACCTGAAGGTAAATGAATACCACCACGTTACACGACGTCTGCCAGGACTCAACGAGTACCTGAAGGTAAATACCACCACGTCACACGACGTCTGCCAGGGCTTAAAAAGCTCCTGAATGTGACAAAGTCACATCTGCCACAAGAACTGTGTTTATAACAGTAAACTTGCGAATACCCAGTACCTTTTTCTAGCATAAGGGTCTGCCATGACGAGTGCCCCACAGTGGACAATCGTCACAAGTACACATATTACTCACTATCAAAGAAAGCAGCACAGGTGTCCGGTGTCCATTCACCACGCCACAATATCATGTATTCGGATGCTGCTTGGGTGCGTTTGCCATAGGATCCAGATAACAACTCCAGTTCATATCTATGGTGTGGCAGCTCTGTGACGACCTTGTATGGCCCACGAATACCAGAGTCGAATTTTCCCGAGCTCTGTGAACTTTTAATAACAAAAACAAAATCTCCTACTTTATAAGTACGAGGTTGTTTACGACCGATGTTTGTTTGAGCATCTTGTCTATGTTGATTCGCAGTCAATAACTCAGAGGATCGTTGTCGCCTTAACGTTAACATAGCCTCACGGTTTGGGGATGAGCTTTCTACAGCCACATCTCTCACTAATGAACGAATGATTGGGGTCGTTGCGTCTATCCCAACTAGGAGCTGTAGCGGGGAGACTTGCGTTGTCTTATGTTTAGTGATATTAAGAATCAGTTGGATTTTCCACAAAATATCAGACCAACTAGAATTATTGTTATTTACTTCCACACGCAACATATTAAGAACCGTGCGACAGTAACGTTCCGCTTGACCATTTTCGTGATGCATTTCCGGTGTTATGAAATGTGTACTGCATCCTAGTTCGGTCGCCCAGTTTTGGAAATTTGAACTTTCGAACATTCGTCCACGATCAGTAACAATTAGACTGGGTGTACCAAACAACGAAATAGCGTTATTGAAAACAGTTTTAAGGTCATCAGAGTCTTGTTTACGTAATGGATACAGTAACGAAAAATTTGAAAATGCGTCAACCAATATTAGGATGAATTTGAACCCTTTGGACTCTGGTAATGGACCTAACACGTCCATGTGGATAGTGGAAAACGGAACTTCTGGTTTTGACCAAGATTCTATAGGCTGGTGTGGTGCTCGAGGGTTCTTTTTACGAGTTAGACAGATCAAACAGTGGGTCATATATTTTTTAACAAACAACCGTAAGCCAGGGAACCAAAAATGACATAAAATTAGGTCAGTAGTTTTATTTATTTATTTATTATTTATTTATTAAAACTTTATGCACAAGTAAAAACTGTACAAAGGCGGACTTAATGCCTTGGGCATTTTCTACCAGTCTACCTTAGGGTGATGCAGAGACAATTCACAGCAGGTGCAATAACAGTGAAGAAAAAAAAAAATTAGAAAATATTTATAAAAGATATAAGAATAAATACATATATACATACATACAACAAAATATATATATATATATATATAAAATAAAAAAAATAAAAAGTTATGAGACATAAACAAGAAACCCTACGACAACTCAATTCTGAGACGAATCTGCCAACTTCTTGTGTAAGTGTTCTCGAGCTTTCACTTTAAATGTGAACCGATTGGTTACCGTCCTGATATTCTGAGGGAGCGCATTCCAAAGGAAAACCGCCTGGACAAAGAAAGAAGACTTTATAAAACCAGAGCGATGAGAAGGACAACGAAGCAGACGATTATTCTCGGACCGAAGATTCTTGCTGTGTGCAGAGCATAAATATTGACAAAGAGAAGTCAGATAAGAAGGAGAAGTGGGTTTGTGAAGAAGAGAAAACAGGGTTGTCAAAGCCCTCAACGCTCTGCGCTGCCGGATAGGTAACCACTTTAAAAGTGATCGATGTGCGGACACATGATCATACTTGCGAAGATTGAAAACGAATCGAATGCAGTTATTAAGAAGTCGGTCAAGTTTATTGAGGAGATCTGCATTCAGGTCATAGTAGCACACATCACCATAGTCAATTATGGGGAAGATAAGGGACTGTACAAGCAATGCCTTAATGTGTGATGGGAGAATATTTTTCAAGCGATAGAGCGACCGCAACGTTCCAATGTTTATCAATACCAACATGATCGTGTTCATCGTGGAAGATGCGCAAAAGGCTAAGTCTGTGTCCCTTAGGGATATAGCAGAGTAGGCGTGATTCTTGACCTACTGGAGAGTATTTATAATACAAGAGGTCGTTACGGATTACATATCGGGATAAGTCTAATTCTCCGTCTCTAACTTTTTGAATAATGTTCTGGGTTTCAGAATCGGCTGATGGAGCTATTTGTGCCCAATTATTTGGCTTACGAATTTGTAAGATCTTAGGGGGATTTCTACTAAAATAGTCTGCATGAGACATGAGAACACCTTTACGATATTGAATAGCAAACTGGAAGTCTTGCATATAGACCCACCAACGAGCAACACGAGGCACGAGGTCCTTCTTTCTTTCAGTTAGTTTTAACGAATTGCAATCTGTAACTATCGTGAATTTAATGCCTATTAGGTAATGACGGAAATGTTGGAGACTTTCACTATAGCTAGAGTCTCTAGCTCATAGCTGTGATATCGTGACTCTGCTCCCTGCGTCGATTTACTAAAATAGCCTATAACTTTCTTTCGTTTTCCCTCGTGCTCCTGGAGTAGTACAGCGCCCAATGGTGCTAACATCGGTGTGCAGCTCCGTTGGGAGAACAGGGTTAAAGATTGAAAGTACTGGCTCATTGGTTAAACATGAAATAATATAATCACGTGCTGCGTCTTGCTCATTGCCCCAATGAAATGCTACATCTTTACGGGTTAAATTCGCTATACATGCGGTTTTGGAGGCGTAACTCTGAATGTATCTACGGAAATAGCCCGCAAGGCCTAAGAATTGGCGGATCTGTTTGACGTTTGTAGGTTTTGGAGACTTGATTAATGCATCTACTTTTCTCTGACTCGGCCGTACCTGACCCTGACTAATACATCGACCTAATAAGTATTCAACATCGGTAGTCAGAAAGGAACACTTTTTTAAATTAATTGAAAATCCTGCCAAAGTTATGGTTTTTAATACTTGTCTAAGAGTGTCTAGTCCCTCATTGATATTGTTCGACAGTATCAGGACGTCATCGACGTATACGAGAACCTGTCCGCTGTCTATGAAAGTTTTTAACGTTTTCGATATAATTCGTTGGTAGACAACGGGTGCGTTCGCTAAACCGTACGGCATTTTGAGGTATTCATAATGCCCATCCAGCGTTATGAAGGCAGTCTTGTTTATGGAGTCAGGATCCATCCTAATCTGATGAAATCCTGTCGCCATATCGATACTAGTGAAGTACTTACTGCTATCTAAACGATCAATGTGATCTTCTATAAGTGGTAGCGGAAATCTGTCTTTTATTGTCTTCGAATTTAAGGCCCTATAATCCACGCACATTCTATCTGACCCATCCTTTTTCTTTACCAAAATTATAGGACTGGCATATTCCGACTCAGATTCGCGAATTATGTTCTTATCCAAAAGATCTTTAATAATAGCACGTACGCGAATCTTTTCATCTAGGGAAAGCTTATAGGGACGGTAGTTTACTGGTTCTTCGCAATTTAACCGAATTCTCATAATGCCTATGTGTTAACCGTTGAAGTCGCGGTACCGGTTATAGGCGACTTCGAAAATTCGTTTAAAATTGATATCAAACGTTCTCTATCGTCATCTAGTAGCGCGGTATTCAAGGCATTCAAATTGGAAGAACAAATATTATAGATAGGAGAGGGATTCGTAACTCTGATTAATCTTTGAACTGCATTTGTTCTAATATAAGTAACTCCCTTACGATTCAATACGTCCGTTCCAATCAAAATGGGAGTGCTAATACAACCGTCAGGGACAACAAAAAAATCTACTTCCAACGATAATTCAGAAAACTCAATAATTAAGGTTACATAAAAAGCTGATTCTACTATTTGACTACCTAATCCAAGTAAGGATTGCGAAGTAGGTATCTTTTTAACAACAAAATATTTGAGGGTAGATTCAGAAATTAATGAGACATGGGCTCCACTATCGATCAATACGTCTATAGGTATATTCTGAATAACGGCTGAAATAATATCATTGTTATTATGCAATGTTATGTCGCGGCAAAGATTGATATTGTTTGTTTTTTTTGTTAGTTTCTGAACGTTGTTTAACGAAACACGAATCTATAGTATGCCCAGTCTTTTTACAAAATGTGCAAGTGCGCGGTGCTTTTTCTTTATCCTTCACTGCTGTGCTAGGTTCCATGGAATCAGTCTTAGGCTTTCTTGGACAGTTAATACGTTTATGACCCGACCTACCGCACGAAAAACATCTAAAATTATCCGGCTCAACTAATGCGCGTTTTGAACCCGAATTACCCCCAGATGAACGACCAGGATCGCGATGGCTACGCAAGTCGCTTTTTGGTTGAGTAAAATGAGACAAAAATTCAAACAATTCATGTGGCTTTAATTTTGCATTACTGGCGGCAGCTTTCACTTGAGGTCCGGCAATGCCTCGAACAACTATTGCAGTTTTTAAATCGTCGGATAAACCGTTAACTATATTATATATTTAATCGCAACAAAGCATGAAGTGCGTATTCCGCATATGTTGCATATTTCTTCGAATCACTACTCATAACCTCAAATAGTATACCAGCGATATCAACACTTCGTGGACAAAGTGCTCTAAATTCGGACTTAAAATTAGTCCAAGTTCGGTCGTTGCAGACCCACTCATTTAACCATGATTTAGCGTCGCCCTTTAAACAAGCTCCGACTCGTGAAAGACACTCATTATCACCCCAATTATTTGTCACACGAGCCCGATCAACTTCGGTACACCAAACGTCAAAATCATGCACACATGGATCAAAATTCGAAACATAATATTGGTTGGATCTTACTTGAACTAAAGACGACAATGCTCCCGCGATCCTGTTCGCTACATCGTCCGCAGTACTTTCCCTACGTGTCACCGACGCTTGTGCGTGGCCCGACGACGCCGCAGTATCCGCAATGCTACCGACACCTTCCTCGTCATGGACCTGCACTTGCAAGGGAAACGGGGTTAATAAAGGCGGGGTCAGAGGCGCAGGAGTCGGCATCGCCGCTGACGAGGAACCCATTCCACTCTCAATCGCATTTAATCGGCCAAGGATAGCGTCTAAAGCATCACGTCTCGTTACACGTGACTTTCTTCGTTTTCTAGTACTAGAACTTCTATCATCCATTATGGAAAATAGACAAAATAACCGTTAACTTTATGAATATTATGTGGCGGTATTTGTATAAAAAACAGCTATCACAAAATCTTAACAAATTATTATCAAAAGCGATAGAACAGCTACAAGCAGTACAGGCGATTCGTGGCGTATCCCACTTCTGATATTATCTATCAGAAGCAGGTTTAATTAAAAAAAATACACACCACCAATCAACTGTATTTATTATTTTTAACAAACAAAACTTAATATGCAAAACCTAACAAATTAATAGAATACGAGTACTTAATTATTTTGCTAATCACTTGGCACCAAGAAAACACGATAATGAGATGGAGAGACGTCCGTCGTCGTCGGCTGTCGATCCCAAAGTGAGCGAGTGTTCTCCGCCGCCGTCTCCAGTTGCTGCGAACCATCCCCGCTCTCCATGCAGGGCCCTATTTCTCGAAACTATTAGTTTACTAGTATATTAGTTATTAGTTACTAGTGTAAAAATTGCAAGTCCTAATATTTCCTGTTTCTCAAAAACAGGTACTGGACTAATAACTAATAGTAGCAGACTAATAAAAAATGTTAGGCTGGCTTGGCTTCCCGCCATTTTTAGATTCGTTTGATTTTGTTGTTTGCACATTGGCGGTAAAAGAGAATTGTTTTATTTAAAGTAAATAATTTAATTAAATTCAATTTACCATGGATCTAAAGCTAATGGTTTTGAAAAGTGTATTAGAAGCAAGATACATTCTGTTTAGGGTTTCTCAAACATTATTATTGTATCTCCTTCACTGCCCGTACGCAAAATACGCGCATTGACGTGGAGTTGCGGACACCAGCCCGTATTACCTATTATCTCCTTCACTGTCGGAAGCAACGATATAGATAGACCTAGCGCCAGCGCTCATGCTCACCCAGCCAACAGTACTACAGGAGTTACAGGACTGAGCGCGAAAGTGGCGGCTTACGATTTTTGTACACAAGCTGGGCACGCGAAGTAGTTGTTCTTGCGTTATCTAGGTGTACCTACAGGGTTATTGGAAAAACACCAACAACCTCTTAAGAGGTCATTGTACTTATCATAATGAACAACTTTTACTATGGCACCAAACCTGAAATCGCGAAAAAAAAATCAGCTGTTCCCTAGATTTTGACCACTTATGCGAACATAAATGTCAGATTTGGTCCCATAGTAAAAGTTGTTCATAATGATAAGTAACAATGACCTCTTAAGAGGTTTTTGGTGTTTTTACAATAACCCTGTATAGCTGTAGTCGGATGTGTCCGAATATGACCACATTTAAAAAAAATAGTTTGATAAAGGAGATGTTCTACAAATGTATGGAGCCTGGGCTAGCACTATGTACACAAAATGTAAATATCGCTACACAATATAGTAACCGTTTTATAATGTTAATTTTCTATAATTTGATTTCGTTCTAATGAACATTAAAATTAACTCGGTCAAGGAGAGCAACACAAAATAAATATGGCGAATCAGCAATATGCGAAATGTCACTATGACAATGACGTTCGACTGATGTGTCTATCTATCAAGGAACATATTTATTATTTACTCTAGTTATCTATACAACTGTATTGTACTCTATGTAATATGTACGAAAAAAAAAACAAAACACGAATTCCGAAAATACTTTTGGTTTCGTTTTAGTCATAATAATAAAATAGGACTACAGGATATTCTACTCGATTGCGGCAGTACATCTTATATTACCTACTTAAACGATTGGTTATATCAGTGTCAAGAGGAGCAAGAAACAAAGGCTTGAACTTTATTTTGTTGATCTAACTGTCCTGGTGTTTCATTGTTTAATACCTATTAGTATACCCTGGACTTCGATAATTCATAGGAGAGTAGTGAGCTGTGCAGTACCTAACAACTGCAAGTTTTTGGTAGAGTAGTGAACTATTCCTATTACACAGTAACAGCTGGGAAGAAACCAACTATATTACAGCGACAACCAACCAACCAACTAGGCAGTAACAGTTTTTCAAACAAGTTCTATGATATTTAGTTCCTGGTATTAGTATTAGGATGAGAAATCAGTCATGAGAGGTATACATAATAAATAAAACAACTTGTTGGAACTTATGACTTTATTCATTTTCCACAATATCGTCTCTTATTAATATTCCATCCAGGAATGACGCCGGTGCGTCTATGCTCTCTTGGTACCGAGCCCAACCCAAATACCACACAATGGTCATTATGTGAGCACAGCAACCCACTGTCCGTTTTCCTGATATACAACTACAATAATAGCTGATTATTTTATCATCCCAACTTGATCCTTCCCTTGCCAGCAATATATATGTATAATATGTTCGTCCTGAGCTATGTCGAGATTGTATACGGCCTCTGATTAAAAGAGGATCAAGTTGGGGTGGGGTTGCTTCTGCCACTACTTCCAGTTCGTCTGATACTTCTACATGAAATGATCCATGCTGCCTAATATGTTCCCCGAAATAGCTTCTAGCCTGTTTTATTTGATAGGTACCCAGCCCAAAAAGTATCAAGTCAGACATGGTCATTTCAGGGAAAATACTTAACTCTGGAAGTTGACCATCAATTCTTGTGAATTGGGCTCTGTAGCGGTTGATCCGGTTGGCAATTATAAGTTCTGCTAACCGGTTGGGCATATTTTTTCTCTGTATTGCTCGAGTAAGTATAGCACCAGCATCTGGTCTATTTTCAATCACTGGATGGAAGGCATTAATTATAGCTGCACAAATACGAACATCATCCATTAGATGGGTGGCAGCCAAATTAAAATATTCATGTCTCAGTAGCTTAAAGTCTCTTTTCAATCGACCATTCACTACCTCTACCACCCATCTGCATAGTGTCACACACCTTGTCTTATTCGCACTGATGGTTGATAACTGAGTCTCTCCTTGTTCTAAGGACTCCGGTTTATATACTTTGAAGCCCAACCCCTCTAGCATTGGAATGGAATCACGAAAGCCTCGATCCAAAATGAAAACGTCATTGGGCTGAAAAAAAGCCCTTAGGCCCTCGTTTTCATTTTGGAACAAAGCTTTCATGATGTCAGAATCTGATTCGGTTGCTGGATAGGGCCCCAAAATATCAAAAATGTAACCATCAGTGGCAACAATGAGAAAAGGTTTAACTAAGTTTCTATATTTGTGCAAGCTATAAGTTCTTTTTTGGAACAGGTAGTTGGATGATTTTTGAAGGTATATATAGGTACCATCACATATTACTATTGATACCCTTGCCTCTCTGTTTCCGAACAAGCCCTCGGGTATTAATAAATTCCTATTAATTAAATCATTTCTTGTATGATTGATTCCCAAGTGGAGAGGCACAAATAAGCTTAGTAATGCCTCTCTAGCTACTTGAAGCAATCGTGTTATTGAGGACTTGGTCAGATGAAACAGAGAGGCAATCCTTTCATGGGAGTCCCCTGTACGAGCTTTCACCAAATAAATTCCCAAAGCAGTTTTTGGGTTTTTGCAAGTCAATGCTGGGCTTATTATATTTAAAATATTCATGAAATTGTCTTTTGTGACTCCAGTCCAGAACTTAAAAAGTCCTTCATCAATATTACTCATATTATTGAACTCTAATTGATTTATTTCATCGTCCTGGACACTCAGCCTCAGCATTGACTCTATCTCATTTTTTGTAAATGTATTGGAGAACTGATGCTGGTCCAGAAACTCCCAGTTGTATAATGATTTATGTTCATTACATACTCTTGCATTTTCTGTCACAAATATTTTTTCCGATTTCAATATAATTTTTCGCAAGTATTCCGGCACTCTATTTCGTTCTACATTGTTACAAGCCGGCACAAAGCAATGAGCACTTGTCTGTGTTGTGTGTGTAAAACCATCAATTGTTATTGATGCACTTGGTGGCTCGATTTCAAATTGTTGCACAACTTCTTGCTCCATTCTTATATTTTCCTCTGCACGTGTCCAGCAGTTGGAACAAAGTAGCACATGTTCTGGTAACTGAAACAATATAAGAAAACAATTTACTCAGAGGCAACAGAAAGGGTTATAGTTAAATATGTGAAAAAGTAAATTGGCACTGACAGGTGAGGCGTCGCTCTAAGATTTACAATTGACTAATAGTCACTGGTTAGAGTCTACTAAGTGCACAGTTAGGTTACTTGTCTATAGTGGTTTAGTAAATTAAAAAATATAACCTCATTGGGATAAATTCTTGCAGCAACTTCATCTCTCACAGGACCACTAGCCACATGTGTTGGCCTTCGGTGTAGCGACATTCTACACCATGCACACATAGAGTCAGGGTTTTGGTTAGATGGGCCTGGAGTTTGCCGGTTATCCTCAATCCGCCTTGCACGCTCCACATTTCTGTGTGCTGATACCCAACAAGCATAGCAAACCAGTCCTCCTGCCGGAATCTGAATAAAACAAAAGAATACAATATGTATTGCCTATTCACACAATTATTTCATTCTAAAAGTAGACAAATAAGTAAATTCTCAATGTTACCTCTCTTGGATATATTGTTGCTATTATTCTGGTCCGTTCAGGTCCTTCAGGAATGGAGTGGCTGCGTGTTTGGCCCAGAGACCGTCGGCACCATACACATTCATTAGTATCAGCAGCAGGAGCTGCTATGATTCCTTGCTGATGTAATGTTCGCCGAGTATGTACCCAACAAGCAAAACATACTAAGCCACCATCGGGTATCTAAAACAAAAAATATGATATTTAGTAATAATAAGTATAGTACATACACATAGTTATTTGGATAACTCTTGACTGTTCTTTTTTTTCTGCCTGCAACTCTGTTGTCTTGGATAATAATTAAGAAACATCTGCATTAATTTTTTTTAAGCCTGCCTTGTATGAACAAAAAAGAAAACAAACCTCTCTTGGAGCAATTGTTTCAGCAATGTATTGTCTTTCAGCACCCTCGGGAATAGAGTGAGCACGCCTGTTAAATAAAGATGTTCTACACCTAACACAAACATTGATATCATGGCGATGCTGGAGTTCGTGATCTTCATGTGCCAGAGCACTACCAGATGACATTTCTTGCATTATAATGCCAAAGCATTGTGAGCACATTACTCCATTTTCATCAACCTTAAACAAAAAAGAATAAGGTTATACAGTGTTTATAGATAGATATAAGATGTTATAGTATAAAAATAAATAAAATGTTTTTACCTGATGGCCAAGATACCGCTCGATGACCGAAATTATTTCGGAACCCATATCATCGGCAACATAATATTGTTCATTTTCATTTATTACAGAGGTGCACTGTAGGCACGCCATTGTCAATAAACTGGAATAAGTTTACAATGTGTTAGAATATGAAACAAGAGAACAATCATCATATAGAAATAGCATTTGAACAAAACAACAAGTAAATGCACGGGTTAAAGGGGACATACCTGGAACTGAATTTGTTATTGTAGAATACCACATACACGACAGAGTCAAAATCACAGGCGAATCAGAAACCATATAACAAAGCCGAGGTCAACAGGGAAGCAATCAATCAATGTCCGTAGTAGTAAACTGTTGTCGTAAAACCAAAATAAAAACACTAAAAACTCCGAAACACATCCAATACAACACGCGCGAACACAACGATTCAACGACAACGATTCAAAGACAAAGTCAAACTGTCAAAGTTGTCAAACGTCATGTCAAACACCTGTCATGGCTTCCATAAAAATAGGGTTATCCTATTAAAAAACTTCCCAAATAATCATTTGCTGAACACCTGTACTTTACTTCAAATGAATTTCTTTGTATTGAAAATCCCCATTTTTTTTCCTATTTATCAATGTAGTGTACATGGTGCTGGCCCAAAATCAAACATCTCCTTTAAGACTAATAATTTTGGCTAATATTTTTTACAAGCCTTCTGAGACTAATAGCTTTACCAGTGTAATTTACAAGAGTATTTAATAACACATTATTTTATGAAACCAAATTGAATTTACTCTGGTAATTTTAGCCAATATTTATTTGTTAGCAACTAGTAACTAATAGTTTACTACCGTAGCTTCGAGAAACGCACACTAGTAAACTTGTAAAAAATATTCGTTCATGGACTCATATTATTAGTCTAATAAGTTTTGAGAAATAGGGCCCAGATGTCTTAGCCACGCCCCTCATTCCCTCCAACTTCCTTATTCTTCTAACATAAGGATAAATATACAACTATTTTCGAATTCCTCTATTTTTAAACTACTTCTAAAAAGGAGGAGGTTCTCAATTCGGATGTTTATATATATTTTTTTTTATGTTCGGGCATAACTCCGTCTTATATAGACACATTTGCAAAATTATTTTTTTGTTCGAAAGAAGTTTATTCCGAAATGGTCCCATTTTTGCTGCTATCGCTTATATGTGCATTGTTTAAGCAATCACACAACATAACATCACGCCTGTATCCTCTAAAGGGGTACGCAGATGTGTTCAGTATACCACGGTCAGGGTCTGTCAACTTTGTTCTACGAACTGTATGTAGGTGGGCTTGAAAACAAGAAAGAGACAACGACATCAGATTAAAAGAGATGAATATAAAATGTTGCCACCAAAAATAAAATTTCGTATTCTCCATAATAATGAGCTTATTAATTGATTTTTAATGTAAATTACCCTTGAAAATACCATAAGCTATTATTCTGATGCCAAACAAATATATTTTATTGAGATATAACATAATATATACTTGATTATTACATAATTTAAAAAAATGGTGGATAATGTGTGGCAACATTAACGTCCGTACGCCATATTGATTATGAATTTATGATATTGAGTCATTGACTTTCATTGACGTCGCAAGAAAAATGTCTGCCGCCGCTTGCGCACTATTTTATCTTTTACTTGTTTATTTCTAATAAATAAACTAGATCCATTTAATTCTACATACATTGATAACCTCGAGTCGAGCTTGCTCCTCCGTTGCTGTGTTTTGGTAAAATTACGTGTGTATTTGCGAGGTATATAGACTCGGTGTTGTGACAGTGACTTGTTTGATTTCGTGTTTAATTTCGCGATGAGTTCGCAGAAAGAAAACACAACAATCTGCTGCATGTAAAATCAGTTATTATATAATAATGAATCTGTTATGTAAATTATAATTAAAAAAGTCAAGTACTAATCTTTGTTGTTGGACAACTCAGAAAAACGGCAATTTCAGGAAAATATACTTTTATTAATCACTTAATCAACATAAACAAACTCAGAATCAAATCAGTTTATCACAAATTCGCATACAGTAAATTGCTTATAATATTTCCGGTATGTAACAATATTTTAAACTTTCAACGACCAACGGTCAAACAGCTAGAGGTTTCACTATGAACTTATTGAGTCGACTATCGGCGATCGAATGATGGAGTCTGAGCCGTGAGCCGTCACTTAAACACTACGGTCAGTAGAAGGAGTAGGTATGGTGTTGCCAACTCTGAACAGTGTTGCAAGTTAAATGTACACAATACTCCTATACATTGTAACAGCTCGGCCATCCGCTCGACAACGAGTGCCTTCGTTGCTCAAGTAAAATAGAAGAAAATACATTTTAACTCTAAAGAAAATGCTTAACTAAGTACTTCAGTTATCTAATACATTATCTATAGTATTTATTTACATACCTATATTTGTAGCAATCAATCAATCACTGTTTTATTTGTAGCAATACAAAACAAACAACTGTAATACTCCATTTGTTTAAATTACATCTTATGAGGCAAAGTATCAATATCTCACAATCAAACAATTATCGAATCCATAATTTAATTCAGTTTAACACTACATCACAAAATCCCCGGCATATCATTGTGTCTGGATAACAGTCTAGAAAGCAAGTACTTATCCTCTATTCAGTTTTAATAAAATCAACTAATAATTTTGTAACCATATTAATTTAGTCAAGACTTCACTACTGCTTACATCATAAAATATTACATAATGTTTCCTTGGGCGGCACATCATTGTGCACATCATGCCCCAATAAGTAACTTAAGCCAAAATCACTAGAACCGCTTATTGCTTCTCCTTGGGCGGCACATCATTGTGCACGTCATACCCACAATAAGCGGTCCAAATCGAGATCACTAGGACTACTTATTGCTTCTCCTTGGGCGGCACATCATGTGCACGTCATGCCCACAATAAGTAGTCCCGAACATCACTTCAGACTGTCCATTGATTTATCCTTAGGCGGCACCTCATTGCGCCAATCATGCCCACAATAGACAGCCTGTCAATCATGCCATGCCATACCTTGAACATGAATCATTTCCTGGTCATGGTATAAGCATGGACTTTGTCACTTATATTTTAATAACTTATAGTCTAAGCGTTGGTGTCGAGTGAGGAGGTTTCGACTGAGTTTTTATCATGGTCAGTAAAATCGTCATTACCACAATCGCTGTCTGAACTAGGGCTATTATCGTTATCGCTTTCTGGGATGGATTTAAATGATAACCATGGGTGCATCTTATCTACAGCAATAATTGCTTCATAGCGTCGCCCTTTCCGTGATAGTGGGGTATCTTCAACGACATAGCGGTCGTTTGGTAATACCTTTATCACTCTGTATGGTCCTTGTAGTTTTGGCTCTAACTTTTTGGACTGCCCGCTGCCTGATGCAATTGCTCTTACGATTCGAACTAAGTCTCCTTCTTTATATTGTTTAGCCGCTTTCCTACGACTATTGTATCGTTCTTTACTGACTTCATTTTGCTTTTGCATCAAGCAGCTGGCATCTGCTCTAACGTCTTCTATACTACCTTGTACCAATCCATCACCGGTATCAGAAATTACTTCATTCAGAATACCCTGTGATGGATTGGTTACCCTACGCCCAAATAATAGTTCACTAGGCGATTTCTTAGTGATATCATGTATTGTAGTATTAATACCTAACTGTACATCGGGAAGGTACTGATCCCATGTTCGAGGATCCTTCCCGTGGGTCATCGCGCCTAAAGAAGCCAGGATAGTCCTGTTCGACCGTTCAACCTGTCCATTAGCTCGAGGTGTTGACACGGCGTTAAGTATGTGTTTAATGCCAAGAGATTGAGTAAAAGCTTTGAACTTTTTACTCGTGAAGCAAGTACCTCTATCCGTGATAAGGCGAGTAGGGGTTCCAAAATATCCGATTAAACTCTTAATTACCTTTATAGTTTCTGAAGATTTTGTACTCCTGACTGGTGCCAACGTAATGAATTTCGTGAACGCATCAATTATAACTAAAATGTACGAGTTTTTCTTTTTGCTTTTATTGAAGGGGCCTAAATGGTCAGCGTGTATGGTGTGAAACGGAACTTCTACCTTTTGTATATGATGTAAATATCCCTGTTGCGCACCACTCGGTAGTTTGTGGTGCGCACACTCCAAACATGCAGACACATATTTCTTTATAAATGATCTCATTTTAGGAAACCAGTACAAAGCACGAACCCGGTCTAGAGTCTTATCGAATCCGAAATGTCCTACATCGTCATGGTTAGCTTTAACTATTTGCCACCGAGAGCCCTTTGGCACGACCCATCTTAACACGCCTTCCGCTATAATTTTATAGACACGACCGTTTTTTAATTTATAATTTTTTTGGATATCAACAATGGTTGCGGTCTCGGGATCGGACAAAATTCGTTTGATCCGTTGTATCTCGTCATCAGAGGATTGAACTGTGGTGATCCAATCCTCTGTTGTAACGGCAAGAACATCAACGACGTGCATATTTTCAGGTCCGGCGTCTATGGGTGCCCGGCTTAAGGCATCGACATGAGCCATTTTATCTCCTGGGCGATACTCAAACTCGCAATCAAATTCTTGCAACTGCACCCACCACCTCGCTATTTTGGGAATCAAATCCCTTTTTGTCAAGGTGGTGCGCAGAGAATTGCAGTCAGTAACAATCTTAAATCTTATACCCAGTAGATAAATCCTAAATTTACTCAAAGAAGCTATCACTGCTAATGTTTCTAGCTCAAACGAGTGGAGTTTTTGCTCATCTAACGATGTTTGGCGGCTAAAGTAAGCTACTGCTCTCCATAACCCCTCTCTATCCTTTTGAAGAAGAATTCCTGCTATACCAAGCTTACTTGCATCGGTGTGCAGCTGGGTTTCTAAATTTTTGTCATATAGAGCGAGGATAGGTCTATTAATTAACTGTTCTTTAATTCTTATAAATGCCTCGTTTTCTACATTACCCCACCTCCAATGTGAATCCTTCTTCAAAAGGGATGTTAAGGGTCTAGCTATTAGAGCAAATGCTTTGACGAATCGTCTGAAGAAACTAGCCAATCCTATGAATCGCCTAACATCATGAACGTTGGTTGGAGTGGGAAACTTAGAGATCGCTTCTGTTTTTAAGGATCCCGGCTTAATCCCCTGACCACAAATTTCAAACCCTAAGAAATCTAATTTATCAAACATGAATTTACATTTATTTAATTTAAGAGTAAGACCAGCCTCTTTTATCAGTCCTAGGACCTCATCCAACCGTCGCATTGCTTCCTCAAACGATTGCGCCGGGATTAGGACGTCATCCATATATATTATTACGTACCCTACCTTTGATTTGGGGAGGATTTTATGCATTGCCCTCTGAAATATTGAAGGCGCATTTGCCAAACCAAACGGCATCCTCGTATACTCGAATTGGCCGTCCGGAGTGACGAATGCAGTTTTCTCTTGGGACTTTTCTGAGATAGGAATTTGATAATATCCCGATGCTAGATCAAGGGATATGAAGATATTATGGCCAGCTAACTCGTCAAGCAAATCTTCCACTCTAGGGAGAGGATAATGATCACGTTTAGTTTTAGAATTAAGCGTTCTGTAGTCCACACATAAGCGCTTATCGCCGTTCTTTTTCCTGACTATCACTATAGGGCTCGCATAAGGAGAAGAAGACTCTTTTACTATACCGCATGCTAACATCTCCGCTACCATATGTCGTACATCTTCCCTCTCAGGGTGAGAAAGTCTATATGGCCTGTAACCCACAGGTTGCTCGTCCTTTAGATGAATATCCATTTCAACGACTGTTGTGAACCCTAAGTCCTTGAGACAGGAAGAAAAACATTCCTTATAACTGAGAAGTAGGCTCTTAACTGCCTGCTTTTGCTCGTTCGTGACGCAATCCCCAACAATCGGCTCAAACTCATCGCCTTCGTTACTCAACTTAACATCATACACATATTTGCAGCCTTGAGCCATTTTGCTACGGGTAAGTAATTGTTTACTTTTTATTTGTAAATCTTTAGTGCTCAAATTAAAAATTAAAACTTGACCTTGGCCTTTATCTATTTCATATTCCCCTGGAAACAAGAAATATTCGAACCCAATTGGACCACGAATCTCCCCAGCTACAAATAAAGAACCAGAAATATTCGGAGCTGATATTACTTGGATAGGTTTTATTTCATTAGGCTTGACATAACTGTCACTGCTACAAATCAAGTGTATCTTGACATCATCGGCAGTTTTACTAATGTCTAAATTATTTGCAGTTTTAGTTATTTTTATACCAGGGCGTTCTGAAAACGTATGGCCCAATAGTACAGGATAGTTAATGAGATTATCGTCAACTATTAATACCTCGACACATCTTTTTCAACGATATCCTGTACTTCAATAGTCACTTTAGAATTACCCGCAGGCTGATACGGTATGTTGCCAAGTCCCTTCAATAATGGTAAGTTTCTATCAGTTGTAAAATTGATTCCTAGTCTCATGGCATCAGAAAAGCGTATTAACGTACATTCACTACCCAAATCTAAGTGGCACTGCACCTTTACTCCATTTAAAATAATGGGAAAGGTGTATATACTGGATGCGACCTGACTAGCAATATTAAGGACAGATTTTTCCTTATCGTTTCTTTGGGGTAGATTTGTTTTTGGGCACGCATTTGCTAAATGTCCTAAAAATTTACAGTGAGTACATCGTATCGTGGGCTTATTACATTTATAACTGGGGTGACCAGGCTGATTACAATTAAAGCAAACCATGACACTATCCTCCGATTTGTTCGTCTTGTTAGTTCCTTTTGTATTTGCGTGGATAGTAGAACGTTTTTCTTTATCTTTACCCGACCTATCCGACTCCCTAGGAGTACCCGGTTTTACATTTTTAAGGAATTTCAATAACTGTTCTGGCTCTGAAAACTGCGCCGCTTGGGCCCCTAACCTTATACCTCGGTCCTCGATTCCATAGACTATACAATCCACAGCATCTCTACCATGGATATTGCAGCGATTGAGTAGGTTAATTTTTGCGTAATAGTATAACTCAGGGGATTCGCCAAAACGTAGTTTCTTATTCAGCATCTCTGTAAGTAATTCTCCATAGTTTTGACTTGATGGAAATGTCTCTATTAGCTTAGCTTTCCACTCTCCCCAAGAATACAAGAGAGTAGGTAAACTTTGATACCACGTCTTAGCGATGCCCGTGAGTTTAGGTAGGGCGTAATGTATGACCTGTTTTTCCGTCCACTCGTAAATTTGTCTACATTCTTCAACTTTAGAAATCCATGCATTAATAGTTTGCTCTTTGATCATTGGGTCAAATTCAGGTATAACCTGATTTAAAGAAGAAAACTTCTCACTCGAACCGAATTTCGAAGACTTCATAATATCTAAGAACGACTCAATCAATAAAGTAGTATTTTGATTGCTTACGTCACATCTGCTTCGTTTCGCTCCATTAGCCTCGCCGTCACGTTCAGAACTGTGCTCCGCTCTGCCACGTTTCTGATGCCGGTCGTCACGACACTTGCTGCTTAGTCGGCTGTCGCGCCGCCGCCGGTCTCGTGATCGGCTCGGGCTGCGACTGCGTGACTCACTCGCTAGGACGCTGCGGCGCTCCCTGCTGCGCCTGCTTCGATGCTCGCCGGGGTTCTCGTCACTGCAGTCGCTACGGTCACGTCGCTTGGTGCGACGTTTTGAAGTAATGCTGCGCCGGTGCTTTCTCCGGTTGCACCTACTGCATTGGTCATCAGCCTCACCGCTACCATCTCGGCAGCGCGACGGTGTTCGAAACCGCTCAGGTTCCATTGGTACACTGGTAAAGACAACACAAAAAAACGCATCATTCCCTTTTAATACGTTGATGTTGAAGTCAAAGCTTAGCATTTGCGTGTGAATTTACCAAGCTCAAGGGATCACTAACATCGTCAGGGAGTGCCCTAACCAGATGCTACCAATCCAACAAAGTGGATAGTCACTTAACCTCATCACCGAAAATTATTTTGGCTAATGTTGTTAAAGAGACTATAAAGAGCGCTGTTAATATGCAAACCTGTATTTTCTATTAGCGAAAAAATAATAAATAAAATGTCAATAAGAATAGTTCATTCACGTAACTGCATTACCAGGAGGTACCCTGGCCAAATGTCGCTAAGATCATGAACTACTGCATAGGTTAATATCATGCTAACACTGTCAGGGAGTGCCCTGACCAAGTGCTAACAATAACATTGTCATGAAGTTGGTGAAGGTTTAACTATGTAACTAATTCGGGGAGTAAATTCTAACCACACAACCTCAATACCGGGGAGTACCCCGGCCAAATGTTGTTGTGATCGTAGAAGACACTAGTAATTTATCAACATTGTCAGGGAGTGCCCTGACCAAATGTTAACAAATCTCACCCTTATATCTTTACCCTACAATGACCTTTACGATTTTTTTTTTTTTTTTAATGTCTTGTGGGCAGTGGACGACAAAAAGTAACGGACACCGAGAAAAGGAAAAAAAAAACTTATTTTCTTACCTTGTTATCGTAATCCCACTTCTGAGTTGTTGGACAACTCAGAAAAACGGCAATTTCAGGAAAATATACTTTTATTAATCACTTAATCAACATAAACAAACTCAGAATCAAATCAGTTTATCACAAATTCGCATACAGTAAATTGCTTATAATATTTCCGGTATGTAACAATATTTTAAACTTTCAACGACCAACGGTCAAACAGCTAGAGGTTTCACTATGAACTTATTGAGTCGACTATCGGCGATCGAATGATGGAGTCTGAGCCGTGAGCCGTCACTTAAACACTACGGTCAGTAGAAGGAGTAGGTATGGTGTTGCCAACTCTGAACAGTGTTGCAAGTTAAATGTACACAATACTCCTATACATTGTAACATTGTTTTATTAGGACTGCTCTTTAAAGATAGCATTTTATGCACAAGTACACTGTGTTTCTCGATAGTGATTCTGTTTAAATGTCGATTATTGCTGAGCAAAAATTGGCCATCTTATAGGAAATTATCAAGAAACGCATGGTACTTGTGTATAAAATGCAATACAAAGTATCTATAAAATGCACTGTAGTTTAAAATTCCCGCCCTAGCTTATACACTCTAGTTTTCGTGGGCGGAATATAGATGGCGCCGGTCGGTAAGGAAAAATTTCCTCCTAAAATTTGTACGGAGTCGTTATTCTTCCCTTTAGGGTATATATTTATGTTCTGTGACCACGGTACACCCTCATTTCTGTCAAAGTTGTTATTGGGGTACCTCTAATCAAAAACATCTCAGTAGGATATTATTGGGCATTCTACCCCACCTTCCGTTCCATCGGCTCACTCCGTTCGCCTCGTCACTCTCGGTGGAGTAGAATGCCCAATAATATAAAAGAAATCCGTGCATAGGTACTGGTTTTGACGTCTATTCCAGTTCGACGTCTATTCCACCTGATGGAACGGAAATATTTTCCAGTGAGTGGTTTGGGCGCTACTGCACTTTTCGAATCTTGTGTGGTTGACAATAACATAAACGGATTGTCCGTTTGGTTCCTATTATACTCTTTTTTTTTTTTTTTTTTTTTTAGATTGGTTTTGACTTCTCAACAAATATTTTTCCTTTCACAGCATTTAAGTAATAGCATTCAGGAAAGTTTATAGCATGCTGTAACCAAGGATCATCGTGAATCTCCCAATCTTCGATACTACCTCCACAAGAAAACCACATGACTTTATCGGTTACACCATTTCCACAATAAAAAAATCCTGCATCAACCATTTCCATCACCAATCTTTTTCGTGAATGAGCGGTCGCCCAATAATGTCTGAACGAAAATAGACGAATTTGATGTTTGTTATAAAGATCATATCGAGGAATATAATTTATTGGATTCATTTTAAATAGCTGTTGATACGTTCGCCTTCAACGCTCTCGGTGGTTAGAATGGCGGTTGCTCATACATTTGATCGAGTTAGCGACAATGAGATATAAATGTCAATGTAATACATTAATTGACTCATTATTAATATAACCGTTTCAAGCAGTTATCATGAAATTTGTAAAACAACCACAATCGTTACATGTAAACAAACTTTGTGTTCATTCTCAGAAGACTGATTTTCGTCATGGAGAATTATTACCTAAATCGGTACGATGCATCATTTGCGGACCGTCAAATTGTGGAAAAACTAATTTATTAATTGGTCTTCTTATACACCAGAATGGTTTAAGATTTCAAAATATTTATGTTTATTCGAAAACCTTGCAACAACCCAAGTACGTTTTTTTAGAAAAAGTCTTGCAACGAGTACCAGGCATTTCATTTCAGAAATATCATGAAAATGAGCAAGTACTGAGTGTTCAGACCGCAAAACCGAATTCTGTAATTGTATTTGATGATGTTGCTTGTGAAAATCAAAGCAGTATACGTGATTATTTTGCTATGGGGAGACACAAGTTCATCGATTGTTTTTATCTAAATCAGACATATAGTAAAATCCCTAAGCAGTTAATAAGAGACAACGCAAATCTAATCGTACTGTTTAAACAAGATGAAAGAAATATGAGACATGTTTATGAAGAACACGTCAACAATGACATGACATGGATTGAATTTCGAGAAATGTGTTCTAAAATATGGAGAATACCTTTCAATTATGTTGTAATTAATAAAGATTGTGCAAAAAACAAAGGATGTTACAGAAGTAAAGGAGAATGGCAGAAGCTCATAGAACGCTGGCATTAAACTTTTTTAGTTACTACAGAAATAAAAGTGGCATGGTTTGATAGGGAATATTATGAGCTTTTATTAAAAAAATAAATAAAAAATAATAACAATGGGGTTAAAGAGAAATCTTAATTTTTGTAAAAGTGAGGTTAAGTGCATTAACGTTTGTACTTTAATAGGTTCTTTTCCCTCTATTAATATTTTAACGCATAAATGTTTATTGTATGCATAACATTTAGCTAATTATGCGTTGTAATGACTTAAAAAAATGATAACTACTTGTAGAAGTTCAATAATTTACCCTCTGATCATATACCAGTTCTGTCAGTTTTAATTAAACTCGGTAGTCACAGAAAACTCAGGAGACTTTAGAGACTCACTTATCGGAATCTAAGCATATAATATTGTTAAGGATAATTACCTAAGGATGACAGGTTTATTGTAGGTACAATAAAAACCAGCATTTAATTATACTTAATATTTTATTCATGCTAATCATCATATATTAGCAATATAATTATCTAATAAAGGTGCAGGGGGAGACAGGCTATCTTGATGCCGTGCCCATGCCAAGTACCAGATGATTGACATGATATGGGCACAGCATCCTACTGTTCTTCGTCCAACAATGCAATTGCAACAGTATTATACGGTAGGTTTTGCGTCAATCAATTTCAATCGACATTAGGCGCTCATTCTGACTGATCGTCAGTCATACCCAAGATTTCACAGAGAAGACACGCATTCACTCAAGATTCATCATCTGCCTAGCCTTTTCCCAACTATGTTGGGGTCGGCTTCCAGTCTAACCGGATGCAGCTGAGTACCAGTATTTTACACTAGTAATTATTTTCACTCAAGAGTATACTTAAATGGATTCATAAAATAAAAGCCTAGCTATTTGTTGAGAGGTCTTTTATGGATCGAAATGATAATACTTACGTAATTCATGTTGAAAATACTCTTATTAACATAACAGGAGTGAGAGGACACATTGATGATATTGAAAAACGAACTAACTCATCATCTGCCTAGCCTTTCCCAACTATGTTGGGGTGGGCTTCCAGTCTAACCGTGAATACCAGTATTTTACATGGAGCCTATCTGACTTCCACAACACAGTGACTGGGTAATACAAAACCCCTCTTGATAAGATTGGTTGTCAGACTTTCGGGCTTCTGACTACCCGTAACGACTGTCAAATATCCACGAATGACAGCCGGGGCTTAACGTGCTTTCCGAGCCACGGAAGTTTCTCGGTATGTAAAAATGGTCACCCATCCACAAACCAACCGCAGTAAGCGTAGCTTAACCTGATCGATCGACCTGTGCGGCTGTTATTATTTAGCCACGGGCCCCTAACTATAACACCATTTAAAAAATCAAACACCTTTTGTAATTATTTTTGTATTGAGGATTCGTGGTATCCCACAACTGATGGAGCGTCTCAAATGTCAAAACAAAATCTTTCTCTGGCTGTAGCACATTACGCGATGCACTATCATGCAACCATCAGTCACTGTATTAGACGGTCAGTCACAATCCTTGATTGTGGTAAAACTGACAGCAAAACCTACCATGTAATGGGCGCCTAAAAAAATCGAATCGAAATAAAATAAATAACGCGTGACGTGAAATGTCATCTTCTAAAGAGAGTAGGTGTTCATGTTTATGGTTAGTAGGTTTAAAAAAAAAAACATTCGATTTCTTACCTAGGTCAAGTCCTTGTAAACTGTATACATATTTTGACTTTTTATGATTTTTTTTTACTAATTATGCACTAACAATCAAAACATTATGTAAATTAATTTAATAATAATTTAATTTATTTATTATATTTTTCAATGACAGTACTATGATATAGTATGACAAGGACAAAAAGCCTTGTACCCAGCCCATAGATATATGAAAGAAACATTTCTAAGATCCGGCCGCTCTGTGTTAAATCAAATCAAGTTATCTACTTAAATAAATAACGAGATTTTAACCCCATTGTCAATACTAAAGATAATCTGGCTATCAATACATAAAAATAAGCGCTTTTTTTTTAATAGCTTTGAATTCTGTAGCTTTCCAAAATTAGTAATGCCAAAAATACCCATCTCCTTTGACACGTTTGTAGTCTTTGACTAAGAACACAAATACATATAAAAGGCTGTTACCTACTTGACATTATTATTCACCTTACGACACTACATCAACAACACACAAACACAAGCATTACAACCTATTTTACCAATATGGAAAAATCATTGAAACGACAAATTGTTGATGCGGCAAAAGCTGTAAAGATAAAAGTACGAAAAATGAGAGATACTGAGATTAACAATAAACAAGCACTGGAATCTGTTTTCAAACCTGTAACAGAACCTCTCAACATAATTGCTAATGCTGGTAAGCAAACACCTCTCCTGCGTGCTAATGATGATTTTGCTGATGTTCCGTTTATTAACGAATCTTTGCAGAAAGAAGGAACTGGTAGCGCAGAAAGTAATGATAATAATTGTGATGAAGACAAATATGAATCCGATATCAACAGTGACTCTTCTTATGAATCAGTAGTTGAAAGGAATCAAGATTGTGATACGTCATCCTGGTCAGTATCTTCAGAAGCGTTGGTAGATATTCCATTTGGGGTTAGAGCAGACCGTGGGAAACTGATGTTAGGTTCTGCTTGCATAACGATCAACGATCAATACATCACCGTGGCTGGACGTAAATACCGAAATACTCCTGGTTTAAAACAGTTGTTGCTTAAGAAAGATGTAGACCTAAGCTTGGTTACAGATAATGATATGCAAAATTATAAGTCAATGCTACTTGATACAAATGCACATCGTCGAGACTATGAGCCAAGTAAACCAATAAAAAGTAATAAAGGGCAAAAATATTTGCAAGTTATTAAACTTCTTTTTAAACTGAAGAATGCAGTTCAGGAAAAGGGACTACCGTTAGTAAAAAAGTGGAGAAAAAACGTTGATTTAGTGTACTGGGACAATCCTAATGAATTAGTGGAAAGGTTGAAATTATTAATTGCCTCTAGAGATGCTGGCAACACAGGATTAGATAATGAAATTATATCTATCATTGACGAATTGCGTGAAAGTAAAGTTATAAATAAATAAATATTTAAAAATGTGTTTATTTTACTATCAGCCTCTCAATACAATACACCTTAAACATGAACGTAGAAAAATTCGGACACTACATTCACAAAAGAATGCGTTTAGCAGAGTTATTCGAGTTTAATAAGAATGCATTGTTAAAATCAGAAAACGGAGATTTTGATTTAAAAACATCAAGACTGAGAGGAATTAGATCTCCAGTAGAAGCAGACGATGCTGTGAACAAGGATTATGTAGATCGATTGAATGCTAACATGTTAAAAGAATTTAATAATCTGATTGGTAAATTGCGTTCTCAAATCATACAAGATGCGAAGACTACAGTTCAAGCTACTTTAAAAGCAAGGATACCTGAGGTTTCTACTCATTTGCAGGATAACTTTTATACTAAAACAGAGGTAGATAAATTACTTGAAAAAACTCCGTAATGGTAAAACAGCAAATTGTAAATGAAATACACAAAGCGGCACGAAGAAATTTCCTTCGACGTTCTGTTATTCTGAAAGGAATCCATGACTTATGGCAAGCAGACTTGATGGACATGCAAAACCTGAAAAAGTATAACAAAGGTTATACTTTCATCTTAGTGGTGATTGACTGCTTCTCAAAGTATGCCTGGGCTGAACCGTTAAAATCGAAAAATAAATTTGATGTTGCTCGTGCATTTGAACATATACTGCTTAGTAGTCGTAATAATCCTGTTAACTTACAAACTGATATGGGGACAGAATTTTATAACATCACTTTTCAAACGCTTATGAAAAAGCACAACATTAATCATTACTCATCGTTTTCTACTAAAAAAGCATCAATTGTAGAGAGACTGATTAGAACTGTAAAAAATAAATTATGTAAATATTTTAGTCTCAATGGAAACTATAAGTGGTTAGGTCTACCATTGGAAGATACATTGAAGAGATATAACAACACAAAACATCGCACTATTAAATTTAAACCGGTTGATGTGAATAAATCTAATGAACAAATAATCAAAGAAAATATTAAAAAAATAAACAAACATGATTTAGTTCAGCGGAAGCCTAAATTCAAAGTTGGTGATTGCGTTCGTATAAGTAAATACAAACATAATTTTGAGAAAGGTTACACTCCTAATTGGTCAACTGAATTATTTACTATAAAAAAGGTAATAATTAAAACCTTACCAGTGACATATCACATAGAAGATCAAAGAAAACAAATCATATTAGGAGCTTTTTACGAACAAGAACTGCAAAGATCTAATTACCCTGATGTTTATTTGATAGAAAAGGTTTTGAAAAAGAAAGGAAATAAATTGTATGTTAAATGGTTAGGTCTAAACAGTGCAGAAAACAGTTGGATTGAAAAAGCTGCATTAATGGACTAAGATATTATATAACCATTTTTTATTCGAAATCCTATCATTATAATTTAAGTAATGCAAGGGGGTGGACTAGTTAACAGCATAATTAATAATCTACCATTCGAACTTCATTTGCCAGGGTACAATTATTGCGGACCAGGAACCAAACTTCACAAACGCTTAGCGCGAGGTGATCGAGGTGTAAATAAGCTAGACGAAGCTTGCATGCAACACGACATTGCGTATACAAACCATACAGACTTATCAAATCGTCACAAAGCCGATTTACAACTACTTAACATGGCTAAACAAAGACTTAAATCAAAAGATGCTGGGAAAGGTGAAAAACTAAGCTCTTGGTTAGTGAACAAAGTTATGAAAGCGAAACTAAAGTCTGGTTCAGGCATTAAAACATTTAAAAGCTTAGTTTCAAAAATAAAATCAAAAATTAAGAAACTCAAACGTAAAGATAATAAGACTTTAATAAAAGCAGCTTACTTATCCGCAAAAAAGTTATTTCCAATTCATCATCGAATTCGAGTACCCCGAGTAATACCTATACCAAAGACTGGAGGAGTTCTACCTTTAATTCCAATTTTCGCTGGTTTATCGGCTTTAGGAGCTTTAGCTGGTGGTGCAGCTGGAATTGCAAAAACGGTGAATGATTACAAATCATCTCAGCAAAACTTGCGAGAGACAGAACGACATAACAGAACTATGGAGGGTTTAGCAGTGGGCAAGGGTTTATACATAAAGCCTTATAAAAACGGAAAAGGATTGTTCATACAAACATCAAAAAACTGAACAAGAAGCTACCCAATCGCCCACTAACTAATGTAGACATCCGAAACTACGCAAGAGACATCCCATATTTCCGAGGAGTATATATGAAAGATCAATTACCAAGGAAGCCGAAACGTATGGAATGTGGTATCGTTAACTTAGACGATTCTGAAAACGAAGGAACGCATTGGGTAGCTTATGTAAAAGTATATAACTATTGTGAATATTTTGATAGCTATGGAAATTTAAAACCTCCATTAGAACTGATACGATATTTCAAGAATTGTAGTTTCATATAACTACACAAGATATCAACAATTTAACACTGTAAACTGTGGTCATTTATGTTTAAAATATCTGTGGACTTTTTGGAATAAAAATGTATAAAATAAATGTTTTTATTTTATTCCAATCATTTGCAAGATGTCATTCACTTTGTCGATAACTGGAAACTCATCAATTTTATCTACGTACAATCCTAATACGTTGCAACTAAATGGAGAATATGAGTGTGCTTTATTACATTTTTCAACATTTAATTCTATACCAAATATTGATAAAAGTAATAACAAGTTCTATTATGGCTCAAACGAAGTTATTGAAATACCGGAAGGCAGCTATGAATTGCAAGCTATCAACGATTATTTAAAATCTGAAATAAAAGATGCCTCCATCAAATTACAGTGCAATAACAATACTTTAAAAACTATCATATACTGTTCAAAAGATGTCAATTTTAAGAAAGAATACTCTTTCAGTAGACTGTTAAGGTTTGATAAGCAGGTCTTGAAAGCAAATAAATGGCATGTGTCACAGTATCCAGTCAACATTTTACCGACGACAGTGGTAAGGATCGAATGTGACATTGTGAGCGGCTCATACATAAACGGTGAAACAAGTCACATAATTCACGAATTTGCACTCAACGTACCACCTGGATACAGAATCATAGAAATCCCGAAGAACGCAATATATTTTCCAATCAATCAAAACAACATAAGCTGCATACATATTAGACTACTAGATATAAACAATCGTCTAATTAATTTGCGTGGTGAAGAAGTGCAGCTGTATTTACATCTTAGAAGAAAAAATTATTGACTACAATAAATATCTGCCTCAACAAGTTAAAAATACCAGTTCTACTCAAGCTACCTGCCAAATAAGACGTCGTTCTAAGAGCAAAATAAAATTAACTAAAGACAATAAGACATTTCTCAGAGCGATCGGATTGTTAAAATGAATATCTTAGACGTCGTATCCACCCCCGCTTACGATAACAGTATAGAAGGAATCGAATTTCATTCGTACAAAACTTATGTAACGAGTTTCAACAGGAACGATGAAATTCGCATACCTATCAACCAACAGGATCTTTACATATTACCATCAGCCAGCACTCTGTATTTGGAAGGAACCGTTATCGTTAGCAAAAAAGATTCAAAAGAGAATGCTACTAGTATCAATTTTACAAACAACGGACTACTCTTCTTATTCCAAGATATTAGGTACGAACTAAACGGAGTGGAGATTGATAAAATAAAAAATGCAAGTATAACTACAACCATGAAATCATTAATATCAATGAATGAGAATGAATCAAAAATAGCTAAAGCTTGGGGTTGGAGTATCGATGGTATAAAAAATATTAATGGAGGAAGTTTTTCTGCGTCTATACCACTTCGGAATATCCTCGGTTTCGCAGAAGATTTTAATAAAGTTGTGATAAATAGTAGACATGAACTAATATTGTTACGAAGCAACACTAATTTGAACGCTGTAAAATTGAACACCGGTGAAATAGTGGAAGACATTCAAATCAATAAAATCATATGGCGCGTACCCCATGTTAAAGTATCAGATAAAGAAAAAATAAGTTTATTAAAACTGTTGGAAAAAGATCGTCCACTTCAGATGATATTTAGAAACTGGGATCTATATGAATACCCCGCTTTACCTAAAACTACAAAGCATACCTGGTCTATCAAAACTTCATCTCAAATAGAAAAACCAAGATATGTTATAATTGGACTACAAACAAGTAGAAAAAATAATGCAAGTTCTGACATGTCACAGTTCGATCATTGCTATGTTCGTGATGTTCGAGTGTATCTTAATTCAACATATTTCCCGTATGAAAGCCTCAATGTGAACTTCGCTAATAACAGAATTGCTTTATTATATGAGCAATACATTAGATTTCAGCAGTCGTATTATGGACGTTGTCCGGAGTCTTTATTAAGCGAGAAACAATTTAAAGAGTTAGCACCGTTGTTTGTTGTTGATTGCTCTAGACAGGTCGATAATCTGAAGACTGGACCCGTTGTGGATGTAAGGGTAGAAATTGAGAGTGATTCAGAAGTACCAGATCAAACTTCAGCATACTGCCTCATTCTCAACGATTGCATTGTTGAATACAAACCATTAAGCAACACAGTGAAGAAGATATCATGAACGCGGATATTGTCATTGTCGAACTACAAGGATTTAAATATTTAGACAATAATTTTATCGTCAAAGAAGTGGCTATAGTAAGTAATAAGCACACACAGACGTTCTTGGTTAAGTCACCGCATTCGTTTTATTATTTAACTCAAGAAGAAAAGAAGCAAGTGCGATGGTTGGAAAGAAATCGTGGAATTTTCTGGAGTGAGGGATTTATAGACTACAGAGAGTTTCAACACGTCATCATACCGTATTTAGAAAATAAAAAAATATTACAAAGGGTTTGGAAAAAAACTTTTTTACAAAAAAAAACAACCGACTTTCAAAAAAAAACACTACAAAGTGAAAAATAACTTTAATTTTGGAAGTCGGTGTCGTTGGTTCCAAATTTTAGTTTTTTTGACACCGACTTCTGAAATTAAAGTTATTTTTCACTTTGTAGTGTTTTTTTTGGAAGTCGGTTGTTTTTTTTTGTAAAAAAGTTTTTATTTTTCGCTTTTTAGTTGTACCTACCCCATAATACAAATTCATATAACACTAATTGCTATGTGAATATTAGTGACAGGAAGATAAACATCATCAATATAAACTAAGTGGAAAACAAACGTATTGTTGAATCTAATTCCAAAACTACCCAAGCAAAGTTCATAAAATTTATATGGGACCACCTCCCAAACACGACTACGGTGCTGTAATTTCAAGGTTTGTACTTTTTCTGATGCTCCTGGCTTCAGCATCAGGTCTCTCTCGTGTTCCTCATTAACAGTACATTTATCCACACATCGAGCCCTTTTCAATGAGCCTAAACACGATATATCTGCTGTTAGTTGTCGAGGAGTTATTCACTCTGCAGACTATCCTGATGCAGCATCAGGTCATGACATGATGATCATGAGACCAAATGTGGCAAATGCCCTATCCATACCAAACATCAAAATAATTTAGTAAAACGGGACCCTTGCCTGTTCGAGTAACTTCTTACTGTTAAGAAGTTGTACCTTCCATCATCAGCTCAACTACCTGAGATGGTGAAAACCCTACGCAAATACACAAGATACTTCATAAAATATGCGAAAAACAATAAGCGAGCCTATAAAATTTGAGGGTTGCCCTCGATTTCTCTAAGATCCCATCATCAGATCCCGACTTGTTGGCTATGGGACCATTTGGGAAGTATACCCTTTCCAACTAAAAAAAAAAATATTTTTCAAATCGGTTGGCAAGCGACGGAGTTATGCGCGAACAAACCTAAAAAAAAAAAAAAAAAAAAAAAATATACAAACATTCGAATTGAGAACCTCCTCCTTTTTTAGAAGTCGGTTAAAAATTAAGTGGATTAAAGAGTTATGTGCAAACTGTGAAGTGATTGACATAGGTCAAAAAGGGTGTCCTAATTTTAAGACATAAAAAAAAAAGTTCTGTAAAAATACATCTGATTTTAATTGTGTGAACCACAAAATGAATTGTGCATTAAATAATGCGGTGTGTATTAGAAAATGGTATGTTGACAATAATATGTCTGTATTTAATCTATTTTAATTTATTTTGTCATACCTATGCAGTTAATAAAAATGATTAATAATGTACTTATGGTAGTTTTATTTAAATGTATTCAGGGTAACTTAATCATCAAACTTTATATTAGCTCTAATAAAATGAATCAAATTCAGTGAGTATTCTATTAATTTTAAAATATTGAAGATGACCTGACCTGTGATGAGATCGTTTCATTAGAACAAATTTAAAGTGTGAGTATGTTTATGTAATGCCAATAAAACATATTTTAAATTATAAATATATTATTTATTTAGTTTTCAGATTATTTACAATTACAAACTAATAACACTTGTCCCTTATTAATATTAACTGTCCCTCAAGTTATTTCATAATTTTATTTATGTACATGAAACTTATGTAACTATTATGTATTTGAATACACTAAAATTAATAAAACAATAATTTTAGTTCTTTTAACTTAATCGCTCTAATAACAATAAAACTAACATCTTGGATACTTTATTTATACATTCAAAACTTACATAATACTTAACTAAAAACCTTAATTCGTTACTAAGAACCTAAATATGAACCAAAAGTTTTCTAAATATTTTATTTATACATAAATTTGACTTACAAAATTGTGATGATCTATATAGATACCTTTTAATACAGATTAACAAATAAATTCATAATAACAATATTAAACTAATTATTTATTTCTACATAATATCTGTTTCAACATTAAAAATTATACATTCAAAACTTATACATACATTAACTAAAATCCATTAATATTGATACACTAAAGGCCCTCAGCTATGTTAGACTTTCGTGTAATAATTGGAAAAACCCAATAACCATGCCCGACCGGGAATCGAACCCAGAACCCCGTGCTCAGTAGTCACGCTTGCAACCACTAGACCAGCAAAGCAGTCTACAAACTAACGCAATAAGTTACAAACTAGGTAGGATACTTACTTACTAATAACAATCGTGACCACAAAGTTTCTTTGAAATTTTATTTATCAATGATTGTGTCTCTTCCATAACATAGTCCACCGGTTCACTAACTACATATTGCGCACTTAACACTATCACCTCCTCATCATCACTTGAACTTGTAACACTTGGTTCTTGTCGCTCACTGATGTCCAACACCTGTATCTGGATCAGTCGTAAACCTTTTTTCTTTTCGTTGTTTATGACGTATGATTGACATAAAGGACGATGATGTTCAGATGCTTTCCGTTTTAGAACCTCCCGTCTTGCTCGAGACTTTCTGATGGTTGGTTCAGGTCTTTGTTGCTCTGGAACATGCCAACTTAAACTTGGAGTGGGAAAACCTTGACCGTATTGGGAGAAGATAAAATCGGGAGAGTCGCCCATTATTGATGATCTGAAACAAACATAGTTACAAATTATTGATTATAATTATATCTAACAGGATAAGGAAATAATTGTATAAGTACTTATACGCTTGTACAATACTTACAATTTATTTAGTTTTTATTCGACGAGATGCGACCGGTCCGGCTGTCTGTCTTGTGATGTATGTCATTATCCATCATATTATTATGAAATGCAAACTCAATGAAGCTTACGCTGTGAATCATTGTCATGTTTCAACAAGTTCAACCTGAAGGCCAATTCTGCTAACTAAAAACCGTTCACATTCAAGTCGCAGTGCCTCAAAAGTTCCAAAATGTCACAAAAGGTATTCTACTAAACCAAAAAAGTAAGTCAAACGTGACGTATACTGCAATGAGATTGCGACTAGACCGAAAACAAAAAATGTACCAAATCGGTATTCTGCTAAACTTTAGCCATGACATCAAAAAAAAAATTGGTATTCCACTAAAAATAAAAACGTCAAAACTGACGCCAGCATGAGATTATTTGTAGACCGGACTGTGACAAATAATTTTAGCTTCTGTATAGTTTTATACGTATAAAATTTTTATTTCCCGCCTTTGGTGGGCCGGAATATTTTGACATTCGCACACGAACATATGGCGAGGCGAATGGCGAGGCGAATCATGTACTCTGAGGCGAATAAACACGCGTATCGTATCCACGCGCCCGCTTCCCGCGCCCTTCGCAGATTGCTCCGTCGCGTCGCCCGCACCCCTCTCCGCGCCTGTCAGTCCGGCTGAAATCACGATCGCAAACGGCACGAGTTTTGCACTGTCTCAGTGTTCCACTCGAATTTTCTGTGTTTTGTATTGTGTGAACGATTATAAGTACTTACGTGTATTAATATGCCGCAAAACTTTATTTCATGTGACCATACAAAGTACAAACTGGCGCTTCAACGCGACCGATACGACGCGAACTCAAAGTACCTATTTACAAAGTAACGGTTTTCTTCATTACGAGAACTTTCGTGCACATCGTAACGTAAATAAATAGTGTTTCCTAGTGTTTAGTTGACTATTGTGTAGGTAACAATATTGCCTCGACCGTAAAAGTAGAGGCAACGATGACAACACCATGAGAGGCGCGCCGGCGTCCCCGACGTCCGCGCCGGCGTCCCCGACGTCCGCGCCGTTATCGGAAGGGACGCTACGTCGTCGTTTCTGGAGGCGGTCGCCAAGGTTCAAGTGGAATCGAACCGTCAATTGGTTCAGAGCCTGTTTTACTACGTCGGCCAACAACGTCGACGTCTCATCGACGCATATGGAAACGTTAACCCATGAGTCCGTTTACAACCTAGATCTATGTTCGTTGAGAAGGCGCTAAACATAAAGGACTGTCCGAAGTATAGAAAGACGCGCGCGGCCGCTAGCGCTGCCCCGGCCTGCGTCGCCCGCGCCGCCCGCGCGCGCTTTCGCATCTCGGCCTCCGCGAGACCGCGACGAGTGCGCCGGCAGACATACCTACTGCGTCGACGAGCGCTATGCGTAGTGCTTAGCCCGTAGCCCCTGCCGACTGTGGTAAACAATAGCAAAAACTCGTCTGGAGAATGGAAATGGTTATTTTGTGTTTATTGCCGTGAAGTCGGACATACTCGCAACTCTTGCAAAAATAAAGTTCAGTGTTGTGGTTGTGGAGCTAACTGTGTCATACAATCTAATTGCCCTAAATATCCGTATATAGTGTAAATAGTACTAAGGAATCATTTTCTGTTCTCGATATTAACATGTTAGACCACAATAAGATTTTTGATAACACTGATAGTCGTAATGTTGTTTTACACAATTATTGTTTGAAGTGTAACTATGTCAGTAGGTAGGACCTACTTATGCAAACAGCAACCAATCCACACACATGCCAAAATCAAGATGAGATATATGTAGAAAGCTTTAAAAATGCAACTTCTATTGACCCTGTGAAGATCAAAATGATATGACAATTTTAACAGAACAAAACATTTCTATGACAAGGATATCAACCCATGTAACATTGTTGTTCAATAAACTAACAAGATCCACGTCCCATGGTAACCCGACAATCTAAAAAATCGTTGAAAGGTTTATTTTTCATACCACATGTTTCCTTTTAAAATATTTTTTAATCAATTATGTAGAACCAGGTGGGTTGGTTCTTGTTTGCATAATATTAAAAATGGCATAATCCTATATTTTTAAAAAGACTTGAATTACATGGCTCCGTGTTGATATAACTCTATTTTCAACATCTAAGAAGTCTTTGATTCTGTGTTTTTTAATAAACTACTTAATAAAAGTATTTAGACCTATTGGAAGAAACCCACACAATGACAGTTTTGAAAAAAAGCAGTTTTTGTCAAAATTTTGTGTAGGCACAATAATAGTTGAATTGTATTGTAATATTGTATTCACAGTATGTACAGTATAATTTGTTCTATGTATACAAGTATAATATTGAAGAACATCATTAACATTTAAATAGTAATAAAAAAAGAACTCTTTAAAAAATAAATACATGAAACTTTCTCTCCGTCTATTGTTTTCTTTCTATTAATTATAAATTCTTTTCTAAGTTCAATGATGACAAGATATCTTAATTTTTCATCTTGTGTACATGTATTAGTTTCATTTATTACAAGTTTTCATAACAAGGATAAATAAGAATTTAAGATTTACTTATTTTTATTTTTCAGTAAAATGTTTAAAAGAAATATGAGATTTTTTATTGTGACATGGTAATAAATTAACAAGGAGTAATTTATGGTATTTTATGTCCCTTCATCCCCTTTTAAGCAATCTACTGATGGTCGTGGTTTTACTTTATTATCTTATTTTATTTTTTAATCTTTTTAAAAACTGTCTTTACTTTTAAAGTTTTTGCAGTAAGTAATTAATTTAGGGCACCCCGACCAAATGGGTTAGGTTAGAATGGTGACAAACCACTACATCCAAGTTGGCTTATAAGATAGGGTACATCACCCGAAAAAGATGATCAGTGAGCATATTGACTTATCGATTAGTATTTTTAACCAACTTCAAAAAAGGAGGTTCTGTATTCGACCCGTATGTATGTATGTTCGCGATTTTCTCTAAAACTAATGAACCAATTTTGATAATTCTTTCACTAACGTGATCTACATACTTTCAGGAAGGTTTTAGTATATACTACATTATTTAATTATTCTTATGTACGATGTTGTTTGCATAAATGTACTGCATCTCCGGCATTTCTATGCGAATTTTGATGATTCTTCTAGTCGGTGTCTTCAATTCTTCAATGCACTAGTGTTATTTGAATTTGTGTGGAGTAGGTACAGACGCCAGCACATCAAGCTACTACAATCTGTCAAATTTCTTTAATAGATTTTCAACTTTATCGCAAAAGTATAAGGTTCAAAGTTGATTGGTAAAATTTTACAGTTTCGGGTAGCTTGATGTGCTGGCGTCTGTACAACTAAAAAGTGAAAAATAAAAATTTTTTAACAAAAAAAAACAACCGACTAAAAAAAACTACAAAGTGATAAATGTTGTTTTTTGTAAAAAAGTTTTTTTTAGGAAATCAAAATGAGAGAATTATTTGTGGATGGATGAAATACATGCCATAAATATTCTACCAGCCAGTGCGCGTGTATGACTGTATGAACGTGGCCGAAGCAAATGTGTGTGCAAGGATCGTAGCAGGTGACTGTCTTTAGTTTCTGCTTACCCCATGGGAAAACGGCGTGAGTTTGGGTATGTTTTCTTTGGTACCAACTATGTTGAGGTCGGCGTCCGGTTGGTTTTAGCTAAGTACCATTTTTTGATGATAGGTACCTATCCACGGACCGACTGCGCGTGACATGCGTAGCTTAACTTTGATCGATGGACCCGTGTGTCTGTTACTTACCCTCGAGCGCCTTATAGGTATTGTTTAATAAATAAGATTGAGTATAATTAATAGTATTTATTAAGTACTTAATTAACTTAAAAAGGTAATAAAAACAAATAAAAAAAATGGCCCGTCGCGCGTCGCTTGCGTGGAGCACGGCGCGGCAGCGTCAACAAAGCCCTGAAAGAAAACACAATTTAGTTTTTCATATTGTACATATTATTATTAAATAAGATTTTGTTTTATTTTTAACTCAGCGTTTTATTTACAAAACAACAAATGGCAGGGGAAGCCCAGAGGATTTTTCATCAGAGCATATTCAGAACAAATACCTATGCTTGCTGAAAAATCCTAACAAATGTCTAATTCTAATACCTAATTAGTAATACGTTCACAAATTACATTTACATACCTTGGCCATTAATCGATAGGTACTGCCTACTCGGCAATTCGGATGCTGCTGATGCTTGAATACTAAAACAAGCAATTTTTTTTACAAAAAATCCTGTTGCGACATGATTTTCTGATTAATTATTATTCGCTTATATACTTACACTTGCGGTACGTCGTCGCAGCCGAAGAGTCTCATCATAATCAAAATCAAAATATTTTTATTTCACATAAACCAACATGGGCACTTATGAAACGTCAGAAGCTAGGTGCACGGTTCCAATTGGTCGTTTCCTATGGAGAAGAACCGGCAAGAAACTCCATGGTTACTCTTTTAAAAATAATTGGCTTTTACAATGTTTTCGAGTTACAGTAGGTATGGGAGGACAGCGTAGGCCTGACAACAAGTACTTGATAAAATAAAAAATGAGAGATAGAGGCCGACAAAACGGTTTGTAGCCCCTCCTATTTCCTCCATAGCAGAGGCTTGCCTGTTCATGGCTCGTGCCAACTCTCTGTCGACCGCTATTCAAGACTGCTCTATTTTTATTAGATGCTGGGCCCCTTCAAATTCTTTGTCATCTAAAACCAGTAATTAACAGTTGCATTATAATCAATAGTCAACCAATCAACAATAATGCAATATACATTAAGTATTTAAAAGAAGTAGTGCTTGGGGGAGGCCTGTGTCCAGCAGTTGACGTCTTTCGGTTGAAATGATGATTATATAATTTAAAAGAAGCAAGTTAATAATATTAGGTAAGTATAAAGCTTGTAATAAAAAGGTATTTCTTATCCTTTGCGGGGAGACGAGCGACGAGGACGACGGCGACGCTTCGGAGGGTGTCGGTCCCTAAAAATGTGTATTATACCTATATTATTATTTTGTAATGATTTTGAATAATTTGTGTAAGGCTTAAATAAAAACTGTTCACCTTACTGAATTATACTTTGATATTAGTAAAAATATATCTAATGACGTCTCTTTTTGACATCTTTAATCATTCGCGTCGCGCATGCGCGTAGCGTTTACGACTACGTTCCATGTTAGCTTTCTAGCCGATTATTTATTTTAATGATTTTATATTTTCAAAGATATATAATAACAAATGAGAAATGAAAATACTATGAGTATGCACTTAATCAAGCAATCTAATTAATAAATTTAAAAAATCAGATAATAAGGCTGCTAAAAATTAAAGTATCACTAAGTATCACAATATCGTCTACGTAAATTGAACCAACATGAAAATATGTTTAATTTCGTAAACGAGAACAAAGTTGACCGCTATGAGACTATACTGCAATGATACTGCGACCGGAATGTGAACAAACCGAACTTTAAGATTAGCAGAATACCATTTTTTGGTCTATTCACAATGTCATCGCAATCTAGTCTCGTGTTTTTCACTTGACCTTCAGATGTGCGCGACATGAAGCGACGTGCGCGTGCACCTGATCGGTGTTATATTACACAATCCAGTCAGCGCAATGCGCTTTGTCATCAGGAATGGAAATGAAACAGATTTATGAACATAAACTATTATTTATTTAAGTATATTATTGTTAGTAGCTTACATAAGTACCAATATAAGTAAACTTATATAAGACCTAAATATATATAGATACTATTCTAATTCTTATGTCGACATTTTACTAAAACTAATTTTGTACTTAATAAATTCTAAGGGACACCAAGAATACCTACATTTTAGAATTACATACATAATAATGCCGGGTTCAAAAGTAACTTCAGTCGTTACTATTTCAATTAAGTACATTACACAACAATATTACAATTCATATTAAAAGATAAACAAACATCAATCCATCCACCCTCACATAATTTTTATAATAGTAGGATGTAAGATTATACCGTCTATAACTTTCCATTTAATACGATACAAGTTTTATAATCAATAAAATACATGATAGAAATGTAACTACTGTAGGTTCCTAATTACATTTAAAATTATTATGGTAATGCATTACATAAATATATTTGCATTACCCCAAGCTAAAGTAGATACTTTATCAAATGATAGCAACCGTTTATCATCATTGCTTGAAAGTGCTATTTTATTTACGTTCTGAGTGAATATTTCATGTTTTATTGACCTAAACAATACATTTTTTTTGCGAATGACATTGCAATTGTATAAAACATTTTTATAATCAAACATATTTAAATTTTTCGTTACACATTTTTTTATACCTTTAGCTTTTTTAATTGTTTTGTTTAAGGTTTTAATACAATAAAGCTTTGAGCGCAGTCCTACGAATTCTTTGATAACTTTGCCACCCATTTCGTCCTTAAACAGTCCTGGAATCTTCTTATTAATAATAGGTAAGTCAAATTCATTGTTTAAGTCATAATTAGAGGTATCAAAATATTTTAAAAAATTGAGCTTGAAATCTTTATAAACGTTATTACTCTGTACATCATAAATTAGACTATCTGTATCAGTATAGCACAATTCAATTCGCTTACCATAAAAAGGTTTCATGATAGAGTAGTGAAAATCGTACATATGCGTCTTAGATAATTCTAATACTGTGAACCCTATGTATATTGGTTTATTAAGTATAACACGCAAAGGTTTCATTTGGATTGCTACTAAACCATCAGTAAATATAGAGGCGCTGGCCTGTGAAAATATGGACTGGCTATCAATTTTTCCGCACAAATAGTCTTTTTTGTTTTATTGATTGAGTCACACCATTTGTTTACTAACTTAACGTCTATTCGATTTTCATTATTTTCTAAGGTTTTTCCAAAAATACTATTGTTTAATAATTTGAAAAAATCTTGTTCAAACGTTGACACTGCTTTTTGACGTAACTGAGTATTAATGTCAATATATCCCTTTAAAAAACAACTTTGCTTAAACATAATAGCGCGATGGATCCTTCTCAATATTAAACCGTACTGTAAACATTTTTTTAAATGAACGTAATGAATTACATAGTGATATTTATCGTACAAATTCGGTATTAATTTTTTATTTTTACCACCAGGTGGTAAACATTTTTCTGGACAAAATGGAAAGTCATTGTGTTCAATGTGCAAATTTTCCGGATATATTAAATCAACTTCAAGAATGTAACCGTTTTCTGCATTATCATCGATGTCTGTCAAATTCTCTTGTAAAAAATCGATTTCTTGTCTATTCATAAATCTAAAACCGGAATAGGGCAGGGATTGACACATACTGTAACCGTACAAATTGTTACAGTCTAAATAAATGATAAAAGAATTTGGGCGGGTTGGATCGAAGCTATCTAAATATTTATGGTTGGCTTTGGCATGTCTTTTGGAACACATACAAACACCTCCACGAATACCTTTTTGAATCATTCTAAAAATTTCTACATCACTAATTAATTCTAATTGAACTCCTGTTTTTAAAAGCATTGCATCAAAAGATAGACTTGGTGCTGTAAGATAGAACGCAGGATCGAGATTGTAGTGTCGTTTACAAGTTTTTCGAAAATTTTCAAATACATCTGTTAACAACAGAACGTCTGTTTTGAGATATAAATCGGTGTACATACCCATGTTTTGAATATTAAATGCTGACCAAACGGTACGAGCGTGTTCATAGTCTTCGTCAGTAATTGACTCATCGATCAATGCATTAAAAAAAATTTTTTAGACGGCAAACACGTTTTTTCGTATCGTTCCCATTGAGACATATAGTCATAAGGATACACTCCTTTACGCGTGAGTAGGTTAAATTGTGATTTATTAGGAAAATAATATTTTAAATGTTTGAAGTCTTGTTTTTTCATTGTACTAACTAACTTTTCTAAACTAGCACCTAAAAATTTGAAAGAATCTACAAACCGAATTTGAATGCTTTCCTCAGGTGAAATTGGAATAAACTTTGTGAATGAAATATAGTTTTCTTTTGTTTTCGGTATCACTTTAATAGACCCAGGAGCTTCACCTAATTCTTTTATAAAGAGGTGACAATCGTATCCGGATAAATTATGAAAGAATACTGGCAAAAATGTTGGTAATCTGTATTGTAGGTTACAATAATTATGAGCTGCACCGCGATACTTTCCAGTCAAGTGACAATGATCACGAACCCTGTCGCCGAACAAGAAGCGGTCACAAATATGACAAGTCATTGCGTTTTCAAAGTCGCGAGCATTATCATCTGAGTATATCATAGGAACATTATTTTTTAAAATAGCGTATAAAATCATCCAACGACTAAAACGAACTTTTTGTAATCATTTCATGCAAAGGATCAGTACTGATATTAAGAATCATCTTTCAATCAATCCTAGATTGATACTAACACCTTATTACAAATAAAATAAGAAACAAAGGTATCAAACTGGTATAGGATCATGCTCTATAAAAGGTTTCGTCCCATCTCTCACCGATCCCAATTACCTAACAAAAAGTCTCAACTCTATACGAAACGATAAAATGTACAGTCAGAATTAATCACATTTAGACGAATTAAAAATACTTTCAAATAAAAAATCCTATAAAAGTCTAATTTTAATCAAAGACTGCTACATGCATGAGGATCATCTTACAGTGTAATTGTAAATACATGGAAATTACTCATACATACACGGCACCTCATGTAACGACGTTAAAGTACGAATACTGCAAATTTACATAATGCAATTTTGCAGTCTTTGGGATTTTAAAGACTCAATTACACTTATACTGTGAAAGCTTAATACGATCGTTTCCGACGCAGTCGTCAGGCGGTTTACAAAGAGTATGACACAATAGATGACTACGGAACGGCGCATGAACGTTTTCCGAACCGTTTCGAAGGCGATTGTATGAGTGTGAAAGCATCTTAATCAAGCGCAAACGCAGAGTAACAGCAGAACAACCAGCAGTTGTCTGTTAACGTTCCTAAGGTAGTGTCAGCTGCATGAGTTAATTAAATTAAGATTTGGATGTCCTTGGTGCCCAATCTGAGGCCATAGAAATAGAATGTGTGTGTGTCTGTAGATACATGCTATTTCTTGCTCTGTGAAGAGACATGAGACAATCTGTCCTAAATTTTAATTTAATGTTTACGGTATCCTAAAGTTCAGATGTCCTTGGTGCCCAATCTGGGGTCATAGAAATAGAATGTGTGTGCCTGTAGGGGCATGCTATTTCTTGCTCTGTGAAGAGACATGAGACAATCTGTCCTGAACTTTAGGCTAGTAATTCAAGCAGCAAACGACCTTATTTGTTAACATGTAAGCTAGTGTCAGCTGTATGAGTTAATTAAATTAAAATTTGGATGTCCTTGGTGCCCAATCTGGGGTCATAGAAATAGAATGTGTGTGTGTCTGTAGATACATGCTATTTCTTGCTCTGTGAAGAGACATGAGACAATCTGTCCTAAATTTTAATTTAATGTTTACGGTATCCTAAAGTTCAGATGTCCTTGGTGCCCAATCTGGGGTCATAGAAATAGAATGTGTGTGCCTGTAGGAGCATGCTATTTCTTGCTCTGTGAAGAGACATGAGACAATCTGTCCTGAACTTTAGCTTACTATGTTCGTATAGTTCGATTAGTAAACGAAGTATGTGTGAAACGTGTTGTTATAAAACTATTCAAGTAACGTAGTGGTTATGTGTGAAACTTGTTAACTAAAGTAGTGTTTTAGTGCTCAATCCGAGAATCTGCGGTAGTTAATCGAGGTAAGCCATCGGTAATAATAATATGCTCAACCCCTTTCATTTATATTACGAATTTTTTCCACTTAGTTTATATTGACGATGTTTTAATATCTTCCTGTCACTGATATTCACATAGCAAGGCAAGTAGTTTTATATGAATTTGTATGGGGTAGGTACGGTAAGGGACATAAGTGGAGTAGCAATTTCACAAAGCAATAGATTGACACTTTGGTTTTACTTACGACCTTCTTTTAATGAGTCATTTCTCTACTATAGACACTGTAGGCAACTTATTGTATTTATTCATTTATTTATCTTTATATATTAAAAACCCTACATAAATACAAACTAATAAATATATATATCACTTATTTAAGTATTGTTTAACACACAGTCATACATTACTCATACAAATCGCACTTACATTCATCCACATCACAAAAACATATAAAAACTATAATTCACAAGCATCGCCGGATGACACTCGGTAGTATGCGGCGGGCCAGCTAATTTCTTACATACGCATAGCTATACAACGCCCGCGCACGCCGACCAGCGGCTGACGATGCGCTCGCGAAAACACCTACCTGAGTCTTAATTGATACACCGCCGCGGAGCCCTCGTTACTTGTATGCAAATTCTTAATAGTGTACCTTCTACTATTGTTTTCCTAAATCTATCTCTTAAATCTATACTCTTAAATCTATCTTGCTACTACTGTGATTTCTCCTTCTATCTAACTACAAAAATAAACTATATATGTGACTATTGAAGTGGGTGTTTATCTTCCAAACCATAAAAACATCTACAACTGGTGACCCCGACGAAAAGAAGAAAAGAAGATTAATGTCTAGCAGCAGCGAGGACTCCAGGAAATCTCAGGTGACTGAGCGTACACGTGAGCGTCGCTTCAAAATGGCGGAACCAATTCCAGGACCGGCAACCATATCCACTACGCCTGCACCGATACATATGAAGATACCACCTTTCTGGCCCGAAAAACCGGCAATATGGTTTGCGCAAGTAGAAGGGCAGTTTGCGGTTATGAAAGTTACGGATGAAACGGCAAAATTTTACCATATTTTGGCCACGCTGGACAGACAGTACGCCGCGGAAGTGGAGGATGTTCTTACCGGCCCACCCGACTACAAGAGGTTGAAGAACGAGCTTATAAAACGCTTATCAGTGTCTCGAGAGAATAAAGTCAAGCAATTATTGATGCACGAGCAGCTTGGTACCCGCAAACCTTCACAATTTCTACGGCATCTTCAGCACCTCGCGGGCCCAGAGATACCCGAAGATTTTTTGAGGACAATCTGGAGCAGTCGTCTACCTACAGGTATGCAGTCGATCGTCGCGTCGCAATCGGCGTTGTCACTGGATAACCTAGCCGAACTCGCAGACCGTATAAACGACATCGCGACGCCGACACAACAGGTCGCAGCAGCCTCACCATCACCGGTGGACGAGTTGACGCGGCAGGTTGCGGAGCTGACTCGTCAAGTGAGCGCACTCACGACTCAAGTGAATCGGCAGTCGAGATCTCGCGAACGAGATTCACGACCCCGACAACAACAGCGAAGTGGAACACCGCACAGGTCGCAATCCAGTTATCGATGGTTCCCGATTTGCTGGTACCACAACAAACATGGCACCAAGGCAAAGAAATGCATCAAGCCCTGTGACTACAAGGCGGAAAACACACCGGGCAGTCAGTGATGGCGACGGACGACTGCCTTAGTTCTACGGGTCGCCTCTTTGTTACAGATCGCAAGTCAAATATACAGTTATTAATAGACACGGGTAGTGATATTTGTGTTTACCCTGTAACCGCGCTTTGTGATCGCCGCCGTTGTAAAACGTCATATCAACTAAGTGCTGCCAATGGTTCTACTATCGATACGTATGGTTACATTCAATTAAACCTTGACTTGGGGTTACGTCGTAACTATCCGTGGCGTTTCGTCATTGCTGATGTCACGAAACCTATAATAGGGGTAGATTTTCTTTCTTATTACCAACTGATTGTCGATGTCAGTAAACAAAAACTTATTGATACTTTAACCACTGTTAGCACTGTAGCCACTATATATAAATTAAATTGTAATGTCCTAAGTGTAAAAGTTTCGACTGTTGGTGATAGCGAATTCCACAGAATTTTGTCAGAATATCCGGAACTAACACGCCCTGCTGGTATTCCGGGTGTCGTCAAGCACAACACTGTTCACTATATTCGCACTACACCAGGCCCCCCAGTGTCATGCTCACCTCGTCGTCTCGCGCCCGATAAACTTAAGATAGCTAAACAAGAATTTGAGGCAATGTTGGCTAATGGCACTGCACGTCCGTCTGACAGTCAATGGGCATCACCTCTTCACCTAGTTTCCAAAAAGGATAACGGTTGGCGTCCGTGTGGTGACTATAGGTTACTTAACGCTAGAACCATACCCGATCAATATCCTATTCGTCACATACAAGATTTTTCAAACAGTCTTTCCGGTTGTAAAATTTTTTCAGTGATTGATTTAGTGAAAGCCTACCATCACGTACCTGTATTTAAGGACGATATTCCAAAGACGGCAATCACTACACCCTTCGGCCTATGGGAATTTCCATTTATGACGTTTGGCCTACGAAACGCAGGCCAAACTTTTCAAAGATTCGTCGATGAAATGACAGGGGATTAGATTTTTGCTACCCTTACTTAGATGATTTTCTAATATTTTCTAGAACGAGCCACGAGCACAAAGACCATCTGAGGCAGCTTTTCACCCGAATGAGAAACTACGGCGTACTTATTAACACCAGCAAGTGTGTCTTCGGCGTCTCACAAATAACATTTCTGGGATATCAGATCTCAGAAGAGGGCACCAAACCCCTCGACAGTAAGGTGAAAGCTATTGCCGACTTCCCCGTCCCCAAAACCGTCAGGGAGCTCAGACGTTTTCTGGGGATGGTCAATTTTTACCGGCGATTTTTGCCCAATGCTGCACAGATACAAGCCCCCTTGAACGCATTGTTGACTGGATCAGTTAAAGCTTCCCACCCTGTAGACATTACAGGAGTTTCCCTGCAAGCTTTCGAGGACTGCAAGAAGAGCCTCTGTAATGCAGCTCTCTTAGCTCACCCCGACACAAACGCCAAGTTAGGACTCGTCACTGACGCCTCTGATACGGCGATAGGTGGAGTACTACAGCAGCGTAAAGACGGAGTTTGGCAGCCTCTAGCATTTTTCTCACGTAAGTTGAGTCCAGCACAGATCAAATACTCACCATACGATCGCGAACTCCTGGCAATCTACGAGAGTATACGATATTTCCGCCATATGCTGGAGGCCACTCTCTTCACCATCTATACAGACCATAAGCCACTGTGTTATGCTTTTCATGAGAGAAAGAAAAACTGCTCTCCACGGCAGTTTAGGCAACTAGACTTCATCTCGCAGTTCACAACTAATATTCGCCACATCTCGGGAAAAGACAATATCGTCGCTGATACGCTTTCCCGCGTCAATGAGCTGCAGATGCCAGTTGATTTGGAAATCATGGCCAAACTCCAGGAAACAGACCCTGACCTTGCAGCGAACCTCCAAGGCGAAACATCTCTTCGCCTAAACAAGATGAAGGTCCCTGGTAGTCGTACTGAGCTGTACTGCGACGTAAGTACAACGACTCCAAGGCCTTTTGTCCCCGTACAACTGCGTCAGCAGGTATTTAACTGCTTACATTCACTCAGTCATCCAGGTGCTAACAGTTCAGCCAAACTGGTTGCGCAGCGCTTTGTCTGGCCTCTTATGCGCAAAAACTGTCGTGAATGGTCTAAGGCATGTTTAGCATGTCAGCGCACGAAGGTAAACAAGCATGTCGCGTCACCTTTAGGAACGCTCGATTTACCATCAGCGCGTTTTAAACATGTTCATTTAGACCTGATCGGCCCATTACCGCCAGCTGGTGATTATCGGTATTGCCTTACACTCGTCGATCGCTTCACGCGATGGCCGGAAGCTGTACCAATTACCGATATCACCGCCGAAACGGTAGCCAAAGCGTTCATATCCTGTTGGGTGTCCCGATACGGCTGTCCTTCACAAGTTGTTACTGACCGCGGAAGGCAGTTTGAATCGGCGCTGTTTCAACAACTGTCTAAATTGATTGGTTTCGATCACCGCAGGACAACGGCATACCACCCACAGTGCAACGGTTTGGTTGAGCGGTTTCACCGGCAGTTGAAGGCAGCTATCACCTGCCATACTGACGCAAACTGGACTGAGACGTTACCTTTCGTACTACTCGGCATAAGGAGTGTATTCAAGGAGGACCTGCAATCATCATCAGCCGAGCTGGTTTACGGTGAGCCACTGCGCCTCCCTGGCGAATTTTTCGGCCACGACGTAACAGGATATACCACCGACATAACCGATTTCTCGGCGCGACTGAAGTCCTATGCCGAGAAAGTACGACCGGTCCCGGCCCAGCACCATTCTACTCGCAGAATCTTCGTTTACAAAGATCTGGCCACATGTAGCCATGTATTTCTGAGGGAAGACATGTTACGTGGTTCACTTCAGCCTGCTTACACAGGGCCACACGAAGTACTGAAGAGGGGTGCCAAATATTTTGTAATTCGCGTCAAGGGTAAAGACACGACAGTAAGCATAGACCGCTTGAAACCAGCCTATATATTGTCAGATGACCTAAGACCACCACAAACCGTTACACATCCTCCTCAAACTCCTCAACCAACTCAGCCTCAGTCACTGGATCGTCCAGCCACACAGACGACACGATCAGGAAGGCGGGTACATTTCCCTGATTATTATCGTCCGTAGACACGGCCTCTGGAGGGGAGTGATGTAGGCAACTTATTGTATTTATTCATTTATTTATCTTTATATATTAAAAACCCTACATAAATACAAACTAATAAATATATATATCACTTATTTAAGTATTGTTTAACACACAGTCATACATTACTCATACAAATCGCACTTACATTCATCCACATCACAAAAACATATAAAAACTATAATTCACAAGCATCGCCGGATGACACTCGGTAGTATGCGGCGGGCCAGCTAATTTCTTACATACGCATAGCTATACAACGCCCGCGCACGCCGACCAGCGGCTGACGATGCGCTCGCGAAAACACCTACCTGAGTCTTAATTGATACACCGCCGCGGAGCCCTCGTTACTTGTATGCAAATTCTTAATAGTGTACCTTCTACTATTGTTTTCCTAAATCTATCTCTTAAATCTATACTCTTAATCTATCTTGCTACTGCTGTGATTTCTCCTTCTATCTAACTACAAAAATAAACTATATATGTGACTATTGAAGTGGGTGTTTATCTTCCAAACCATAAAAACATCTACAGACACACACACTCACATTCATTTGCAACTGATCGTATTTCATAAATTCAACCGCTACGGTATATGGCATGATAGCCTAGCGGTTATCATATCTGGGTAAGTGCGTTCTGCGTAGCGATGCGTGAGTTCAAATCTCACGCGCGATGATAGTTTTTTTAATGTTAATAACTACTTTGAATAATCACGCTTTTGACTATAAGTCTTGTGCGCTTAATTCGTAAAACTTTATGATTATACCCACAGATATCTAAATAAATAAATTATAAGGTAGACACAGTTAAGTTATACGAGTCATGAACGTTGTTGGTTGGTTGTTTATTGTGGGATAGCGACGTGTGTCTGTGTTCTATCTATTAGCCGTGTTGTAGTTCCTTTTAAAATGCAGAATATTGAAACGAAAGCGAATTATGATTGCGCTGCATAAAAGTGGACTTAATATAACACAAATATCTTATGAAACCGAACTGAATGTGAGTATTATAAATATGTTTTAATTATTTTTTCAAACATTTATTTTATTAAAATAGAACTGCTGATTTTTGTAGTTATTTTTTTGAAACGTATTATAAGGTCTAAATAGATGAAAAAATTATAATTTCGAAGTCCTAGATTTTAAATGATGATTATTATAGTTAAGTATATGTAACATTTCTATTTTCATTATAATTTTGTTTCTAAATCGTAGGTAATACTTACTTATTCGTATTTTGCTAGTAGCCTAAGAGTACTTCTTTTTTGTTTTAGAGAAATTACCTTCTGTGAGTCGGAGGGTCACTCAATAAGGAAGAGGGTAGCCTTGCCAGTCGAAAGCGACTGGTTATATACCAACGAGATATAGTGCCGAATTATTATTCGACACGTCTTTACGAACCGTTCGCCGTGCAAACGAAAACCAGCTCAAAAACCATAGTTGATTGAAAATCATAAACAAGAACGTTTACATTTTGCGATACAGCGATGGAAAGCAAGGAATTAGAAAATAAAAAAAATATATTAAATAAAAAATTGTAAATAATAATAAAATCATATTGTAGCATATTCGTAATAAGGATTATTTTGAGGTTTAGTTTCAATCTTCTTTTCGTAATGAAAATGAATACTTAAGCTATAACCACAATAAGTCCTAAACTAGAAGTTTATTTATACTTTATAAAATTATAACGAATAAACATTTTGTAATCACTTATAAAAGATTTTTATTCTTAACCCCATATTTCACTAACTATATAATAATAAAAACAATTATTACATTGTTATTCCCGTTTATTAATTTATCGAATAATAAAAGAACAGATGAAGATAATTGTTGAAAAGAAAAAAAAAAAAACTCATGTCGAGATTGGAACCTAGAACCTAGTGTTTCTTTATCCTATACGTTACACTATGAGCTATTTGAACTTATTAAAACGCTGTCAATTTTAGCAATCCTATGAACCGCCCAAGGTCATACGTAATTAGAAAGTGATATGTTTTTGTTTCGCTCGACACCAGTGTATAAATTCTGAGGTGTGCGTTCTGTGTTAATACACTTATACACACATAATTATTAGGTACGGTTACGGCTTGTACTGCGCGTTCACAGCAAAACAATCCTTACCGTGCTACTCCACTTATGACCGTGATCGTACAACTAAAAAGTGAAAAATAAAAACTTTTTTACAAAAAAAAAAACAACCGACTTCCAAAAAAAAACACTACAAAGTGAAAAATAACTTTAATTTCGGAAGTCGGTGTCAAAAAACTAAAATGCGGAACCAACGACACCGACTTCCGAAATTAAATTTATTTTTCACTCTGTAGTGTTTTTTTTTTTTTTTTTGTAAAAAAGTTTTATTCTCTACGATTTGGTACAAGTGTACCTCGAGGTACATGTTTGGGCAAAGTTGTATGGGCTTTGTTGACCTCTTTTGTGCAAATACTTAGGACTTGATTTTTCTCGCAGCGTATCACCCCTGAGCTATCTTTCATTTTCATTATGGATGATCATCCCTTTTGTACGCCACTATTGGCGATTTTAAAAGATTTATTAGTTTCAAGAGCTATTTGTACTAATCTATCGTTATAATGGCGTACGTCATCTCGAATACTTCTTTTGACTTTTTTGTCTGTTTCTCTGAATGTTTGCGATCCAAAAGTTGCAGTCTGTCTCTCCCCAATCAGCTTAAGTGTTCTATCACGAAGTTTAAAATGTTTTTGTTTTTTAGTTTGTTACGTACCGATTGTTGTGGGTGGTTGACAATGAAACTGCTCAATGATTTCATACATATGTTTATTATAATTAAATGACTGTAAGGTGTGCCAGTGTGAGAGGCAACAACAGCTTGGCACTAAACTTAACTAACTAAAACTAACTTAAAACTAAACAATAAGGGCGCCAGGAAGGGTTTTAGGCGGGTGGCGGTAGGAGCATGGAACCCTTCCAGTTCTCAGTTCTGCCGGCTGGCGTGAGTCTTCGCCACAGAAGCGGAGCACAAGATAAAGAAAGATTTACAATGAAAAGTTGTACATACGGTTTAGCATGTGCACTTGGAGAGATTCGCACAAGAATTCTCCACCAATTAAAGGGCGTGACGGTATGCTGGAACAATTGACACAATATGTAAACTCAAATAAAAAAACATTCCCGAATGGGTAAATACAACTAGTAGGTAACTCATAATGCAACTCACCCCTTTATTGTTTAAGATATTCACTTAACCAAAATAGTACTATTATATATTCTGTGCAAAAATACATAGATTTCCCGAAAAATTGCCAGACACAATATTTATAATTTTGACATGGCGGTATCTCAAGAACATACGCCCATTCAGCGACACACGCCTGTCTCCGACTAGTCTTTGCGCTGCTCTGTGTCCTTTAAACTCACGGTCGCCTTTATAACTATAATAATTCTTATTGAAGATAAATGATCTTTTAAATAATACGAAATACAAAAAGACGATTCTGACGGCGATCGGGTTTGAACGTGCGACACATGACTTGGCAGTCCACAAACAAAGCTTGTGTACTATCTATCCAATAATGTTTTACTTAAAATTTAGGAATGGGTCATCTCACGTCGAATGACGTCATTACAAGTTTTAATTTTAAGGCTAGCGTTTCTTATGGTATTTTTGATGTTTGTGTATTCTTTCTCTGTCTTCACAAAGCCATGTTTTAGTTCTATGTTAAATTTATCTTTGCAAGAAATTATGAAAGACTTGTCAAAGCGTTTCATGATTCTGTGAATGACCTGTGCTCTGTGTATTTTGAAATTGAATCTTACAATCATGCGCAGTGGTCGGTGATCTGAACTGAAGCGAATTTGGTTCAAAATTTGGAGACAACTAATAATTTGTTTGTTGGAAGACAGGCAGAAGTATATTTTTATGTAATTTTTTATGAAAGAGAAGCTATTAAATAAAAATAAATAAATAAAATAAAAAAAGCCATTTATTCTACTACCCTCTTAAACTTTTTTACAAAAATGTTTGTAGCATGTGTCAGAAAGGTGGATGAAAACTATATGATGTATATGTGTATAATATCAGCTTAATTAGCAAGCTTTGAGTGTGGTTCGTTGGTGTTATTTACTGTGTATGGAGGTTACTAGTTATTTACTGTGTGAAGTACCTATGAATATAGTGTGTAAAGAAAGGGATTTATGAAGAAAAGCACAGAAAGACAAGACTAGGCATTTATTTCAATTAGGCTTGTCAGTTAAATACTTTAATGAGAAAACTAGTTGTCCGTTCCCAAAACTAGGTCAACATGAAGAAGGAAGGACAAGCAAACTTCATGGTAGCTTGTTTTATAAAGTATTGTATCAACACATTGCACATTTGTATAAACAATTATTGTTAGGTACCTATCACGTTAATCTCTTGGACCATTTCTCCAAGCTATAGCAACTTATCAATGGAAAGAAACAGAACATGAATATTCCGTAATTCGATTTAACTCAAAAGCAATATTAGGCTTATTATATTACTTATACCACATAGGTGTAGAACAACACAGTTAACAGCAATAATATCAATTCACTTACATGAACGGTAGTCCATCTTTCACCACAGTGTCCACAGTTGAATCGCCGCCAGAATTGGCGGGCCCCCCTTATCAAGTTCCCCAATATTACTCAAGTACATCTAACATTCCCGCCATTTTGAACAATCATACAATTTGACCAAATAACTTTTAATATTGACAGTCTGATGTAAATCTATTTTGACAGAACTGTTTTAAAACGTTATAAGATATTGAATGTATTTTTATAACAATTTATCCGACTGCAATTAAATAAAGTCTCTTAAACATAACATTCACCGAGTTTACTATATTTATTATTTTAAAATTAAGAAAATATTTTAAATACAATGTTTAATTCTGTTACCCTTACATTTTAGGTGAAAAGTTAAACAAGTTATTCTATTTATTTAGACCAACTCACAGATCTCCGGTTTCGTTTGGAATTTGTTGATTATTTGGTCTAGAAACACTCTCGACAGTCTAGCAAAAATATATTATCATCATCATCATCATTTCAGCCGAAAGACGCATAGGCCTCCCCCAAGCACCTCCACTTCGACCGGTTCTGTGCTTCTCGCATCCAAGGGGTTCCTGCGGCCTTCACAAGGTCGTCGGTCCACCTTGTGGGAGGCCTTCCAACGGATTGGTGCTCGACAGCCGGTGGGATTTCGGCCCTCACTTCCGGCGGCTGGCGCCCAAGTTGTTGAGCGCGGCTGGGGCGCTGTCAACGCTGCTTCCCAATCTGGGGGGCCCGAGCGCCGCCTGTAGGCGGCTCTACATGGGGATCGTGCGGTCCATGGCCCTGTATGGGGCCCCGATCTGGGCGACTGACCTGATGGCCGGTAGCATCGCAGTACTGCGAAAGCCGCAGGAAGCGATGGCCGTCAGAGTCGCCCGGGGCTATCGCACGATCTCCTACGAGGCGGCCTGCGTACTGGCTGAATCCCCGCCCTGGGACCTAGAGGCGAAAGTACTCGCGTCGCTGTATCGGTGGCGCGAGGAAGCGCGGGCGCGAGGCGAGTGGCTGATGCAGCGCCATATACAGCTGCGTCGGTCACAGCTTCGCGAGGTCCTGGTGGCGGAATGGCGGGACAGGCTTTCCCGCCCTACCGCCGGCCTCGTCACTATCGAGGCGGTCCGGCCGGTACTCGAACGCTGGCTCGGGAGGAGGCACGGCTCCCTGTCGTTTCGGTTGACGCAGGTGCTCTCGGGGCATCCCCCCCGGTGGGTTCCCGCATTGTCGAGGCGGGGGGGCTCAGTAGCCGTGGCTTGGACACCCATGGTGAAGCGAAGAGGAACCCGAGGAGAGGTCGCTCGTCAGGGCTTTTAAGCCGACGGCGTAGCGGCCAACAAGTAGGTTGCGGTGCCGCTTGGGCGACATCGCAACTGAGGCGGGCCGCGATGTCGTGTGGGAGGCGTCGCGGCTGAGGGTTGGAGGCCGCGGCGGGAGAGGAGTGCCGGTATTGCGGTGCGCCGCTCTCCCTACCTTCCGTGGCCTTGATGGGGTCGCCACCGTCTGATGGCGGACGCGGTGGGGCCGCAGGGGAGGAGGAGTGTTGGTATGACGTTGGCCGCTCTCCCTATCCTCTGCGGCCGAAAATTAGCAGGTGGCGGGGCCAATTACCTGACCCGTCGCAGGGGGACCAAGGGTGCCCAGACACGGGGTCGTCTGGCACCCATGTGCTGGTTTGGTCCCAGGGGTGGTCACGGCGTGCTATGTGTTCTGGTGCGCCGGTAATGGGGAATACTCCCCAGAGGAGGGTCCGGTGACGGACAGCCGCGGCGGGTTCACGGATGAGTGCTAACGCGTGCCCGTATTCCCGCCGTAAGCGGCAGAGGAGGACACCGTGGAGTTTTAGTGGGTTAGAGTCCCACATAACTGCACTATCTCCCCGTGATAGTGCAGAATGCATGAGCATTTCTCCACGTTAAAAAAAAAAAAAAAAAAAGGTGCTCTCGGGGCATGGTTGCTTCGGGAAGTACCTGTGTCGCATAAACAGGGAGCCGGACGCCCGGTGTCACCACTGCGTCGACTGCCGGGGGGACACGGCGTGGCATACGCTGACAGAGTGTGCCGCTTGGGAGGAGCCGCGCCGTGCCCTCATCTCAGAAGTAGGCAGTGATCTGTCGCTGCCGGCCGTGGTCGAGTCGATGGTCGGCAGCGAAGAGTCCTGGGACGCGGTGGTTTCCTTCTGCGAAACAGTCGTCTCGCAGAAGGAGGCTGCGGAAAGGGAGAGGGAGATCTCGTCCACTCACCCGGCCCGCAGCAGGCGCACCGGGCGTCGGCGGAGGGCAGACAATGCCCTCTTCCAGCCCCCCTAAATGGGTCCAGGGGCGACGGACTCGGGGACGTCCGTCGCCCCCCACACACTAGGACCCGAGGTGGCGGCGCGTAGTGTTCCACGCGCGCCCCTGTTAGACGTCACGGGGGGAGTCAAACACCTCACTCCCCCCCCTGATCCGAGGAGGCCCGCAGTTGCGGGGGCACTAGCCGGGGGTTGCGGAAGGATCGTACGTTCCCGCGACCCCCGGCGTAGGTGTGAGATGGAACACCGGGGTGGTTTTAGTCAGTAAGAGTCTGACAGACCCCGCCGCCCGCCCCAGGGCGGCGGACATCCATGAGGCTTTTCCACCCCGGAAACAAAAAAAAAAAAAAAGGCCTTCCAACGCTACGTCTTCCGGTACGCGGTCGCCACTCCAAAACCTTTAGGCCCCATCGGCCATCTGTTCTGCGAGCAATGTGCCCTGCTCACTGCCACTTAAGTTTGGCAATTCTTCGGGCTATGTCAGTTAGGGCGTTTGTGCACTACAAGTAATTTTACTGTCCGGCAGTCCGATATTTTACGGTCCTATAATGGCACGCCATAATAAAAAAATTAAATCGGGCTACCGGACAGTAAAATTCCTTGTAGTGTACAAACGCCCTTACCTTGGTCCTCCTACGGATCTCCTCATTTCTGATTCGATCACGCAGGGAAACTCCAAGCATAGCCCTCTCCATTGCCCTCTGGGTGACTTTTAGCCTTCTAATAAGGTCCATTGTGAGCGACCACGTTTCAGTGCCATATGTCATCACTGGCAACACGCACTGGTCAAAGACTTTCGTCCTGAGACACTGCGGTATGTGGGACGAGAAGATATTGCGCAGATAAGATATAGCATAAATATAGTACATACTAATTCCATGCAATTTAGGAAAGAACATATTAATTCCCTGTAATCTAGGAAGATTGTATTCTTTATAACTCTACATATTCCGACACATGCATATATCAATATATCATTAGAATTATTAACATGCAAAATTGTATTTAATTTTTTTTTTTTTTTTTATTCTGCACATTTTAAATTATTTAATATTAGATTGTATCATAGTGCTTAATTGAATTAGAAAATTTATTTGATTGAATTTTATGTTGTAATAATGTATTTATAATAAATAATATTAACTAATTGAATTAGTTGTAGTCGCCTCCTTGGCGTAGGCCTCCCCCAGTTTTTTCCAGTAGTGTCTGTCTCTGGCTTTGGTCATCCAGTTGTTCGGCCCTAGTCTTTTTAGAAATACATATACCCTACTTTTCCTTTTCGTCCCCTAGACCTTTTTCCTTCTCTTGGGATCCATTCTATATTATTTTTTGTCCATCTATCATTAGCCATTCGACATATGTGACCCGCCCAGTTCCATTTTAGTGCCCTCACTCTCCCAACACAATATCAATCACTAGTGATTTTTCTAATTTCTTGGTTTTTAATTTTGTCTGATAGTCTGATTCCCAACATGCTTCTTTCCATTTTGCGTTGACATATTACTAGCTTGTCTTCCTCACACTTTCTAAGCGACCAACTTTGACAGCCGTAGCTCAGAAAAGGTAGGATTGCTATATCAAAGAGCTTTCTCTTTATATTAATATGTATTGATTTATTTTTCAGTATTTCCTTCAATCCCCAGTATTTTTTTCCATGCTATGGCGATTCTTCTGTGCACTTCATTTTGAGTGAGATTATCAAATAAAACTGATTGACCCAATTAAATATAATCAAATATTTAAATCTTTGACGAATTCTACATTCTGATCATCGACCATTATAGCATCGTTTTCCTTGTTGTATGTGATTATTTTTGTTTTTGTAATATTGATCGACAGTCCCACTTTTTTACTCTCTTCTGTCAAGTCGTTCAACATGGTTGCTGTAGGGGGTGTGCACAGTGAAACACCAGATTTACGAAAGGGTGAAGGGTGGGGAGACGTATTCGATACGTCCGTGCGCAATATCTCTTAGCGGACACTAAAAAATTGTTTTGTTAATCGCGGCGCCCGCCGCTAGGCAAGCGCCCCCTTCCCGCTCGCATGCGTCTCCCGCGCCTTTTATTAGCCCAGGATTTATTAAACATACTTAAGTACAAACAAATACAGATATATGTATATAGGATAGGGATATAATCACGCGTCGCCTACATTCCCCTCCCTAGTGCTGCTACAGCACTCATCACCCATAGGTATAGGCGCGACGCGTGTCGTATTCCGCCGCAAAAGGCCGGATTTAGTCTTGACATCGACCACTCGAATGCGGCCATCTTTGCCAGGTATTACGGCCTGCACGACACCTTTCGGCCACACGTTTCTGGGAGAGTTAGGGTCCACGATGAGAACGAGATCTCCCACTTGCAAGGGTCTCTGTTCATCGTGCCACTTCTTTCTCGGGCGCATATCAGGCAAGACTTCGCGCACCCAGCGCTTCCAGAACATATCCGCCAGTTTTTGAGACAGCCGCCATTGTTTTCTAAGATACATGTCCGATTCATCAAAAACACCCAAATTCGGCAGATTAGACGATGTTCCCAACAGAAAATGGTTGGGGGTTAGAGACTCAGGACTGTTAGGCTCCACCGTGACGTGGGTGAGGGGATGGCTGTTTATAATCTGTTCTACTTCGGCGAGTAATGTTTGAAGTGTCTCATCACGTGGCGCTCGTTCCCTCAATATGACTTTAAGTGCGCCCTTTACGCTTCTTATAAGCCGTTCCCAAGCCCCTCCCCAGTGAGGACTAGCAGGTGGAATGAAAACCCAAGTTGTTGTCGTACTGTAGGTCATTGCTCCTTCTTTGAGTTTTTCTGTGTCCAGCTCAAGGACACATTTCTTCAGTTCTGTATCAGCGCCTCTCAAATTCGTACCATTGTCCGAGTACAAGTACCGTGGCCAGCCTCTTCTAGCTGCCATTCGTCTGAGAGCCATTATTAGTACGTCTGTGATCAGCTTGTTTACTAGCTCAATGTGAATAGCTCTCACGGTGAGGCAAGTGAAGATAACACCATACCTCTTCTCTCGATGTCGGCCAACGGTTACTTCTAGGGGTCCAAATAGGTCAACTCCGGTGAACGTGAAGGGGCGATGGTGATGAGCGAGCCGCGCTTCAGGTAAGTCACCCATTCTGGGTGGATGGGGCCGAGCCCTCTTTATTCTGCATAACATGCATTTTGAACTGACATACTTGACAGTAGGTCGTAGTCGTATGATCCAGTATCGCTGTTTCAGTTCATTAACGACCATTTCCTGGTTTCCATGGCAAGCTTTTTCGTGGTATACTTCACAAGGAGGTGAGTGACATGGCAGCGGCCGTGCAGTATCACAGGACGTTTTACATTTGTGGATATCTCGGGTGCGGCATCAATGCGGCCAGACAGTCTCAGCAGGCCGTCATCGCCAACAATTGGCGTCAAGGTAAGTAATTTACTTTTACTATTTAATTTTTTGTTATGTTTCAGGTTGTGCAGGTCATCTGGAAAAGCTTTCATCTGGGAGTACTTCAACAACATGTTCTCAGCGCGTTCCATCATCGCGCCATCTACATCAACACTAGAAACTTTCTTGCATTTATTTATAAAAGATAAAACCACACACATGGATCTCATCAGTCGAAGCCAAGAAGAAAACCTTTCTGGTTCAGGTACAGCAAGTTAGCACACAGGTGCAACGTGAATATTGTTTATACATTCTAGATCCACATCGCGAACATCAGGTAGCTGTATATTTGATTCTCCAGGCCAGAATCGTTCTTCTTCATATAAAAATGACGGCCCATATAACCACTCATTTTCAAATGTTTTTATTTCGCAGGTTTCTCGTGTGGCAATATCGGCGACATTCAGTTTCGTAGGTATGTACTTCCAGTCTTCAATTTTCGTTAGCTCGTCTAATTCGCCAAGGCGGTGAGCTATGTAGGCTTTATAACTTCTCGCATTATTTCGTATCCAGTGTAAAACTGTAGATGAATCACACCAGAATATTTTTCTTTCAGCCTTTATTCTATGCTCGTTTATTATAGTATCGGCCAATCTTCCCACCATAACGGCTGCTTGTAACTCTAAGCGTGGCATCGATACGTACTTTACCGGCACAACTCGACATTTACTGGACACAAAGGCAACTTGAATATTTTGTTTACAATCGATCCAACGCCAGTATGCGGCAGCGCACATCGCTTGAGTCGACGCGTCACAGAACACATGTAGCTGTAGGTTCGTATAGCGCTCGGTGACTTGCGCCGGCGACGCGCTATTCGGTTCATCCGTACTAAGGTCGTGCGTGTCGCTTTCACACGCAGGTAGTGCGCGGCGAGTATTTCTAGTTGCCGACTCGTAATGTCTAGGTAGGCGAATTTTATCAATGTTTGTCATTATGCTCAGCCATTCGACCCATTTTATAAATATTTGGTCTGTTATTTCGTCGTCCCAGCTTACGCCAGACCTCCAGGTGTCTTGTAAAATGATCTTGCCTTTGATCGTGATAGGCGAAAGGAAACCATAAACATCGAATATGGACATTAGTATTACACGTAGCATTTCTCGTTTATTAGGTTTCTTTTGTCCAAGCAATATTGGTGTAGGGATTCTTTTGAATGATACGTCGAATCCAAGGTTATCATTAGTCGGAAACCAAATTAGGCCCAGTGTACGTTCTCCGTCATACAGTTGTCCATTTTTGAATTTCACAGTCGTCGGTTTCAGGGTTTCTTTGGGTAAATCTTTAAGTACAGACTGCATATTAGACGTCCAATTTCTCATCTCAAAACCACCTTGTTTGTGGACAAATGTGACGTCATTCACAAGTTGACTAGCCGTTTGTTCATCAGGTAAGGAGTCTATATAGTCATCAGCGTAGTGTTGTGTAAGTACAGCTTGCACGGCGACCGGCAATGTGCGCCGGAATCTTTCGGCGTTTTTGTTCTTTATGAACTGGGCAATAAATGGGGAACAGTTTGCGCCAAAAATTAAGCTAGTCATGACCCAGGTTTGTACAGGTTTATCTGGTGATTCTCGCCATAAAAACCGCAAGGCATCTCGATCAAGATCTCGTATTTTTATTCGTAAAAACATGTCTTTTATATCACCCGTGACTGCCACCTTATTTTCTCTAAATCTCAACATTATCCCGTACAGTGAGGTAAGTAGGTCGGGACCTTGTAGTAGATAGTCATTTAAGCACATGCCTTTGTTCCTAGCCGCGGCGTCAAATACCAGTCGTAGTTTTTGTTTATTAAGGTTGTCGACTCCAAAGTGCGGCAAGTACCATATTCTATTCGGATTTTTAGTTTCTGTGAGTTTTGATGCAAAATCGTTACTGAACAGGTGGTCGATTCTTTCTCTGTATCGCTCTGGCAAGCTTGAATTCGCTTTCATTTTCTTTTCAGGGTAATTCTTCCATTTCGTGCAAATTTGGCGAAAATGACAGAATTTTTTTTACTTCAAAACTAGACCTGTATTTCTAAAATATGCATAATTCTTTATGTATTTGCCAATTAATAGCCAATTGCACACATAAACTTAGAAGTTATAAGGGTTTTAATTTTTTTTTCGAACTGGTAATGACTTTGATAGTGATGGTAATGACAACAGGGAAGATGGTAGTGATACGATCGTACTGGTAATGATTACAAAAAGTTTTGTGATTACATTAAAAGTCTGGGTAATGTTTTTTAACATTTTATTAAGGACGCTATCACATTTTTCCACGAATAACAGTGCTTTTCAGGTACCATTTTAATGAACTTGGAGTCGTAACTGCAAGGATATCTTGGTTTCAAATTAAAGATAATATATTCATCTCCAGAATGGCTCCATAACAATTAAATAGCCCTATACAAAATTTTCACACAAATACGTTTTTACCATCACAGTAATCGCAAAAAAATTAATAAAAAGGGGTTTGAATAAGTACCTATATAGCTAAATCCACTGCATATTTTAATTTAAAAATAAGAAGATATTGTTGCTTATATAGTCCTGATACGACAAGCTAAATATTTTGTAGATAAATAAATAACTTTTTCATTTATGAGACAAATAAGAAACGCTCTCAAATTTCTCCATACATTTTCTACCCGCGGACACTTGCGGTTCGTCATTCCGCGCTCAGAGGCGCTCGTGGAAGCACGTCTGTGTCGCTTTCTCGCAAAAAATAATTACGTAAAAAAGTGAGTTCCGAGTTGTGTACTGAGGTCGGACGAAGTTGATACTTTTTCGGACCGAAATAAAATTAAGTACGATTATTGGTATTTTTTTCAGAAACAAATACTTAGTTGTAATTTTTACAAGCTTTTATTTAACTTGCAATGTATGTATGTACGAGTATGTATGTATGTAACTATGTTTGTTCGGGTGGACTCTTGCAACTAAATTTTGAACCAGATATCTTCAACCGATTGAGCTGAAATTTTGTATGCACTTTTAGTTTGGATGACAATGCATGGTTAGCTGTGTGACGTTATTCTAAATCTAAAATGGCGGAACGCCCAAGATGGCGGACTAGTTATTTTTAATGCACTTCTACAATATGGGTATCAAATGAAAGGGATTGCTGAGAATAACTCGAAAAATAAAGTGACGTCACTATAAATCTAATATGGCGGTCATCTAAAGATGGTGGACTAGTTATTTTTAATGCACTGCAACAATATGGGTATCAAATTAAATTACTTGCTGAGGATGACTTGAAAAATAAAGTGACGGCATTCTAAATCCAATATGGCGGAACACCAAAAATGGCGGACTAGTTATTTTTAATGCACTTCTACAATATGGGTATCAAATGAAAGGGCTTGCTGAGAATAACTCAAAAAACAATGTGACGTTACTCTAAATGCAATATGGCGGACTTCTAAAGATAGCGGACTAAGCTTTTTATGCTTTCCTACAACATGGGTATCAAATGAAAGGTCTTGCTCAGAATACGTATGCGAGTTAAACTCCACAAAAAAACCTGTCCAGCAATAACTAAAAAGTAAAAAACAAATTAAAAGTAATTTTTTTTTTAAAAAACAAGCTTTTAGTTAAATGCGCTAAAAATAATAAAATAAAATTGTCCTTTAAAACTTTTACTATCAACTTATAACGTCATTAAGTACACAAGTTATATATGATATAAAAGCTTGTTGCGAGATTTACCTGTGTAGATAAACAAGTAAATAACATGATCTGATTGATTTTCATTTTTTTAATTTTCAAACTAAGTAAATACGAGCACTTAAATCTGAAAAAAACTTTTTTACTTTTAATTTATTTATTTAGTGGATGTAGATGACGGATAAAGATTGTACCTATAAATATTTATTTTATTATTTTATAATCAAATTAAAATGATGGAAATGTTTTTTTTTTTTGACATTCGATATTAATAGTCGATTTTGGGGTTTTTCGGGGTGATGATTACGAATATAACATCCATTTTTTATTCAAGGTGGCGGATTTTTGTTTGTGACAAATCGACTTACGGCCAATTTCTTCATAATACCAGTATATCCAGTTGTCATGCTACGTCACAGTTTTACTCTTCAATTCAGTAATTTTTTTTAGTGAATTATAATGTTGCTATATTGAAGAATACAAATGTGACGTAGCATGAAAACTGAATAGACTGGTATTACGTTTAGTCGGTTAACAAAGTCGCGTGGTTTTTTTGTTTACCTTTATTTAGCTACCTAAACCTATGGAGTATAGTAGTAGTACAATGAAATATTTTCTATGTGAAAAGACAGCTGTGCTGCTGGGGAGTTTGTTGCGCCACTTCTTCCCAGCGAAAGCACTAAGAAGTGAAGGGCGGGCGTTTTGGGGACTGTCTTTTGTAATCTTGACATTCGAAAAGTGCTGATTCTCAGCCTAATTTGAATAAATTACTTTTGATTTACTTTTTTTTTAATTTTTAAGTAAATAAATATTTACTGTTTTCATAAGGGAATGATTATTATTAAATATCACAACGAAACTCTACGATAAACTCCCAGGCTAGTATTTGATTATGTAATACTCCAACAATTGACATCAAAAGTAATATTTAAAAGTACTTAGGTACATCTTTTCAAACTAACAGCAGACTGTGGTATAAATGTGGATGTTCCTTGTAATACTAAAATGTTAAGGTCGTTTTTGGGTACCTAGTAATGAACATATTGACTGATGAACTTCAACAATACTAAAAACATGATTATCACGCAGATAGTAAGTACTAATAACACTTACCAAATTCGATTGCGAACTTACAACTAACTTTACTCAATAAATACCAGCAAAATTAAAAAAAAAAATCTTCAAGTACCAAGATTAGTTAAGTTACGTATAAAAATCGAGCGAACAATGGTTTCAATGTGTGCGTGCGCGTAATGTTGCTGTGTTGCGATTCAGATACCTAAACTTGAGCGAGTTCAAAATGTGATAGCGTCCTTAATTAGTGAACACAATTATAAATCAGACTTACAAATGATCTTAAAATAAATTTTACTTTTATTGGTGTTTTACATTAATTACTACAAAAACACTTTTATTATCTTTTAAAGACAAGTGAAATTAAAAAATCTAATAAAATAGGAACTTTGGACTTTCAATATTAAGTTCTTTTTTAGACAGAGATCTAAAAGGCCAAAACGAATTGAAAAGACACATAAAAATTATAAAAAATGTGATAAGTATATAAGTAGGTAATAAACATTCTACTTGTTTATGTTCTTTTTATTTCTTGTGTAATTTTTAGGTATCTATCTAAAAAAAACAACATTTTTAATCAACTTCTTAAATAAATCTGTAGGTATCTTACTTTTAACATTATTATTATAGTATTTTATAATTCTCGATATCTATTTGTACTCATATTATCATTATTATAGTAAATAACAAATAAAAACTAAAAAAAAGTATAAACGAAACCAAAATATAAAGTTAAAAAGTCATTTCAGTCACTTTCATAGATTAAAAAATATTCAAATCATCATCGTCATCAGATTCAAAAAAATTTTCCTTATTTTGATTTTCACCTTTAGTTTTTTTCTTGTCTTGTAACATAATTGCACTTGAATCGGCCGGTTTTGATATTTTGTTTGAAGTTATAAAATTTTCAAAATTTGATTGAAATCTCTGCTGTTTGTGAGTTGGAGTCTTGAAACTAAAACTAGTATTCGACCAGTGTAATCGAACATCAGACAGTATTTTCACTTTTGGTGAAACTGAATCTTTTTGTGTGTCTGGATATGAATGTTGAATATCTTCTACATTATTAAAGCTGGTCAGATATATCTTGGGTGAGTTAGTTACTTCTTCAATCATTTCGGGAGTAGTATTTTTGTCCAGAAAATCATGCAACACCTGTTCTTGTTGCTGCGGAATAGTATCCTCGGGTACATCCATATATCCCAAATGATAGCCGTGGGTACACGTGATTCCATTTGGACAAAAGAAGCAACTGAGCTTTCTAAATGTCATCCGTAAACTACTTGCTGACCACAAAACTTGGTGCACAGACATTGTACCCTTGAAAGTTTTAATATTGCTCGGCGTTGTCCTTTCTTCAATATCTTTTCTTGTGATAATACGCATCTCGATATTCTTGATTTTCTCCTTCATTACAAGCCAAAAATCTTTCAGAGTTCCCACATCTCTACCAAATCTGACAGTTTTGTCTGCTGTACGTTTAACGACAGCCCCAATCCCGTCTGGAGCTCCCTTCCCGTGACCGGTTTCCAAGTAGTTCCATGATATTGCTTTCAAATCTGGGAACATGTGTTGAAGTTGACTGATGATATAAAATATCTTGCGATTCCGATACTGGCTTGAAGGACTGTCAGTCAAAAAATGTAAAGTATCAATGACACTGCTGCTTTTTACAAATTCTATTATAGGTATTATGTGTGCCCATACAGATTCAGCATCATGTCTGGTGCATTCACTCATAGTGCACATACTGTGAGTTTTATGTACTCCTGTTTCCGTATCCAGCAAATAAACAACAGAAGTATGAAGGCTGATTTGTTCTGGACTACTACCGAAATGGTGGCTTTGCACTTCTTCATGAACTTTTGCGATATAATTTTCAGAAAAGTCCATGTGTATGAGGGCTTCATTGGGCGTTAAAGTCTTTTTTAAGTTATCTATGTTTTTATATTGTTGGACAATTTAAACAGTGTTCGAAATAGTGTGGTAGAGAATCTTCAACTTTTTTAATTATAGTAAGTGGCAAATCTTCCATTTCAGTTTTTTTTGTCTTTTTTGTTTCCTTCTCTTCGTCCTTACTAACATAGGTGACAGTTTTCGTTTCCCACTGGTAATATTTCAAAGGTTTGTCATTATAGAACTCTCCATATTCAACAACTTTAGTTTTACATTTTCCACAGGTTCTATTTAGGCACTTTTCTCTTCGAACATCGCAGCAAAGGCTTTCCAGCAACATGGATCCGTTAGCTTCCTTTATTATTTTATTTCTTTGAAGCGACTTTACTAATAAGTCCATGTTAACGTGTTTAATACACGAGCAGGTGTTTCTGTCGGACTCTTTTGGATAAACCACCCAAAATGGACGATACTTACAAAATGTTGAATAACTAACTTCTTTATGGGTTTCATTCAAAGTATCCGTGAGATAACGTTTTTGTTTTGTCAAGCCACTTTTTTTGATACATTCTTTTTTGTCTGCAGCAATTCTAGTATTACTATCTTCATCAAAGAACTCTTCTATTTCTCGTTTTATTTCTTTCTCCTGATCTTCATGTATTTGTTTTTTATTTCTTAATGTAAATGGCATTATTGCTGTCGTTATCCTGTGTTTTTTGAAACTTTCTTTGTCTTTTACAATAACATCACTGAATTTACGTTTATCTGTTTTTCCTAGGATTTTGAACCCTTCTTTCAGCTGTTTAGAAATAACTTCACCAAATATCAACTTCTTTTTCACTTCTTCTTTTTTGCCTTTATCTATTTTATCTATTAAACTTTCAATTTTCTGTTCTGTCGATGGATTTTCTTTTTTAGTCTTTATATTCTCTCTCCTAAGCCTGTCTACAATTTTTTTCAGCTCTCTCTTCTCATTTTGTTCCTTCTGAATTTCTTTTTTCAATATTCCAATTCTTTTAGTATAAATATAACGAATGCGCCGTATTGTCTTTATTCTTTTAACGCAGTTTTCACATTTTTTATTAAATTGATCTCCTTTATTCTTTTTGACTTCGATCTGAGAAGTTGACGGTCCCTCCAGTGGGTCAACTTCACTAACTTGAGGCACTTGACGATCTATTGTTTCATCATCGCTGGTAGGTGGAGAATTATCAACAAGCATTTGCTCTATTGCTTTTTCTTTTTTCTTCTTTTCTATGTATCGTTGACGAGTTTCTCTCCATTGTTTTCTTTTCTGTCTTTGTTGTCGTGGCGTTAAGTCTTTAACTGACTTTATTTTATTCTGTTCTTTGCGTTTCAAATATCGTAACCTTTCTTTTTCTTTTTGAGCAGCATATTTTTCTGGATCTTTTTTTATTTCTTCATACTTTTGTCTTTTATGAAGTCTTTGTTGAGCTAACTTTTCCTCAGTAGTTTTCTTTTTTTTCGCCTTCGGTTTCGCCATGATTCTTGTTTCTGTAAATAAAACACTGTAATTAATGATCTATTTAACTAAAGACTACTTAGCTTACTTTATGTTCACTCTGCCGTGACAGTGAACCTTTATAAATATATATTTTTTCTATAGAAGTTATAAAGTATGTGTTTAACAAAAAAAAGTACACCAAATATCCTTAAATTTGATAACACCAGGTGTTCTTAAGAACAATCCAACCCAAGACAGCATAGAACGTGTTAAAAATAACACTATTCTATACCTATATACTACATTAACGTACCGAGTAATTGAAACGATTTAAGTACCTACTCAGAGCTTTAAAATATAAAAATAAGATTTAATTTTTTTTTAATAATTTCATCACTACCTTCTGTTTAGGATCAGTACCTTCAGTTTCAAAGCTGAAGGTAAAAGAAGGTGATGATGCTGAAGGTAATGACATTTTAGGACATTTTAGGCTGTAACCCTATATCCGTAAATATGACAATTATCAAACCAACAAGAACATCCTAGTGAGCTTCCTTTTTAAAGATCAAACATAAATAAAATCTTATTACTTACCCCACAATTTAGGCGATGGTAAACACAAATATTTCGTGACAAAGTAAAATTTCGAGTATTCAATGTTCGATAATTCTCCAACCCAGACGCGCAGCCTTCCTCTCCCGTGCCTGTGGCTCAACTGGCTGGCGATTGAAATGCGGGGCGAGGGGAGTAAAACCACAGAGTAAAATATACTGATATTTTGTACTTACAAATTTTGCCGCTGGTAATGATCAATTTTGCGTGACAAAAGTTTGTTTTTTTCTTTTCAAATTAATTATACAGTTTAAGTTTGTAAAAAACATTCTACAGATTCTTTGTAATGTATGTAATAATATTTATTCACTTAGTGATTGATTGTAGCAACGCAGCATTAGAATTGAAACACCTATTTGGCTATACTCACGATGGGACACTGAAGGTAGATGATTTTTAGCATATTTTTGTAAAATACTTATTAAACCCATTGGAAATAGCAGTTCACGTTACCGTATAGCTACAGTTTAATATTATACTATTTCGTTCTGATCGTTGCCAAAGTGTATTGGGAAAAAACACCAGTGAAGAATTAGGATTGGTCAAGAGGGTTTATACAGTCAAAGTAGATAAATATAATGATTTATTTCATGGAATTGGCAAATTACCAGGTAAATACAGAATCATTTTAGAAAACAATGCAAGTCCTTCAGTTTGCCCAGTCAGGAAAATACCCTTAGGGATTCGCGATAAATTAAAGGCGGAACTCGATAGTATGGAGCACATGGGGATAATTCGTAAAGTATCTCATCCGACAGCGTGGGTGAATGCTATAGTGTTGCCGGCTAAGAAGGATGGTAGTCTGCGCGTGTGCCTCGACCCGCGGCCGCTGAACCGAGCGGTGCGCCGCGCACACTACCCCCTACCACTAACCTACACTTACTGAGATTGCTGCAAAATTAACGAATGCAAAGTATTTCAGTAAGCTCGATGCCCGGTCCGGATTTTGGATGATTGAATTAGACGATGATAGTGCGGATCTCTGTACATTTGGAACACCATTCGGGAGGTATCAATTTTTACGATTACCGTACGGAGTCAACTGTGCGAGTGAGGTATTTCACGGAAAAATACGACAGCTGCTAGAAGATCTCGATGGGGTAGATTCATTTGTAGATGACATAATTATTTGGGGCAGGACTAAGGAAGAACACGACGATAGATTGATAAAATTGCTAGATAGGGCTCGGGAAGAAGGAATTAAATTTAATAGAGAAAAGTGTGAGTTCTGTGTAGAACAGGTCACGTATCTGGGGCATATTTTTAGTAAGAAAGGCATGCAAATTGACACAAATAAGATAAAAGCAATTATGAATATGCCAGAACCGAAGGATAGGCCGTCGTTAGAGCGATTTCTTGGTATGATAAACTACTTATCAAAGTTTATCCCAAATTATTCGCAAACGGCAGGACCTCTTAGAAACTTGCTAAAAAAAGGCAATGACTGGGTGTGGGACAGTGTGCATGAGACTGCGGTTCACAAGTTGAAGCAGGCGGTGAGCAGCGCGCCGGTGTTGGCGCTGTACTCAAGCGACCGGCCGGTCGTGGTCACGGTTGATGCTAGCTCCACGGCTTTGGGTGCAGCACTATTACAGGACGGCCGCCCGGTTGAGTTTTCTTCCCTTACGATGACTGACACACAAAGGCGATACGCGCAGATTGAAAAGGAAATGCTGGCGATCGTATTTGCATTGGAAAAGTATCATCAATATCTGTATGGGAAGAAGGATGTGGTTGTGGAAACAGATCACAAGCCTCTGGAGGCTTTATTTAAAAAAGGTTTGGATGCAGTGCCGGTTCGCTTGCAAAGAATGATGCTGCGCGTGCAACGCTATGAGTTCACGGTGGTATACAAACCAGGAAAATGTATGTACGTTGCAGATACATTATCGAGAGCAGCCTTACCGGAACTTATGCATGACAGAGTAACATCTGAGGTGGAGGATCAAACGTGTTTCCTCATAGCAAACGTACCATTCAGCGACAGTAAACTCAGTATGGTCAGAGAGGTCACAAAAAGGGATCGAGAATGCAAATTACTAGAGTATTATATTCAAATTGGTTGGCCAAGGTATAAAAAGGATTTAAATGAAATGATTAAAATGCATTGGGCATATAAAGAAGAATTTCAGCTAGTCGATGGTGTGATCTTCAAAAACCACTTAGTGTTCATACCACGTGATCTGAGAGGTGAAATGATATCTCGCGTTCACGAGGGGCATCTAGGAATTGACCGATGCAAGCGTCGCGCGCGTGATGTCATGTTTTGGAGCGGAATGTCACGTGACGTGGAGCAAGCAGTGCGCGCCTGCGCCACTTGCGCGGAGCACGCAGCGCGCAACGTGAAGGAGCCAATGATACCGCATTCGATTCCAGATTTACCATGGAGAAAGGTTGGCGCTGATTTATTCTTATGCGACCGAAAGAACTTCTTAATTATAGTAGATTATTTTTCAAATTATATCGAGATAAGTGCCTTAACAAATATTGGGTCCAGAGCTGTAATTGCAGCGATGAAAGATCAGTTTGCGAGACATGGGATTCCTTCGGAACTAATAACAGACAATGGTCCGGCATTTAGTTCCAGAGAATTCAGGAAATACACAGAAGATTGGTGTTTCAAACACACAACATCATCACCCAATTACGCACAGTCTAACGGACTGAGTGAGAGAGCAGTAAGGACAGTAAAAACAATAATAAAGAAATCACTGAGTACAGGTACAGATTTTTATCTAGGGTTGTTAAATTTTAGAACAACACCGAGGGATGGCATTAGTTCACCGTCGCAATTATTGATGGGTCGTCGACTAAATACTCGCTTACCTGTACATACAGAAAGACTGCGACCAGAACGTAACAATCATGACGATTTTAAAAACATAATTACTTGCAAAACGTGAACAATCTAAAAAGTATTATGATATGCATTCACGAGAGTTACCTGTATTAAAACCAGGAGAGAATGTAATTGTAACAGACGGCGACAAGCGTCGGCGACATATGCAAGTGCAGGCACCAGCGCCGCAGCCGCGATCGTACTTCCTCACTGATAACAGTGGTCGGAAATACCGCCGCAACAGACGGCATATCATGAAGGGTACAAACTCAGGAGATACCACGGCACATTCTGCTTCCTTGCATGGGAAGGAGGATAGTGACAGTGAAGAAAATGAGCGCATGAGCACGTACAGCGATGCGGAAGAAAATATAGATGAAATGCTGAGCGACAATGACAGGGCAGTGACTAGGTCGACTAGTTCTTCTCCTGATTCTGTTGTAGTGCAGCAAAACCGAGCTGCTTCTAGACGGGCACGTGAAAAACTTGCAATGTTTTTTAAAAAGTAATTAAGATCAGAGATATCTTGATCATATTATATAATTATGTGTTATTACAGGTAGATTTAATATTAAGAATTAAGTTATCTAAAAATGTGCCTTATAAGGAAGATGTTGTGCCTGAATGGATCGGATATATTATGTACCTTTATATATTCATTATACTTATTTTGTAATTGGTGGTGGAATTTCTAATTAGTTTATATACTTTTTTATTTTTTTATTTAAAAGGGGAAGATGTTGTATATTAACATTGAGGGTAACCACACAATAATGTTTTAATGTTCATAGCAAACGTACCATTCAGCGACAGTAAACTCAGTATGGTCAGAGAGGTCACAAAAAGGGATCGAGAATGCAAATTACTAGAGTATTATATTCAAAATGGTTGGCCAAGGTATAAAAAGGATTTAAATGAAATGATTAAAATGCATTGGGCATATAAAGAAGAATTTCAGCTAGTCGATGGTGTGATCTTCAAAAACCACTTAGTGTTCATACCACGTGATCTGAGAGGTGAAATGATATCTCGCGTTCACGAGGGGCATCTAGGAATTGACCGATGCAAGCGTCGCGCGCGTGATGTCATGTTTTGGAGCGGAATGTCACGTGACGTGGAGCAAGCAGTGCGCGCCTGCGCCACTTGCGCGGAGCACGCAGCGCGCAACGTGAAGGAGCCAATGATACCGCATTCGATTCCAGATTTACCATGGAGAAAGGTTGGCGCTGATTTATTCTTATGCGACCGAAAGAACTTCTTAATTATAGTAGATTATTTTTCAAATTATATCGAGATAAGTGCCTTAACAAATATTGGGTCCAGAGCTGTAATTGCAGCGATGAAAGATCAGTTTGCGAGACATGGGATTCCTACGGAACTAATAACAGACAATGGTCCGGCATTTAGTTCCAGAGAATTCAGGAAATACACAGAAGATTGGTGTTTCAAACACACAACATCATCACCCAATTACGCACAGTCTAACGGACTGAGTGAGAGAGCAGTAAGGACAGTAAAAACAATAATAAAGAAATCACTGAGTACAGGTACAGATTTTTATCTAGGGTTGTTAAATTTTAGAACAACACCGAGGGATGGCATTAGTTCACCGTCGCAATTATTGATGGGTCGTCGACTAAATACTCGCTTACCTGTACATACAGAAAGACTGCGACCAGAACGTAACAATCATGACGATTTTAAAAACATACTTGCAAAACGTGAACAATCTAAAAAGTATTATGATATGCATTCACGAGAGTTACCTGTATTAAAACCAGCCGGTCGATTCTGTTAGAATCTCACCGTGAGAAGTTAGGTGAAGTGAGCTGTCATTCCATCTAATACTAGGGATTGACACTAATGACAGCTCACTTTAAGCCCACTTCACCTAAGTTATCACGGTGAGATTTTTACAGAATAGCACTACAGGAGAGAATGTAATTGTAACAGACGGCGACAAGCGTCGGCGACATATGCAAGTGCAGGCACCAGCGCCGCAGCCGCGATCGTACTTCCTCACTGATAACAGTGGTCGGAAATACCGCCGCAACAGACGGCATATCATGAAGGGTACAAACTCAGGAGATACCACGGCACATTCTGCTTCCTTGCATGGGAAGGAGGATAGTGACAGTGAAGAAAATGAGCGCATGAGCACGTACAGCGATGCGGAAGAAAGTATAGATGAAATGCTGAGCGACAATGACAGGGCAGTGACTAGGTCGACTAGTTCTTCTCCTGATTCTGTTGTAGTGCAGCAAACCCGAGCTGCTTCTAGACGGGCACGTGAAAAACTTGCAATGTTTTTTAAAAAGTAATTAAGATCAGAGATATCTTGATCATATTATATAATTATGTGTTATTACAGGTAGATTTAATATTAAGAATTAAGTTATCTAAAAATGTGCCTTATAAGGAAGATGTTGTGCCTGAATGGATCGGATATATTATGTACCTTTATATATTCATTATACTTATTTTGTAATTGGTGGTGGAATTTCTAATTAGTTTATATACTTTTTTATTTTTTTTATTTAAAAGGGGAAGATGTTGTATATTAACATTGAGGGTAACCACACAATAATATTTGTTCAGACACCGTACGAATAATTAAAGCAGTCATTATCTAGCAAGATTGTGTTTTACTTCACGGTACAAGTATCTTGTTTATGTTGTGACGTCAGACACTTATAGCAAATACCATGTCGTTTTACGAACGCCCAGCGGTCTTTGCGCAACGATTTTTTAAACTTTTTACAGACTTGCAGTAAGTGTTCGGAAACGTGGCAGTACCGACACTCCTTATCACTTTTTTGTTTATTATTCACTTGTTCACTGTTCACTACTAGAGTGCGATGTTTAGAGTTTTCGTTGTTACTTTGTTTACCATAGTTTTGTATGCTTGGTAAATTCACAGAAGTTTTTGTTATTTTTACAGCTTCATCACTGAGAAACTCGGATAAAATAAGCAGCTTTGGTTTTTCTGTATTATTGATAAGAGGGTAACAGTAATCTGCCCACTTTGAGACCAGTATCATCGGTAATTTCGAGAGAATGACCGATACTATGTTTATTCCTTTCAGGTATTCTTCGCGTCCGATGGCAGTCACAGCAGCGACACAGTTTCTTACTTTCACGGAGAAAGAAATAATATCCTTCTGATACTCTTGTGCCATGGGGCGTAATTTAATTATGTCCTGCAGGATCCATGAAATTATTACATCAGGATTTCCAAACTGAAGTTCCAGTGTGTTCATTACGTCTGCTACGGAGGTAGCACTAATGAGTAAGGCCGTCACCGCTTCTTTTGCTGGACCTTGTAGGCTCTTCCTCAGGCGCCACAGGTTTTCTTTGTCACTAAAGTTGCAAACTTGCGACGATTCTTCAAATGCTTGTTTGTACTGAAGCCATTCAAGTGGGTCACCAGAGTAATTAGGTAAGTCCCTCGGTGTACACAAGCGATTCAGCATTCTGTCGTTAGATCTGCTGGTACCGGTAGCAGCGGCAGCGGCAAAATCCTTCAGAGCAATCGCCAAGGCTCGCACCGTTTCATCAGTGCCACCAGCAGCTGCAGGTGGCGGGCGTGCTTCGAGCGTGAGTTCTGTAGCGGGAGGTTGCGGGCCAACGGGCTCCATATATTGCAGGTTCAATTCCTGCGGTGCCGGACGCAACACGTCATCACAGATGCCACGGTTAGTGACGCCCTGAGTATTCACTTCCTGCCGACTACTTTCCAGCCACTTTTCTACAACACGGTCGTTTCTTCCAACTGAGGGTAGACTGCAGTTGCTGCTGTCGTCTTCCAGTTCTGCTAGGTCTGCATCTAGTTTTTTATCAATCAACTCCAATCTAATTTGAGCCTTTGCTTGAGCGGCTTCCAGTTCCAGCCTTTTCTTTCGCGCCGTAATAGATGAAGTTGACGATTTTTTGCAGGTAGACTTTTTAACACTTATTGCTGTGGAAGGTCCGGGTTGATTCTCGTCCATCTTGCTCCCGGGTTCAGTAGATTTCACAGCCTCCTTTGAAGTGTCTATGTTTTCCCTTTTGCATTGTTCATGAGCATCTTTTTGTTGCGCTTCCATTTGCTCCGCTTCTTTTCTTCTCGCACTCCTAGTGTTCACCATACTTCGTGGTGGTGTAAAAAACATTCAGAGATCCGGCTCGAAGGACCAACTAATGTAGGGGGTGTGCACAGTGAAACACCAGATTTACGAAAGGGTGAAGGGTCCGGAGACGTATTCGATACGTCCGTGCGCAATATCTCTTAGCGGACACAAAAAAATTGTTTTGTTAATCGCGGCGCCCGCCGCTAGGCAAGCGCCCCCTTCCCGCTCGCATGCGTCTCCCGCGCCTTTTATTAGCCCAGGATTTATTAAACATACTTAAGTACAAACAAATACAAATATAGGTATATAGGATAGGGATATAATCACGCGTCGCCTACAGTTGCCAAATCTGTCGTATTTTCTGCGAAAATGACTATGTCGTCTGCGAAGCGGGGGTGGTTCTTAAGTATTCGCCGTTGACTCTCAATCCTTTTCTTGTCCAATCAAGTTTCCTGAAGATGTTTTCTAGAACAGCTGTAAATATCTTTCAGCTGTAAATATCTTGTTGAAAAATAATTAAAACATGGTATGTTAAAATGAGTTGGATTTTTACAGTCATCTTGTACAAGGTGTGTTTTTACAATGAAAGTCCAATTTGTACGAATGTTTAATAATATTTATTTTCATAAAGAATTAACTGAATTAATCCAATTCTTCATCTTCGATATTTTCAGCTGTTGGCCATTGCAATATTTTGTCCTAGAACTTAATTTTTTCGTCTTCAAACACAAACTGAACGCATTTTTTCAGGTCTTGCATCTTCTTTGTATTAATGCAGAGCTGCCTTGGTCCATATGCAGGTTCATTTGGTAGCGATACGGTAATCTGTGGCCTTACCTTCAACAAAAATGTATGCTTTATCATTCCATCAATAAATTCCTGCGGTTTTACCGGCTCGTCACTGCCGATCTTTTTGAATGTAAGGTGATGAAACTTTAAGATACTGAAACTTACTTTCTGCGTTCTCGGAATTCGCCGATCCTTTGTTTCAAGGGATAGTGCAGTCTTTTTGAAATGTTGAACCCACCATTTTTTAAACTCGGTCACATCCTCTCCGCTGACCAAGTGAACTGTAAAAAAATCACTCTGCCTGCTCGAAGATACGATTAATTCCATAAGTTCCTGTACACTGTACAGCCTTTCTTCACGACGAAGGCTTCTTTTTATAATCCTAAATGCTCTATCACACGGCAGAAACGAATGGCCATGCATCGGAAAGATCTGTTGAATTTTTTTGAAACGCCCGCTGTCAACTAGGGCCATATTCATTCGTACTGCTGTATTATTTTGGATTGCGCTTGCTTAATCACTTCTTTTACCCATCCTTGACTATGCTGATGCCAGCTATCTTGACCTTACCCAAGAACAACTCGATAAACTTGAGCGGCTTCAAAATGTCTGTATAAGGTTCATATTCGGTTTGCGTAAATATGACCGTGTTTCCGAATTTCGTGTGAAGCTCAAGTGGTTACCAATTCGCTTTCGCCGGAACGCTCATATACTTTCCCTTTTGTATAATCATAAATGATTTTATTTCTGTAAGTAGGTTTGCACAAACACTTTTACACGTCAATCATATTTTAAAAACTAGATGAGGTCGGCGTATCCTATCTGACTACTCTGAGAAGAAAGGCCGAAACAAACTCAGAGGTCACAGTCTCTTTTAAAGTCCAGACATAATCTTGGTCAGGTTATATGAAGACCATGTAGATCGAAGTCCGAGATGGTCTTTTGAAGAAAGAACCACACAGATTGAGTGGACCTGTCCAGTCAGTGCACGCATTTGTCAGAATTCGTGCAGCTCAACTCAAAACTTAAGGAACTCAACGATTCGACGAACAATACCAAAGAAAGGACATTTGGGTAGGCCACATAAATTACTCAAACTGCCAGACCATGACAAAAACTAAACAGAACAAAGAAAATAATCAAAATAAAAAAATAAGTAAACAATAAAATGACCCACATTGTCTTCACACTCACAATAATTAAAAGAATATAATACTTTTCAAAGTAAGCAAATGTCATTGTTTATATAAAATTCATTAATGTCAATGTGTATATAAAAAAAAAAAAATGATCAAAATACAAAATTGGAAGCAGATCAATCCCAAGCTTTTTTGTCCTTTTTTTTTGTTTTTTGTATCTTTAACAGTATAAAAGGCTTTCTGGCACAACTTACGTTTAATGAATGACTTGAATTTATTAAGGCTTAGATCTTGAACTTGGCTTGGTAGTTTATTGTAAAAACGTATACATTGGCATCTGAATGAGCCACCTATTTTTTTGAGCCTTGTTGTAGGTACAACAAATTTGTGTTTGTTCCTAGTATTTATATTATGAATATCACTGTATTTTTTAATCAATTTTATATTTTTATGGGCATATAAAAGATTTTCATAAATATACTGAGAAGGCACAGTCATTATATTAATCTCTTTAAATTTGTCTCTGAGAGAGTGTCTCGGACTTAATTTATAAATAGAACGAACAGCTCGCTTCTGCAAAACAAAGATAGTCTGAATATCGGCGGCATTTCCCCACAATAACCGTACGACATTACACTATGAAAATAGCTAAAGTACACTAAACGGACAGTCTCTATATCAGTTAAATTACGAATTTTTCTAACAGCGTATGCTGCGGAACTTAGCTTTTTTGACAATTTGTCTATATGTGGACCCCACTGAAGCTTAGCATCCAAAGTTATGCCCAAGAATACTGTGCTGTCTTCAGGATTCAATTCTTCGCCATTTATCAACACATTAGTTTTTACCTGCCTGACGTGAGGTAGCGTAAACTTAATGCATTTGGTTTTTTTCTCGTTTAGAAGTAAATTATTAACATTGAACCAGTGGACTACTTTCGAGATCGCGCTATTTACATCGTCAGTAACCAACTGCTGACGTTTAAGTTTAAACAAAAGTGAAGTGTCATCTGCAAACAACACTATATCATGATTATCCTTTATGAGGTACGGCAAGTCATTAATATAAATAAGAAACAAGAAAGGACCAAGAATTGAGCCCTGTGGGACTCCCATTGTTACTATAGATCCGGGTGATCTTTTTCCATTAACGTCAACGCTTTGAATCTTTTTACTCAAATATGAAGTAAGAAGATCCAGAGCACTATTCCGGATCCCGTAGTGGCGGAGTTTCCTGATTAAAGTTTCGTGAAAAACGCAATCGAATGCCTTGGACAAATCACAAAAGATGCCCAAGGCATCGCATTTATCTTCCCAAGCACTATAAATATGTCCTAAAAGTTCAACACCGGCATCAGTAGTTGAACGACCCCTTGTAAAGCCGAACTGTTTGCTATGTAATAATTTATGTTTATTAAAAAACCTCTGCATTTGGTCTAAAATTAATTTCTCAAAAATTTTACTAAAGGTAGGTAGTACAGAAATAGGTCTATAATGTGTGGGGTCTGATGTACTACCTGATTTAAACAAAGGTATTATTTTACTATACTTCATAAGGTCAGGAAACTCCCCACTGTCAATGCAACTATTGAAGATAAGAGCCAGAGTAGGTGCTACAATGTCAATAATAGACTTAGCAACTTCTACAGAATTACCCCACAGATCTGCAGTCTTCTTTACATTTAAAGTGTGAATGGTTTTAATTATATCTCTACAGGTAATATATTCAAAATGAAATTCTGACTCACAACCTTTAACATTCTCCTTAAGCAAAGACTCAGCGACAGAAGGTGATGAGTTTAGGGATTTAGTTGTTGAAACGGGAATATCTGAAAAGAAATTTTCAAATGCCTCGGCAACTTGTGAGTCTGATTTTATTATGATGTCATTAACAGACAGGCTGTAGTCAGTATTTCGGTTACTAGACCTTCCCGCTTCACTATTAATAATATTCCAAGTCGTTTTAATTACATTACTGCTATTTTTAATCTTTGAACCCAAATAACGTGACTTGGCCATATGACAAACTTTTTAAATAATTTTGAATAATTTCTAACATACAAATTAAATTATTCAGTGTTAACGTAAGTCCTTTCATTATACAGTTCATAAAGCCGTGTTCTACTTTTATGAATACCAATGGTAGCCCAATCACTGAACGATGCATTACTATTAACCGAGATAGTCTTGGGAATGAAGGTGGAATCAAAATGTTTACAATATAGATTAAAAAAATTATCATATAAATGATTAGGATCAGCATGAATAGACAATACTGGTAATATACTAATGAGCTTAACCTTAAAAGCCTCCAAGCGGCTTGCAGTTTTGGGGTTAACAGTGATATCCTTTTTAGTCAATTTTTCGTTTTGGATTTGAATAGTAATCCTTTGCCCGCAATGATCAGAATCTAGTACTTTAAATAATTTCTTTGTGGCTTGGTATAATATCTGTATAAATATTATCTAGGCATGTAGCACTAGTAGGGGTTATTCTTGTGGGCTCTAAAAATAGGTTTACAAGATTGTAGGACTGAAACAGACTTAAAATTTTACTACAAGGACCTGAGTTTTCTAATAAATTGACATTAAAATCACCGCAAATGATAATGGACTTGTTTGAGTTACAAATCCTGTGTAACACTTCATCCATTACCTTTTCAAAGCAGTCATACAATCCTGAAGGGGGTCTGTACACACTTAATACAATATAGTGCTCCAATTCTATACAGGCAATTTCAACTGTACGCTCAACAGATAGGCTCACAATATCGTTACGATCTTTAAATTTGAGCTGGTTACTTACTAAAATTAAAGAGCCACCATGTATAGCATTTATTCTGCTGAACGAACTACCAACCTGGTGATTATTAAAATTTAACAAGAACTGGTGGCTTTTCAGCCAATGTTCTGTTATACAAAGAATATCAATACTATTACAATTCATAAATAATTCTACTTCTAACTCTTTGTTCATAAATCCTTGAATATTTTGATGCACCAGGTTGATACTATTTACTGATTTTAAACTTTTTATTGGGTTATTTTTGCGAGTCTGTACATTATAGCTAGAGGTTGCCTCTATTGTCTTAATTTCTAATTTAAATTATTATCAATGTCATCAATTTTATTGTGACCAAATTATTAACAGGATTACTTATAATGCATTGCTCAAAAGAAGCAAGTTGTTTAGCCAAATTTTTGGCTGTAATAGAAAAAAAATAAGATAGCGACACAGCTATCTGTCTTTTATAATAGTTAGAAAGATAGTACATAACAAAGTTATATCTATCTTTTGTCAAATAGAAATTATTACTAACATAATTGTTAATATCAACTAAATGGAACATGCTATTGTTAAATGTCAAGTTATGCAATGTCATATTCAAATCAAACCTTAAGCTATTTTCTTCCTGTGGCAAACTGTTACTATAAGGGAATGTAAACAATACAACTTTTCTTAAACTAAGGTTGCATAATGTTCTATGATACTGGAGCAGTTCTCCTTTGTTTACATTTCCCCTATTACCCATAAAAATGAATAAAGTTGTATCCTGGGTAAAGTTACATTTAACAATTTCTTTCATAATATCAAATAAAGAACAACCAGGCATACAGTAATTTATTATTGAGTGTCCCGGATATTCATCTGTCAACAAGTGACCTAAGTCCTTTCCAATCTCATCACAAAATAACACAATATCATGATTTACAATTTGATTATGTGGTATAATGGAACTATTTATAGAGGGAATTGTCAAATCAACACAAGGATGCGGTAATGTGGTATTGCATGCTGATAATGAATGGTCCGGTGTAGGTAAATTGGATGGTGTTTGACAGTGCTCACAGCTGTTTGTTTGTGAGTTCACCAGCTCATTCATTGCCAACACATATTCCCTCATTAGATCTTCAGAGGTATTATATTTGTTGGTAATTGATGTTAGTTTCTCCTGTAGATGGTCAAGTTGAGTTTGCAAGTCCTGTGTGTCAATGTTGTATCTCCTAGTACTTTGCTCCAAATTAAAAGAATACATATCTAACTGTTTAAGTAAATTTAACCTTTCCCTATTAAGTTTAACATTTTTGATAAAGAACTTTTGTCTTTTTACCATTTTTTGAGTTTTAACAATGTATTTATTAATTTTAATGTATTTTTTAAGTTTATTTTTACTAGTGACTACCCTCACAGGATTACATGATTTTGATTCATCATCACCTGTCAAATCAATAGTGCAAGTGGGGTTTATGGCAGAAACCATTGACGGTGCAATAGACACCAACTCATTGAACAGACTTTGATTCAGCGAGGCAGTGATGTTAAGATTTGTAGTCTCAAGTTGTGTAATCTGACTTTGAGCCTCGTGTAGCTGTTGTTGTAATAAGTGTTTGTGGCTAAGAGCTTGTTCATACTCTACGCTACACTGGCTGAACCCGTCCACAATAAGCTGAAGTCTATCCCGTTCATCTACGGCATCAGTGTATTGAGTATATATCTGAGCCATTTCAATTTTCAACTTCCTATTCTTTTCATGGGCATCAAAGAGCACCCTTTCATTGTCATCTAATTCCTTAATTAGTTGGTCACAGCACTCCTTTGACGCCTTTAACGCGCTCAAAGCCTCAATGAGTTTGGACTCTCCGAGGCGAGCACGGGCGCTGCGAGTCATAATCATGATTAAAACTAGTAAGGAAGCGACAAGAAGATAGAAGAGAGAAGGTTGTTGTGGCAGCAGTTGAAAAGATGATTAGTTTAAAAGGAAAATGAAATTTAGATGTAAATAAAAGGAGTTCTGTCACCAAACCTAAGTAAGGTTATGTTTACGTTCAGAGGTCATTGGCATCAAGTAGCCTTACTAAAAATGAACAAAGCCGGTAATTGCTGGCGAAATTGTACTAATTGTAGTACGTAAACAAACTAATAGCAAGTAAAATATAAAGTATTGTACCTGATATCAAGCTGACAATGCAAATTCCCTTGTGCCGGTAACTGTCACCGATTTACATTGAAATATTTACACTCAATTTGCACTAGATATGTGAATCTAACACAAAATACATATTATTATCCTATTTACTTGAAGAGTAATTGGAAATAGGCCTAAAAAAACAACGAAATTTAATATTTAAGAATAAAATTACAAGAACAAATTTGAAACAGCTGTTAGCTGTAGTGTTGCCACAGGAAAGCCCTAAATGTGCTCTTTTCCCCTTTCACGCCTATCGATCTCAAGAAGCGTTTCCAGTTTCTTTGTGACTCCCACACGAAGTTTTTAAGGTCATCAGATAACTTAAAGCTTAAAATGCCTATGCACTCCACAACATTCCTCAACAAATCTTTTACTGTCCAGGCTGCTCGTTTGTGGAATGCATTGCCAGTTGAGATAAAACGCGCGCAGTCGTTATTTGTATTTAAAAGACTCGTAAAGGAACATTACTTGTCATTGTGATCTTGTTCTCGAAACTGTAATTATCTATAGTCTTTATTTATTTTTGTTGCGTATATTTTTAGTATGTATGTATTTATGTATCTATTATTTTAGGATATGTATATATCTGTGTATCTATTTCAGTATATTATTACACCAACGACAGCCCCATTTTATGTCCAGGCAAATCACTGTCCATTCCAAGGTTGCCTGGAAGAGATCGCAGAAAGCGAGAAGGCCGCCCATTGCATTTGTCGGATTGGGCCAAGACATCAGAAGTAAAACTAATACACAAATTTATTTCAATCGAACAATCAGTTATCTTAAATCTTTAAAATACAGAAATTAAATTAATTAATTATTAAATAACTAATAATGACATCGAGGGCGGTCATATAGGGCAGTACTGACTGTCAGGGACAGTGGTCCATGCACCCACCGCAATAAGGACAGTACTAGTTGTCAGAGACAGCGTTCCACATCCAAACTGACTGTCGAGAAACAGTGGTCCGTGCACCAAGACGCATCCGTTGGAAATGCGTACAGTAGTGGAGATCGCGACGCCCCCGTCAGGGGGCGTGGCGAGCGGTTCCGGGGCTAAGCCCCCCGGCCGCGGAGGCGATGCGGTGACCTGCTAAAACAGGCCCCTCCCTATGTTGGCAACATTGGCCTGCAGCTTTGTTGGCGGCACGCATATATTTACGTGCGGCCATGTGAGTGGTTGCATGTGATTCATACAGCGCCGCTTTCTTCACGACACCTCGGCGGTCTGTCCCCGCCAGGTGAGACCCCCAGTTGCCTGGGGGAGGCCCGGCGGAGGACGACCAGCGACGGAGGTGCCGACTCGACGCTCCTACAGAATATAGGTGTTTTGCTCCCGCCCGCCCCGCTTCTAGAGCTAGCCGGTTACGGTCCGGGCTAAGGAGCAGTCGTGTGTGTGTGAGCGGTATTGTATTGTGTGACACCGCTCAGTGTCTACGCGTATCGCGGCCCGCGCTGCGCCTACGCGTGTGAGTTTGAGCGTCTGTATAGTGGTGAGTGGCTGCGCTCGCTACGTAACGTGCCTATATTAACCTAGCACACGCTACGCAACGAATGTGTGTGTAATATGTGGAGTTCAGTTGATTCAAGTGAGCCGCGTGTAACCTGGGTGCGGCTCACTTGAGGCGTCAGTCCGGTGCGATGGGGTCGTCGTCCGCTACCAGGTTGCGGGGCAAGGGTCTCGCGTCGCGGGGGCGCGCGTGCCAGGGCGCAATGTCCTGGACATGGGGCCAGGCAGATGCGTCGGCACGCGCGAACATTCCCTTCGCGAGTCGCCGCACAAACTCGTCCAGGCTCTCAATCCCGAGGTCCCGTTCGATCACCTTGTTCCTCACGAAACGAGGAGCGTCAACAATGGTCCGCAACGCTTGACTTTGTTGCGTGCGGAGCAGCTTTCGGCTCGACTCGCTCGTGAGGGCGAACCATGCCGGGGCGGCGTACGTCAAGATTGGGCGCACGTACAACTTGTACACGCCCAACTTGACGCGCGCCGGTATGCGGGACGAGAGCACCGGTTTGAGGAGGTTGCGGGCGACCCTACCCCTTGCGGCGACCGAGCGGACGTGTGGCCCCATCGTGAGCCGACGATCGATAGTTACCCCCAGGTACTTGACCCGGGGCGACCACGCGATGTCGGCTCCCTGCAGCTTCAAGGGTGGTGGGAGAGGCGCGAAGCCGGTGACCATCGCCTGCGTCTTACCCACGTTAACCGACAGCCGCCACTTAGACAGCCAGTCGGGCAGCCTGTCAAGCGCGCGCTGCATCTTGACCGCCGCGTACTTCGCATTAAGCGATGTAGTAATGTACGCGGCGTCGTCTGCATACAGCGCGAACATGGCGTCCGATGTGGTGGGGATGTCGTCGGTGTAACGTGAGTAACACGCCGGCGACACGCAGCTGCCCTGTGGTACACCCGCGAGCACCGGGCGGGCGCTTGAGAGCGCCCCGTCGACCACCACCCTGAAAGTCCTGTTGGTGAGAAAAGTGGAGACCACCTTGACGACGCGACGGGGCGCGTCTGAGGTGGCCAGCTTGTATACAAGCCCTTCGTGCCACACACGGTCGAAGGCCTTCTCCATGTCAAGGAATACTGCCACCGAATATTCCTTCTTATTTAGCGCGGCTGCGAGGTGGTGCAGTACCCTCGACAGCTGGAGCGTCGTGCTATGCTCCGCCCGAAACCCAAACTGCTCCGGGCGCGGCGCGATGTGCGGTTGCAGGTGTCGCAGCAGGAGTGCTTCGAACACCTTGGAGACCGTTGGCAGCAGCGTGATTGGCCGATAGCTCTCCGGCTTCAGTATGTCCTTTCCCGCCTTGGGCAGCATTATGACGCGCCCTTCCTTCCGCGAGGCCTGAAAGGCCCCCGTGCGCAGTATCGCCGTAAATATGCGCGTGTCGGAATATGTAGAGTTATAAAGAATACAATCTTCCTAGATTACATGGAATTAGTATGTACTTTCCTAAATTGCATGGAATAGTATTTACTATATTTTTGCTAGACCGTCGAGAGTGTTTCTAGACTAAATAATCAACGAATTCCGAGCGAAACCGGAGATCTGTGAGTCGGTCCAAATAAATAGAATAACTTATTTTACTTTTCACCAAAAATGTAAGGGTAACAGAATTAACATTATCTTTAAAATATTTTCTTAATTTTATGTGCAACTTTTGATGTATAAGTAGTTATAAATAATAAATATAGTAAACTCAGTGAATGCTATGTTTAAGAGACTTTATCTAATTGTAGTCGGATAAATTGTTATAAAAATACATTCAATATCCTATAACGTTTTAAAACAGTTCTGTCAAAATAGATTTACATAAGACTGTCAATATTAAAAGTTATTTGGTCAAATTGTATGATTGTTAAAAATGGCGGGAATGTTAGATGTACTTGAATAATATTGCGAAACTTTAAACACACAGCTCCATTAAGTGGTTACCCCCCAAAAGACGTGCGTTCAAATTAGAGATGATAAATAGGACCATCAACCATTAAATTTAACGAGGTGTATGCGCTGCTGAATGGGTCGCACACACCTTGTATGTTAGCTTGAATGATAAGTCACGGATAGTGAAAGATGATGGTTTATTGAATATATTTAACTACCACGTAACTAATGCTATATGAATGCGTGAATGAGTACAGCTGACTATGAACGCTGATGGTGTACTGTCGCGTTACACTATAATTTGTGCAAGGCAACGGAAAAGTGCTGATCTATGCAATGCGCGCGTGCCGCGTGCCATGTACGATACGTGACTCGTACATATTCCCGGGCGAGAGAGATGTGAGTGGATGATGAGAATGAGTTTACAGAGTGCTTAAATGCTAAACTTATAAATTTCACCCAAGTTACATTACATAAATTAAATCTATTCTTAGCCATAACTTGAATTATTCACTGTCACCAGACACCGGTGTGACGAATGTAGGAGGTGTCCTCTTGTGGCGCTTGATGCTGTTGAGTAAGCTAGAAAAGTTTTTTAATTCAACCGCCTCTTCTCGTGGCTGTTTCGAGTCTCTAGTGCGTAGCTTCGGATCGACGACGGGGACGGCGTTCTGTCTTCGCGCCTGCGGCGCCGGAGGCTGCGGCTCGGAGTCCGACTGTAAGTTGGCGCTCCTCTGGCGACGACGACAAATGCACCGACACACATAAATTGCGGCTACTAGTACAGCGCCTAGCAACAACACGTAGATTGCGGAATATTGATAGATATCATGGCTTGAAATTCCCGAGTTCAAGGCGTGTTCTGATTTCATCTGCTCGATCTGTTCTTTGATGTGTCGCAATGAGGTTTCGTGATCAGTGATGTTGAATTCAACTTGTGGCAAGGTGACGTTGATGATGTGGTTGATAGGTGCGATTTGCTGTGATTCCAAGTCAACCTTAGTCTTAATTTCTGAGTGTCCCAGTTTGTGTGGAAAAACGGTAAAGTCTTGTCCTTTAATTACGCAATCTGAACCCAGTGCTATGACCCCGGCCTTAGCGATTTGTATTGCGGTAATGTGATACTCGCATATGACACGAAGTGTACACTGTCCGCAACAATAATAAAGGTAGGTATTTATTTTGTTCAATTCCATCCAATTATTGCGGCATGCTGCTATGTTTGTAAGACATCTGTTTGTGCTCATATCTTTGATGCACATGCTGTCTTCTGACTTAAACTGGAAAATGGGTTTTCGGGAGTGACAGAGGCGAGTAGACCCGTCGTACTGCACACATTGTTGTATGTCCCTCGCCGTCATTGTCAGATAGGTGTCTTTGCGTAAATTAATCGCGATGTAATCTGATATCGGCACGACGGCGACTGTAATGTTACCATGTTGTTGTTTATTTATTTATTTTATTAAATCTTTATGCACAAGTAAAAACTGTACAAAGGCGGACTTAATGCCTTAGGCATTTTCTACCAGTCTACCTTAGGGTGATACAGAGACAATACACAGTAGGTGCTATAACAGAGAAAAAAAAAATATATATAAGAAAATATTTCTAACTACGATATAAGAATATATACATATATACATACATACAACAAAATATAGGAAAAAAGTTATGAGACAAACAAGAAACCCTCCAACAACTTAATTCTGAGACGAATCTGCCAACTTCTTGTGTATATGTTCCCGAGCTTTCACTTTAAACGTGAACTGATTAGTTACCGTCCTGATATTCTGAGGGAGCGCATTCCAGAGGAAAACCGCCTGGACAAAGAAAGAAGATTTTATAAAACCAGAGCGATGAGAAGGACAACGAAGAAGACGATTATTCTCGGACCGAAGATTCTTGCTGTGTGCAGAGCATAAATATTGACAAAGAGAAGTCAGATAAGAAGGAGAAGTGGGTTTGTGAAGAAGAGAAAACAGGGTTGTCAAAGCCCTCAACGCTCTGCGCTGCCGGATAGGTAACCACTTTAAAAGCGATCGATGTGCGGATACATGATCATATTTGCGAAGATTGAAAACGAATCGAATGCAGCTATTAAGAAGTCGGTCAAGTTTATTGAGGAGATCTGCATTCAGGTCATAGTAGCACACATCACCATAGTCAATTATGGGGAAGATAAGGGACTGTACAAGCATTGCCTTAATATGAGATGGGAGAATATTTTTCAACCGATAGAGCGACCGCAACGTTCCAGTGACCTTCTTGCTCACAATCGCGACCTGCTTACGCCAGTCAAGGCAAGTGTCAACATGCAAACCCAGATCCTTGACGTCAGAGCTAAACGGAATCACTGTGCCATCAAAGGTAACCGGTGGCACCGTTAAGCCATTCAGCCTCTTCAAGCTATGGGGACTCCCTACAATGATAGCCTGACACTTGGTTGGGTTAACTGCCACCCCAAAGCGATCAGACCAATTTTTGACAAATCGTAAGTCCCGATTTAGCTCCTCGATCGCACCGGATAAGCTGTCAACACTTGCCTGACAGTAGAGCTGTAAGTCGTCAGCATAAAGATGATACGCACACTGAAGCTCGGAAGTTATGAGATCTATAAAGATAGAGAACAAAAGTGGAGATAAAATGCCGCCTTGCGGGACGCCAGTTTCAAGATCACACCAGCTGGAGCGAGAACTGATTGCTGACGCCCCCGAAGATAGGAAGAAAACCATTCCAGAACCTCGTGAGAGACCATGCGATAGGAGAGGATGGATAAAAGGACTTCGTGACTGACGGTATTGAAAGCATTAGAAAAATCAATCAACACTAAAACCGTAACTTTAGTGTCTTCCATGCCTCGCCTTATATCATCAGTCACTTTAAGGAGAGCAGAAACAGTACTGTGCCCGGGCCTGAAACCAGATTGGAATGGACTGATGAGGGAGTTTTTGTGAATGAAGTTGGAGAATTGTCTATGTACACAGGCCTCGAGTACTTTGGATAAAAAAGGAAGGATGGAAATTGGACGAAAGTGACTGAGAAGAGTGGGATTAGGGATTTTGGGTAGTGGTCGAACATGGGCTTTCCGCCACAGGGAAGGGAAAACACCGGAGTAAAGGGAGAAGTTAACTATATGGGAAATTGCAGGAAGGAGCTGATCAACCGCTGTCACGATCATGTGTCGACTGATGCTATCACAACCAACGGCTTTGGATTTGATGGACAGGATAATCTTTTTGATCTCTCCCGGGTCGACTGGGGTGAAGGCAAAGGGGGTAATATTGGGACGCGTCAGACCAGCAAGGAAGTCAAGGGTTTGACATTTGGTTGGATTATCAAGGGTAGGAACAGTCGAGAAATGACGATTTAGATCGTCCAAGCCAAATGCATTAGGAAGGTCTGAATGCCGCGATTTGCCGATACCTAGAGTTCCAAGGAATTTCCAGATATCAGCAGGAGAAGCAGAAGTAATGTTATCAAGAATGTGGCGACGTTTAGCGTTGCGTATCATCTGATTACAACGATTGCGAGCAGTTTTGAAGAGGGCCCAATTATCATCCGTCCGATCCCTTTTAAACTTCCGAAACGCGCGGTCCCTTCGTCGCATCGCCATCCGAACTCCTACATTCATCCATGGCGCAGGTGGGCGCTTTAGCTTGACTCGCCTGATAGGAGCGTGGGTGTCGTACAGCTTAACTACAACATTATTAAAAATCGTGACTTTAGCGTCAACTGTAGTGGCTTCCTCCAGGGGTGTCCAGTCAATATTTGAAGCATCTTGTGCAAGCTTCTCACAATTCATCCGCGCAAAGGCACGCCTGTACTGGAACGTAGGTTTGGGTTTAGGAGATTTAAGGACATAAGACAGGAAAATAAGGTCATGATGGGAAAAACCAGGAGCGTCAAGTTGACCATGTGAGGAGACTAGGGAAGGATTTGAGGTGAGGATCAGGTCGAGCCAAGTATCATCACCAGCAATGTTATGATGAGTTGGTTGGAGAGGCAGCACATGCAGACTAGCTGACTCGACCAGATGTAGAAGTTTACGGGAACGATGGGAGTTGTGGGCAAGGAGATTGGTGTTGAAATCCCCCAAGACTATGTGATGTGCATACTCCGAACCTAAAGATTCTAGAACCGATTCGAATTCAGTGAAATAATCAAGTGCGGGGGGACAATACACAACACCAAGAACGGTTTTAGTTCCTTTGACACAGACCTCTAGAAAAAGAAACTCAGCCGAAGTATTACAGGCAGAAGTAGAGAGAATTTTGAAAGGAAGATCAGCACGAAGGTATATAGCTACACCACCCCCTCTCTTACCGACTCGGTCATTACGCAAAAGAACGAATCCTGGGAGAGAGTAAGAGGTGGATAAAAGTTCAGGTTTTAGCCAAGTTTCAGAAATCAGGACGGCATGGACGTTGCTGTTAGAAAAAGTTTCATACAACTCATTGTAATGGCTTGGAATGCTTTGAGCATTTATATGACAGACGTTAAACAGCCGGCCAATATTATGGCTGAAACTTAGACGTAAAAGTTCACGAAGGTTTTCCGTAACAGAACAAAAGCTATCATCACCAGAAGAGGCAGTGGATTCGTTGGCAGAGTAAAAAGATTCGCTATCAGACGTTGTCATGGATACAAATATATATATAAATACAATAAAAACCGATTTAAGTACTAAATAAATATAAATATACGAATATACTAAAAAGAGACCTACACGAAATACTGGTAGGACGTTTGCATCTCTGCACCACCCGCCAGCTAACATCATCATTACAGACAGTGAAAATAATACGAAAAAAAAAACAAGAAAAGTTACATCCATACAAAGTAATAGCGATAATTTTAATTATTCCGAACGCACCTATTAAGTATTCAACTTACTACGACTTTACATTTTCCGTGAACGTATCCAAACTTACAAAAATGTCATTTATGAGTATGACGTTTACTTTGATTGACAACCGACAATTATGACAAATTGACAATAGTTGACAATGACATTAGATAGATACATGCAAAGACTTATGAAGAAAACAAAAAGTGAAGAAATAAATCCGGTTGAGGGTAAAAACCTAAAGTATGCGTTACTTGTAGAATTATTGTCAACTCGGAGACTTGCGAGGAGATAGAGAAGAGAAACAAATACTTTACTACTATGTAAGAATACGAGAGAAAAGTAAAAAAAAAAAGGTTCAATAACAAACAATGGAAGATAGCAAACTTTAAGGTAAAGAAATCCTAATTACTTAATGGGTGTCTAATGCGTAAATACTATAGTGAATAATAATTGAAAATTGATACCGTAACTAACGCGTCTTGTTTTTCAGGCTATCTCCAGACGTTTGAACCCTGGGATACTTCACCAGCAGCGGACTCAGTTCTTCAAATGATGTCACCTTATGTTTGCTGCCATCAGGGGCTTTAATAACGATGACACCGTCCTGAGTCCAACACGACCGCATAGTAAAGTGAAGCCGCGCCTTCCCAAAGATGGATTGTCGGGTCTTAGTCAAAAACTCCTTGACAGAGATGGATGACCCCTTCAGTCCTGTCTTCGCTTTCCAGACCGCAGACCTGTCGTCATAGCTCGAGAACTTGACTAAGATGGGCCTATGGTGATCCTTCTTGGCTAGGCCAAGTCTGTGGCAGACTTTTATGGAGGATGCGGTGATATTTTTAAGGGACAGCTTCTCGCTTATCACCTCCTGGATCACTGCGCTGCTGACTTCCCCATCAACCTCTGCTATGCCCTGGAAAATGAGTGCCTTCCGCCGATGCCTGGTCTCCAACCCGTCAACCTGTTTAGCACACTCGCTGATCTGCCTTCTCAGCAAACTCAGCATGCTGAAGATCAGCTCCCTGAAGGTGCGAAACTCTTCGGCTACCCACGCTACGGTATCCTTGGTAGGGCCTGCACACTGTATCTGCGCTTCCAACTCACTCATCTTCGGGGTAAAGCTATCCTCTAGGGTCTTCTGTGCCGATAGAATCTCGTCAAATTGAGACATTGTAATAAAAATGGTTCACTTGTGTTTGGTGAAGTGAAAAATAGTGTTGTGAAGTGATGAGCTGGCAGGTGGTATAAAATTATTGCATAAATCACATAAATGTGCTGCAAACGTGAGTACCCGTTGTGTATAGGCTATACACTGATAATATATGAAGAACTAGTGAAAATACTGCAAATTGGTATTTTAAATATAAAATCAATACTGGAGCTACGTCTGTCTTCTTTTTACACCTACCCGAAAAATGTTGTTGTGGTACTGATATGAGTTGATATAGGTCATAACTCTCTCTGTTGACCAGTGGTATTTTAATTTCAAATATGAGGTATTGCTGAGTTACCCTTGTTTTGACCTTCAAAAGGTGGTAAATTTTTGGTAGTTCAGTCTGTATGTTTTGTATCGGTAAGGATAACTCTCGCGATAATTGTCCTGAGATTATGCTGAGTTGATCTCGTAATTGTTTCGGCGATAGCAAATGGACGCTGAACATTCCATGATGGACGTCTGTTATTGTGTCGATTATTGTATCTTGTATAGATTTTAGCTTCGTGAGCATATTTGTAGCTATGATGGCGGACAGTGCTAGCTCGTTCATCACTTCTTGTTCTTGCAAGTTTTTGTTCAACGTATTGGTGGCCTTTGTTAGATTGTTTAGATGTTGATTGATGGCCTTGTGTTGCCGATTAGTTGACTCTTCAGTTCTCTTGAGTAGATTATATTCTGCTTCTACTACTGAGGTCTGGTTTTTCCACAAGAGTGCCAAGTGATTTTTATTTTCTTGTATAAGAGAAATGTCCTGCTTGTATTGATCGGCGAAGCGTTGACCTAGAACTCCAAATAAACTGTTGGCGGCATAACCCACACCGTCGATGAGGCCTCGCCGCCGTCGTGTGCGTTCTTCGAAATGCTGATTCAGTAACATTCCATTGTAGTACATCAGTTCGTCATGCGAGTGACGTAGCTGCAGTAGGATGATGTCACAGAGAACTTTGTTTGTTTCTCTTTCACATACGCTGTTTATTTGTTTGAGGTATTTGTCGAAAGTTGCCGAACCGTCCCAATAAGGGCTCATGTCGTAATACACGATGAGTTTCCATTCGTCGCGAATGAACTGCATGTTTGATATTCGGTCAAAATAGAGTGCTTTGTGTATCGTTGTTAAAGTATACGGAGGTGCTAACTGTTCGTGGCCAAAGACGGATGTCATGAAGAGAAATAGTGTGACGAGAGTTGCTATCAGATTAGACGTCATTCCAGGTCGCCTTTTTGATTGGTTGTCCTTGGTTTTGACATTTTGGCTGTTTGACATTTTCCTTTTCTGCTCGTCTCCTACAGTTGATTCGAGTTCAGATACCAACACTGACAGTTTTATCACTGGGCGCTTGAGGTACCCATTTTTTGTTTTCAGGGTAACAACCCTGACCAGCCCATCGCTACCGGGATGTAGCTCAGTGACTCTGCCCAGAGCCCATCTTCCCGCGGGGAGGTTAGGCTCGTGAATAATGACAACGTCATCTACTCGAACGTTTTTGTGAGGTCTCTTCCATTTACTCCTTGTTGAGAGTATCGCAAGATATTCGGATTGCCACCTTTTCCAAATGTCTTCGAAAATTTTCTGTGTCCGCTTCCACCTTGTCCTTTCATCTTGTTCGGTGTCTAAAATAGTCAGTATGGGTCCGCTGCTCAAGAAGTGTGAAGGAGTCAGATAATTCAAATCATCTGGGTCCTCTGTAAATGCGCACAGCGGCCGACTGTTGAGACATGCTTCGAGTTGAGCCAGTAAAGTACTGTATTCCTCGAACGTGAGTTTTTGCTCGCCAACAACACGTCGAAGATGATGCTTCAGACTTTTTACTGCTGCTTCCCAAAGGCCCCCTGCGCTTGGCCAGGCGGGGGCATTAAAATGCCAATGTATTCCCAACTCATTGATCTCTGTATAAAACTCGTCGTTGAATGTCTTGCGTATTTCTGCCAGTTCTTGCTGCAGTGCTTTATTGGCCCCAACAAAATTGGTACCATTGTCACTGTAGACATGATGTGGTTTACCCCGACGTGAAGACATGCGTTTTAGAGCAGCTAAGAATGCGGATGAGGTCAAGTCTGATACCAGTTCGAGGTGCACAGCTTTTGTCACCATGCACACGAACACTGCGATGTACCCCTTGCTTGTCTTGACTCCTCGTCCTTTATTGATCTTCACGTCAACATATCCTGTGAAGTCAACGCCGGTGTGCTGAAAAGGACGGGATGGATTGCTCCTAGATTCAGGTAAGTCCCCCATCATTTGCTTTTGTATGACAGCTTTATGCTTCTTACAAGTAATGCATGCATGTAAGCGCTTCTTTACAGCTCTGTTTCCGCCTAATATCCAGTAGTTTTGTCTGATATTCGCGAGCGTCGTCCGAGCCCCCGCATGAAACATGTGGCGGTGGGCTTGGTCGATAATGAGGTCAGTAAGGTGGCTGCTGTGTGGTATGATTAGTGGATGCTTCATATTTTCGTCAATATTCGCATGCTTGAGTCTGCCTCCCACTCTCAAAAGTCCATCCTTGTCCAAGAACGGGTTGAGGCATAAAGTTTTACTTTTGTTATGTACTTGTTCCTGTTTTCGCAACATGCTAATTTCTTCTGAAAATTCTGATTCTTGTACATATTTTATAATCATATGTTTTGCGGTTTCCAATTCATTTCCGTTCAAGTAAGCAGTGCGCTCGCTGTGACGTCGTGTGATACGTAGCACCCATGCAAGCACCCGCACGGCACGTGTCAAATTACTGTTTCTTTGTAGTGTGGATTGTATGACATCATCGCTATGAGGTTGACGAATAGTGACGTTGCTTTGTTTTGATTTTCGTTCCTCTTCATCCGTGACGTAGACGCACTTCTCTGCAACTGATAACTCATTGAATCCAGGTAGAAATTGCGGGCCGCTCCACCACTGATTATGTTGCTTCAGTTGCTATGTTGTGATGCCACGGCTGGCACAATCGGCTGGGTTGTCAGCTGATTTTACGTAATGCCAATTGTCTGCTGGTATTACGTCTTTAATTTGTTTGACTCTGTTCGCTACGAATGGTGTCCAGCGATTGATGTTGATGAGTACAGCTGACCATGAACGCTGATGGTGTACTGTCGCGTTACACTATAATTTGTGCAAGGCAACGGAAAAGTGCTGATCTATGCAATGCGCGCGTGCCATGTACGATACGTGACTCGTACACGAGGTAATATTTAAAATTAACTATAATATTCAATAAACAAAATTAACATTAATTATCGAATAAAAATATCATCAACTTCTTCGGCGCAAAATCGGCAACGTCGAACTAATCATTAAAAATATTCATTTCGTTACGTGCATTCAATTGTATGCTCTGTCTCTCGTACGATAAAACACATTTAACAAATATTTCGGTCGGTTAATGGTTGATTTAAGTTGTTAACAATTTCAACATGCATTAGTTAATAGAATATTCAACATGTTCCAGATACTTAATTATATTGAAGATGTTTTAACTAAGTAACTAATTCTACTACCTACTTCTGTAAATATTTACATAATATAAGCTAACAAAGAGGATATCAATGTGGAAAAAGATGTGATATCAAAGAGGATATCAATGTGGAAAAAGATGTGATATCAAAGAGGATATCAATGTGGATAAGATGTGATATCAAAGAGGATATCAGTGTGGATAGGGAGGTGATATCAAAGAGGATATCAGTGTGGATATGGATGTGATATCAAAGAGGATATCAGTGTGGATAGGGAGGTGATATCAAAGAGGATATCTGTGTGGATAGGGAGACGATATCAAAGAGGATATCAGTGTGGATAAGGATGTGATATCAAAGAGGATATCAGCGTGGATAGGGATGTCATATCAAAGAGGATATCGGTGAAAACAGTGATGTTATAACAAAGAGAACATCAATGTGGTTAGGATCAATGTGATACATATCTATATATAGAATGTATGGACGCAGATTTCATATCAATGGTTGTATTAATATTGGTTGAAATATGAATAAAACTTTCAGTCTGTCTTAAACCAATTTTGTAATATGTAACCGAACAATGTCTTATGTTATGTTACTCTTAACTACTATTGCTTTGCCTATGTTCTTCGGGACGAAGCACAGATCAGAATGGCCGTGTCGGAATATGTAGAGTTATAAAGAATACAATCTTCCTAGATTACATGGAATTAGTATGTACTGTTGCGCGCCACGATTGATGGCGACATTAGCTACCACTAGCGCCATCTAGTATCGAGTAGCAGAACTAGTAGGTCGAGATGCTTCCAGAACTTTCGATACTAGAACATTCTAGAACTATCGACATCGGGTCAGTCGGGACCGGTATGTACTCGAACATTCTAGATGTTTCTACAGTAGAAAGTTCTGGAACTATCTGAGGCCCTATATAAGGCCGGTATGGGCCGCGACCGAGTCAGTATTGGTTCTGCGATACAAGCGATAACATTCGAAGCGATCTTCAAGTGCGACTTAAGAGTGATCAGTAGTGCGATTGTGTTTTATAATTAGTGTGTTTGTTTTATTGGTGTTATTTAATTAAAGTGTTTATTTTTGGTTATTAAATCGGCAGTTTTTATTGTCACGAACCCCAAGCTCGTAACAATTGGTGTCAGAAGCAAGGATTAAGATCATGCCGATTTTACCCAAAGACGACACGGAGGGTATCCGTACCCGGAGTCAACGCCAACAGGAGACGGACCAGAGACGTTTTGGTGGAGCTATGCCACAGAGCTCGGATGGCCAGCTACCGACCACGGAGGCCGGCCCGTCCGCAGCAGCTCCAGCATCAGTAGCACCAGACTTGGCTGCTCTGATGATGATGCTGCAGGAGCAGGCTCGCCGACAGGAGGAACAGGCTCGTCGGCTGGAAGAACAGCTCCAGCGCGATAAGGAGGAACAGGCCCGCCGTCAGGAGGAACAGGCCCGCCGTCAGGAGGAACAGGCCCGCCGTCAGGAGGAACAGCCCGCCGTCAGGAGGAACAGGCTCGTCGGCTGGAAGAACAGCTCCAGCGGGACAAGGAAGAACAGGCCCGCCGTCAGGAGGAACAGGCCCGCCGTCAGGAGGAACAGGCCCGTCGGTTGGAAGAACAGCTCCAGCGGGATAAGGAGGAGCAGGCGCGCCGCCAGGAAGAGCAGATGCTCCTTATGAAGGACCTTCACGCTACCTTCGGGAAAGACATAAAGGAGGTGAAGGACACGGTTGTCCAACATGAAAACCGCCTGTCGGAAGCCGAAACCCGAATCGACCAAGTGAATAATCGGGTTGACAACGTGATGGCTGACGTGAAGAAAACCGTGATGGCTGACGTGAAGAAAACGCTGGATTACTTGAAACTTGAGGATGGAATCGCAGCTCCCGTAGCTACAACACCTACGCTACGTGGGTTCAAAGTGCCACCGTTCGACGGAACTTCTTCCTGGTCGGCCTACAAGATCCAGTTTGAGGCTGTCATGAAGGCGAACGGGTGGAATAAAAGTCAGGCCATGACTGCCCTCACTCTAGGCCTGCGCGACCAGGCCTTAACTGTTCTAGAAGCTCTTGGTAAGGAAGTGACTTACGAGCAGCTCCTTGAGGCATTGGAGGCTCGGTATGGCGACGCTCACCTGGAACACGTGTTTCGTGCGCAGCTAAAGGATCGCGTGCAACGCAGTAATGAAAACCTGCAGCAGTGGGCCCTTGAAGTGGAGAAGCTGGTTCGGAAAGCATACCAGTCTGTACCTGCGCTTATTCATGGGAACCTGGTGCAGGTATTCATCGATGGCATCCGCGACCTTGAAGTTAGAGCTGCTGTGAGGCTCGGTCATCACGGGACACTTAAGGACGCCTTGGCCCATGCACTGGAGGTGGAAGCTGTGCGGCAGGATCATCGTTCCCATCGCGTCAGGGAGGTTGCAGCGGCTACAGTTCGCGACCGCAATAAAGGATACAGCCCTAGGTGCTACGGCTGTGGGGAAAGGGGCCACCTTAGATCCAGTTGCCCTAAGCGGACTGCAGAAAGAGAAGACGGCCGATCTCCAGAGGGCAGTGCGGCTAACAGCACCGCCCAGCACCAGCAGCAGGGAAACGAGTAATAGCCAGGACTGCGGGGCGGGTGCTGGCTGGTGTTCAAAGAGCCCCAAGGATTTCGATCACGCAAACCCATGACGGGAACAGTTTAATCATCAAGGGCGAGGTCAACGGAACGCCTTGTAAGCTGACCATAGATACAGGAGCCTCTCGTACGGTCGTTAGTTCCCAACTTACAAGTCGGTTCCTTGGGGACTCCGCATACAACCGAGAACGCATTAATTTGGTAACAGCCACCGGTCAGCGCATACCCGTCCATGGAGAGAAGAAGATGGAGTTGAAGCTAGGCAACAGATTCTACCTGCATAATGTCATCGTGGCTGATATAATGGACGATTGCATCTTGGGCCTTGACTTTATGAGGAAGAATTGTTGTGAAATAGACGTCAAGCAAGGTGTTCTGAAATGTGGACAAGAGGAACTTTTTATGGAAGGGGCGTTACCAGGGAATGTGTACAGCCTTAAGAAGATTGTACTTCCGCCGAGATCAGAAACGATGGTGCCGGTTAGTCTTCCTCGGAATCCTGGGCAAACTCATCGTTGTGTACTCGTGGAAAGGGTAGACAGTGACCTTCCATGGAAAGTGGCACGAACTTTGGTCAGAGCCACCGACATCTCAGGGGTACGTGTGCTGAACCTTTGTGATCAGGAACAGATTATAGAAAAAGGCACACTAGTTGGTACTTGCGAGGAAGTGGACTGGTTGCGTCGATGCCAATATCTATCGACTGGGACCCTCAGCAAGGATGCACAAACGAAAGTGTCCACACTTTTAGGAGACTGCCACAGCGCTCTGTCCCAAAACGAAATGGTGAAGGCGAAGAAGATGTTACTCAAGTACGCCGATGTTTTCTCGTCAAACGACGGTGACATTGGGAAGACTGGCTTAGTTCAACACAAAATACACACAGGAGAAGAATTGCCTATCCGTCAGCGGCCAAGGAGATTGCCTGTAGCACGCGAAAAGGAAGTGGAAACCATGATTGAGGGAATGGTGAAGGATGGTGTTATTGAACCTTCATCTAGTCCATGGTGTTCACCTGTAGTGCTGGTAAGGAAGAAGGACGGCAGCATGCGGTTTTGTGTTGACTATCGTCGTCTGAATGACGTTACGAAGAAGGACAGCTACCCTTTGCCAAGAATAGATGACACGCTGGACATGCTTACTGGAGTAAAGTGGTTTAGCACGTTGGACCTGAAAAGTGGCTACTGGCAAGTTGAAATTGATCCTAAGGACAAGGAGAAAACTGCATTCTCGACAGGAAAGGGTCTGTGGCAATTTAAAGTTATGCCGTTCGGATTGTGCAACGCTCCAGCAACGTTTGAAAGGCTGATGGAACTTGTACTAACCGGGTTAATTGGTGATGCCTGTCTGGTCTACTTGGATGACATCATCATCGTAGGCCGTACGTTTGAAGAACATCTTCAAAACCTGGAACGGGTGCTCATGAAGATCCAGAGTGCCAACCTCAAGTTGAGTCCAAAGAAATGTTCACTATTCAAACGGCAAGTTAGCTTTTTGGGGTATGTAGTGTCGGAAGAAGGCATCCGCACGGATCCAGAGAAAATCGCCGCTGTCAAGGATTGGCCAGTTCCGAAAGACAAGACGCAGGTCAGAGCATTTTTGGGTTTGTGCTCTTATTATCGGCGATTTGTTAAGAACTTTGCGGATATAGCCAAACCCCTGCACAAGCTAACCGAGGAGAAGCGACATTTCTGCTGTGATGAAAGTTGCGACATCGCATTCCAGGAGTTAAAGGACCGACTGTGCAAAACACCTATTTTGGGGTACCCTGATGCAAGCAAGGAATTTATAGTTGACACAGACGCAAGTGACATAGGACTTGGCGGTGTGTTGTCTCAACGGAATGGTGATCAAGAGGTTGTGATAGCGTACTTCAGCAAGTCGTTGTCAAAGCCGGAAAGGAATTATTGTGTCACTAGACGGGAATTGCTTGCTGTGGTAAAGTCATTGCAGCATTTTAGCAAATATCTTCTGGGGCGGAAATTCCACTTACGAACTGACCATGCTGCACTGAAATGGCTATTGCAGTTCAAAAATCCAGAAGGACAAGTTGCGAGATGGATTGAGCTACTGCAGGAATACGACTTTGTGGTCGAACATCGCAGCGGGAAATCTCATGGCAACGCAGATGCATTATCAAGAAGACCTTGTCCTGAAGACTGCAAGCATTGTACTAGGCAAGAGGGTAAGGAAGTGGTACCTGTGAGGATGCTCAGAACAGACCTCAGCGATGAGTGGAAGGAAAGGCTACAACGTGCACAGCAGGAAGATTCAGACCTCAAGCCGATTCTAGAGTGGATGAAGGCCAGTGCACCTAAGCCCAGATGGAGCGACGTCTCAGCGATGAGTTCGACCACAAAAAGCTATTGGGCCCAATGGGACAGCTTGGTGGTTCAGGATGGAGTCCTGTGCCGTAAATGGGAAAATGCTCGGGGGGACAGCTGTCATTTGCAAATGGTTGTCCCTAAAGCTAAAGTACCGGATGTTCTACAGCTGTACCATAATGGTTGTTCAGGAGGCCATCTGGGAGTAAAACGGACTCTACTGAAGATACGAGAACGGTTTTACTGGGTCCACTGTCGGGACGATGTCGAGGACTGGTGTCGCAAATGTACGAGTTGTGCAGCTGTAAAGGGACCTCAGACTCGTAGTAGAGGTGCATTGAAATTGTACAATGTTGGTGCACCATGGGAGAGGATAGCCCTTGACGTTGCGGGGCCGTTTCCGGAAAGTGAAAGTGGTAACAAGTATTTCATGGTTGTAATGGATTACTTCACTAAGTGGCCGGAAGTCTTCGCCATTCCAAACCAAGAAGCTTCAACAGTTGCAGATAAACTGGTTCATGAAGTCTTCTGCCGTTTTGGAGTACCCTTGGAGATTCACAGCGATCAGGGAAGGAATTTTGAGTCCCAAATATTCCAGGAAACTTGCCGAGTCATGGGTACTCATAAAACGAGAACAACTTCTTACCACCCACAATCGGATGGGATGGTGGAACGATTTAATCAAACATTGGAGAGATACCTGGCAAAAGTTGTGGAAAATCGGCAACGAGATTGGGACAAGCACATACAACCGTTTTTGTTATCATATCGAAGTGCTGTTCACGAAAGTACATCGGTGACACCAGCTTTCGCAAACTTTGGAAGGGAATTACGGCTGCCTGCAGACCTGATCACCGGAATACCACCTGATGCCCCACGCAGTATAACTGATTATGCGAATGATTTGCGGAACAAAATGAATGACATTTATGAGCACGTCAGACAATCAGGCCAGCAAATGTCTGAAAAGATGAAAACCCGTTATGACCGAAAAATTAACAATAAAGGGTTCGACGAAGGTTCACTAGTGTGGTTGCACAATCCAGTCCGCAGCAAAGGGAAATCTCCTAAGCTTCAAGCTAAATGGGACGGACCGTACCGGATTGTGACAAAGATCAATGACGTAACCTACCGGATACAGAAAGGTGCAAGAGGAACTCCTAAGATCGTCCATGTGGATCGATTGGCGCGTTATTATGGGGCCGATAATGCTCGGGACGAGCATGTCTTAGGAGGGGGCAGTGTTGCGCGCCACGATTGATGGCGACATTAGCTACCACTAGCGCCATCTAGTATCGAGTAGCAGAACTAGTAGGTCGAGATGCTTCCAGAACTTTCGATACTAGAACATTCTAGAACTATCGACATCGGGTCAGTCGGGACCGGTATGTACTCGAACATTCTAGATGTTTCTACAGTAGAAAGTTCTGGAACTATCTGAGGCCCTATATAAGGCCGGTATGGGCCGCGACCGAGTCAGTATTGGTTCTGCGATACAAGCGATAACATTCGAAGCGATCTTCAAGTGCGACTTAAGAGTGATCAGTAGTGCGATTGTGTTTTATAATTAGTGTGTTTGTTTTATTGGTGTTATTTAATTAAAGTGTTTATTTTTGGTTATTAAATCGGCAGTTTTTATTGTCACGAACCCCAAGCTCGTAACAGTACTTTCCTAAATTGCATGGAATAGTATTTACTATATTTTTGATAGACCGTCGAGAGTGTTTCTAGACTAAATAATCAACGAATTCCGAGCGAAACCGGAGATCTGTGAGTCGGTCCAAATAAATAGAATAACTTATTTTACTTTTCACCAAAAATGTAAGGGTAACAGAATTAACATTATCTTTAAAATATTTTCTTAATTTTATGTGCAACTTTTGATGTATAAGTAGTTATAAATAATAAATATAGTAAACTCAGTGAATGCTATGTTTAAGAGACTTTATCTAATTGTAGTCGGATAAATTGTTATAAAAATACATTCAATATCCTATAACGTTTTAAAACAGTTCTGTCAAAATAGATTTACATAAGACTGTCAATATTAAAAGTTATTTGGTCAAATTGTATGATTGTTAAAAATGGCGGGAATGTTAGATGTACTTGAATAATATTGCGAAACTTTATAAGGGTGGGCCCGCCAATTTATGGCTCTCTTGGATTGAACTGTGGTGAAAGATGGACTACCGTTCATGTAAGTGAATTGATATTATTGCTGTTAACTATGTTGTTCTATACCTATGTGGTATAGGTAATATAATAAGTCTAATATTGCTTTTGTCATTTTGTGGTAAATCGAATTACGGAATAATCATGTTCTGTTTCTTTGCATTGATAAGTTGCTATAGCTAGTTGGAGAAATGGTCCAAGAGATTAACGTGATGGGTACCTAACTATAATTGTTTATACAAATGTACAATGTGTTGATACAATACTTTATAAAACAAGCTACCATGAAGTTTGCTTGTCCTTCCTTCTTCATGATGACCTAGTTTTGGGAACGGACAACTAGTTTTCTGATTAAAGTATTTAACTGACAAGCCTAATTGAAATAAATGCCTAGTCTTGTCTTTCTGTGCTTTTCTTCATAAAACCCTTTCCTTACACACTATTCATAGGTACTTCATAGAGTAAATAACTAATAACCTCCATACACAGTAAATGACACCAACCAACCACACTCAAAGCTTACTAATTAAGCTGGTATTATACATAATCATATAGATTTCATCCACTTTTCTGACACGCGCCATCGCTGCTACCATACGGTAGGGCAGGCGGCGCAGCACTGCGTTGGTGATACCGTCGGCACCGGGGGCCTTCCTAGGCTTCGTCTTAAGGATGGCGCGTCTAACTGCGCCAGGCGAGAAGAAGACTGGATCCTCATCGGGAGTAGTCTCCCAGGTGTTTCTCGACTGCTGCGACATGGTCGGTGTCGCTGGTCGGGTTGGGGCGGAACTGACGCTCCAGGTGTTCGGCGAAGACCTCCGCCCGGTCCTCCGCTACATACTTGAGCGCCCCGTCGCTGTTGAGCAGCGGACGCACCGGGGCTGGGGTATTCGTTAGCTGGCCGCACAACTTGCCAGCCAGCTGTCAGCTGTGGCATCAATTCGGTCCTCCCAGCCCGCGGTGGTGAGCGCCTGTAACTCGGCCTTCACCTTCTCTGCGAGACGGTTGAGCTCTCTTTTGAGGGTGGGGCATCTTACTTGTTGCCACTGCTTGCGAATGCGCCTCTTCTCGGCGATCATCGCACTAATGTACGCCGGCAGGGGCGGCAATGGCACTCTCCCCTGCGGCTGCGTGCTAGTCGCCGTTTCTAAGGCGCTCTGTATGCAAGCAGTGACGTCATCCGCTGTCTTGTTGACGTCCGCGGAGGTGACAATAAGCCGAGTCGGCGTGGTGGTCTCTACTTTTTCCACGAACTTTGTCCAGTCCGTGGTTCGACGTGGCGCTATGGGCTTCAGTCGGGTCGGCTTTCCCGATAAGACGACGAGTACAGGTTGGTGGTCCGAATGCAACTCGTCGTCTATCACTTGCTGTGTGATCTGGCAGCACAGCCCCCGGTGGACTACGATGTCCAGCACGTCCGGCATGTAGAGTGCGGCGTCCGGATAGTGGGTTGGCGTCTCTGGGCCGGACACCGTATAGCCGAGGGCTTCCGAGTCCGCTAGGAGCCGTCTCCCCTCGGTATTCGTAGTGTAGCAGTTCCACGCCAGGTGCTTGCAGTTCAAGTCGCCGGCGAGGATGGTGGCGCGTGTGGTGTCTACAAGCAGGGCCCGCAGCTCGGTAAGGTCCAGGCGAGCCGTGGGCGGCTTGTAGCAGGCGTAGATGTTGATGCCCTCGCCGGCTACGTGCAGCTGCACACCCAGGGCGTAGAAACTGCTAATCGACGGCAAGGGGAGTTCCTGATGGACGACTCTTCGCCTCACTAGTACCGCCAGACCACGGTACCTAACGTTGGCCGACCTTTCGTCCTTCCTGTATAAATGATACCCCGGGACTCTGACCCTATCTTCGGGTCCTAGTAGGGTCTCACTTATAAGCGCCACGTCGATGTCCTGTTCCCTCAGGAGATGGCGGAGGGGGGCGACCTTTCCTCTAAGGCCGCGGGCATTCCAGTGAATCATCCTTAATGGCCTAGCCATGGTACAAGGTGAGTAACGTGGCCAGGCCATCAAGGATGACCGTCTCTATATCTTGACCCTGCCTTATGGCCTTTATAAGGTCCATCAATAACTTGATGGCGCAGGTCGTAAATTCTTGTTTTGTAGTCGCTGTCCTTGTTGTTGTAGCACCGGAGGCACCGCGGCTCGCTCTCTGAGCGAACTGTTTTTGTTCCGCTTGCTGCCGCGGCGCAGCGCCGGCGCTAGTTGTGGCTTCACTTAGTACGACCTGCGCCTCGGACAAGGCAGGGTCTGCGGCCTTGGGAATTTCTTCCTGTGTCGCCTAGGGGGTTGGGACTTCTTCCCCTTTCCTTTACCCCCGCGCCCCTTCTTCCTTCTCCGCTTCGAGGAGGTGGCTTGGCTCCTATCTGTGGGCCCATTGGCCGCCGCCATTAGAAGTTGGAGTCGCGTCACAACACGAATTTCAAGTCGTTCGTGGTGCGTGTTCCGACACATCATCTCGAGAAGTTCCTCAAGGAAGAGTTCTGGCCGAAGGTTGTTGTGTACCGCCGGTTTCGTGGCCGGCTACATGACACCAGTCAGCGAAACACGACGCAGACACTTCGTGTTTAGTTAGTTTTTAGTGTAATTATAATGTTGTATGTATTTATAGTATTTTTAAGTTATATTAATATTGTATTGTATGTGTTTTATATGAGCCTTGATGCCTGAAATAAATGAATAAATAAATAAATAAATTAGCGTGGCGCTCTGGGCCTTGCTCCACCATTTGCGGCCCTTCGGTGGCCGCTAGGGGCCGGCGCGCGGTGGTTGTAATGGCGGCAGTCCCCGCTCGCTTGTTCCGGGTCTCCGCCTGGAACACGGGGCACTTGTTGTTGCACGCGGGGTGCGGGCCACCGCAATTGACGCAGGTGGCCGGCTCCTCCCGCGGGCGCGGGCAGTCACGTGCCACGTGCTCCCCTCCGCATCGGACGCAAGCGAGCGGTCGGTGGCACTGGTGCGAGCTGTGCCGGAACTTTTGGCACCGGTGGCACTGGGCAGGCCCACGTTTGCCCCGCCAAGCCTCTATCTTGACACCCCGCATGTACATAAATACGGTGGTGTCAAAGATTCCCCGGACGTCGGGCGTCTTTTTTAAGATGGCGTGGAATACACAGCCGGATCTTCCTTGTGCGCCCTTAATGTGGCGCACGTACTCCGGCTGGTACCCCAACGCCCGGAGTTCCTCCTCGATCTGGGGGTCCGTGTCCGGTGGCAGCCCCCTGATGGCGATCTTCATATTACGCTCCGCTGGCATTGAGTAGGCGAACCAAGATACGCCGCTCTCCTTCTCCAGGCCAGTCAAGTACCGCTGGACCAGCCGGTACTCGTCCTCGGTGTCCGGGGTGAAACGTACCCCGGTCCCGTAGGGTCGAGCATTAGGCGGCTGGCCCAGCTTGGCGGCGATGGCCCGGAAGTGGGCGGCCCAGTTTGACAGCCTCTCCACCACCAGCGGCGGGTATCGCAGCTTCTTCCCCGGCTTCTGTTTCGTCGTCGACGTCGAGGCGCCGGGGGCGGCAGCAGGGGGTGCGGTGTCCGTAGTGGGGGCAGGGGGTAAGATTGAGCCACTTACCCCTGATGTCCTGGTTGGTGATGGCGACAGCGGCGGCGGCGGCGGCGTGCGCCGTGCCGCGTCGGCAAAGGTGGGCGAAGTAGGCGCGGCCCGACCCCGCGGCGCGCGTTCGCGCTGTGGCCGCGGCGGGTCCAGGCAGTACCGCTTCGCCTTTTCCTCGGCGGCGGTCTCACCCGAGCTCCTCCGGCGCCGCTGGGGTCTGGCCTCGAGCGCAAACTCGAACCCGAAACCGAGCGGCGGCGCGTGGTGGCGCCGGTGTGCGGGGCGCGGAGGCTGCTCCTCCCTCGGTGGGCCACCGCCCGGATCGCGGGGACGTATCTCGCGACACGTCATCGCGACCGGACGCGGCCGAGCCCACCGATGCCAGCGACATGCTCGACCCCACGCGTGAGGAGCATGCCGACAGCATGGCGGGCGAGTCGAAGGCGGAGGCCCTGGGGGGCGCCGGTGAAGCGGGCGCCTGCGGCGTCTGCAGCGCCGACCGCTCCCGCTCCGCCATTGCCGGTCCCGCCAGCGAGAAGCGGGGACCGGGTGCGGCTGAGTGCGGAGCTGGCACGGCTTGTTTTGGCGTCGCCGCCGACGCAGCCCCGGAGGGCGCGGGCGGAGACGCAAAGGTTGGCGGCGCGGCAGCGCGCGCCGGGGGTGTGCGGGGACGCGGGGATGTGTGCGCTGGCAGCGCAGGCTGCACTTGCTGCGCGACAGCGCGCGCAGTCGGCGGCGAGAGGTGCGCGCGGGCGCCGCGACCCGCGCAGCGGGCGCAGGTACGCGTGCGGGCGGCACTGTGGCGCGCGCTTGCTGCGCGCGGCCTGTGTGCGCGGCGGGCCCCGGAGCCTGTATGGGCACCGGGCGGAACGCTGCGGGGCGGACGGGTACCGCGTGCTGGCGGCTCGTCGACGGCGTCGGCGCAACGCGCGCAGGCGCCGATGACGTCGGTGGGCCGGCAACTACTGCGACTCCCGTACCCCCACCCTCTTCCTTCTTCCTCCTTCTTCTTCCGTCCGGCCGGCGGCGCACCGGACGACGCATCGCCGATATTCGGCATTGACGTCATCCGATCCAACGCCAGACGGAGCTCCTGAGACCCGGCATCGCGGCCCAGAGAGCCGCGCTTGCCGGGTTTCGACATCGCCGGTGTGGTGACCTCCGCGATCGCTGCGGCGCGGCGAGGATCCGCCGGGCAGCGCGGTGGGGGCTCCCCCTGTGTTCGCACGAGTGCCTTGGAGGTGCTCGCGCAAACACAAGACGAGCAGGTTAAAAATGTGCGGTCCGCGCGGAGCAACTAGTACTTTTTTTTTTTTTTTTGTGGATGGGAAATCATCTAATGACTCCTCCCGCTCTGGGTGGAGCGGAAGGGAGTGTCAGACTTTTACTGACTAAAACCCACCCGTGTTCCTTCCTTAGCCCTTTATGTTCCGGGGCAGCGGTAACCCTTTCGGACGATCCCGCTACCCCGGCAGGCTTCGGCCCTGGCAGGCCCCTTCCTTTATGCTGACATCTCTTTGAGGCGCGCGTGGAACACATACGCGCCGTCCGGCACGGGCCTGGTCCTGATCGGATGGAGAGCTACCCATTACTCTCCGTCCGCAGGCCCGCGCCTACGGTGGCCGGGAGTCGTCACGCGGCCCCCGACGCCCGTAGCGTCTCCCGCGGCGGCTGAGGCGTGCGACTCTCTCCCTGAGCCGTCCCGCCACCTCCTTCGCTAGCATGACTGCTTCGCAGAAGGAGGTGACCGCCTCCCACTCCCTCTCGCCCCGGACCATGGCTTGAACCAGGGCCGGACGCGAGAGGTCGCCGCCGTTGCCGATCGCCTCTACGAGAACACGGCGGTGCTCCGCCCAAGCTGGGCAGACCTCCACCGTATGCTCCACCGTGTCCTCTGGGCGATCCTCGCAATGGTGACACCCGGGCGTCTCCTCCCGCCTGATGATGTGCAGGAACCTCCCGAAACATCCGTGTCCGGTGAGGACCTGCGTCAGGCGGTAGGTGAGAACGCCGTGACGCTTCTCTAGCCACTCCTCAAAGAGGGGTCTTATCGCCACTATCGTGGCGTGCCCTGCGCTGGGTTGCGAAAGTCGCTCTTTCCATGCCACCATGAGATCGCGCCGGAGGTCCGTCCGCTCCGCCGCTATTTGCCGCGGAAGCGGAGTTTCCCCCCGGCGTAGTGCCTCCGCGCGCCACTCATACAGGCGCGCGAGGACTATCGCCTCCAGATCCCATGGCGGCATTCCGGCAAGGAGGCTTGCCGCCTCGCCCGAGATCGTGCGGTAGCCCCGGATCAGCCTTACGGCTACCACCTTTTGGGGCGCGTTCAGGTAGTGGGCGGCTCGCAGCCGCAGTGAACGCGCCCACACCGGGGCCCCATATAGGGCCATGGACCGCACGACCCCCGCGTAAAGCCTCCGGCAGGAGGCGTTTGGCCCCCTCAGGTTGGGCAAGAGCCGCTTGAAGGCGGCCCCGGTCCGTTCCAGTTTGGGGGCCAAACGTCGAAAATGTTCGACGAAGTAGCAACTAGTACTTGCGTAGGATTGTACTAGTCGCAGTGAGCCACTAGCCAATCCAATGCGTACAGACTCAACCGCGCAGCTCCTTATAAAGGCTGATCGCTAGTGGGGGGAAAACGTTACAATATTTTACTGGAACGCTACAGGTTATGCAAGGATTCTAATACACAGTGTACAACCGTATACATGATTTAACACTTGTCAGACAACGCCAGTGCGACTAGAGCAGTATCAAAGCTTTAATAACTTAGCAAACAACTTGCTAACATAAAGAACATCTGGCTACTTTTCTACGCACTCGTTAGTAAAACAGCGGCTTGACAATTTGTCAACGCTCAGATCCGACTAGCGAGACAACTCACTACGGACATACAGATGGCGACTTGACGGTATATCTACGCTCGTTCGACTAGTGAAATACATCACTACGATACGACAGCGACTAGACAATACCTCAACGCCAGGGTTCGACTAGCGATTTGGATCACTACGAGCCAATAATACTCACCGTCAAAAAATGCGGCGCATGCTTCGGGACACCACTCGCCACGCCAGGGCACCATATGCTGTGCCGCGGCTTGAGTCTTCTTTCCGTAGTCACCACTAACGAGTTTCAACTCGTATCGACCGCTAGGCAGGATGTTCACTACTTTGACTGACCGATTTCATTTTATTTTTGACTGACCGACTTCTTGACAATTCAAAAGTGCCTGTAAATGGTTTAATTGAAATAAATGCTTTGAGTTTGAGTTTGAGTTTGTAGGGCCCTCGCATCCCTGAATCTAATTTACCTGTGGACTGAGAGGTTTTTATTACGAACACGAGGTCGCCTACATTAAACTCCCGTGGAGGTCGTCTTCGACGGTTCTCACGCTCATCTTGCTCAGTCCGGTTTTTGTCGAGGAGTCGTCGTGCTCTGCTTCTGGAGAGTTCCCTGAGCGCTTCCCTGTTAGGTGAAGAGTTCTCGATCGCCACGTCTCGCACTAAAGCGCGAATCACCGGAGTCGTTGTTTCTGTTCCTATAAGGAGATTTAGCGGGGAGCTTTGTACGGTTTTGTGCTTCGTTATATTAATAACGAGTTGTAATTTCCATAACGTGTCTGTCCACGATGTATTTCTTTGACCGGCTTCTACTCTAATCATGTTGAGGACGGTACGCATATACCTCTCAACCTGGCCGTTAGCGTGGTGCATCTCGGGTGTTATGTGATGCAGGTCACAGCCTAGGTCATTAACCCACTTGACAAACACGTTTGACTCAAACATACGCCCCTTGTCGGTTATCATGACTTTAGGCACACCAAACAGCGAAATCATTTGCGTGATAACTTTCCTGAGCTCCTCGGCGTCTTGACGGACCATGGGGTGTAATAAACAGTACTTGCTGAAACTATCGACAATGATAAGGACGTACCGGTACTCTCCAGATGCGGGTAGTGGTCCCAGGGCGTCAACATGTACTGTGTGGAAAGGCGTGTCTGGTTTCTCCCATGAAGTGTATGTATTGAAGAGGTGCTCGGGGAATTCGTTTCTTCGAGATGCAGGTCAAGCAATGGGAGATGTATTTGGTCACGAACTGTTTCAGCCCAGGAAACCAAAAGTGTTTCAGGATGAGGTCTATAGTTTTCTCCACGCCAATGTGCTCATGCTCGTCGTGGAATATCCGTAGAAGGCTAAGCCGATGTCCTTTGGGTATGTAACACAACAGGCGTGGTTGTTCTCCGACTGGCATGTAACGGTAATAGAGAAGGTCGTCACGAGCCACATACCTGTTAGAGTCTAGAGCCCCGTCTTGTAACTTTTGAAGCAGGTCCTGAGTTTCTTGGTCCGCTTCTTGCGCAGTGTGAGCCCAGTTACGAGGTTTCTGGATGTGGTTTACCCGAGTAACCGCGTTGCGGCTGAGGTAGTCAGCATGTGGCATAAGCACTCCTTTTCTGTATTCCATTGAAAAATCAAAGTCTTTTAAATAAATCCACCACCTTGCCACTCGTGGCAGCAAATCTTTCTTGCGCTCAGTCGCCTTCAGCGCGTTGCAATCAGTCACGATGGTGAATTTCAATCCCACAAGGTAGTGGCGAAAATTTTGGAGTGCTTTCACCACGGCCAACGTTTCAAGTTCGTACGAATGGTACTTACTTTCTGCACCCTGCGTCACCTTACTGAAGTAAGCAATTGCGTGTTTCTTACCATCCGGGTGGATTTGTAGCAGGACAGCCCCGTAGCCAACGCTGCTGGCGTCTGTATGGACCTCTGTGGGATATCTAGGGTTAAAAATAGCTAAAACTGGCTCACTTGTCAAGTACCTGATCAAATCTTGACGGACGCATTCATGTTCCGGGGTCCATGAAAATTCAAAACCCTTTCGAGTGAGTTGGGCGATAATAGCGGTCTTGGTAGCGTATCCCTTGACGTAACGTCGGAAATAACCAGCAAGGCCTAATAGCTGTCTTACCTGCTTGACGTTTTCTGGTGGACTCGTGTTGACCAAGGCTTCGACCTTCCGTGGGCTCGGCCTCACCTGACCCTTACTAATGATCCTGCCAAGATACTCTACCTCAGTAACTAGGAACGAGCACTTTCTTAAGTTGATAGAGAATCCTGCATCTGTAAGAGTTCCTAGCACCCCACGGAGCAGTTCGATGCCCTCTTCAACGCTGTCACTCAGTAACAGCACATCGTCCACGTAGACCAGGGTATTTCCCGCGTTTATGTGCTCACGCAGTGTGTCATTGATTATCCTTTGGTAGACAATGGGACTATTTGCCAGACCATAAGGCATCTTTAAATATTCAAAATGGTCTTCTGGCGTAACGAAACCGGTCAAATGGACGCACGATTCTTTAATTTTGATTTGGTGGAAGCCAGAGGCCATATCTAAGCTTGAAAAGAAAGCATGAGTTCCTAGCCTGTCTATTTGATCCTCTATTAACGGGAGAGGATATCGGTCCTTCACCGTAATCCGGTTTAGAGCTCGGAAGTCTACGCAAAGCCGGTCAGAGCCGTCGCGTTTTTTCACTAGTATGATTGGACTAGCGTATTCTGACGTGGAGCGCCTTATGATGCCTTTTTCTAAAAGATCCGCCGTTATTTCCCTAACCTTCAGTTTTTCTTGGTAGGACAGTTTATAGGGTCGGTAGACTACGGGTGTCGAGCTGGTGAGTTTGATTTCCATCTCTCCGGTCTTGACAGTAGTTTCGGCAGTACCGGTAATTAAATATTTTGAGAACTCTCTAACTACGCTAAGTAATGCTTCGCGGTCACTAACCTGCAGTGGCGTGTTTATTTCAATGTTATTGGACTGTTCTGTAATGACGTTAACACGGGCTTTCGACGCCGAATGAGAAAGGAACTGACGATCTTTTGTACGTACGTAGGTCACGCCGTCTCTGTTTAATACATCCGTCCCTATTATAATCGGAGTTACCATAAGTGAAGACGGTACCACGGTTAGGTCAGTTTCGATCGCTATACCGTCGAACTCTATGTAAACTGTGACGTACGAGGTGGATACAAACTCCTTGTTTCCGATTCCCTTAAGTACGCACCGACGAAATTTTGGCTGGCAAGGAATGTACTTCAATACAGCCGAAGAGACTAAAGAAACATTTAACGCACCACTATCTATCAGAACATCCATTGGTACCCCGCATACAACGGCTGTAGTGATGTCGCTTTTCTGAGAATAGTTTGAACAATCCGTACACAAATTAACGCTATGCTCCTTGCGAGCTTCTGACCGATTCTTAGTGAAGCAATCTTTTTCTGTATGTCCCGGCTTTTTGCAGAATGTACAGACGCCAGCACATCAACCTACTACAATCTGTCAGATTTCTGTAATAGATTTTCAACTTTATCGCTAAAGCATAAGGTTCAATGTTGATTGGGAAAATTTGACAGTTAGGTGTAGGTTGATGTGCTGGCGGCTGTACATATGATCGTGGATCTTCGAGTCTCGACGCGAGGTTTACTAGAGTCGCTGCTAACCGAAGGCTTTGTTCTTTTAGGACAATCGCGGCGTAAGTGGCCTCGTTGGCCGCAAGTATAACAGTTAATGTCTTTATCATTATTACTTGGTCTTGGTGGTCTAGACGGCGGCTTCGGTGCAGAACTACGGGCTTCCTGTTTAGTATTACTTTGTTTTGTGTAAATAGACAGAAATGATACAACGTTGTCTGGGTTTAAGTCGGCATTAGCTGCAGCCGCGCGTACTTGAGGGTTAACGATGCCTCTTATCACGATAAGTATACGTAGTTCGTCACTTAAACCTTGTACAATACGTAAACGGAGTAAGGTTCGTCGGGCATATTCAGCGTAAGTACTATATTTGTCCGAGGTTTTATTCATAGCATCGTAAAGGATGTTGGCAAAGTCGAGTTTAGCGGGGCAGAGCGGTTTAAACTCACGTTTGAAGTTAGACCAAGTCCTATCGTTGGTGACCCATTCGCTAGACCAAGTCCTATCGTTGGTGACCCATTCGCTAATCCACACCTTAGCGTCGCCCTTCAAACAGTTCGCTACTCGGGATAAGCACTCATGGTCTGACCACCCGTTCATTTCCCTAGCGCGATCTACTTCTTCGAACCACACATCAATGTTGTTTATGGTAGGATCGAAGTTGGAGACAAAGTAGTTGCCCGCACGCACGGGTTGAACTGCCTTTACTGCGTCAATAATAGCCTGAGCAAGAGTGGAAGTCTCCGAACAACGCATAGCCGAATCCGCGGCACGATCTTTTTTAGTCAAGCTCGATTCACGAAGCTCACCGTGTTCAATAGGGAGAGCAGACCTAAACGTGTTTTGAATAGGAGTCGACAACCGCGGTGAAGGAGTCCTCGTTTTATGATCACGATTATGACGTCGCGATGTCTTATGCGAACGACGAGACTTTGACACGCTACGAGATTGACGCGAGTGATAGTAGTGAGGAGGTCGTTTTGTATGACGCACTGCGCTGCGAGAACGATGTACAGCGGCGCTAAGGGACCGGTCGCGACGGCGGTGGGAACGTGGTACTGTATCACGAGATCGACGCGAGTGACGTGACGCACTGCGTGTGAGATCTGACCGATGACTATCGCTTGAGCAAGAACTACGCGAGTGCGAAAACGACCGACGGCGACGGTTGCGTTTATTACGAGATCGCGATACGTCTCCATCACGCGAGCCATTTTGACGATGCCGAGTATGTCCACGTGACCTACTTCGCGGCATTTATTTAGCACAAAAGGATCACACGTACACAGTCACGTTTATTATTCAGCGGTTAATTTAAATCAACCAAAGTAAAACACAAAAGAACAAAGAAAGTGTAAAAATAAGAAAAAAAAAATGCACCAGAACTACCTGCCGTACGCAATGTAACGACCGTTGAACAAGTGGGCTTATGGAATTCACTATCCCACTTCAGATTTTAGGATCAGTAGTGGAAATTTATTAAAAAAAAACACACGACACTTAGCTAAACTTTTAATTGCTATTACAATAAAATTAAATCAACAATTTACAAAATAATCGACAGGTAGTTCGCACTGCACTTTCATGATTAGAAATTCAAAATAAAAAATAAAAAAATGGTTAACAAAATACAAAATGGCTCACGTGTACCGAGTAGATGTCCGTCTGCCTTGAACGCCGCAAAAGAAATGAAAACTTGTACTTTTTTTTTTTTTTTTTTTTTTTTTTTTTTTTTTTTTTTTTTTGATATGACCACTCGCAGATGCAACTCGCTAAGGTTGCCTTACTGCTTAACCGGACTATCCTGTGGTGGCCGAAAATTACTTTAAGGCCCCCAGCCAGGGCTTACAAACTAAGGATATTTAAATGAGCTCCACTAAGGGCACCCCCTGTGGGGTTCGGGCCTCGGCTTAGTGAGTCATTGGGGGGAGGGCAGCAATGATCAGGCTGGGTCTGGTTATTATTTGGGGAATTTAAAGCTACTTGCTCAGCGTCGCGGGCTGGCTTGTCGAGCAAGGGTCGGGCGGTGATACTACAGGGACGTCGCGGAGGGCCTCTGCGGCGGGGCCGGTTTCGCGGTTTGTATCTGTTCTTTCGTCTGACAGTGGTGGTTTCCCTACAGCTTTCTTGGAGAAGGGTAATGGGGTCGTCGGGTGTGAGGAGGGTATGCCTGGGACGGCGAATCTTAGAGATTTTTGAGGGGACGTATTGGGCGGCTGAAGTAACTAGGGGGTTGGGGTGTTTTTCAGCCCTTTCGAAGAAGCTCTTTGTGAGGCGTTTCATGATTTGTTGGATAGTTGGGATCTTGAGATCAACATGCAGTTGGTTATTCCTAATGTACCACGGGGCGCCCGTGGCTTTTCGGAGAAATCGGTTTTGGAGGGTCTGCATCTTATGGAGGCGGTGGGGTTTGACGTGCGCGAACACAGGGCACGCGTAGGTCATGATTGGCCGAATGCACGCGGTGTAGATACGCAATTTGCACTTAAGTGACAATTTGCTGCGCGCGTTCAGCATGGAGTGAAGCCTGCCAAGAGCGAAAGCGGCACGCGAGCGTACCGTTTTAATGTGCTCTCCGAAGGACAGGCGGTGGTCTAGGATGACCCCCAAGTATTTGGCTTGCTTCTCCCAGAGGATCGGCTTGTCAAACATGGTGATCGGACTTGGAGTAGGAGGGAGGCGGTGGTTGGGTCTGGAGAACATTACCGCCTGGCTCTTGTCGGGGTTGACTTCGATTCTCCATCTCCGGAACCAATCGCCTAAGGCTCTTGCGGAGTTTTGGAGATTGCGGGCAATACGGGTGGGACTCCTGCCAGAGTAGAAGATGGCCGTGTCGTCAGCAAAAAGGGCTAGCTGGGCTGCGTCACTCTTTGGGATGTCGCTAGTGTAAAGCGTGAAGGCTAGTGGGGATATTACCGAGCCCTGTGGGACGCCGGCGCGGATCGGGTGAGGGCTGGAGAGGGCACCCTCGATGCGGTATTGAAAGGTGCGGTTCGACAGAAAGTCTCGGAGGATGAGCACGAGACGATCCGGCACCCCGAGCTGGTATAGCTTGTATATCAGCCCGTTGTGCCAGACCTTGTCAAACGCCTTTGCAATATCGAAGAACAAGGCACCGGTCAGCATGCCTCGCTGAAAGCGGGCGCTGATGTGCTCGACTATGCGATGCACTTGTTGGACGCAAGAGTGTTGGGGTCTAAATCCAAACTGTTCTTTCGGGATTAGGCTCTTTGCTTCGGCGTAGTCTTTGAGACGCTTATAAATAAGCCTCTCATAGATTTTGCCTAGGACATTGAGGAGACTGATGGGGCGGTAGCTGCTTGGGGCAGACTTGGGCTTGCCCGGTTTCGGAATGCCGATGACAGTGGCTTTTTTCCACGACTGTGGGAACATGTTATTAGACATGGCGCTATTGAAGATAGCTGTCATTAGAACTATGAGGGCTGGGGATAGGAGTTTGAATACCTTATTGGTAATTCCGTCTGAGCCAGGGGCTTTTCGTTGTTTGAGTCCCTTGATAATTCCCTCCACCTCGTCTGGAGTGACAGGGGGCAGGGGATCACTTGGGTCCTCAACGGGAGGGAGGGAGGTTCGGCGTTCGACTTCAGCGTCCACCTTAGCGAGGTGAGCTGGGTCTACTGGCTGGGAGCTGGGGGAGCATTGAGCCTCTAGGCTGTCGGCCAAGCATTTAGCCTTGTCCTTGTCGTCAAAAGCGACGCTCTTGTCGGGGCGAATGAGCGGGGGCATGGTGGCTTCCTCAGAGGAGCGTAGTTTCCTCTGTAGGTTCCAGAAGGCCTGATGGGTCGGTTCCAAATCATCGAGCATCTTGTCCCAACGATCGTCACGCAGCTTTTTGACGCATCTGCTTACTTTGCGTTGTAAGCGACGCATAAAAACTTTGTTACTGTCGCAGGGAAAGGTTCTGTAAGCACGAGTGGCCGCGTTCTTCTCGGTCACCAGTTCACGCACGTCGTCCGGAAGCTTCCAGCGAAGGTGATCCTCCGCCGGAACCTCCCTTGAGCATTCACTCAGGACGGACTGTACGTGTCCGGTGAACGAGCTGATCGCGGCCTCTGTGTCGGCTACAGTCTCGATGTTATCGGGGATTTGGTTTAGGTGAGGGGACTCGGTGGATTTCAGCAATTCGCTTACTTTCCCCCAGTCCGTTATTACCTTTGTAGGGGGGGGTTGGGTGGGGTCAGAAGGACCATGTCTCGGGACGAACTCCATTAACACAGGTCTATGGTCCGAATTCAGCTCGTCTATTGCTTCTATGGAATGCAATCGCAAGTTTACATTCTTTAGAAGCGTGACGTCTAGCACATCCGGTCTGTGGTTGGGGTTATTTGGAAAATGGGTGGGATGCATCGGAGCGATGATATCGAAGTTAAGGGGGCTGCAGAGGTTGTACAGTACATTGCCTCTGGTGTTGGACAGGCGGCTGTTCCACGCGGGATGTTTCGCGTTAAGATCCCCCGCCAGGAGGACGGAGTCACCTAAGTTGAGGAGGGTTGAGAGGTCTTTACCTATGGAGGCATTAATTGATGCGGAGTCGGAGTTAGCGTTGGGAGGCGGTAGGTACGCCGAGACTATTGTTAGGGGTTGGTGTCCTGTCAGGCCCAGCCGACAGACAGAGACTTCAATGTTGGAGAGGGAAGGTGGGTCTAGGGGGATGCAGTACAGACTGGATCTGTAGTAAATAAGAGTACCTCCTTTGTGGCAGCGAGTCCTGTCATTGCGAACTGACCGGTAGTTGGCAATTTTTGGGTCTCGCTGGTGGGGTTTGAGGAAGGTCTCTTGGATTAGGAGGATGTCTAGGCGATGGTCGCGGAGGAATGTGGCGATCTCATCGCGTTGGCCATTTAGGCCTTCGGCATTAAAGGTCCCTATTCTTAGGGATTTCGGTTTTAGCCTAGACGGGGGGAGGAGCTCTGTGACGAGTTGTGGGGGAGTTTCTTGAGGGCTTGCGTGACGTCAGGGTACGCATTATAAATTTGAGCTAGGGCGATGAAGTCGCCGTTGCAGGCTATGATGTCTCTCGACATCTGGTAGCCACGCGGAGAGTGGAACACTGCGAAAGTGCTCGTGATGACCGTGAAGGGGTCAAGGGGGTCGAGCGCCGGGGCGCTTGCCGCAGGAGGAGGAGGTGTAGCCGTGAAGGTGAACGGTGCACGTTGCACCTTGGCTGGGAAACGGGGGGGCTGCGTTGGGTGGTGGGGCGCTGAGGGCGCAGTGAAGGGGGTAAGGCGGGGCGCTGTAGGCGCGGTCGCTTTTATGATTGGTCTGGGGGGGATGGGGCAGGAGACCAATTTTCCCATCAGGGGTGGGATGGTTTGTGGGGGAGTTAGAGCCGGGAAGTGGGCTCGGTGGTTTTGCCCGGTCCATGGGTTGGGGCGCTGGGGGCTGAGAGAAGAGGGGAGGTTCTCCATGAAGGAGGGTCCCTCTCTCTGTTGCCTCTGTTTGGCCCTTAGGGCCAGTTTGGGGGCGGAGGATTTGGGGGCTTTTGGGCACCCGCGGTAGTTTGCGGGGTGTCCAGCCTCACCGCATAGCACGCAGCTGGGAGGCTCCGTGCAGAGTGTGCGGTCTTTCGGTCTGGGGCACTCGGTGGTGCCGTGGTCACCCAGACACTTAACGCATCTAGGTTTGCCGAAGCAATTGCGTTGTGCGTGTCCGTAGAGTTGGCATCTATGGCATTGAGCCATGATGCCGCTTTTATGTGGCCTCTCTATGCGAATCCCCGAGAGGCTGCATATCTTGTTTATCTGGTGAATGGGGTGGTGACCCTCGACCGGGTCGCAGACCACCAGCACCATGTTAAAGGGGGCTGAGTTGGTAGAGCCTCCCCTTTTTCTGTGCATCCGGTGCACTTCGGCAACCGGTATGCTTTGCGACTCGAGGTCGCTGAGTATCTCCTGGGTGGAGATCTCGACCGGGATGTTTTTAATAACAACCCGGGTGGGGATGGCTTCTTTCAGGGAGTGGGTGTGGTACCTCACCCCTGTGTTTTGAAGGAGCTTTGATAGCTCTCTGTAGTCGCCCGAAGACGCTACAGTGACTTTAATGCCCTGCTCTACAGCACGGGCATTGGTGAAATTTATGTGGCGCTCATTGCACGCCCTGGACACCTCTGTCCACTTTCCCTTATCATGGATGAAAAGGGGGGGGGGGGGCGGGCAGTTTTGGGGGCGGCCTGTGTGGTAGTGGCCATGGGGCTGTGAGGGCGGCTCTGGGAGGAGCTGGGTGTTGGAGCTGGGGTGGCAGCCTTTGGGGTGGGAGCGGGAGCAACCGGGGTGGCTGCGGTCAAGGGGCTGGTGGGGCGGCTTTGTTGAGGGGACGGCAGCGAGACCTGGGTGGTCGCTGCTTTTTTGGCCTTGATGGCCGACATTGAGGGGGATTTACCCTTCTTCCTCTTCCCCTTTCCAACGACTTGGTAGTCGTCTTCGGAGGACGAGTGGGGGGGGGATCCCGGGGCTTCCTCATCAGAGTAGAGTGACGTCATTTCTGCGTCGATGGGGGAGTCAGAGGTTTCGTCCTCTGACTGGACGGGGGACTCGTTTTCCAGTGGGGCCGGGGTGAGACACTGAGAGAGGGTGGGGGAATGTAGCTGTGGGTAGCTACTGTATGGAGTAGGGGAGGCGGGCGAGTCGAGTGCATCGCTAAAAGTATGGAGCGATGCGGTTAGGGCTGGGGGGGGGGGAGTTAGCTGATATGCAGCTATTTTGGAACTGTACATGGCTACGAAGGCCTGGTCCTTTAAGAGGACCTCCCTGACGAAGGCCAGTATAGCGGCGTCCGTCATGGTTCTAGAAGGGTGGGAGGGGGGGGGGAGGCTAATGGTGCCTAGCTAATTTGCTAAATCCTAGTCCCGAGGAGACACGTGAAACGTGCACACCCCGGGCAGACAGTTCCCCCAAAAGGCCCAACCCTTGTGTATTTCCTAATGGTATGCTGACGAGAAGAAATACACAAACAAACTCGTCAGCTACACGGCTGTCTGGATTACCAGAAGGGTAGGCGAAGGCTAAGTTACCTAACTCCCCGGGTGGGACAACCCGGGGATGTGTTCGCTCCCTGTCGGTGTCACAGGGAGGTGAGTGCTTATGGTGTGCCCTAAGCTTGAAAACCTACCGCCAATCTTAATGTGCGGTAGGGCCCTATGGGTCTTGCGACCGATCCGGGTCGCTGGGGTAGACACACCCAGACGCCCCGGGTGCAGCTGTGGACAAATGTGGGTTATAACTACCAGACTGCGACTAGGAGATCCCCCAAGGCCGCAGTCGGAGCCCTTCCGCACTTCTTATTTATTTATTTATTTATTTATTTATATATACTTACCTTCCCCTGAAGGGGGTCGGCGGGTGTGGCGGGTCTCCACCCACTTGGGTTCGTTGGCACCGTAAGGTTTCCCCCAAGTACCACCGAAAAAAAAAAACGGGTGGATTTTCGCTCGTAGGGAGCCAAAGGACGCGGTAGAACGCGGAGAAACGCGGGCGTAGCAGATCGACTACGTGTGTGTTAACACTCGTAGCCGACTTGCTACGGCGTAGTCTGCGTAGCAGCACTTAGGCTGTGAGCGAACACAACCGTAGCACTGCTACGAGGGGGCGGGGCCAGGTGGCCTACGCGGGTGCGGTGTAGCGGCGAGTGCTACGTGCGTAGCACTGCTGCGAGACCGAGACGGGGGGCGCGCGGGGCGCGGGAGCACTACAGCGGCGTGGACCAGATAGCACGTGCGAGCGCTACGGGGGCCGAGCGCTGAGAGTCATGAAAACTTGTACCAGTTGGCGACTGTTTTTATACATCTACCCGGCATAGTGTTGCCATTTTGTGGGGGTATAGTTAATACTAGGTATATTAACTGCCGTCACGGACCGTTCATCGTCATCAGTCAGACTCATAATTTTCAGAAATTTCAAGAAAACCTTGTTGACCTCTACTACGAGTACTCTCAAATTGTCATTTGCGTACTTGTAAGTCCTATTAGAGCCATTAATATTTTTCAGTTCATAACGATCGTTATCTAAAACAAATAATTTTGAAAGGTCCCTAATTTTCTTTTTTAATCTAATTTTCTTTGGTGTCTTTCCTCGCATTTAACAAAGACAAATTCACCTACTGCAAAAGGTTTAATCCAGGCTTTTCCCTTATTAAACCGTATAGTGTCAGCGTTAGCCACTCTTTTAATATTTTCTGATGCAGATGAACGAGCCGTTTCAACATTTAAGTTGGTTCAAAAGAACTAGGAGTTACTTTAGCTAGTAACCTTGAATGCCAAACATCATTTTCATAGGCGTAAAACCTGTGGTCTTGGAACGTGTACTATTAAGAGCAAGTTGAATCTCTCCCAATTCATCCTTTTAGGCATTATTAGAATTACATTCTATAACAATAAGAATATTCTTTACCATCACTTTTTCCCGAAAGTTTTCCAGTTAGATCTAAATGAATAGTGTGCCAAGGGACTGCATGTTTAGGAATTGAATGCAACTGCATTTGTTGTGCACCTGAAGGGCCTTTAGAAGTTTTACATACTACACAACAATTAATAAACTTTTTTTTTTTACAAACCATAAAATTCGTAAAGTTTGACAAAGTTTAGTCAAAACCTTAATGTTATATTTCATTATGAACATGGCTAATTAAGGACCAAAGAACGGGGTACAATAGGTAGCTAGCCAACTGGAAACTACGTTCTATCTTCCTATACAATATTCCTTGACTTAAGTCATACGTACGCGATATCTCTTCAGGTAATTCATTATACGGAATTTTGATATTAGTTCAGAAAAGTTCCGAATTGCGTTCTTGTTCTACAATTATGCAACCTATATCAAATACAAGAAATTTTATTTTACGGGGTTCAGAATAATTCATGTTTAACAAATTGCGAGACAAGAAATCTGCATGAGCCATTTTGGACCTTCTTTGTACACGATATCAGAATCATAGGCCTGCAATACAGCCCACCAACGGTGAACCCTTGCAGTCAAATCACGTTTTGAGTGAGAAGCTCTAAAGGAGTTATAATCGTGAATACAGTGAACTTTCGTCCATGCAAATAATGACGAAAATGTTCGATTGCTTTTACTACCGCATGGGTCTCTAATTCGTAAGAGTGATATCGTGTCTCTTCATCTATGGTCTTCCTACTACAATACGCTACTACACGAGGGGTACTATTATGTTTTTGGATAAGAATTGCAACATATTGAAGGAGTTCCAGAAATAACTACAGTCAATCTTCAAAACTTATTTATTATTTCCACAACTTATTATATCAAAACTTATTTCTTAAAATCAATAACCTCGGTACAACAGTGCCACTACCGCACGCTGTCAACTCCCATCCAAAAGTGCCCGATCTGTGCCAAGTCCCCGCAACCGTCGCCACCAGTGTGCCCAGTGCAAAACAATTCAATCTCCCAATTTTATTTAAATACGTATTTCCGCCGTCAGTATGGTCAGTACAAAAATTTTAAACCGTAAATCGATTTGATTAGTCGATTTTAGACCATGTAGTTTGTCGTTATATTAACAAAACCTTACACTCGACCATCCTGACGACGTGTATGTCAAATTCAAATTCAAATTCATTTATTCATTTTGTGAACATAGGGTACAATTATACAGATGTTATACAAAAAAAATAAAAGTTGGTCCATGCTATGTCCCGCCAAAAGGCATACAAAATATCATTAGGTAATCGAAAGTCAAGTAACAAAATAAAATAAAGTCGAGTAGCAAAATAGGTAAGGTAGATGTCACAATTTCATGCAATAGTTAATAATATGTCAATAAATTAAAACGGCACATTAACACAACATGTAAGTAATAGGTAATTAGTCACAAATTCGTAACAACTTTGATAATGCCGACATAAGTAAATAAATTGAATTAAATTGATTGATTACATAATTAATTCATATAGAAATAGACAGGAGTTACATATAAACTTGTCAAATATTTAAATATCAAAATAAAAACATAATAAAATAAAATAAAAATAGTGTCAACGTAGGTCCAAAATATTCAATAAAAAAACATATTTATATTATCAAAATCATTATTACATTACATACATTCCAGACTAAATTAATATATCAATCAAATCAATTCATTTATTTCAGGTATGCACCCATATAAAATTTAACCAGATTACAAATTATTCGTTAATCAAATATTAAAAATTATTACAAACAACACAGTCATCAAAGGAACAGATAAGTGTTATTGCAGCTGGAATATTAATTGACATACGAAGAAATAGTTTACCTCGTGTATGGCCCTCAATATCGGACATTTTTTATTTTATGCTTCTATCATCTAAAAACTCATTGATAGTGTAGTAAGCCTTTTCAATCAAGAATTTTTTAAGTTGCGATAAGCGTAAGTATTTTTAAACTAACGAAAAATGGTTTGCAACTTTCAGTGCTTTTTAACAAACAAATGGCTCGAAGACATTGTTTTTGGGCCTTAAATGCCATTTCTCTATTGATAGAGTTGCCCCAAAATATTATGCCGTAACGAAGAGTTGTGGAGACATATGCATGATATGCAATAAGGACAGTATTACGATTTGCAACCTTATTCAAATTGTGTAAAGCATAGCAAAATTGATGAATTTTTTTTATCATAGTCTCAATATGTGTTTTCCATGTCATGTTTTCGTCTAGCCAAATACCTAGAAATTTGGTTCGTTCCGTTTTAATAATCTTCTTTTGGTCATAATTAATGTTAAGAATTTTAGGATTAGTTCTTTGTTTAAATGTCATTATTTGAGTTTTATTAAAATTAATCTGTAAGTTGTTATTATTTAGCCATTGAATTATTAGACTTAAGCTACTGTTTATGTCATTTTCATATGAGTCACTATGTTTACCAGAAAACACTATAGTACAGTCATCAGCAAATAGGGTCATAGGATGTGGTATGGTTTTCGGAAGGTCATTTATATAGCATAAAAATAATAAAGGGCCAAGCACACTTCCCTGAGGCACACCATAGTAAATTTTTCTCTCTCTCGATTGGTAATTAATTTCAGTTTTAGTTTGAACATCGACTGCTGAAATACTAGTTACCTGTTTTCTGTCAGTAAGGTATGACTTTATTAAGTCTAAAACTTTGCCCCTAATGCCATATTTATATAACTTATTTAGAAGGATTCCATGGTCAACACAATCGAAAGCCTTAGTCATATCCATAAATAAGGCTGTTACAGGTATTTTTTGGTCCATATTTGTAACTATTTCATTGATCAATTCATAAATGGCCATGTTTATGTTTTTACACTTTCTAAAACCATACTGTTCTTTAGTTAAAATGCCATTTTTTTCAAGAAACATGTATATACTGTTATAAATAACCTTTTCAATTATTTTGGAAAATATTGAAAGAAGAGCAATGGGTCTGTAGTTTTGTATATTTTGAGGATCATCCTTTTTATGTAGTGGTTTTATTACGGATAGTTTTAAGTCTTCGGGAAAAACACCATACACATACATATACATAGGTTAGTAATAAAGCTAAAAACCGGTGAAATTTCAACAGCTACGCTTTTTATTATCTTAGTCTCAATGTCGTCAAAGCCAGAACTATTCGTATTTTTAAGAGTCGTAATTATTTTATAAATGTCAATTGGTGCTGTGGGTGATAAGAATAATGAATTCATGTTTGAATTTGTTACTGTTATTTTATGGTCAGAATTGTTTGTTGGCTGTATTTGGTCAATGACATGGTTATTAAATAGTTCTACAATGTCAGTTGGATTTGTTACGTAATTATTGTCAATAAGGAGTTTATAAGGACTGTTCCTAGGAATGTTATTTTTTGATGAGTTTATAACCCTCCAGGTTGCTTTAGTTTTATTTACAGCGTTGTTGATAAAATGACTATTTTGCGATTTTTGGGTCAATTTGATAATTGTTTTTAAATGTTTGGAATAGGAATTATATCTTTGTTTATTAACTACATTTGGATGCCGCCTGAAGGTCCATAGCATCTCACGTTTACGTTTAGAGCACAGTTTAATGCCTTTTGTAATCCATTTCTGTGGTTTAGTAGTTCCATTTTTTATTTTCTTTAAAGGGAAACACAGATCGTAAAATAATTTGAATAACTTATGAAATTCTTTAAAAGCATTGTTTGGATCTTTGCAGCTATAAACACTATTAAAACTAAGACTTTGGAGAGCCTCTTTAAATTTTTTGACATTTTCCTGGCAAAAATAGCGTTTATAAGAGAACCAGTGTGTGATCGTGCAGGTCTTTTTGACGGGACATTTTATAATTTGAGCTGTATGGTCAGAGACGGCTAGTTCCATTACCTCACATACACTTCCTCTTACATTGTGGATAATATTGTCGATGCATGTACCGCTATCTAGCCGGGTTGGTTCACGCACACCTAATTTCATATTAAAACTATGTAAGAGATTTTGAAATTTCATTGACATTTTCGTGTTTTTTAAAATATCGATGTTAAAGTCTCCGCAAATCAGCACTTTTTTTTTGGAATTGTTACATATTTTCCTTAAGATTCCATCAAAGTTATAGAAAAATGAAGTTAAATTGTCGATATTATTCTTAGGAGATCTATAAATACAGACTATAATTATTTGATGTTCGATTAATTCAATTGCACAAGATTCTAAGATACAAGAACTGCAATATTCTTTTAAGTCGAGAATTTTATACGTATGTTTATTATTTACTAAGATGCATGAGCCACCTCTCCGGGACTTTCTTGCGTAGAAGGTAGCAAGAGTAAAATTTGGTATACAAAGATTGCAATGGTCTTCTTCTGTCATAATTATTGTGTTCTGTAACACAAAGTACATCCACATGTTTACCAAGGCTAGCAAGATCATTTATATGTAAGCTTAATAAGTCCGATTTACTTATTAAACCGTTTGTGTTTTGATGAATAACATGAATATGGTTATACAAGAAAAAAATTTTGATTGTTCCCAGTTTCAGGAGCATCTGTTTTATGAGAGACATTGTCTATATTATTAGAGTTGGAAAAACAATTATGAAAGGTCATGTCAATATCATATTTTACATTGCAAAAAATATTGTTCATACCAGTATTATTAATCACACCATTTAACTTAGAAAACATTGTATAATCACAGGGTAGATCGTAATTAGAGTCATATAGAAATGCATAGTTGTGTATCTGAATGTCATTGTATAACAGGTTATTGAACAATTCTACTCTTAAGTTGTACATATTAGAGTAATAGCTGTATTTATACGTAGGTAAACATATTATAATATTTGTGTTATTCACAGCTACAAGTATTTCACGCAAGTTATGAATTAGATCATGATAGTTGTTTGTTGTGCTGAAGTCCTCTTCGCCGATGAGAATTATGCAGTAATCATCAGTTGTAAAAGTAGTTAATTTTTTATCAATGTCGCTGACGAGATGCCTCATCCCACAATATGGTTTGAGGTAGTGACATATATTATAGTTCGGGAATGTTGTTTCTGCTATTGATAAGATCTTGTTTGTCTTATTAGAACTCAGAATACACAATTTATGTTTTTGTTGTTGTTTATTGTTAACTACCTCCATATTTGGTTTAACGGTGCTCGATGAACTATTTTGTATTGTATTAATCTGTTTCGTAACTAAAGTATTTGCATGTTTTGGAGTTAAAGTTATTGAAGAACTTTCCAGTTTCTTATGTGGATTTGAATTTCGAATAGGAGTCGCTTGCTCCTTATTAGGTGTCCCAATGTCACTAATTAGCTTCTTAGTTACTTTTTTTACAAGTTTATGTTTGTTATTTAGCGAGTCAATCGTTCTCTTTAGCTCAGTGTTTTCACATGATAAATTATTTATTTCTTCATGGGCCGCCAGTAATTCTGAGTTGAGTTGGTAAATTTGCTGTTTTAATTGTGTTACTTCGTCGTTTTCATCATCCGATATTGTAGGGAAACTGTGTGTGGTGCCATCTATGGACGAGTCATTGGAATTATTACATTGTTCCACAATACTTCCATTTAGTGATTGAGTACGGGTACGCGTCCGCCGAAGAGTAATATTCTCGAAGAAATTCATATTTACACCTCGTTAGTGTTATTGTAGAGAATTAATATAACACAAAAAGTATTCCAACTTTATGAGATTTGAACCAGCGACACGTCGAGTAAATCAAACCTGCCACATAAACCACTCCGCCAGCGAGACTTATCATATGGTAACGAAATCTTTGATTTCTATGCGCTAAGTACTGAAGCGCAGGCGACAGCGGGGACAGCGGTGGTCAGCGCGGGAGGTATCGAGCGCTCCGCGGCACAGTGTTTTAAGATCCCGATTTTTGTGTCATCGTGTTTTTATTGAATTAATCGATAGAGTCTACAATTCTGAGGATTAGAGTAAAACTCCGGATTCGCTAAGACTTGTACTTTTTTTAAAAAAAAATGACAAAGTTTCGGAATATCCGACTATAGAAAAACGAAAAAAAAATCATTATAATTTAACGGAAGTACTTATTAAAGAATTAATTTATTCTATCGAAAAAAGGTATAATAGCCGATCCTTCCACCAATTTCTGTTGCTTTAGTATGAATGGGTCGAGAGATATGATTTTTTTTCTCATTTTTCGTTTTCATTTTTTTATTCATCTAAACCGCCGTAGTAGGTGGTCATTCCTACATTGAAAAATTGCTGATATTTTCTATTATGTGTAGTATTTTTTCCAAAACCTAACTCATTGGTTTCCAGGAGTTATTGAAAATTCAAAATTTTCCTTAGGGTTGTCACTTTCAAGTATCCGAAAAAAAGCAACAAGAGTATATTTTATTTGAAAAAAAAAGAAGGTGTTTTAAATACTTTCTAATAACTAATATGCAGTTGGCTATTCGAAAGGAAAATGTATGTAAATTTATATTATGTGGGCTAACCGAACTAAAAATCATCTTCATTGTTAGTTACAATTGATTCAACATGCGAATAATCATCGATGGCTAGATTTTTTTCATTAACAGGTCTCAACAAAGACAATGCGGCTGGTGGCAGTGGGATTTTTTTAGCCTTTTTTTTTCTCTCTAAGAGGTTGTAATCAGAGATAATTGGATCCGATGAGACTAAAGCTAACTATTAGTTGAGTCTTTTGGGTTTGAATTTATAGACGGTTTCCAAAAAAGGTGTATCAATCAACATGATACCAATTTCTCCATTTGTTTTTTAATATCCTTTATAAAATCACTCAATGTGTGCCACTTTAAGCCACAAAACAATTATATATTTTTATGGTCGCGATAAGAAAGCTAAAACTTAATAAAAATAAACAAATTATGTTTTGGTTGAAGTGGCAGCCCTAAGTGCGGATATTTCGGATATTACTAAAATTTCCAATAACTCCTGGAAACCAATGAGTTAGGTTTTGGAAAAAATACTACACATAATAGAAAGTATCAGCAATTTTTCAATGTAGGAATGACCACCTACTACGGCGGTTTAGATGAATAAAAAAATGAAAACGAAAAATGAGAAAAAAAATCATATCTCTCGACCCATTCATACTAAAGCAACAGAAATTGGTGGAAGGATCGGCTATTATACCTTTTTTCGATAGAATAAATTAATTCTTTAATAAGTACTTCCGTTAAATTATATTGATTTTTTTTTCGTTTTTCATTAGTCGGATATTCCGAAACTTTGTCATTTTTAAAAAAAAAAAGTACAAGTCTTAGCGAACCCGGAGTTTTACTCTAATCCTCAGAATTGTAGACTCTATCGATTAATTCAATAAAAACACGATGACACAAAAATCGGGATCTTACAACACTGTGCGCGGGTTGTCGTAGGTCAAGGATAAAGTTCGTTAAACACTGTTTTCAAATTTAGAGTTTTTTCCACAGTTTTATTTTAATTATAACTTTGTATAGCTCAAGCCGATTATTATAAAAATTACATAAGTCAATAGGTCGCTTCACTGGCTTTAAGTTAACAGTATATTATTGCTACAACATCCACTTTTTACCACTAAACTTATTTAAAAACTGAGGAGCAAAGATAACAACGATCCGTCATTGACACTCCCTCCTCAGACACGTATCTGGTGAAACCTTACACTCGGCAAAAATCGAGCACATTTCGAAACAATTACAATAATGAGTAAAAAAAAAGAAAAATTTAAATCAAAATATTAAATAACCTGTCCTGATTTAAATATCTGATTACGAATACAAATCTATTTCAAAAATGTATTTCTAACAACCAATTATCCTTAGAACAAATTATCCTTAGAGCTAATTATCCTTAACCAATTATCCATATAACTAATTATCCTTGTAACCAAATATCCTTGTAAACAATTATCCTTGTAACCAATTATCCTTGTAACCAATTATCTATCCATTTATCTAACCAGCATTAACCATAAATCTGTAAACCAATCCGTCTCTTAGGATGTTAAGGTTTAACAGACCAGCCATGAGTTTTGCTTCTTCCAGGTCAAGACGCAAAACCTTTCCGCGATTTCTTGTGCCTGACCTGAAAAAAGGAAAACAACAACATGTAAATAAACACTATAATAATTACATCAATATACAATGAACCTTTTGAGCAAGCGTTACCACCTACTTAAACATTTCGTCATACATAATCAAATTATCATTCCGACATATTATTATCCTCATCAATTATATCATTCTCGCCATCATTATCAGTGTCATTATCGACTTCCAAAGAGTCAACATGGATCCACGGTCGCATCCGGTCAGCGGCAATGGTAGTTTTTCGCTTTTTCTTCATTCCCTCAAACCCCGCGATTGGTGCCACTTTATACCGATCATTATCTTTACGATTCTAAAGGGACCTCCATACGAGGGCATGAGTTTTGTACTCTTGCCATCATTTTGAAATGCTACTTTAGTTATTTTAACTAAGTCACCGTTTTTGTAAATACGCGCAGGTCGTCTTTCGTGGTCATAATATCGTTTTTGTGCTACCTGTGTTTTGTCAATTCTGTTTTTAACTTCATCGCGAATGGATTGCAAGGAGGTGACCTCGCGCGTTGTTTCAGTTATTTCGTTCAATGCCGCGTTAAACTCGCTATTCATTGCCGTCCCAAACATAACTTCAGCGGGTGTCCTACCTGTCGTCTTTTGTATCGTATTATTTAAGCCCCATTAAACTCTCCCTAATTTGTTATCCCAGTCTTTTTCGTCTGCGCTAAGGTTCTGTGCCGTCAAAGAATCGAGGACGGTCCTGTTATAAAGTTCAACTTGACCGTTGGCTCTTGGGCATGCAACTGCATTTAGTACATGCTTTATTCCGCGGTCAAGACAGAACCTTCTAAAAGCGTGCGAAGTAAAACAGGAACCTCTATCACTAACAATTCGGTCAGGGGCTCTAAATGTGTCAAAAATGTCCTGCAAGACTTTCATGACATTTTGCGTATTTGTATTCCTGACCGGTTTGATGAATAAAAACTTGGTGAACGAGTCTACGATAGTCAATATGTGAGTATGGCTTCTTTTGGACTTAACAAAGGGTCCAAGGTGGTCTATATGCAATGTGTGAAAAGGTCTTTCAACCTTTTCAATGGGATGCAATAACCCTTCACGTGTGTTCGTAGCTTTTTTGGCGTATCACAGTCGATACAAGACCCTACATATTTTTTGACGAATCGTTTCATTTTTGCAAACCAATAATGCCTTTTCATTCGGTCTAATGTTTTCTCGAAACCAACGTGACCTATATCGTCGTGGTTTCTCTTGCATAACTGCCACCTTGCACCCTTTGGGACCACCCACCTCACACATCCCTTGTCACCCCCGACACACCTAAAGAGCTTATTATCTTTCAAAACGTAGTTATCCTTGATGTACTCTACTCCTTGAGGATCTAGATCACTAGCAACAATATCACGAATTCTACACAATTCCGGATCCCCTAATTGCAAAGTAAATAACCAGTCCTCGTCATTTATAGCCATAACCGAGGGATATTGTTCGGGACTCTGGGATTCTGTATCAACAATTGGATTCCTGGATAACGCATCAACGTGACCCATCTTTGTACCTGCCCTATATTCCACAGAGCAATCGAACTCCTGTAGAGCCAGACACCATCGAGCAATTCTCGGAATTAGATCGCGCTTTACAAAAGTGGAACGTAGTGCACTACAATCGGTCACAATTTTGAATGGTTTTCCTAAAAGATATACCCTAAGCTTTTTAAGAGCGCAGATAATGGCTAAAGTCTCCAACTCATAGGAGTGAAAATTCTTTTCCTCGGGCGTAGTCTAACGACTATAATACGCTACTGGATGAAAAGAACCTCCACTTCCCGGGGCACGTTGCAAGAGAATACCGCCAACACCTATTCTACTAGCGTCCGTGTGAAGTTCGGTCTCGGCTAAGGGGTCGTAAATGGCAAGTACAGGTCTATCTACAAGCTAGGCCTTTAGAACTTGGAAAGCTTCTTGTTGATCGTTCGACCATTCCCACACTGCATTCTTTTTAAGCAATTTAGTGATAGGGTGAGCTAGCTGTGCAAATCCTTGTATAAACTTTCTAAAATAGCTAACAAGCCCTAGAAATTGTCGCACCCCGTGCACATTTTCTGGACGGGGAAAATCGACTACACTCTGGATTTTTGCATTTCCTGGCCGCATACCTACTGAACTAATTTCAAAACCTAAGTTAATCTATCGTGTTTTGTAGAAAACTACACTTAGATAAATTTAACTTAAGATTTGCCTTGCGTAATAAAACCAGCACTTCCTCTAACCGATCTAAGCATTCAGTCGGATTTCTACCAAAAATTAATACATCATCGATGTATACAGTAGCCTTATCAAACCGAGCTGAACCAAGGACATGGTTCATCATACGCTGAAATACAGCAGGCGCGTTTGCCAGGCCGAACGGCATACGATTGTACTCGTATTGTCCGTCCGGTGTGACAAACGCCGTCAAATGCTTGCTGTCTTCAGATATGGGTACCTGATAATAACCAGACATCAAATCAAGTGTAACGAACCATGCCTGTCCAGATAACCTTGCTATCTCATCCTCTATGATAGGTATGGAATATCTCTCTTTTACAGTGATTGAATTTAGTAATCGGTAATCCACGCATAAACGAACGCCGCCCTCTTTTTTGCGCACGAGAATGATTGGACTGGCATAGTTGGACACTGATTCCCTAATGATCCCTGCCCGTAACATGTCATCTATCATTCCTCGTACCCTTTCGCGTACATAATAAGACAGACGGTAGGGTCTATAAACTACTGGACGGTGACTACTTAACTCGATTCTCATTTCGGAGACGTTAGTGCAGCCTAAATCAACTAAATCGTAAGCAAAACACTTCTCGTGACGTCGAAGGAGTTCTATGAGCTTGGCTCTATCACTATCTGATACAGCAACACCCACGCGTATTTAACTCTCATCAAACCGTTTGGCCGAAGACACTCCAGCTTGCTGGTCCGAATCAGTAGATTCAGTGTCCTCAAGACTGTTTACTACTTGCACCTTTTCAGCTCGAGCAAACACAAAATTGTCTCGAAGCCAACATGGTACCGAACAGGGCGTCACTGTGACAAAGAGTGAACCACGCTTCACCTCGTAAACACCCCCACAAACTAAGAATTGTTTGTTTGGCTTCCCTACAATTCTAGTATCTAACACTACACTACCAGTAAACAACGTCTCTATTTTAGCCCTTATACTAGCAGTACCATAAATATGACTATAATCTATTACCCTTACCCTTTCTAAGTTTTCTCTAGGCTCATATAGATCTGGTAACTCTATTCCAATGTGCAAAAACTGTAGTTTGTTCGCGTCTTTATAAACAACAATGTGCGGCTGCTCTGAGTAACTTTGGCCAACGAGCCAGCAATTGTTTTTGAGTTTCTCCAGCAATTGATCATCTACAATCCTACACGAAACAGTAGCAGCCACGCCATCGATGATGACTTTCAGCTTTACAGACCCCATGGATTGCACAAGGCTGTTGCCAAAACCCTTCATAGTCGACGGTGTGTGGTCATGACCAAGTCCGAGATTTGAAAAATCAGATTGACTTATAAGCGTGACCTCACTGCCAAGGTCAACGAATGCTTCCAGAAGAAAACCATTAACATTTACAGTTTTGATAAATTTGCCACTTGGGCAAGAACTGGAGATGCGCATGGCTCTTGCCACTGGGTCGGCCTTCGTTGTCCCTGCATCTTGTTTGTGTCTACAGACCTCAGGTTTATGGCCGACCTTATTGCAATGACTACACTTAACTAAAGGTTTCGGGCACCTAGAATACGGATGCCCTTTCTCCTTACAATTATAACAATACAAGTCCGGATTTATCTTCGAACTAGTCTTATTATTTCGTTTGTCATCTACTGTATTACTATTCCTATCTTTAAACGGTGGTTGTTATGCGTAAAGTTCTTTATTATTGCTTAACAAGAATTTCAGAAGCTGATCCGGTTTCCCACAACGTAGTGCCAAGGCACTCGACCTAATAGTTCTATCACCGATACCGTGAATGATACAATCAACGGCCCGTTTATCTATTAGTTCACATTGATTTATAGCGCCAGCTTTTCATAGTAATATATCTCGATTGATTCGTTAGGCCTACTCTTACGCTTCAACATGTCTTCTAAAATTTGGCCGTAATTTTGTTCAGAGGGGAAAGCATCCATTAATTTTACCTGCCACTCTGCCCACGTAAATAATATCGTGTTAAGACTTTCATACCAAGTCTTACCTAAACCAGTCAGCTTTTGCATAGCAAAATGAACCACAGTCTTCTCGTCCCAGCCATAAACCTTTGCACATTCGTTGACTTTTTTGAGCCATATATCTATACGTTGATTTTTTTCTGAAGGATTAAACTCGGGAATCATATTTTTATGATCCCAGCTTCTATTATTAGATACAGTGCTCTGGTTTTGAGGCTGCGATGGCAAGACATCTTTAATGGATTGTATTATTTGTATTAAATCTCGAGAAGAAAAAGTTGGACTACATGACCTTTTTGAGTGATGACGGTGATCCGCGCTCGTAGTACGTCGATCTTCTCTGTTGCGACCACCCGGCAGCTCTCTGCGACTGCGCTCGCAGCTCGCCCCAGCTTCAGGTGAGTCCCGTCGTTCACTCCGTCGCCGCTTGTTCTCGGTCCAGCAGGCGCCGACTACGGCTGCGGCTATGGGTGCGGCACACTTAGCACTGTCATCAATTTCCATAGACGACAGCGACATCTGCAGTTTGGTGGGTTAAAAAAACTTGGCAGCCATTTTCTTGTTTGTCAAATTGTCAAACAAATGTCATTGTCGCCGCCGGCCATCCGCCATTATCATTGTCAACTCCGCAACTCCGGCTTTCCCGACGTTGATGCGCTTCCCGAAATCCCGAGTTTATCTCAGCTAATTATGTTAAAATTGTTACTTGTTACTGTTATTTGTTAAACCCTGATTGTGACCCTAAACATTATAATAAAGATTCGCTACTTATAGTAAGTATGCTTAACTATAGGTATGTGTATATTTATTAGAGCCTTAGGTCACCCACCAAACTCAAGGTGGCAGCACTTTCCATACATGCAAATTTTACCACAGAGTTGTCACTCTTTCTCTCTATAGTTACTTTACTCTTTGATTCGGTTCTCGATAAGGTTGACGTTAACTCGATTTACTCGATGGTGAAGTCATTCGAACAGAGTTGTCAAACTCACACTAAGCATACAGGTGGATGGCGGTGACAAGGGTGAGGATGATGATGATGGTAAGCTTTATTATATCCGTTCATTCAGGGGGGAACCCATGGTAGAAACTGTTTGGATTGGGAACGTGTCATTCAAATTCGAAATCGATAGCGGATCCGCGGTAACCGTGGTTTCGGAGAGATTCTACAAAAGTTATTTCGAAATGGGGGTCTACTCCCTAAGCACGAAGTCCGTCGCTTCGGGCTTCGTTACGGGCGTTTCCTACTCCCTATGACCTACGAACGGATGAATCGTTCGGGGCCCGAGCGAAGAATGAATGACAACGCGATTTGACTGTTGTCCCTACTCCCGATGTGTTTTTGCCTGTCCGAACAGTTGAACATGACACTGGTTTTGACGGATACTTACGTCAGTTGATACGACATCAAAATAGTTCTCGTGCTATCGACGAAAGTTACTGAAATAAAATAATTTCAAACTATGTCTGCTTTTTTATTGATTGAAGAAGCTTTACAGGAAGAGCGGAGGCAACGTCGATATTATTTACGCCAAAACTTTAGGTTGGCGAGTATTCCCGACGTTGAGTTCATAGGGAACTATAGGCTCACTCGGGAGTTATTCGAAGACGTATGTGCGGAATTAATACCTCTTTTGCTTCAACACATACGCCGAAGTGGTGTTGATCCAAGAATGAAAGTAAGGACATATTAAAGTTTCTGCAACTTATTGAGCTGTATTACCAATCCGTCCCACCCATTTACTGTGGTCTTTGTTTATTTTTGGATCCTCACTCTTTGCCACTGCTCGACGGACTCAGTGCAACTTCCCAACTCAGTGCAACTTCCCATTGAGTTAAGGGAGTTGCACAGGTTTTCCCACAGCCATTTTGAGCGAACTCTCCCGTCGGCACCCCTCAATAATCCGCGAGCCAATTCTTTGTTCTCACCCATAAAATCGAGAAGGGCCTCAATTTGCCAGTGAGTTGCTGCAGCGGTTGGGGACATTTTACACAATTAACCATGGAATGGAAAGCTAATTAGAATACAGAAACTTTCCCGGCTGACAAAGTATATGAACTTTTTTAAAGTCACTCAACATCGTACCTACTATAGCCATAGAAAAACCCGTGCTATACTTTGACATTTCATTTGAAAATTTCCTTCAAAAAGTAAACAGGCAAAGGTATCAACAGGATGATACCGGTTTCCGGACAAAAATGGCAAAAATAATTCAATTCTATATTTAAGACATAATAAAAAGTATATTTTAAAATATGTTGTCAATTTCTAACGACAAAAGTATTAATTTTTGTTCAATAAGCTAAAAAACTACAAAATAAGTAAACCGGTAATCGACCGGTAAAATAACGCAACTCTATCGCCATGCGTCCTTCGTTCACGAATATTGTCTATGATTCCGTTTGAAACTGATGAATCCGAAATCGTTAGGGAGTAGGGTTCAGTCCGACGTATCGGGCTACTGTCGGACGGGCCGTTCAAGCAACCGGCATCTTGGTCTGGGGGCAAGCATCTTGGTCTGGGGGTCTACTCCCTGTTGGTTGTTGGGGCTGGCAGGGGCTTGTAACTTCAATGAAACACTTGATTCTTAGACGAGTTATATTTAGCGTGCGTGAGCATGGCGACGGGAACCAGGAAGAAGGGGCATAGAGCAGAGAGCGACCACAGACAATATATATTTTAAGGTTGCGTTCGTATCTACGTAACATCTCCCTTATAAACTAAAAGAAAGCAGTTTATACATTACAATGGCAATGGAGCAAAAGGTAAGTGTTCACAACTCTTTTTTTTTTTTTTTTTTTTTACAATATTTTGGCAACACTATTTGTTTGACATTATTGACATGACATTTGAATGTCTGACAATTGACAACTTAAAAACAATCTTATAACTAATTAATACAAACATTTTCACAATTAAATTAAAAATAACTCTTAAACTATGTTTTACAAATTACCAAAATCTTCTTGGCTTTATAATAGCTCTACCAAATGAAGAGTAAGAGGTATTCGGTTGATTTGTGTGTACGTTAAGCGTTTGTAATGTGTTTGTTTTTGTTTCAGGATTTTCAAGTTTACGACGAGCAGGGCTAGTTGGACAAGGAGACTGATGGTTTGAAGGATTGGAAGACTGCGGAGTATCGTTGGACTGAGGACTGGGTACAGGAGTGCGAGAAGGAGACTTATTAGGAGAATATTTGGATTTTATGACGTGATGACGATTGCGACGAAAAGTTCCTTCTGGAGAGGCAATTGTGTACGACCTAGGCTGTGGACCTATATCTGAAACAATACCTGGAGTCCAAACACTATGAGGCTGTTTCTGAAAATAGACTTTATCACCTGTGTTAAGCGGTGGCAACGATTTTGTGTGTTGATTGTAATAAACTTGTGATTTATTATTCTGTGTTTCCTTATTAACCTTTAATGACTTATAGTTAGGTATTTTAGGTTTCAAATTCTGTTCTAAGACTGGAAGTTTAGTTCTAAGTGTTCTAGACATAAGTAATTGTGCAGGTGAAAACATATTTTCTTTTGGTGTGTTCCTATATTGTAATAGTGCTAAGTGAGGGTCTGTTTTGTCTGCAAGGCACTTTTTTAACATATTTTTAATGGTGCCTATTGACCTTTCGACAAGTCCATTGGACTGGCTATAGTATGGACTGGAAGTTACATGATCAATTTGCCAATCTTTAGTGAAATCACGGAACTCTCTTGAATTGAACGGAGGACCATTGTCGGAAACTAAAATAGCTGGAATTCCATGTCTGGCAAAAATAGATTTCAAATGACTTATAACAATATTACTACAAGAACCTCTTGTTAGCTTGACAATTTCAACGTATTTAGAAAAATAATCTACAACTATGACATATTTATCAGAATTAAAATCAAATAAATCTAAACCGACTTTATACCAAGGGATAAGCTTTATATCATGTGGCTTTAAGGGCTCTTTAGAGTTGCTGCGCCTGTAAGAGAGACAGATATGACAATTGCTAATAAACTTATCTATTTCAGTATACATATTAGGCCAATATATTAAGTTCTTTGCTAGTCTTTGACAACTATGTATACCTTGATGTCCTTCATGGATCTGTTTCAGAATCTCATTTCTCATACTATTAGGTATAACAATACTATTGTTTTTAAAAACTATACCATTAATGACATGTAACTCTGTTTTTAATAGAAAATAAGGCTTTATAATGTCAGGCAATGATTTCTTATGCTCTGGCCAACCTGTTTTGCAATATTTAATTAGCAATAGTAATTCCTGATCTTGTGAGGTCTGTTCTTGGATAGCTTTTAATCTATTTTGACTAACTGACAGAGATCTAATCACTAAATTGACATGTAAATCTAAGTCTGCATCCAGATCTACTAAGGACTGTTCTGGTAAAGCTGCTCTGGACAATGTGTCAGCTACATATAAGTATTTACCAGGCTTGTAAGTGACATTTAAATCATAAGGTTGTAACCTCAGCATAATTCTTTGAAGACGTGGTGGTATATTATAAATTGGCTTGTTCATGAGTGAAACTATGGGCTTATGGTCTGTTTCTACTATAGTATGACGGCCATAGATGTACTGATGGAATTTTGCTTCTGCTTTGGTATTTCTCAGTGTCTTCGCGATTGATACAGCTTCGTCGAATGTTTTCGGCTTTTCAAGAAGGATTTTTTCGCGAATGTATGCGCATGATGCGTTGAGATTCCAAGAGAACACATCTTTAAGAAGGTCATCAGTTAGACTTCCAAAGTTACATTGTAGTCCAATGTTTTTTAGTTGTGTAGCATAAGTTTCTATTTCTTCGTCTGGTCCTTGTTTTCGATTGAAGAGTTTGTGCCGTTCTACCGAAATGTTCACTTTTGGTAGAAAATACGCTTCAAATTTGCCTAGTAACTCTTTATATGTTATATCTTTTATGCCCACATTGAAGGAATAATATATTTGGAGTGCATCTGGCCCGATAGTATGTAACAAAATGGCTACTTTTCTGAAGTCCGGCTCCTCTTCAAGATTGTTTGCAATCATATAGATATTGAGACTTGTTTTGAAATTTTTCCAAGCCAGTGGCATATTATTGGAATTGACATCGAGGGTGAAATTACCCTGTGGCAGACTTGCAGGAGGGCGACTTTTAGACGACTCGTCTTTTTCTTTGTCCGGCATCTTGGTGATGGACGACACGTGTTAGAAAATTTTTATTTTCTCACCAGTATGGTTACGACTTTTCGATGACTTCCTGCGGCTCTTCTTCTGACACCATGTTATGGTTGTTGGGGCTGGCAGGGGCTTGTAACTTCAATGAAACACTTGATTCTTAGACGAGTTATATTTAGCGTGCGTGAGCATGGCGACGGGAACCAGGAAGAAGGGGCATAGAGCAGAGAGCGACCACAGACAATATATATTTTAAGGTTGCGTTCGTATCTACGTAACACTCCCTAAGTCCGTCAACGAAGTGAACGGCCCGTCCGACAGTAGCCCGATACGTCGGACTGAACCCTACTCCCTAACGATTTCGGATTCATCAGTTTCAAACGGAATCATAGACAATATTCGTGAACGAAGGACGCATGGCGATAGAGTTGCGTTATTTTACCGGTCGATTACCGGTTTACTTATTTTGTAGTTTTTTAGCTTATTAAACAAAAATTAATACTTTTGTCGTTAGAAATTGACAACATATTTTAAAATATACTTTTTATTATGTCTTAAATATAGAATTGAATTATTTTTGCCATTTTTGTCCGGAAACCGGCATCATCCTGTTGATACCTTTGCCTGTTTACTTTTTGAAGGAAATTTTCAAATGAAATGTCAAAGTATAGCACGGGTTTTTCTATGGCGATAGTAGGTACGATGTTGATTTAAAAGAAGTTCATATACTTTGCCAGCCGGGAAGTTTTCTGTATTCTAATTAGCTTTCCATTCCATGGTTAATTGTGTAAAATGTCCCCAACCGCTGCAGCAACTCACTGGCAAATTGAGGTCCTTCTCGATTTTATGGGTGAGAACAAAGAATTGGCTCGCGGATTATTGAGGGGTGCCGACGGGAGAGTTCGCTCAAAATGGCTGTGGGAAAACCTGTGCAACTCCCTTAACTCAATGGGAAGTTGCACTGAGTTGGGAAGTTGCACTGAGTTGGGAAGTTGCACTGAGTCCGTCGAGCAGTGGCAAAGAGTGAGGATCCAAAAGTAAACAAAGACCACAGTAAATGGGTGGGACGGATTGGTAATACAGCTCAATAAGTTGCAGAAACTTTAATATGTCCTTACTTTCATTCTTGGATCAACACCACTTCGGCATATGTGTTGAGGCCATGTTGAGGCAAAAGAGGTATTAAATCCGCACATAAGCCCTAGAATAATTCCCGAGTGAGTCTATAGTTCCCTATGAACTCAACGTCGGGAATACTCGCCAACCTAAAGTTTCGGCGTAAATGATACCGACGTTGCCTCCGCTCTTCCTGTAAAGCTTCTTCAATCAATAAAAAAGCAGCCATACTGTGAAATTATTTTATTTTAGTAACTTTCGTCGATAGCACGAGAACTATTTTGATGTCGTATCAACTGACATAACTATCCGTCAAAACCAGTGTCATGTTCAACTGTTCGGACGGAGAAAAACACATCGGGAGTAGGGACAACAGTCAAATCGCGTTGTCATTCATTCTTCGCTCGGGCCTCGAACGCAGGGGGAGTTAGCTTTCTTAGCAGCCAATGCTAACAGTGGCAAATTTTGCAAAAACGAGATAGCGCTCTACAAAAGAAAACGATAGCATGATCAGTGATGTCACATGCCCGATTGAATAGATACCAGTATTTTCGGTAGCTGCGATGATTGTTCATTAAAATATTTTTCAACAACGATTGAAACTAGTTAAAACGGTCAGCGGGTCGTCTTAGAACCCTTATTTTGTGTTTCAGTGGTCGTAAAATGCTGTCTAGAAGAAAAAAACTTTACAAACCAAATAATGATGTATGGTGATTTTATTTATGAAATGGCCACACTCATTTCTGTCATGGCGGATTTGTTTTCTTTGTTGCTAACTCTAACTGCTAAAGTGCTAACTTGCATGTTATAGTTTACTCTGTGCGTGCTTGTTTTGTTGTAATTGTTTCTTGCGTTAACCAATACGAGATATAGACTCTACAGTGCGAAATTGACGCTTTCTGTGTTGTGAAATCAACAAATTTATGAGATAGAGACTCCAGTGCGAAATTGACGCTTTCTGTGTTGTGAAATCAACAAATTTATGAGATAGAGACTTCAGTGCGACTCTATTTCAAACACATAGTTTTACACCTATGTTTAACAAATAAAAAAATTTTGACTTTGACTTTGTTTTATTTGTTTTCTTTTGCAGAGATTTTTCAGTTTTTTCAAAGGATTATGCATTATTATAATAATTATGCAATGCATAATCGTCTGCATAATAAAAATTCGTTGTAGGTTAATGCCTAATAAACTAAAAATAAATAGTAGGTATGTCCCTCTGTTCATAATTCCCGCGCCTCACGAGTTTCTTATGGCATACACTGGAGCGCTAGTGTGTTCTCGTGTAAGCTTTTTATTTGTATGAAGTTGTCGTTCTTCTCTTGGAGTATTAATGTTCTGTGCCCGAACGATTCATCCGTTCGTAGGTCATAGGGAGTAGGAAACGCCCGTAACGAAGCCCGAAGCGACGGACTTCGTGCTTAGGGAGTAGACCCCTAGACCCCGTGCCATTATCAAGTACATGTAAACAGCTCATAACGTATAACGGCGGGAAAATTGTGTGCCTAGCGTCTACCCGTACGCTACGCGGATCAAACGAATATTATGTACTTGTATGTGGTTCGCGATGGCGGCCCGCCCATTCTGGGTAGAGATTTTTTGTCTTTGTTTCGCTTACAGTTAGTACCAGTCAACTATTGTGAAACTACGGGGTTACAACGGCTATACCCGAAGCTACTTTCAAATGAATTAGGGAAATTTAACAAATACGAAGTAAAACTATTGTTGAAGGAAGGAGCAAAACTCAGACCAACAAAAAAAGATAGACAGCGCGCCGCAAACATCAAAAGTGAAGCCATAAAACCGTGCTCCTGCAAGTAAACATACACGCTCACGCACACACCTACACTAAAACCATGCTCATTGCTCTTAGTTTGTCACAAGTCGTCGTCAAGATAACATAGATTTAAAAAATATAATTATGCCTTCCTGTGTAGTGAAAAGTTGCAAAATCACACAAAAAGTCTCACGGAATCGCTTTTCACTTATAAGTACTTGAAATAACATCGTTTCTTTATTATTTATCTATGAATTTTAGGTTACTTGGAACAAAAAACCTCAACGAACGAAAGCAGTGACATAAAGTGCGGAAGTTGCCATAAGACGATTTAAAATTTCCCCATTCGATTAATCTAAGTATACATATAAATATGATTTCTTACTTCGAGTTATATTCCCATTTTCTTTTTATATGTATTTAATATTTTAGGTTTCCAATTAATAATGAAATTAAAAATAAATAATATAATAATATGTAATAAAGTTGATTGAAAATATGAGTTGTTTTTTTTTAATAGAAGTCCTTCTTAAATCTAAACAATTGAGGTACTATACCATACTCAACAATACTCGTACAATATTATACTAGTTCCTACCCACACAAATATCCCCAAATTATAGGGAAAAAAATTAACAAATGGCAACCCTTCAATACACACAGATAAAAAGGTGGCTTCACTTTTAATGTTCGCGGCGCGCTGTCTATCTTTTTTTGTTGGTCTGAGGAGCAAAACCGGTATTTTGTAAAGCTCGTCCCGTAGCGTTGGCGTTGCGACCATTGGTCGATAAAGAAATCGACAGATTGGTCGGGTTAGGTATTCTCGAATCCGTAGAATATTCGGAATACGCTTCACCGATAGTTCCAGTTTTAAAGCGAAACGGGACGGTCAGATTATGTGCCGACTATTCAGTTAGTATAAATAAACAGTTACAAATACAACAGTATCCGCTCCCCACGACTACCGAATTATTTTCAAAGATTCATGGAGGTCAGCAGTTTAGTAAACTTGATTTATCTATGGCCTATAACCAATTAGTTTTGGACAAGGAGTCAAAAAACCTAACCTGCATTAATACAAATCGCGGGCTATATAGATTTACACGTTTTATCGAGACAATAACTAAATTTTTGGCCATTGTCTTGGGTAAAACCATATCGACCCTCAAGATATCTTAAGGCTATCCATCAAGGGAGAGTTAAGTAAATGTGGGCACAGGTTTACAGAATAAGTTAAGAGAGACTTCAAACTACTTTTCAGATAAACTTCAGTACGATTTAAGAGTAACACCATTGATGAATTCTTCCTTTTGTCTTCTTGATTTCTCGACGAAGATATCTACAATACCAAGTTAAGTATTTCTAAAGGAGGATGCAAATCCTGGTCCCACCTTCCAATAGCTATGTGTGTTACATCGTTGGATAGGTATTTTTGAGCTGAATAAAAGTTACCGTGGCGCCAAGTTCCAAATCTTAGTCCGTTCAGAGTTATTCTTTAATAAACATGTTAGTTTTATCAGTAGCCAAGTAATTCTATTTTTTTACGTAATAATCGCATTTGTGCTTTATACACGTAGTGTAGACGGTAACGCAAACCTTTTTATCGGTCTGTCTCACTCGCACACGTTACGAGTATGTATGCTTAGAACAATGAAACTGGTTAGAGGCACGGATAGGCGGCGAGGGTGCGCGCAAGCGCAGGTAGTCGTTCGTTTGTAATATGTGTGACAGGCTGTGACTACGTCTTGTCTTTCCGTTCGTTTACAGTTTCTACTTGACTCCGGCTATCTCTTGGACTTTTTTGGTACCTGTTTATAATTGACATTCGGCTTGTAATAAGGATTATTGAAGTGCTTTTCGATTGGACTATTGTTTGTTACTATGGAAGTTTCACGGAACTGTGTCATGTGTCGTCGAGGATTCTATCGCGGAAGATACCAGCAACATCTTTTGACTAATGAACTTACAAGAATGCGACCGGAGTTTGCAACATACATTCAGGAAAATGCATTGTTAGAGGTAAGTACTTCAAGAGATATTGAGCTAGACACAAAATAGAGAGACTACAGAAGTTAAGCATAGTACTACGCGCGCTCGAGCAACGCACACACACACATGAACACGCACTCTAACTCGTTTAAGATTCCGGTTTCCTAGTTTAAGTTCCGGTGTACTTATTCCGTGTCGGTGGGAGGGTGTCTGTGTGTGTTGTTTGAGCGTAGTACTAAGCTTAACTACTGTACTTTATATTGAGACTATGATGTATCTATAAAAAGAAAAAATGTATATTAAGTATACTTTTTTTACAGGTTGTATTTGACAACACGCGGAGTGTGTGCCATCGGTGTTGGCAAAGGGTTGAAAGTGCAGTCAGACCGCCTCCTCCATTGCCTCCTCCTCAAGAAGCAAACGACGAGCCCCAAGCACAAATCTCAACAATAATTCACGTTCCCGAGTATTCACGAGCACCAAACACTGCTAGGCATTGTATTTTCCTGAACTGTCGTAATGTCACTCGTCATAGAATACCAGAAGTCATAAAAATACATACTTTCTGTGAACACAAGCTGTACATCCCCGATAGCGCCAGAGTTTGTCAAGAACACCTAGAGAGTAACATTTGGAACGAATTACCTCAACATTGCAATGTCACCCATGACTTCAATGCAGCACAATTCAGTGATATTAGTGACATTATGAGAAAAGCTGTACAAAAAGGTTCGAGGTTAGATTTTAACACGATAGGTGCTGTTACTAGAGACGAAATGCACTTTTGGACCGGCCGTAGTTTCGAGCAATTCCAAGAGATATTGGAACAAACTCCATCATTGAGCCAGAGATGTAAAAATCCTAGAACCGCTTTAGGTATCTTTCTAACAAAGCTGCGAACCGGTGACTCAAATGAGAGGCTCGCGACTTTATTCAATATGTCAAGACAAAACCTTGAGCGATTGATGGCCATAGCTTGTGAGTGTCTCACCAATGAGTACGTTGATCATCACCTAGGGATCGACCATATAAATAAAGATGATATTTTATGTCAAACCCTGATGATACCAAAAGCTTTATTTGGAAACGATGAAAATACGAAAGCCATCTTAATATGCGACGGGACATATGTTTATATACATAAAAGTTCCAACTTCCTGTTTCAACGACAGTCTTATAGCTTACACAAGTATCAAAATCTTTTAAAGCCGTTTATTATAGTCACAACGGATGGCTATATAATTGACGTCACAGGGCCCCATGCTGCTACAAAAGCAGACGCAAACATAATGAGCGATATTATGAATAACGGTGAACATCCAATGCACTGTCTCCTTGAAACTAATGACGTGTTTATTTTGGATCGCGGATTTAGGGACAGCTTGGATGATATAGAAGCCTGTGGTTATGAATACCATGTCCCGCCTTCAAAGGATAGACACGAATCCCAACTTACTACTGACCAAGCCAACGAATCTCGATTGGTCACTATTTGCCGCTGGGTAGTGGAAGTGGTTAACGGCAGGTTCCAACGGGATTTTAAACTGTTTCGCCAAAAATATTTCAACAATGCGTTGCCGCATATGTTTTCTGAGTTTAGGATAGCTGCTGCTATCACAAACCACTTTCATATACCCATCGAAAATAGTCAATATGCAGAAGCTATCGTCACCGAAATAAGGCAGAAGTTACATACCCCTAATATTGTATATGAATATGTGGAACAGAAACGTTTAAACAGCAGAAGAGCTGATTTTACAAGAGTAGAAGCAAGTGGTATTGATTTTTCCGAGATTCAGTGAAGAACAAATCATTTTGTTAGCTTTGGGAACCTACCAACTAAAGTTAGCGAAATCTTACTGTAGCGAACATCTACAAAATGGAATGTATACGATAGAAATATACCGAGAAGCTGCACTTGAGGATTTACCTGCTTTTGGCATTGACGAGGATGCTTGGCTCTTACGTGGTCGTATACAGTCGCGACACGTGAGAGCTAGAAAGTACTACTGTTACTTATTAGTACGCAACAATGACATTATACAAAGATATTGTACCTGCATGACGGGACGACGTACTGTAGGGACCTGTGCGCATATCGTGTCAATCGTTTGGTACCTAGGGCACGCCAGGCATGAGGGATTTGTAGGCCCAGCCTTATTTTTAAATAACGTCATTGTAGACAACGATGATTAAATAAATGTATAAGTTTAAAATACGCTATCGTTGTTTTATTTGTAAAAAAAAAGCATTTAGTCAATGTTGACATCTGTTTAACTTTTTGTCATACGGTTTGCGACTCAGTGACGCAAGTGATAACCGTAGGTTAGTATCTACACTACGTGTATAAAGCAAAGAAATGCAATTATTACTTAAATAGCATTACTTGGCTACTGATAAAACTACCATGTTTATTAAAGAATAACTCTGAACGGACTAAAATTTGGAACTTGGCGCCATAGTAACTTTTATTCAGCTCAAAATTACCTATCCAACGATGTAACACACATATCTATTGGAAGGTGGGACCAGATTTCATAGAAACTCTTGCATCATCCTTTACTGCAGAGAAGAAACCAACACTAAGAAAAACTAACCTCAAACTTCACCTACTTATCTCAGATATACTTTAGATAAAATGGTGGTATTATTTTACAAGTTAGTACCTATTCTAAAACAGACGCAAAATAAAATGGACATAATGGCTGTTTGGTCAGATAATCAGCCTCAAGCAAGCGCTTTTATTTTTATTTATTTTCAAAAATCAAAGTGACACTTCGTCGCATTGTCATTATGAACCATGAAGACGCAGTGACTGCAGTCGAAAGGGCTGTGGTAGAGAACCCCAGGTAAGGGAAGCGTTACCAGGCAAGATCGGAAGATTCTTCCTTTTCAATGAAGGAGTGCGTCGAAACAATAATGTGTCGCTTAGGATAGGTGTAATCCTTTCCTAAGCGACACATTATTGTTTTCCGACATCCACGCGAACGAAGTCGCGGGCACAGCTAGTCTAATAATATATAAAGAGTGGATTTACTTAATATCGCTATTACAAATTCGTAATAAAACTAAACAGACGTTTGACTGTTTCGTATCTTCACTGAATTTCAAAATGACTGACAACTTTCAAGTGTTCTAAGCGTCAATTATTACTTCCATACATCGAAGGAGGAAAAAAACTTGAAGTTTTAACAACAGTTTTAAAAGAAAACTATCATGTTTTTTTTACAAGCTCTTTCATCTAGTACAATGCTGAAAAATTTGGCAATTATGGCATGGAAACTGCCACAATATATATCTATGTGAACAATTATGATTGGCACTACATGTCATCTTCAGTACATACAATTTTAATTCGTGGTGAAAGTATCATTAAGCATTTTGATGTGCTTCCTATTGGTCAACTTTCAGAAGATGCGCAAGAATCCCGCAATAAGGATTATAAAAAAATTCGGCCATGCCAGGAAGTGCTCTCGTAAAGCTTAAATGAGGATGTATTATTATTCTCTTCTCTACACATCAGATCCATACATTTCCAGTCTTAGAAAAACACTTAGCAGAAGTGTGAAGTCACTTGATGAAGATACCCTAGATCTTTTAAAAGTGAACGAACTCATTTTGGATCCCGAAGTTCACCAAATATAATTAAGCAAGTGTACATTATGCTTCATAAGATACATCATTTTATAGTATTAATTTTACTTAGAAATTTTGTAACTAAATGTTTTATGAGATAAATATTTGTAATGATAATTATAATGACTTATTTAAATACTAAAGAGCTATATTATTATTGTTTTATAATAAACTAATGTAATTATACATGTTTATTCACAATTTAAATAGTATTATTTTTATATATTGTAATTACCACACACGTATTATAGTTTACAGTTAGATACACTATTTAGCGCTACGAGACCCGGCGCCCTACATTTATGTTCGTATTAACTTGACGAGTTAATACGAACATAAATGTAGGGAACAGCTGATTTTTTTTTCGCGATTTCAGGTTTGGTCCCATAGTAAAAGTTGTTTGTTATCATGAGTACAATCACGTGTTTAAGTATCGGTCACTAATTACCAGTCACCCTATATAAGGTGCTATAAAAATATCTGCCACGGCTTCAATGGGAGACAGTATTTTGTACATAGATTACAGTAGTGAAGAAATGTTGTGCCCTAGAATAGTTAAATCAATTTAAGAAAATAAAGTAATTAAATTAACATTTACCCTATTCTGCATAACGTGGTTCACAAACTGCGCGCGATGTGTCGCTTCGTCACATTTTACGAAATTAAATGACGGTGCGGCATGGGACGGTTTCATGCAACTAAATCAATTCAAATTTATATGCACATTTTTTTGTATGAAAAAATTTATGACATAAGATCAATAATGTATCTTTACTATTGTAATCTATATACTGAATACTGTTTCCCATTGAAGCCGTGGCAGATATTTTTATAGCACCTTATATATATTTTTTTAATATTTATACTTTAATAAAATGATAGCATCTGAACTTTATCTAAAGCCTTTTTTTAATACTCTATGCATGTGCAAAAATTCAAGCGTGTTTTTGAAAAATAAACAAGTTTTCGAGTTTTTATTTGAAACAGACCTCGAGTTTCCATAGTGCGGCGTGACGTCACGCGGAACCTTAACGGGCGATATCTTCATCATTTTTTATATAATTGACAAAAGAAAAAATAAGGGTCCAATATTTTTTGATAATCTAACTGACGGACTAATTTAGGAAATTAGCCTATTGTGTTTGTAAAAGGTAATCTCTGGAAGTACTGAACTGATTTCAAAAATTCTTTCACTGATAGTAAGCTACGGTCAGTGGGTCGTCTTAGGGGCGGTGTCGAAATTCTACACATTGCCGATGATACGTATAAAAAATATGCTCAGAATGAGACAACTTACCGCCTCCAAGTTTCATGGAACAGCCGGGAACACAACAAGACCTTTGAGCCATCGTAGATTTATCGAGTAAAAGTTCACGATTAGTGTTTTATGGCAATCTTCACGTAAAGCCGGAGGAACAAAGTTCAACTCAACGTACCAAATGAAAATAAAACCGAGAAAACACGAAAATATAAGAAAATTAACAGGCTATGCGCATACACATCAACCGAAAAAAATCTTGTGAAACATTCAAAATTTCAAAATAATGTCAAATGCCAACGTCACTTTATTGTCATCGTTATTTCATTGAGTTTTGGTTAAACTGCCATCTAGTAATAATCCTTTGGTAAAATTACAAACAGCATTTTGTTTCTTGAAGTAGTTAATAGATGGCAGTGCTTACAGCGTACCGTGCCATTAGTTCTAAGATACCACAGCATGCTCTAGTCAAAGAGTAAAGTAATATAGAAGGAAAAGAGAGCCCTCTTACGTGATAAAATTGCAAACCTATTTGACAAGACGCCACCTGTAATTTGGCCCCAAACTAATCACATACCCACACACATATAGCTATTTATATGCATGTTAACCAATGTTAACATGCTTCATCGTTTCGTCCTATCTCTGCAACATGTTCTAGTAGAACATGCTACAGAAATAGGACGACACAAAATAGTCCCAAGAGAATGTAGATTTTAACTACGAAATACAACAATACGGATCGGGAATTACAAAATGCGCGTACGCAGAATGCAACAAACCGCCATATTGTGATTGTTTATTTTCAGTTCAAGAACTGTCACTTTATACATCCTAAGTAGAATCTGGCACCAGGTCTTTTTAAATAAAGTTGATATTTGTGCTTTATCAAATTGTATTTCATTTATGTGTCTATTTCAATTTGTAAGAAGATTTTAATATTTTTCTCAAACTTATATCCAATTAATATTACATCAATAATTTATTTCAAATATATTTTTTTTATAATGATATAGCGCTATCTGTTGATAATTTAACGTACCCGGTAGACAGCAAATAGTACTTGGGCCAACATCTAGATGGCAGCTCTTTCTTTACTTCGCTGTCAAAATGTACGTAGTGTCTCCCCCCTGGCTCTAGTATAATAATAATAGCTCTATGGGGATGTCGTTACCCATTGCACTGCACGTCTGCACAAGCCAAGCCACGGCCACGCAGTACACAGCTTATTGGACTTAGCTTATTGCTTTTCATTCAAACTAATTATACGATTTTTTTAAGTATTTCATATCTAAGATACATTTGCTGGTGTGTTTCATTATTATTTTTGATTACAGATTGAATTGCAATTATGCCTAAGATAAACCAGACTAGCAAATCCATGCTGTGGTATCTTAGAACTAATGGCACGGTACGCTGTAAGCACTGCCATCTATTAGCTACTTCAAGAAACAAAATGCTGTTTGTAATTTTACCACAGGATTATTACTAGATGGCAGTTTAACCAAAACTCAATGAATAGAATAGAATAGAATAGTTCTTTATTTGCACAGAAAGTAGGTACAAGTTACAGATGTTAAGTTTAAAAAGATCCTATACTAACTACCTTAACTAAGGCATGCAAACAGTTTTAGCTACTAGACTCATTAATATTATTATTCCTATTACACATTCAATCAAATCAATTTATGATTACCATGTCAAGATGAGACTCAGTACATTATTTGAAATAGGCAATACAATACAATACATAATGTCGAGTTTAATAAAATGGGATTATAAATTCTTCAAGTTCAATACAGGTCAATGCAGTTAAATTAAAATATAAATTATTTAGTACAAAAGTCATGAATACAAAGATGTCATTTTATTAATTTAAATTCTTATCGTTCAGAAATTCGCCAATTGAGTAATAACATTTATTTATTAATAGATCTGTCAATTTATTTTTGAAAAGTGGAAATGTCTCATTTTTTATTAAATCGGGTATTTTATTAAATATGATAGGACCCATACATATAATACTTTTCTTTAATAGGGCGGTATCGGAACCACTGACAATTAGCAAATTTTTGTACTGTCTCCTGGTTGGCCGGTTTCTATTTTCGGACACTTTATTAAAAAGATGCATATTTGATTTAACAAAAACAGCTACCTCAAAAATATAAAGAGATGGGAACGTTAGTAATTTTAAGGACTTAAATACAGGTACGCAGCTATCTGTTACTATTAAATTGCACATAGCCCTTATACAGCGTTTTTGAGCCTTAAACACTTGTTCCCTCAGACTACAATTTCCCCAAAATATTATGCCGAATCTCAAAATCGACGCGACTAACCCGTGGTATGCAGTTAACCTTGTGGCCATATTTACTTTTTAGACAAGTTAAAGAGTACATATGCAGCTGAACTAAGTTTTTTGCATACTTCTTCTGCTTGTTGCTTCCAAGTTAATTGGCTATCTATCAAAATGCCAAGGAATTTTGTAACTAGTACTTGGCCAACTTTTTGTCCATTATATTGTAAAAGTAAGACTTCTGGTGGAATTCGTTGGTAAAAATGCATTACATTAGTCTTTGGTATATTAATTATTAAATTATTTTGGTCAAGCCAGCGTATAATGTTTAATAGAGTGTCATTTATATCATGTTCATATGTTTTTTTGTCAATACATTTAATCATAGCAGTACTGTCGTAAGCGAATAAGACCATAGGATGTTCAATGTGGCGAGGCAAATCATTAATATACAGCAAAAATAATAAAGGGCCCAGCACACTTCCCTGTGGTACGCCATACCTAATAATTCTAGCCTTAGATAAATATTTTTCTTCGCGCTTAGTTTTTAGACATATTCTAGATATTTCTGTGTGCTGCTCACGATTGTTAATGTATGATTTTAAGAGATTAAGTACATTTCCTCTGATGCCTACGATGTCTAGCTTTTTTATAAGAATTTCGTGATCAACACAATCAAATGCCCTCGACATGTCCGTAAAAATTGCGCAAACTGGTATTTTTTTATCGACGTTTTGCAATATGACATTCATAAAATCGTAAACCCCCGTATTTATACCTCTATTTTTTCTGAAACCATTTTGTTCCGCACTTAAAATATTATATTTGGATAAGAAGTTATTAACTGAGTCATAAATTACTTTTTCTATGACCTTAGAAAAAATGGGTATTAAAGCAATTGGTCTATAATTTGCTAGATCTTCTTTATTGTTTTTTTTCAAAAGTGGCTTTACTGTAACTGTTTTCAAACTATTCGGAAATACTCCAGCACTGATACATAAGTTAAGTATATGACACAAATGAATGGCGATGTCGCCTGATACGAATTTTACAACTTTTGTTGATATACCATCATATCCAGTACTGCTTTTATTTTTTAATGATTGTATCGCTCTCATAATATCTTGTGGTACTACTGGATGCATAAACATTGAGTTGGGGTTACTTGTCAATTTGGCAATGTCCGGTGATTTCGTCATGTTATTTTGTGTCTGGTCAATAAAATAGTTGTTAAATGCGTTTGCAATGTCTGTCGGATCAGTAATGGTAGTATTTTGAACTTTAATTTTAGAAATAGGCTCAGTGATTCGGGTTTTGTTATCTATAACCTGCCATGATGCTTTCGATTTATTGCTTGAGGTGTTAATGAAATAATTATTTTGTGCTCTTTGCGTTAATTTAATAATTTTCCGAAACCTGCGCGAGTAATTTCTGAAGTTATTTTTATTACATTTTGATGGTTCTCGTCTGTATTTCCATAGTAAATATCTTTGTTTTCTACTACACACTCGGATACCATTTGAAACCCATTTGATATTCTTATTAGACTGAACTGTTATTAATTTGTAAGGAAAGCAAAGATCGTACAGCATGCGAAAGTGGTCTAGAAAAAAATCGTATGCCTCATTAGCATTTTCGGTTTGGTAGATTTCAGAGAAAGAAATACATTTTAGATAGTTTTTGAATCTAGTCATATTTTCACTAGATAGGTCGCGTTTTTTAATCCGCCATGAACTTATTCTATAAGATTTAATAACCTTAACTTCTAATAGCTGAGCAGTATGATCAGACAATGCAAAGTCCAATACTTCGGATTTACATTTTAATTTAGAGTTGCATGCAAAATTATCCAAACACGTATTACTGGCCAGCCTGGTGGGCTTTCGTAGTTCTAATTTAACATTGTAGCCCAAAAGAAAGTATTCAAAGTCTAGTGTCAAGTTATTTCTTTTAAGCGTATCTATATTGAAGTCCCCAGACATGATTATTTTCTTATCAGATTTGGTACATAGCTTCTTCAGAATAATCTCTAACTTTTTGTAAAAAACATTTAAGTTATTTGACTTTGGTGGCCTATAAATACAAATAATAATTACACTTTGGTTCGTAAGTTCTATGCCGCAACATTCAATAACATTAGGTATGGAGTGACGAGAGACATCCAAAAGCTCTCTATACAGGGTGGCAGGGACATCGACGCGCAAACGTCGTGAAAAGGTTACACCTGATGCCATAAATAAAATTACGAAAGTCATTCATCTCGGAAATTACCGGTTAAAAAAATTGTCATTTTTGAGTGCGCAATGTATTGCAAACAACGCGATCAAAACGCCCCGCGGAGGGCGCGCGCGCGCGCGGTACCTAACCTACACACACATGTACACAAGTCTGTGACGCGGCCGCCCGCCGCGTCACCCCCGCGCCGCGTCGACCCCGCGCCGCGTCGCCCCCGCGCCGCCCCGACCCCGCGCCGCGTCGCCCCCGCGCCGCCCCGACCCCGCGCCGCGTCGCCCCCGCGCCGCGTCGACCCCGCGCCGCGTCGCCCCCGCGCCGCCCCGACCCCGCGCCGCGTCGCCCCCGCGCCGCCCCGACCCCGCGCCGCGTCGACCCCGCGCCGCGTCGCCCCCGCGCCGCCCCGACCCCGCGCCGCGTCGACCCCGCGCCGCGTCGCCCCCGCGCCGCGCCGACCCCGCGCCGCCGGACGAACGTGAACGTGCCTACGAAATATCCCCTAACGACAACATTGATAGGTACCTACCCCATAAAATCATGTTTAATTAGTCTTGATAACCGATGGTAGTTACTTATTAAGTACCCGTTATGGAAATAAAACAACAACTAACAATAGGTACGCTTATTCCCATAAAATAGCGATACTGATGAGGGGATTGATAATAAAAAAGATGATTGATCAATTAATGAACTTACCTTAATCTCGCTCATTCCTAATGAGATAGGGTTCGAAGTGGCCGCCACCAACTCGCTCGCAGATCTGAGCGCGGCGCAGATTTTCAGCGTGGACACGGGGCAAAAAAGTGGGATCCTGGACACACTCCTCATGCAGCGTTGCAAACACATTCACAATGCGATCTCTCCACATAAATACGTAGTGCCCGTTGCGTTCCCACGTGCTTCGCCATAGCACATGAGCATATTCCCGTATTCGGGGGCACTGAAGAATTGTTCAGAAGGCATTTTGAACGTCACTCTCAAACACACACACACACCCTCACACACGAAATTACTTTTGATTTTAAAAACTACGTTAAGATCACAAATTCGCGACAAACAGCACACCCGTTTGCGATCAACGAAATCTAGGAACTGGCAAAAAATCCGATAAAATCGGCGAAATGCAAAAGAAATGTACTTTGCTGATCTTTCTTTGAATTTGCCGCACTCGCTGCCTAAAGTTAGTACTATTATTTATTATGTGCCTACAGTGCCTACACCGAACACAGATCAACAAAGTGATAGAGTGTACAAACACATTTAGTTGTACCTAGTTACCCACTCACGAAATTAATTGCGAAAATGGATGTATTTTTTTTATGAAACAGGAAATTACATTGTTGAATTGCATTCAAAACTAAAATTAATGTTGATAATAAAAAAATGTCGAAAAATTACGTGACTGTCAATACACTTCGACACGTTTTTTTTTAAATCTTCTTTACTTAAATCGATGAAGCTTTAGAAAAATAATTATCCCCCATAATTAATCTAAAATAAAAGTAGTAAATGGGTCATTCATTTATGTAGATGATTAAAATGCCTCATGTGACGGAGGTGTGGCAACACTGCCATGAAGTAAACATTGGCTCCGTGTTAATTATTCATTAAAAATAGAAATGTACGGATTATCAACACAATTTTAACGAAAATCTGGACTAAAGTGCACATATAGTGAGTGCTAGTGTTATTCGGACGAGATAATAAGCGAAGCAGATAATACTGAGAACGGTGTTGTGTGTATTATAGAGCACAAAGAGAGATTTAAACTAACTCTTCGTACTGTGAACTAACAAAACAGTGTTTGGCGAATGCTCAAATAACATTTGGGTACAAGAATTGGCATGGTGAAATAATATTATACGGAAAATCTGGAGTAAGAGGTTTGGTGAATCCGTTTTTTATTTGAATTCAGTGTCAATTTATCATGCTGATAGATAGCCAATGAAAATTGAAAACAAACCTTTGCACTAGCTGACGTACAGGGGGGGCACACTTAGCACTGTCATCAATTTCCATAGACGACAGCGACATCTGCAGTTTGGTGGGTTAAAAAAACTTGTCAGCCATTTTCTTGTTTGTCAAATTGTCAAACAAATGTCATTGAGTCATTGTCGCCGCCGGCCATCCGCCATTATCATTGTCAACTCCGCAACTCCGGCTTTCCCGACGTTGATGCGCTTCCCGAAATCCCGAGTTTATCTCAGCTAATTATGTTAAAATTGTTACTTGTTACTGTTATTTGTTAAACCCTGATTGTGACCCTAAACATTATAATAAAGATTCGCTACTTATAGTAAGTATGCTTAACTATAGGTATGTGTATATTTATTAGAGCCTTAGGTCACCCACCAAACTCAAGGTGGCAGCACTTTCCATACATGCAAATTTTACCACAGAGTTGTCACTCTTTCCCTCTATAGTTACTTTACTCTTTGCTGACGTATCACTTAAGAGTGACCAATGGGAACACAGTAAAAAGTCGTGACACAAGCATTATCGTTCGGAAACATAAGTTGCAATCTTAGATACGAGTCTTTTCAGACGGATGAATAGTCGACTATTTTTGGCAAAATCGACTATTTAGAAGAATAGTTCTGTATATAAAAATCATATTGTGAGCACAAAGTAGCAATAGTGATTGAGTGATTCTTCGTTTTCGTTTTCTTCGATTCAAAAATAAACAAAACACAAGTCAGGACACCAAAGTTAAATTTTAGAGAAAAGTGACATCTATTGGATTGTATCAGCACGACTGACTCTAGTATCTGCAGCAATGGACCAAACAGAATATATTACCATTAGACGTGCGCGAGCGCACTCCGATACGAACCTAGATGAGAGTCTAAACAATCGCACACTAGATGGCACCATGCATAGCGTTCCTGATATATCGGAGGATGAAGATGTTGATATCATTACCGAATTGAAAAAACAGATCGATGGCCTTACTAATAAACTATTGAGTGCCAATAGCGAAATAGACACATTAGTACTTGAAAATGAGACGCTAAAAAAGGCGAACGAAAATCTAACTCGCAAAAATTCTTTATATAAACAAATTGTATCTAGTCCAAGCCAATCCCCACTCAAAACCCCTAGAAAATTCTCGCAGCAGACAAGAGAACCTCGCAGTAACAAGCAAACCCAAACGGAGTCTGCCATATTGAATAAACGTAATGAAAAAGTAGACCAACAAAGTACTACAGCACAACATTCCAGGGCACAGATGGAGCCACCGGTCAAGTCTAAAGAGGAAACAATTTCTAATAGGATGTCTTATTCGCAGACTGTAGCTAAAAATAATCTCTGCATTATTAGTGCAAACAAAAGCAACAACATATTAGCCTTAGCAGAAGAATACTTCCTTGGAAACTATCATATATGTCACTATCTAACACCAAATGTTGGAATAAAAGCTCTCTTAAAGGATTTACAAACGAAACTGTCAAACTTCACATTAAATGACTTTTGCATAATTATGGTTGGTGAGGAAGACTTTAGAAAGACAAATAACTATTATGATATAATAACTGACATTAGATATATGCTACAGGACATGAAAAATACTAATATAATAATTACATTACCAACATTCAAATCTAATTACTATTATAATTACAACAATCTATATAACTCAAGACTGGAAGCATTCAATGGTATGCTATATATGGACATTATCACACATGAGCATGCCTATCATTTAGACTCTAATTTGAATTTAAGTTACCATCATACTTTATATACACGCTATGGATCCTTAAATAATCATGGTATGAAGGTTATATTTAATGACCTCTTTGATTTGATATTGGCAATCAAGGAAGAAAATATGGGGAGTGTGAAGGAGAAACTGTCAGATGAAAATTTCCCAGAATCTGAATCTCTTTTTCGCCCCTAAATATCTAAACATTCTTCACCAAAATATTGCTGGGCTGAGGGCAAAGTCACATATACTAACAGTTTGTATACAGGAATTATTAGATAAAAAGTCAAATGTTGATGTTATTTGTCTCACCGAGCACTTCATGATGTCTGGGCATGAAGACACCTGTTTCATGCCCAACTATAACTTGGTATCATGTTACTCTAGAACTAATTCAAAAAGAGGCGGGTCTTGTATTTTTGTCAAAAAAGGGCATAATTGCAAAGAAATATCAACACTGACAAGCAGTTCAGTGTGCTCAGCGTTTGAGTGTTGTGCGATTGAGCTGACAGACTACAAAATTGTTATTGTTTGTGTGTATAGAGTACCCTTAACTAGTAACATTATATTTTTTGATAAACTGAATAGGATCCTAATTTTACTTTATAAACATTATCATAAGCATAATATTGTAATAGCTGGAGACTTTAATATTAATATTCTAAATAAGAATAATTTAACAAACGAATTTGAATGTTTATTACTAAATTATAATTTAAAATTACAATTAAAAGAACCTACCAGACATGTGAGCAAAACATGTATTGACAATTTTGCCCATAACTTTGGGAAGAAATGTAAGTCAGAAGTAATTGACCTAGCACTGTCTGACCACACCGCACAACTGTTAAGATGTCAAGTAAGAAATATATGTTTAATCAAAAACTGGAAAATCAGGAGACGGGATTTTTGTAAACAAAATCAGGTAAAATTCAAATACTATTTGGGCCGAATGACATTTACAGATATGTACAGTACTTGTGATCCAAACATAGCATATAATGCTTTCATTGATACATTTAAATTGTTTTATGACCTTTGTTTTCCCTATAAAACTGTAACTATACATATCCACAAAAAACTCAAGTGGGTTTCACGGGGTATTAAGACTTGTAGTGCTAAGAAACGTGAACTACTCTGGAAATATAGAAAAACCCCAAGTATAGACAACAAATCGAAATTGAGGCAATACACCAAAAGACTAAAAAGGATTGTTTGACAGGCCTGATGGTCTAGTGGTTAGTGACCCTGACTGCTATGCCGGAGGTCGTGGGTTCGATTCCCACCCAGGACAAATGTTTGTGTGATGAGCACGATCATTTGTTCTGTGTCTGGTTGTAATTTATCTATAATATGTATGTATTTAGAAATATATAAGTATGTTTATCAGTTGTCTAGTACCCATAACACAAGCTCTGCTTAGCTTGGGACTAGATGGCGTTGTGTGATAGTTGTGGAATATTATTATTATTATTATTATTGTATCTTTGACCCAACGAGCGCAAAACAATTACAATATTATAAATTCAAATAATAAAGCAAAAGCTGTATGGCAAACTATTAACGCTGCAAAGCAAAACAAACCATTAGAATCCATCCCTCAGATTAAAGTGAATAATAATATTGTGACAAATCCGCAAGCCATATCTAATGCATTTAATGATTATTTTGTAGATAAGATAACAACCATTAATACTATGCGCAAAGATCAGCATAAACAATTCCTAACATCTAGACTTAACTCAATGTTTATGAAGCCATGTCTGCCAGAGGATGTAAAAAAAATCATAAAAGGGTTAAAAAACACCAATAGTGTAGGTTACGACGGTGTCTGCACTAAAATCATTAAGCTGGTAACGGAATGTATCTCACAACCTCTGAGTTACATTCTGAACCTATCTATTGAAACTGGTATATACCCTGAGAAATTAAAAGTTGCAATTATTAAACCAATTCATAAAAAAGAGAGTAAAGAAGACATGAATAATTATAGACCTATTGCCCTACTTCCAATAATATCAAAAATTTTTGAAAAATATATTCATAATGAACTTGTTGATTATTTTGAAACCCATAACATTTTAGCTAAGGAACAAAAAGGATTTAGACAAAACAAAAGTATTAACCTTGCTATATATGAGTTTTTGGAAATCATAGCGTCTAATGTCGACAGGCGAATAGTATCTGCGGCATCTTTATGGACATGACACAGGCTTTTGATCACGTGGTACATGACATCCTATTATGTAAGCTTGAGACTTATGGCATAAGAGGCAACATCTTAAAACTAATTGAAACATACCTCAAAAACCGCACTCAGTATACACAAATTAATAGACTTAATGTTAGAACTAAGATGGAGGAGACATACCTATCAAAGGGACGTAAATTACAATATGGTGTCCCTCAAGGAGGTATATTGAGTACACTACTCTTTATAATTTACATTAATGACCTTCCAAACACGAACTCAAACCCAATGACACTCTTTGCTGACGACAGCACTGTTGCAATTAAATGTAATGACAGAATATCTTACGAGCATGATATAAGCAGTAGCCTAAATGCAATCATCCAATGGCTAGACAGCAATAATCTGAAAGCGAATATTACAAAAACTAAAATAATCCATTTTAATCAGCGTATGAATGCAACTATGCCACAGATTACCTATAAGGGCGAACCCGTATCTGAGGTGCAAACAACAAAATTTCTTGGTCTCACAGTGGATAACAAATTAAAATGGAAATCCCAGATTGAAACATTATACAAAAGAATTAATAAATCAGTTTATGCGCTACATGAGTTAAAGAAGATTGCAAATATTAATACAGTATTAACTGCATATCATGGTTTGGTTGCTTCAGTTCTGAGGTTTGGTGTGATTTTCTGGGGAAATTCGACTGATATTGATTTAATTTTCAAAGCACAAAAACGATGCATAAGGGCTATGTTTGGGCTTCAAATGATTGAATCATGTAAACCGTTGTTCCAGGAGTACAAAATTTTAACTCTCCCAAGCCTATATATCTATGAGATCTCAGTATTTGTTAAGACCAATAAAGAATTATTTATGTTAGCCTCAGAAGTGAATAATAGGCAACAACGTGATGCATTCCGCCTCTATGTCCGCCGAACATATACCGCTTTATTGCACAAAAGTGTGTTTCATATGGCTCCTGTAATTTTCAATAAATTACCTAAAGAAATAAGGGCAATGAATACTGACTTATTTAAGAAAACTTTAAAGAGCCTTTTAGTTAATAAAAGTTACTACAACTTAAACGACTTCTTAAACGACAATTTTTCCAAACTTAAGACCTCACAGTGACATCAAATAATAACAATTCATAAGTATCCCTAAATATTGTAATAATTCTAGGAATGACATGGAAATAATCTAAATATTACTATTATCTTAAACGACAATTTTTCCAAACTTAAGACCTCACAGTGACATCAAATAATAACAATTCATAAGTATCCCTAAATATTGTAATAATTCTAGGAATGACATGGAAATAATCTAAATATTACTATTATCGAACCGTCAATTTCATGATTGTCTGATTGTCTGTATTTATTTGTTGATTTAATTCTATAATTTTGTTTATATTTTTTTTTATTTCTATAATAATAATAATAATAATAATAATGTAGCAGGTTTGCACGAACAAACACAAGTTAAGACGGAACGTTGTTTATTGTAAACACAAAGTAAACAAACTATAGTCTAGTACAGTACAGGGAGCGGGACCCCGTGCGTGTGCTAGCGTAAGACTGGTTCTCAGAGCTGTTCGAACAGGTAAGTCGAAGCAGACCGAGAGCGCAGTGAACACTCGCTGCGCATACGCCGGTGGTCGTGTTTTATACAGGCCGGCAGAGCTCGGCGGCGCACGGTGGGGCGGCCGCTTGCGGGGAGGCCACGCCCAGTATGACGTGTAAGTGGTCCCGCGGCTCGAGCGCTCGGGTGTTGTTGATTTTATTGTTACAGTCTCCCCCTCTGGATCTGAAGTCGTCCCGACGATGATCCAGCAAGTGGAGGCGTGTTCTTGGGTTTTCCCCGTTTCTTCGCTGGTCCTGTGTCACTGCCATGCTCCAGGGTTTGCTTTCGTAGTCGTCCTCTCTTCCGGTGGTTGTGTAATTCCGTTCAGCAGATGTCAGAAGACGACTAGCGAACTCTACAGGATGTTCGTCTTCACCCTCCCCCTGGACCAAAACTGCTCCTATTGCATAAGAGCTGGCGTCGCTTTTGATGACGTACGGTTCGGTTTCATCGGCTTGTCTCAAAGTTGGAGCAGAAGTTAGACGATACTTCAACTCATTGTAGGCGTTTTGCTGTTCCTCTGTCCACTCCCAGCTAACATTTTTCTTTGTTAAGCGAGTCAGGGGTTCCGCAATCTTTGCAAAATTCTCTATAAATCTCCTATACCACGAGCACGTCTGCAGAAACGCAACTAGATGTTTCAGGTTAGAGGGCGCGGGTAGCTTTGCGATAGCTGCTGTCTTCTCAGGGTCCACTTGTAGACCGTTCAGCGTGATGTAGTGTCCCAAGTATTTGATGGTGGACCAACAGAAATGGCATTTTCCTCGATTCGCGGTAAGCCCAAATTCTGTTAGCTGATTGAATACCTTTTGCAAGTCTTCCAAATGTCGTTCAAACGTTTGCGAAAATATAGCCAGGTCATCCAAATATGCCAGCAGCTTCACGTCCGGCATACCTACTCGCATGCGGTCAATGAGTCGCTGAAAGGTTGCTGGAGCGTTCCGTAAACCAAATGGCATACGGGTGAATTTGTACACGCCAAAAGGTGTGATGAATGCCGTCTTGTCCTTGTCTTCTTTTCGAACGCCAACCACGTCGATCGAGTCTATGCGAATGTCCCAATTGTTCGCATCAAAGAGGCTATAACTCTGTGGAGATAGCTCGGCGTTTTCTCGGTGGACATTTATTTGAGCATCTCGCATCATGAAGTCTGTGAAGCTTGGAGAGTACCCATCGAACAGCCGAGGCTTTTTCTTGCTTGGTGGTGTGGAAGTTAGATCAATCAGCGCCAGTTTGTAGTCTGTGTCTGCGTATTGGTCTTTTGTTGGAGTTACTGCTTCACCCGCGGCCATTATCGCTGGAGGAGGGGTTGGTGGGGGCGTAGGTATGCTAGCAACATCCTCACTGTCTGTCACTGTCATCGCGCTGAGTGGACTTGGCAAAATCATAATTTCCTTGATGACGGTGGATTCGAAGATGGTGAATTCCTCCGGGTAGAGCTCGTACTGCGAGTCAGGTTCGTCGATGAAGGACCATGTATACTGAGGCATGTTTATCACCACACCCGCTTTTTGCAAGAAGTCGACGCCTAGTAGTGTGCGGTTGTCCCGAGCTTCCTGCAGCACGATGAACCTTGTGGCTATTTTACGACCATTCAGGGTCACCATGGCTTTGCACACAAGCACCACCTGCTCCCTCTTAATGCCATCGGCCAATGTGAGATCCACTGTTTTCTCGTCAAATTTGCATCCACTCTTCAGCAGGGACTGGTAGAGGCTATAAGATGCAACACTCATCTTGGCACATGTGTCCATGAATGCCGTCCCCGTTACCCCCTCCACCTCCAGGAACACCACAGGTCGTGAGTGCGTCTGTTCAGGAGCGTCAAGGGCGCAGAAACCGACGTCTTCTTTTTTGACCGGCGACGACGACGACGACGACGACGTCTTCTTTCTTGCACGTGGAACAATTACTCCTATAAACTCCAGGTGCTCCACACCCATAGCAGGAGAACTTCGGCTGGGAAGGAGATGGTGCCTGGGTTTGACCCTCTGAGACATCTTTCACTGCAGAAGAAAGAGTGCCTTCAGCCCGCTTCTTCTTACGACAGACATCTGCTGTGTGTCCTGGGTTTTTGCAGAAGGTGCACCTTAGTTTCCCTTTCTTCCCCTGAGCGTTCCTGATTTCGCCTGTCTCCGAACTTGCTGCGTACTCATGTAGGGTCTCTTCAATGCCTCGTGCGGTCTCCAGAAGTTTGTCGAATGTGGGCACTGTATCTCGTGGCATGCGGTTCCTTATTTCCAGCCGGATGAGCGGGAAGATTAAATCTATTTGTTGCGATTCAGTGAATGCTGGAGAGGGAGCCAATGAGAACAGGGATCTCTTCCTGGCGATAAAGGCTTCTGTCGTAACGTTCGCCTCCTGACCTTCATGTGTGATTTGATAGTACACCATGAATGTTGGTTTTCTCGGAGCGAACGTGTGGCGGAGCTTAGTGCAGAAATCTTCCCACTGCGTCACACCAGTCTTCACTCCCTGCCACCACACTGCTGCCTCGTCTCGTAGTAAAAGTGGAAGACTTTGCAGTGCGTCTGAGTCACTTATCTTCTCCGTTGACTTAAAAACGGTTGCTGCGGCTAAGAAGGCTTCTACTGCATCCGAGTTCTTTTTCCCGTCGTACGTGAAGGTGCAAGATGCAAATGTTCCCCGTTTATTGGCCGTGATGGTGCTAAGGAGTTGCTGGAACTGCTCGTTTGACATGGACATCTTGATTTCGCGATGTGGAAGACGACGTAAGCTTTCGATCTTGATGCCTGGATTCGGCCTCGCGTTGTGCGCCAGATTGTAGCAGGTTTGCACGAACAAACACAAGTTAAGACGGAACGTTGTTTATTGTAAACACAAAGTAAACAAACTATAGTCTAGTACAGTACAGGGAGCGGGACCCCGTGCGTGTGCTAGCGTAAGACTGGTTCTCAGAGCTGTTCGAACAGGTAAGTCGAAGCAGACCGAGAGCGCAGTGAACACTCGCTGCGCATACGCCGGTGGTCGTGTTTTATACAGGCCGGCAGAGCTCGGCGGCGCACGGTGGGGCGGCCGCTTGCGGGGAGGCCACGCCCAGTATGACGTGTAAGTGGTCCCGCGGCTCGAGCGCTCGGGTGTTGTTGATTTTATTGTTACAATAATAATTTTTTTATTCATGAGTTCACATATAAATTACATAGAAGTTACATCATTACAGTTACATATTAATAATATGAAGAAAAAAAAATATATTAAGATATTCCTAAAATAAAATAAATCTAGTGTATAACTTATATAAATTGGTTAAAGGCCTAATGAGTACAATAGCGACCTGCCTGATGTAGGTTTATTCAAACCTGTGTTTCAGGCCATCACTTAACAACGCTGAGTGCTTTAGTGGACTATTATGTTACTTTACATAGAGCTAGCATTGATACTTAATAATTATATTTTTAAATAATTTACTTAACTTATATTAAAAACTATATTTTTAAATAAAAATTTACTTAACATAAATAAACTTATTGCAATACTTCTAGCAATTTTTCAGTGTCTGAGTAATTAAATGTCGCTAAGTATTCACTCAACATTTCACTACATTTTTTACAATTTACACTATATATATTTAATGACTTGTTGATTTTATTATACAAGAACGGACCCAAAAATACATAAAATTTATTTATAAAAGTATGTCTAGTTTGTGGCTTTATGCAAACTAAGTCTTTTCTTCTCTTATCTATAGGTATTGGGATATAAGGAAGTTTGCTGTGCTGGTGTAGTACTATATTCAATATAAATAGTTGACGCACGGTTAAAACCTTACATGCCGTGTAAAGCTCGTGAGTGGGAAATCTAAATGGGCGAAAGGTGGCTACCTTAAGGATAGCTCTCTGCGCACGTTCTAAAGGCAGTAGGATTGATTTAGCAGCCCCGCCCCATGAAGTTATACAATAAGTGAGAATGGATTGACACAAAGCTAAATAGACCCGTTTAATTAATTTGTAGTCCGATAAATATCGTAAATTCTTAAAGATGTATATTAATTTACGCATTCGAGTGCATAACAAATCAATGTGTTTACGGAAATTCAGATTTGTGTCAATCGTTACACCAAGATATTTCATATGATCGGTTTTTGCTAAAGTAGGACAATTACAAGCATTGTCAGCATACGTACCGCACTTATGCGCATAAATGTTTATGTTAGTAGTTGGCAGGTTAGTGTTTCTAATAGTAAATAAAATGTGTTTGGTTTTCTCCGCATTTAGTGTTAGGAGATTTTCATATAGCCAATTAGACACTGTATTAAAACCGTCTTGGGCTTGTTTATACACCTCATCTCGAGATTTGGCTGAAAATAATAGAGCTGTGTCATCTGCATAAGACATTATGACACCATTTTGGAGTGTTAAGCTGCACAGGTCATTTATATATACTAGGAATAAAGTAGGACCCAAAATACTACCTTGTGGTATTCCGTAATTACTATTTCGAAGCTCAGAACTGACGTACTGACCAATTTTGACACATTGTTCGCGGTCACTAAGATAATCAGAGAGTAGTGAAAGCGTTGTTCCTCTTATTCCGAGTGTTTCAAGCTTGTCCAGTAATAAAGGACAGGAAATTGTGTCAAAGGCCTTGGCGAGGTCTAGGAAGATCCCAATGGAGTGCATGCCCTTATCCAAATTAGTTGTTATATAATCCGTCATTTGATGTACAGCTTGATTAGTTGATTTTTTGGGCCTAAAGCCAAATTGTCTATCTGAAAGCAATTTGTTATCTTCTAGGTATTTCATTAATCTAATATTAATGATTTTCTCTAGGATCTTGGAGAGCCCTGTTAAAACTGAAATGGGTCTGTAGTTATTAACACATTTTTTGTCACCAGATTTATATACAGGAGTAATCACTGCTTTTTTAAGCGACTTAGGGAATATACCATTAGTTAAGCATAACTGAAAAATATGAGTTAGCGGCGGAGCAAGTAGGTATTTGAAATGTTTAAGTATGTTATTTGATATGTCGTCCCACCCAACCGCGCAAACATCCTTTAATCCAGAAATAATTGTTAGTACTTCATCGACATCCGTATCTAGTAAGACAAACGATTTGAGCGTGGGGAAAGTTTTAGGTTGGTTTTGAGGAAAAGAACTTCTAGATTGTATGGTCTTTTCTGCTAAAGTTTTGCCTACGTTAGAAAAATAGAAATTAACTTTATTTGCTGATTCGATTGGGTTGTTCTCTATTGTCAATAAGTCTAGTGGAGGTTCAGGTTGTTTTGTTCTAAATGTATTTGTTTTTATAAATCTCCAAATAAGTTTACTATTTTTGCCTGCTTTCTGCAGTTCTTTTCTATCATATTCATTTTTTATTTTTTTCAGAAGGTTGTTGCAGAAGTTTCTATATCTTTTATACGTAATAGAAAGAATTTCATTGTTAGGCTCAAGTTTGGTCTTTATGTGAAGTTTGTCTCTATGCCTAATACATCGAACAAGTCCGGGAGTAATCCAAGGCTTAATTACACTTATACTTCCTTGGCGTTATTTTAGCAACTGTATGTTTTATTATTGCAGAGTGAAGTGAATTTATAAAATAATTAATAGAAATGTTTGCATCGGTAGAATTATAAACTGGGTCAAAATTAATATTACGTATGTCTTTTTCGAGGTGTGTCATGTTGACTATAGTATAGCTACGTAAATAATTTTTTCTGGGTAAAGAAACTTGTAATGTTAGTAAAACTGCTTGGTGATCAGTAAGCGAAGAGTTAGTAACAAATGTTTTGGTGGGGTTATTTGTTTTTATAATGAAATGATCTAAACATGAACCGCTTTGATGCGTAGGGTGGTAATGAGCTGGCAAGAGTCCGTGGAATGAGCAGATATTAAGATAGTTATGTGCATGTATATCCATTTTCCCGGAAGCAATGTTGATATTGATGTCCCCCATTAGTATTATGTGTTTAAAAGTTGTAAGACTTTGTAATTGTACGTTTAGTGAATCTAAGAAATTTGCGACATTTTGAGAAGGAGGTCTGTATATAGCCATAACTACCGTATCTGAATTAATTTTAATGAGTAAGCAATTACTATTTTGTAGCAAAGGTTCTTCTACAGTTGTACTTAAATTATTGTTAATAAACACAACTACACCATCATTCTGGTTGATGTTTCTGTTGGTTTTATGCGAAACATATCCGTCTAATGATGGTATTACAGCTGTTTGGTTTGACAACCAACATTCTGTTAGGACGATAATGTCGCAACTTATACCCAGATTCTGTAGCAATATTTCAAAGCCATTTATATTTCGATTTATGCTGCGAATATTTTGTGTGAGTATGGTCAACGGTTTCTCTCCCAAGGGAAAGAGGTGTTTACACTCATCAACATTACACTTTATAGCTTCAGACACAGAAAATTGATCTAGGTCACTAAGCAATTGATCAGTCATGATAAGTAAAACCACTAATGAAATATAAACAAACAAGAACTACTACTAGTGTGCTTAACAGGTAGGTTAATAGGTAGCGCTCTTAGGCGCCTTCATAATCTATAGAATGGATATAGTTGTCCTCGGCATATTTTCGTGCTGGACAATTTACATCACCAGTTTTATGATCCGTTTTTTTTTTTTTAAAACGTTTGCACGTCGCACAGTTGGGTGGACTGGATTTTGTGCTACATTCCTTAAAAGTGTGGCCAGTCTCTCCGCAGTGATTGCACGTCGGGCTAGTTTCACGGCAGAACTTGGCCGCGTGACCGAACTGCTGGCAGTTAAAGCACCGAGTAACGATCGTGAAATCTCTTACTGGGCATGACGTCCAATTGATAAATATTCGTCCTTGATTCACTAGAATCTTCCTGATGCTAGCTGGCACTTCTAGTATGTAATTGCAATTAGGGAGGTCTTTTTTCCCAGATTTATGGCTCAGTTTAATTTGTTCTTCAAACGACTCACGAGATGTATTGGTCATCTTATCTGAGAGGTTTTGTTCGTAGATGCAGTCAAAAACCTCCTTATCAGTCAGTGCTACCGGGACTCCAATAACAGTGATTCTTGGGCGCCGTTTTGATGGTTCTTCAACCTTAAGGCCCGAAGAAACGAGTTTTTCTAAGCTTCTGAGCTTTTGAATGTCGTTTTTGGAGTCGGTACTGATAAGAACACCTCCATTTTTTACTTTCTTAAGGCTACGAACATGTAGTTTAAGTTCCCCGGGCGAAATAATTTTCTGTACGAGAGACTTGGTATCGTCACTAGATTTGGTCTTGTCGCTGGGATATATGGCAACTGAGCTTAAATTTGCTGGGCGCACAAAGTTATCCGAGCCTTTTTTCACCATATTAGCGTACGAAAAGGATTCTGAGGGGTTTGAAATGCCTTCAACTACTTCTTTGAACTGTAGGAGAGAGTTCGCGATGTTCTGTTGTTGCTGTAAGTGCTGAATAGTACTATGGGCTTGAATGGTTTTTTGCTTTAAGGCTTGATATAAAACAGCCATCTGAGATGCGCCATTTGTGACGCTACGGCAAAGATTAGCTACACGAACCTTTTGTTCCGCGATCATTTTTCCCTCAGCGACTAAACTGCATACTTCACTTAGGATTTTTTCTATGGACCCCATCCATTTCTGTATCTCCGGCGTAGAAATAACTTCAGTTGGTAGCTCATTCTCCATGGGAGGTGGTGGATTTGGGTCTATAGGCCGGACATCTTGAGTTGGTGTCGGCGGAGGACTTCGCGGTACTAGATGGCTACGGCCAAACGGGCTAGATCCTGTATTAGACATATCTAACACAGAAACACTATTTGTCTTTAAAAATACTTTAGCTCATTCTTACACAGAGTCAGTAACCTCGTAATAATCACTCGCGACACACTTATATCACTGACGACGCAAATAATTCTAACAATTTTATTTGTAATTAATTAATAGTATCATAATAAGTTAAGCAAGATACGTCCGATGTGTCAAGCGATTGATCGCTCAATCAATCAATCACTATGATTGTATTGTATTCTACTTTTTACCGACTTCACAAAAAGGAGGAGGTAATATGTCGGGTGTTTGTATGTTTTTTTTTTTTTTTTTTTTTTTTTTTTTTTTTTTTGTATGTTTGTTCATCGAATACTCCGCCAATTGTCGACAGATTTTCAAAATTCTTTTTTTGTTCGAAAGTAGATAGTTCTGAGGTGGTCCCATTGTCACCAAGTTAGGATCTGATGATGGGATCTTAGAGAAATCGAGGGCAACCTTCAAATTTTATAGGCTTACTTATGGTTTTTCGCATATTTTATGAAGTATCTTGTGTATTTGCGTATGGTTGTCACCATCTCAGGTAGCTGGGCTGATGATGGAAGGTACAACTCCTTAACAGTAAGAAGTTACTCGAACAGGCAAGGACTGTTTTAGTAAATTGTTTTGATGTTTGATTGGGCATTTGCCACATTTGGTCTCATGATCATCAAGTCATGACCTGATGCTGCAGTCAGGATAGTCTGCAGAGTACCTAATTCCTCGACAACTAACAGCAGATATATCGTGTTTAGGCTCATTGGAAAGGGCTCGATGTGTGGATAAACGTAATGTTAATGAGGAACACCGAAGTACATAGAGACCTGATGCTGAAGCCAGGAGCATCAGAAAAAGTACAAACCTTGAAATTACTGCACCGTAGTCGTGTTTGGGCTCATTTTAAACAGGACTAAATTTTAAGTTCAAAGCAATGTTGACATAAGTTTGGCCTGATGCTGCAGCCAGGATTATCAGCATCGCATAGGCTGATGATGATTTATAAAAGCCTCAATCGTTGCATTTCACGCAATGCCTTTTCGTCATGTGGTCTATTTAGCAATTTGGTAGGTTCCAAGTCGCATAATACAATGCCATCCAGCGTCTTTACCCGACTAAGCGCAACATAAACTTGGCCCTTAGCAAAATTTTTCTTGCCTAAGTCTATTACGGCTTTGTTTAAGGTGGTGCCCTGGAGTTTATGCACCGTTACAGCCCAACTAAGTATAAGCGGCAGCATCCGTCTTTCCACATCCCCATAGCCTTTAGTTGCCTGAAAAGTTGCTGACACAGGCGCTATGGCGACTAACCCCTCACTGTCTTTCACATTTATGCCGATAGTACTATCGTCAAATTTTATAAAAACTGAATCTGGTAACTCGCCAAATTCAATTTGATCGCGGCGAAGGGCAGGCCACTTAAACTTCGATACGATCCCCATTGCCCCATTCACCAGACCCTCAGTCACAGAAATGTTGCGTCTCAACATAACTCTAGAACCTATTCCCAGTTTTAACTCCTGCATCAATCCACCGCAGTTGTTTACGTCAGCTGGAATAACATTTGATGGTGGTCGTTTGCCGTAGGTTGCTGCCTCTCGTGACTCATCGATAGCTCGTAAGGTGTAAATGCGACTTGACTGATGCAGTTGGTCCGTCATCTTAGAATTATAACTTTCTACTAATTTGAGAGTTGGAAATATCCTCACTGCTGCACCATCCGCAAATTCACCACTCTGTTCGACTTGCCGTCTTTCACACAAAAGTTGTAATTGTGAGAGTGTGAGCTCACCAAACCGTAAATTATTCAGCAAATCAACAAATTCCACATCAGTACTTTGACGCATATTGATGGTGAGTTCGCAAAAGGAGAACTCTTGCCACAAATGTATTTCTGCATTTGACCACGGGGGTTGTTCGAAACACCAATGCCCTTTAACTGGTGGTAATTGCATGATATCGCCAAATAACAATATATTTATACCACCAAATAGTAAATTATTGTTCTTGAACTCCTGTAGGCGTAAGTGAATTATACGTAAGTTTTCGTAGGAAACCATGGATATTTCATCTACTACTAGCCATTTGATATAACGCCACTTGCGCCTTTCGCGTTCTAGCGGCTGCCCACTCATTTTACGATAGGTCATCGTGGAACCTTTCTCTATAGGAAGGGAAAAAACCGAATGAAGGGTCCTACCAGAAATTTGACGTGCCGCTACGCCCGTCAAAGAAGCCACTTCCACAAAACTTGGTTTTAACAAAATATCCACCGTTGGGGCGTAGCAACGCTTGATATGCTCTACAATTAGTTTTAATAAGAACGATTTTCCGCTGCCTGCTCCACCCGTAATAAATAATAACAAAGGCTGTAGATCATCATTGCACCTGATGTCGCGCTCAATGGCATCCGACACTTGTTTCAACAAATCCTTTTGTTGAACATTTAGGCTTCTAATTCCGCTTACGAAAACTTCATCAGGCATAGCTGTAGGGTCATTATTTTCATCAATGAAATCGTCATGACTGTACACATTGATTTGGTCTTCGGCGTAGATGTTCACATTATGTTCTGTAGGATTATCATTCTGGTTCACTGTGTCGAGTGCTACAGCCTGAACCAAAGCTTGCTGAATGACTTGTTCAGCGTGGGCAAATTGTTCTACGGATAAATTAGGTAGAAGAGGCCTTAATTCTGACTGTCGGCGTAGGAAACAAGCTTCAGCTGTTTCGTCTTCTAGAATAAGCTCACTTTCACAGCGAAAAGGAATATGACATACAATTAAACTATAGTAAAATCCTTCTCGGTCACTATTCAAAGTGTAGTATCGAGTACGTAAAACTGCTGCCTGATTTCTGATTCGCATTCTTGAATTATCACGTAATTGGATGTATCTAGCGCTCTCACTCTCGTGGTCTCTTAACTCAATGTCACCGTCATCGTCATTCCAAAACGTACTTGAAACGGTTTCGTACCGAACTGCGAATTCGGCCAGACTTATGCCTTCTAAATCATCTGGCCTTAATTGATCACGATCTAATATATTGTTAAAAACCGATGTTTCATCTTCACTAAATCGCAAAAGTCTGTATCGTTGCTCCGGACGACAACTATTTACAAAAACAGTTTTTCTAGAACACATCTTTAAAGGTAAATGACAGAGACGGTACGCCGCTTCTGGGGCACTAACTAATCGTTGACCGAGAATCGCCATGGAAACAGCAAACAACTGCTTCCACACATCATTACTATGGCGTTTTGCTTTTTGGACCGCTTCCCTAACAACATCACCACAATCATTGGGCTCGCATTTGCTGGCATACTTGGCAATATAATATGCCACAGCTGTTACAGTCCCACAAGGCTGAACGTCCATATTTGCTTCCCAAATTTTTAGAAGAGTGGTATTATAGTTGTTAATCATAACTTCTTCTGCATTTCTTTGTATTTCACAAAATCGTCCATTGTTACGGAGGGCGTCATCTGGTTCTAAACATTTTGTCGTCGCACTTATAGCCCTTGGGAATCCAAAACGACAGCAACCAGCGTTCCGGTCTTTGTAGCATGTTGTGGAGTGTTTGTGGGTTTGTAACCTTTTAACCTGCTCCGAATTATTGCCTCCAAGTGAGCATGACACGACCTGATCAATTACTCTAAGTCCTTCAGTAGTCTGAAAATCGGGAATAGAGTTGCACCACAAAAGCATATGTAAATGTGGGCTACCTCGGTTCTGGAACTCTATTCTGTACCAATAGTCATTAATGGCTCCTCCTAAACAGTCAGGATTTAATTTTAAAAATCTCATTAGTGCATTCACCCTAACTGTGAACTGTCTAGCCACAACTACTGGGTAGTTTTGTACTAGCTCAAGTCTTTCATCGAATGGTAGGTCTTCAACAACATCCGGCATTGCATCAGGACGTCCGTCTGCAATCAGCAACGCCTTAATCATATCTGGCCAATTGAGGTCATTGCAAGAAAATGTTACGAACCATGTTGGAGGGCCAAGACTCCGTACCATGGCAATTAGCTCAGCGCAACATCTTTTCCAATATGCAGCGGATCCTCTGATGTTTCTCATCGTCAAGTGTATATTGTCGACAAGACCTTGAGGAGTATGTTCACCTTGCTTCATTCGGCATGAGACGGAAACACTTGCTTTGGCTTTAAAATATTCTACAACCGATAATGCAAAAAATAAATAATCATTTCTTTTAAATCGGTTATCTTTGCCCATGATTCGAGCCTGGAAATAATCAAGAGCAGTTATAGCAATATCTCTAATTTCCCCAAATCCGTTTTTCCCATCAGGGAAAAGAAAATACCAGCATAGCTCTTCCATTCTTCTTTCCCTCTCTATGTTAATTGGTGGTGCAGTCTTCCTTTGGATATCGACAACTTTGACCTGATGGTTTAATTGATTTTCATCATTCGTATTAACAACATTCTCTAAATTTGGTACATCTTCGTCAATAGAATACAGCAAACTTGTTGATAAAATAACTCTTCTTTCTAAATTATTTGTACCTTGTATGAAATTTACTGGTGTTGTGGAATCATGCGACATACTGGAGTTAAAATTGGGTGGTGACCTAGGGAGAGATGTATCTGTATGACGATTCGATGATAGTATACTCGTATTGGCTTTACCTTTATAGGAACAAGTGTAAACAAGTGACTCCTGAGTGACTAACTTTTCTACGTTGAGAGGTCCAGTATTCAATAATTCAGGGTGCGCTCTTTGAGAATCAACATGTTGTAAATTGTTTGCCTCTTCGATCGTAATAGAAACGGGTGTAATGGAATATGTGTTCAAAAAGTTTTCATTACCTGTATTTACCCTTAAATTACGCCGTAGAATTGCGAATAATTGACGGGTATTCACAAAGCGCATGCAACATGCTTTACCTCTAGTCGACGCCTTGTTACCCTTTGGCCCCCTGGCATGGGAATCAAATAGCCAATAATGTATATTACCAGATATTTGATGACATGCTATTGCGATGGAAACTGAATTGCTTGTAAGGATCCCACAATGATGATTTCTAAAAAAACTAATTAAGCCGTTTTCTAAATTCGGGAATCCTTCTTCACTCTGATCTCTGTCGATATGACCGTCTATCGAACTATTGCTCTGGACGTCTAAATTTATCCATTGCCCATTATATTGTAGACGTGGTAGAATTTCTCTTGCTGCTAAATATTCAACATTTAGTTCTCCAGCGTCAGGATTTTCTCTTGCTTCAATGCATTGGCGGTAAAATGAATCTCCAATAATTACGATATAATCAATATCACTCACTGTCCATCTATTTGCATCCGATAAAGCAAACGCAGTACACGCAACTGCTGCGACAGCTGTACATTGTTTTCCGCGGGAATCTACGTCAAATCGGTCATTTCCTTGATGAATGGTACCATGCAAAATTGCTACATCACTATTTATATCTCTAAATGTACTGGATTGATTAACTTGTTGTACGAGTATTTGTTCAGAATCATCAACCTGCACTTGGTTATTGGTACTCTCTTGAATGTCAGCAACATGAATTATTTGTGAGATATCGTATTCCAAGACACTTTCAAAATTTGGTATGACATCGTGATACAATCTGTTGTGTCTTAATAGCCATTCTAGAGCAGTTTTCACTCTTTCGGTAGAAACATTGAACTGTCTTTGCTGTTCTAAGTTCTCTCTTGATTCTACAACAATAACCAAGCCAGCACTAGAAATAGGAAGTGGTAATTGTTCAGCAACTTCAACTACGTCTTGTGCAAATAAAACCACTTGACCTTTGCACCAGCTTTGGCTAAACCTATTTCGCACTTTGATAATTTTTAGAAAAGGAATCATTCGACTAAGAAGACGTTGCTCTACCTCTGACAAGCAAGCTAACTCTGGTGGTACCGGTGCTACATCCATTTTGTTCCAGTACGCTTGGGCAGGAACTTTACGTTTTCTCAGATTGGTTAAGCATCTAGAACATGTAACAATTTTATGCATTTCTATCAATTCATTGGGTAGTAAATCTCGACTACACGCAGTTTCTAGATTGCACCTTTGCATAGGGTACAATAATTTTTTACAGATGCTACATGCTACATCTGCAAAAACATTGATGGCCGATTGAAAAGAATCCTCTCCAATAAAGCGATTTCTACGACATACATCCCTCTGTCTCTCCAAGCGATTACGTCTATGTTCCTCATTTTCAATTCGCATTGATTCACAGTTACGCTCTCTCATTGCCGTCAGTCTTTGGATTCGTTGATCGGCAGGTTCAGTTCTTCGTCGTTGATGGATAACACCGAGTCGGTGATCACGTTGATCGGGAGTCTCATTGCTCAACCGTTCTCGTATAACACCGAGTCGGTGATCACGTTGATCGGGAGTCTCATTGCTCAACCGTTCTTGTATAACACCGAGTCGGTGATCACGTTGATCGGGAGTCTCATTGCTCAACCGTTCTCGTATAACACCGAGTCGGTGATCACGTTGATCGGGAGTCTCAATGCTCAACCGTTCTCGTATAACACCGAGTCGGTGATCACGTTGATCGGGAGTCTCATTGCTCAACCGTTCTCGTATAACACCGAGTCGGTGATCACGTTGATCGGGAGTCTCATTGCTCAACCGTTCTCGTATAACACCGAGTCGGTGATCACATTGATCGGGAGTCTCATTGCTCAACCGTTCTTGTATAACACCGAGTCGGTGATCACGTTGATCGGGAGTCTCATTGCTCAACCGTTCTCGTATAACACCGAGTCGGTGATCACGTTGATCGGGAGTCTCATTGCTCAACCGTTCTCGTATAACACCAAGTCGATGTTCACGCTGTTCAGACGACTCGTCACTCAATCGTTCTTGAATACGATAGAGTCGACAGATCCTATCATTTGGCGACTCTTGCGATAATTGAGAACGCCTGTAATTTCTCATCTGAGATAACCTAGCGTGACGAGCTAACTCTGATTCTTGGGAACGGGACATAGCGCTCCGTTTGCGACACTTAGTTAATCGTTCCTTATTTGTAGTATTAGTTTCTTTAATTCTCTTTGCCCTCATGCGGGCGGCCCCTTTAGTTGGTCTGCCCATAATGATTCTTAACAAAGGCAAAAATTCTAATTACACAAAAAATTGAAAAATAAAAAAACTTTTTAAGAAAAAAATTAACCGACTTCAAAAAAAAAGCAGAGTTTACTGTACTAAAAACCAAACCAAAAACACTTCTGCAATAAAAAGTGAAAATTCAAAAGTAAAAATAAAGCGCTACTGCACTAAAAAGCAAAAAATAAACTAAACTAGATATTTAATTAATCCAAAAGAATGCTCAGAAAAGTATTATAATGGATGTCTAATTTTTTACACTATATTCGTTTTTCAAATCAATGCTAGCTATTAACTTAAATAAAATAAAATACTATTATAATTATGGGCTAAGTACCTACTCATCTGTTTGAAGTCGGTGCCAAGCCCAAAAATAATAACAAGCAACAAAACCTACAACACTTCCTTAATTATAAAAGAAAGACAAGACAAGACAAAATAAAAGAACAAATAAAAACAACACAAAACAAAATTAAAACAAACAAAATGACAAGATAAAATTAACGACGAAAAAATAAATTCTAGTGAAACTAAATACTTTTAATATTTTACAAAAGCCAAGTTATGTACAATCCCGTGTGAATCTGACCAAAATGAATTAAATCTGTTACAAAAAATTTCCGCATCAAAAATTTAATTACATTTGAGACGACCGTCAATGTCGTCTGCCCGCACGTGTCTGCCCGTTTGGGTTAGTTCACTAGACGCGAGGCCGGCCGCGCGCCCCCCTCCACGTTTCACATTCCGCGGCGACCTCGGCGTTAGTTTCGCGGTACGCACGCAGTCTATCATTCCTCTTTACTTGGCTTGGCACCGACTTCAAACAGATGAGTAGGTACTTAGCCCATAATTATAATAGTATTTTATTTTATTTAAGTTAATAGCTAGCATTGATTTGAAAAACGAATATAGTGTAAAAAATTAGACATCCATTATAATACTTTTCTGAGCATTCTTTTGGATTAATTAAATATCTAGTTTAGTTTATTTTTTGCTTTTTAGTGCAGTAGCGCTTTATTTTTACTTTTGAATTTTCACTTTTTATTGCAGAAGTGTTTTTGGTTTGGTTTTTAGTACAGTAAACTCTGCTTTTTTTTTGAAGTCGGTTAATTTTTTTCTTAAAAAGTTTTTTGCATGCCTAACGGTAGAATCACTTGAAACCTGTAAATTTCTATAACACCATTGTAACAGTGTTTTCTGCAAAAATAAATGACTTTGACTTTGACTTTGACTTTGACGCGTCTGTCAGATTCATTGGGATATGTATGTCGCATATCTTTTTACGAGACCGCTCGCCGCCCGCGGTCCCTTTGTCGGCATTTGAAAATGAATGCCGCCAACAAAGCGTAGGTACTAAGCCAGTGTTGACCTCGCAAATGAACTTTAGCAAAACAGCTGATCAGGTAGCCCTTTCGAGTTTGATTTACATTGCTGTTTTAAGTGAAACAAGTGAATTTACTATTTTTTAATTAAAAATCTCATTGGGTTAGATAGAAATAATGATTTTATACAGTTTACAGTAAAAAAAAATGCAAAAAAAAACGTAAAAATTAAGAAAAATTTCAACGCAGGGGGGTTCAGAATCATGTACTGAATCCATGGTAAGCGGTTGCGCGTCGATGTCCCTGCCACCCTGTATTTAATACAACTTTTAACTAAAATACATGCTCCTCCTCTTTTCTGAGACGGTCTTGAATAAATTGCTCCTAACTTGTAGTTCGTTATATTCAATAATTTCTCATGTCCGGCCATTACGAAGTGTTCTGTAATACAAATTATATCTATGTCTTTTTTCTGCTGAGATAAGAAATAATGAAATAACGATGACAATAAAGTGACGTTGGCATTTGACATTATTTCGAAATTTTGAATGTTTCACAAGATTTTTTTCGGTTGATGTGTATGCGCATAGCCTGTTAATTTTCTTGTATTTTCGTGTTTTCTCGGTTTTATTTTCATTTGGTACGTTGAGTTGAACTTTGTTCCTCCGGCTTTACGTGAAGATTGCCATAAAACACTAATCGTGAACTTTTACTCGATAAATCTACGATGGCTCAAAGGTCTTGTTGTGTTCCCGGCTGTTCCATGAAACTTGGAGGCGGTAAGTTGTCTCATTCTAGCATATTTTTTATACGTATCATCGGCAATGTGTAGAATTTCGACACCGCCCCTAAGACGACCCACTGACCCCATATCCTAAAGCTCCTCCACGTAAAGATGGCGCAAGAGGACAAAAAAAAGGAAGTTCGCGGATCTTAAGTGACACCCCGGAGAATAATGCAATAGAAGCAGCACACTTAATTCGGATGAAAAACTTAGAAAAGTCTGCTATTCGTTCACGTACCAGAAAAGAGAAGCTACTTACCACAGTGAAGCAAGCTGCAAAAGGCAAGCAACTTCTTAAGGGCAAACAGCTTACTAAACCCAAATCTAAATCAAAACAGAGATCCATATTCACATCAAGCTCTGAGTCGGACGATAATGACGATAACATCTCTGTGAATGACGACTCAGACTTAGATGCGACTGATGCGAGTGACAGTCATAATGAAGATGAAGAACTACTGGAACAAACTGACAGTACTCCTTTCACTGGTCAAAGCCTGAATGTTGGGGACTTTGTGCTAATTCAATGCCCTTCAGAAAAACGAAGTGCATCTTTGGCTTTCGTGGCTAGAATTGAAGAAAAGGACCTAAATACCTTTACTGTGAATTACTTGAAGAGAAAAGGAGATGTGTTTTACTTTCCTGAAAAAGTTGATAGATGGTCTGTTACAATTTTGGATATAGTAACAAAACTGCCAGCACCTAATAATGCTCCTGGCACGTCCAGAACTGCAGGAAGGTTTTCTTTTAATTTAAATTTTTCTTTTTATCATATGGGATAGGTAGGACAGGACCTACCTAAGATGATTACTTTAAAATGATTGTGCAACATGATTATTTTTGTTATCAAAGTGGAAGTCTGACTAAATTTAAAATTATTATTAAGTTTAGAAGTTTGATATTAAGTTTATTTTATGTTTAATTTTGCGGCTGAGGCAGTATTATATCATTATAATAACAATAAACTAATACTCTTGTGCAATATAATTAGTTTTGTTAACAAGGAGGAAGTCGGAACTATAATTCCTCTTCGCCCGATACCGTATTCGAGAGTGGACGTATGACTTTGTTCCGATAAAAATACTGATTTGCATATACGCGACTCTAGTTCGTAGCGATACAGACAAAGTGCCCAATCTCCTATGTACTTCATCATTATCTATACTAATATTATAACTAGCTTTTGCCCACGACTTCGTCCGCGTGGAATAATGACTTCCGGAAAAAAACAATTTATCCCCCTTTTCTCCCCGTTAGGAGGGAATTTCCAAAAATCCTCTCTTAGTGGTAGCCTACTCCTCCCAACAAACACACACTACGTTTAATATATAAAATAATATATAATAAAACCTACTTCAATTAAAACGAAATACCTATAACTACTATAATTAATAATACCTATACCTATAATTAATAAAAGTACCTACGCTTTTACCTACTTCATATTAAAAAAAACTGAACATAAATTAACCAAAACTTACCTACTACTAACTAACTACTACTAACCTATTACTACTTCACCTAAAAAGAAATAAAATGTAAACTATTAATAAATAATTTGCAATTTGAACGAATATAATACACTACCAAAATAACTAATACCTATTTTATAAAATAACAACAAAAGAAAACTAAATAAACTAAATTAATTTAAAGACTAAAAGTCGCGCTGATAAACAATATTGTCTGTCAATAAGGTCGAATGCTCGGAACGTCTACTCGCATCAACAGCCAAATACTCGTATTGTATGAAGTTCGCGTTTTTTTTTTTTTAATATTGCATCTCGTAGTTGACCTTGAGAGGGCGTGAATACTTAACCGGACTATCCTGTGGTTGCCTTAAGTAAAATTAAAGCCTCCAGCCAGGGGCAAATATCTTATATACTAAGCGACTACACGCTAAGGGCACCCCCTGTGGGGTACGAACCCCGGCTAAGGGTGTCGCTGGGGGAGGGCAGCAAGATGGGACAGGCTGGATCTGGTTCTTATTATTTAAGCTTGATGAGGCCTGCGTTTCCTAGCTGACTACTCTGAAAAGAAACGCCGAAACAGACTCAGAGGTCACGGTCGGGAATTTAGATCTACTGGCTCAGCTGCGGCGCAGGCTGCCACTTCTTCGAGCAAGGGTCGGGGGGAGGCATTTAGTTGGGGACGTCGCGAGGGACCTCGGCGGCGAGGTCGGAATGTCGGTGTTCTGTATTTGTGCACTGTACTGGTTGACTTATTGCTCTCCTGGAGGAGGGTTATGGGGTCGTCAGGGTCGGAGAGGACATGCCTTGAACGGCGACATTTGCTGATTTTGGAAGGGGTATACCTGGCGGCCTCGACAACCAGAGGGTTGCGGTGCTTGGCGGCGGTATCAAAGAAGCGCTTGGAAAGGCGTTTCATGAATTGATGGATGGTGGGGATTTTGAGGTCAACGCGGAGGATCTCATTTCGAACGAACCAGGGGATCCCGTAGCCTTTCGGAGGAATCGGTTTTGGAGTTCGCGTTTGGATTCCTCGCCCTTTTATACCTCCGTTACACAAAAATAATCCTTATAGCATGATTCAGTATTCACGCGCGATGGCTTATTAGCGTATTTCATGTATAACTTTGGTGTTTCTGTACCGATTTCTATGATACTTTTTTTTATTAAATAGGTAATAATGTTAACATTTTTGAATTAGGCATGAGTGAGAGTGTTATAAACGTAAGAGTACACAAATATAATCAGAAAGCTCCGAACTGCTAAGCTATCGGGACTTACACGTGTTATTGTGAGTCAACCATAAAAGATAGACATTTGCTGTCGTGGAATATTTTTTATATAATTTTAAGGAGAACATTTCCGTCATACATGATTTCTGTGTAGCTTTAACCATTAAGGCTGCACACGCGACGGAAGCTTAAAAAATGGAGTAAGTTCTCCTGTTTTCCCAACATTTCCCTTCACTGCTCTGCTCCTATTGATCGTAGCGTGATGAAAAGTATACTATAACCTGCCCAGGAGTATGAAGAACAATTGTACCAAGTTTCGTTGAAATCCGTCGAGTGGTTTTTGTTTCTATAAAGAACATACAGACAGACAGACAGACAGACAGACAAAAATTTTATTGATTGCATTTTTGGCGTCAGTATCGATCACTAATCACCCGCTGATAGTTATTTTGGAAATATATTTCATGTACAGAATTGACCTCTCTACAGATTTATTATAAGTATATATATAGAAGATATAGATATAGATAGAAGAAGAGGTAAAATTGTTTGTAAGTTTGTATGTAGGGGGTAATCTCCGGAAGTAATGAACCAATTTTAAAAATTGTTTCACTGGTAGAAAGCTACATTATTCGTGAGTGCTATAGGCTATATAAATTATAAAGATATCATGCATATTAGCCGAATTATCTCAATTTTTGTCTAGCCAGGCGGAAAAAAATAGCTCTTACAACAGAGTTATTTGCATGCGCTGCCTTAACAGTTGTATATAATTGAAAACAATGTATGGCAACCTGGTCCGCTTTGAATAGTTCTACAAAAAAGTCCAGGACACCATATTTCTATCTTTTATATTTTAGCAGATATAGTAGCTTTTATGTGTTAAAAAAAGTATTTTTCGACGTACTTACCTTTGGGCGATTTTTTAAGCAACAAAGTATTAAACCTTATCGAAAAAAATATTATTATGATCACAAGAATATCGTAGAGATACGATTTGCCCAAAACAGTATGTCAATTGGTTAAATAGTTTCGAAGATAATATAAAATTACTAAATCGCAAAATGCCGCCGTCCATTCACGAACCGCATAAGAACATGCTTTGTACGGACGTTTTATCCGTTTACCCATAGATGGCATTGTTCAATTACGTCATTTTTCTGAATCGCGGTGTTAAGATTTTCCGCGGATTAATGACCCTCTCCAGTTATGATTTAACTTCCGTCGTTAGGTAGGTGAGTTGTACTCAGTTGGTTGGATGCACAGAGTACTTTTTGATAGACTGAAAGTTGGATGTTGTTGGTCTTTAAATTGTTTTGGATGCTCGGTTTCTTAAAACACAAATACTACTTCGTTCTCATTCTTCGAGTTCGAAGCTGGTATTTCTGTTTTTGGGATATCGGACAGTTTCAGCGATTGTTTATCATGCCTAAAAAGAAATCACAACTTTCCTGTCAGACATCCCAGACAAGAGCAGCTCGAGTACGCCGCGCCGTACCGAAGAGTCTGCTCTTGAAAATCATCAGCGCAGCGTCTCAGTAATTTAAGGGGTGTGTTCCCAACCAGTCACACTGTAACATGTCACAGTGTGACTCGTTGGGAACAATCGGTTAGGTTAGGTTAAAACTGAGACCCCTCTACGCACGAGCCGAGCGAGCGAAGCGAGCGGTGCCGCGGCAGCGGCCGGCGAGTGCCAGAAACGACTTGCGCAAATAGAAAAAAAAGAGCTAGAAAGAGAAAATTGCGAGTTCCCGTGACTGGTAGTGTGACCGGTTGGGAATTTTTTCAGAAAAAAATCCCATCGAGTAACAGTGTGACATTTGAGGGTGTTACTCGTTGGGAACAAATGATTTAAGGCAGCATGTTTCTGCAACAAGGGATAGGGAGTCTAGCGCTGAGCGCTCGCAGAGACTCGCTAGCCAAAGCGGGAGAACATAATTTAGCCATAATTTCATCACAAGTTAAAATGTTTACCGCCCAACGAAGTGGGCACGGGTCAGCTAGTATTTAAGGGGCCGGCGGAGGCCGCTCGCAAATGCAATTCGAAGCGACGGCAAAAATTCGTCCGGAATACTGCTATCTCTGTTTCGCAAAAGTAGGCGAGTGAGGGACACGGTGCGCAGCCGTGTGTGAGTGTATTCATTCATAACGACCCGAAGGCACTGCAAAGCATTTCTATTTATTAGTAGGTAGGTAATTATAATTAGGTGTGTTCATTGTTTGCTTTATTTTTGTTGCCTAATTTGGGGAATCGTTAGTGAATGTACAGACTAGTAATGCATTTTTTGGAAATTTCTTTACAATGCCAATATCTCAACATATTGGAATAAATGGAATAATGATCTCGAAATCTAGGGCTTGTAGTGAAAATGTAGTAGATACGTCATACACAAGGTATTTGTCAGGTTTTTCAATTATCCTATATAGTATAAATACTAGCTGACCCGGCGAACTTCGTACCGCCCCGCCGCGCCAGCCGCTCTGCCCCCGCTTTTTAAATCTCTGATATCTTCTAAGATATTCATTGTAATGATATGCTGTAAAGGGCAATTTTGATCTACATGAAATGCACAACGTATCTAATGTATTTAATTGGATAAGGAATAATACTGTATTGTTTAAAATAGCTTGGTAAATAACCCATATTTTTTCTGTAATATGTAAAAGATAAAAATGGTTACAGTGGGTTATCCTTAGGAGATAAACATATACCATCGCCGACTTTTTTGTAGACCTTTTTAAGGTGTACAATACTGTAGTACATTATTTTGATCTATCTCGTAGGGTTCAGCCAGCGTTTGCAATGTAAGCGCAAAAAAATGTGTTTATTTACGACATCACATTGAAAACCTCTAAAATTATCAGTGTTTCTCTACTATATTATGCATGTATTATAAATATCAACCTTTCTCTTGAATCACTTTATCTATTTAAAAAAACCGCATCAAAATCCGTTGCGTAGTTTTAAAGATCTAAGCATACATAGGGACAGACAGACAGCGGGAAGCGACTTTGTTTTATACTATGTAGTGATAATCTTTATACTAAGAGCACATTGACTACTTCAGTGGTATCAATAATGTACCTACATGTAACTGATAAGGAATGTATGGTCCAATTGGCAATATATCGTTATTGCGCGTGGTCTCAAAGGCAAACCGCGACCGACCGACGCGAGCGCGATGAAGGCCATACGGTGCGGTGCAGCTCCGGCGCGGCGCCTGAGCGGTGCCGCAACGGTTTCCTACATATAAAAATGTATGGTATGCCATACGGTACGTCCGGCACGGCTCCGGCGGCGGCGCCGCACCACAGGCGCACCGGACAACGGCGCGAGGCAGACGAGGCGGGGAGGGGTGCAAGCAGAGCAGTGTGGTGCCGCAGCGGCGCCGCTCAGTTGTTTATACGGCATAGGGCGTCAACTCGGCAAGCCAAGCCAAGCATGTTGCGGTGCCGCAGCGGCGCGGGCGCCGTAAGAACATTGCGACGCCGCACTGCTCGTGTGGCCGCCAAAGCGGTGCGGAGTAATGCGATGCGGTGCGATGCCGCACCGTGTGGCCTGGCCCCTAGAGTTGTCACACGCTGCACGCATGTCGCGTAAACATAAATTATTGGCATACTTATTTATTATTTTCCTTTATTTCATTATTTACATATAAATTATATTTTTAAATATTAGCATATAAAATATAGAAAAACATTTAAAAATATAAAAAATAGTAGCCCACCGGTATCGGGAACAGGGTCATATTTATTATTATTACCTATTGTCTTTATTTATTTAGAACCGGTTTATTTTTTCGTGGTCTCAACTTTAAAAAAAAAAATTCAAAGACGACATCTGCCAACCCGCACTGGACCCGCGTGTTGTATTACGGCCCACTCCCTCTCACTGAGAGGAGGCCTGTGTCCCAAGAATATATAAAAAATAAATAAGAATGTAGGTTACTCGATACCAAATCACAAGGCAAATCTAAATCCAAGTCCGTAGCATAGGTCAATAGTGTCAGAAATATTACAATACAATTATTATTTGGCAAACAAATAAAGTAAAGTAATAGTCTAACGCTGCTGACAACAAAGTCCCGATTCGAACGAACCCCACCGCCCGCGCCCGCGCGGGGTGTCGCGTGTCGTCGTGTATATGCACACACACTAGCGCATCGTGAGTGAGCAGTGCCACCCCGCCTACTCACAATTGCTTGACGCGATAGCACTCAATCCGTAATCCTAAAAATGTTGAATGAAAACTTAATATTTTTAAATTTTTTTTTTTACAATTTGGAACTTGACAATGTTAGCTATGTTTCCGCTCGAATAATATTACAAATATTGTTGTTTTTAATACCGCAAAAATATGATGAAAACATGTAATTTACGCTGTCAATATGTGCGAAATGCAATTCGTTTAAATTTCATTTTGGACAAGTATTTTGGGAAAAAAAATAGACATGAACCTAGATAAATACTGTGTAAATCCGAATATCAGCATAATATGGTGGAAATATGCTCGAGTTGCAAATGATTTAAGAACTACGTTTGTATGGAGAATTCATCCTCCGCCGGCCTCTTAATAAACTCAACGAGTGCCCGCCACCGCGACCACGGACATCAGCAGCGAGTCCTCGCCCCGCGAGCACCGCCTTCGCCTCCGTGGGAACAGCACGGTGTCCATAATTGCTTTCTCGCTCACACCAAGACCCTGCGTTCGGCGCTCCGCTGGCGTGGTTTGATAAGGACTGCGACAAACATACATTTACATTGCTTCGTACGTGCCTTCCTTCCTAACTTGCAAGTAAAAAATCGTGAGTACTTTTGAACGTTTTTACTCGCACAGCTGATAACGATGCCGCGCATGGAGCGTTCACCGCCACCGCCAAACAATGCTGCGCTACAGCCACCTGAGCCCGAACGTATATCGCCGATGGCCTCAAATCTCCACGCAGCGTCATCCGAGCCGGAACTGAGCGCTCTTTCAGGCAATCAAGAGCGAATTAAAGATATTTTTGTAAACTCATCCCGTAGAACAAAACGCCGTCTCGGCGACGCTGCACATTATGAGGATAGTGAAACGGACAATTCGATGCTCCTAATCGAAATCACTAAGCTTTTCTCGGATTTTGAGTCGAAACAAAGCCGAAAGTTTGATTGCCTAAAAGCTTCGATGGCCGAAATTTCGGATCAGAACACAAAAATCCAAACATCTGTGGAGTTTGTTAGCGAAAGGTACGACGAACTAATCGAACGACTGGAAGCAACTGAACGAGAAAACTCCACCCTTAAACGGCAAATTTCTTCACTTGAATCCAAAGTTGATTACCTGGAACGCTGCTCTCGCTCTACTCTACTTGAGATAAATAACCTGCCAACTTTTGCCTCGGAAAGTAAAGAAACATTGTTTCAAAACCTTTGCAAAATTGGGACTGTAATTAAGGAAGAAATTAAACCATCTGAGATCAACAATATTTACAGATTGAAGGCAAAAAAGGACTCGCACACTTATGGTACTGTTGTAGCAGAATTTAAGTCAGCTACGGTGAAGGAAAATGTTTTAAAAGCCACCAGGAACTTTAACAAGCAAAGCGGTAATAATAAACTGTCAACAACCAGTATTGAGCTGCCAGGCCCGTCAAAGCCTATTTATATAGCTGAATCACTAACCTCATATGCTAAGCGTCTTTACTACTTGGGGCGCAGACTCCAGAAAGAAGGTAGATGTGATAGCTGCTGGTCGAGCTACGGGAAAATTTACATAAAAAAGGCAGCAGGTTCGATTCCATTTTGTGTAAATTGCGAAAGCGACCTACAAAAACTTATGGGCGCCGCCTTGTGACTGGGTTCCATCCAGATTACATTTATTCTGCCTATTAATATCGCATGCTCTTTTGTCATTGTTTTTTTAATTATTTTATTTTTTCTGATGTTATTGTCACACCCTACAAAAAACTACACAAGGTTATACGTAACGTACGTAAACTCATTCGCTTTTGATTCCCTTCTTGCACCAGTTGACGGCAGCTGTTTACACATGTTTCTGCTTCTTACTCAGTTCACACATAACTCGCATAACTATTCCAATAAGGAGTCACAGTTCTCTGTTATTGCTTATGTCATAATTTTTTACCCCTGTCTCATTATTTTGATGTTTGATCTTTGTAATAAATACATTCGATAGTTTAATAGACATACAGACCGATCTGGACAGTATTTTAGTGGCGGAGTCAGCGACCTGTATGATTGAGGACTGCAAAAATTATTGCTGTATTGCATAACAATTCTATCTCGCTTCTTTGTCAAAATATTCGAAGCATAATTAAGAACTTCGATGGTTTGTCAATGCTCTTGGAGCAAAGTAATACATCCTGGGATTTTATCATTCTTACAGAATGCTGGCTCTATAACTCCCCTCCCATACCCTCAATTCATGACTATACCTGTGCCTCTACTATTCAACATAGATCGCAGAACGAAGGTGTGGTAGTGTTTTATCGCTCCCATCTCCAAGTTTCAGTTTCAGAGCCCCAGGTCCAAGATGCAAATTGTCGCCGCCCTGATTACAGTATATCGCCCGCCTGCTGTCCATAATGTGTCCGCGTTTGTTGACTCCCTTGATGTTCTACTAAGAAGTGTATCCTCCTACAAAAACGTAATCATAACGGGTGACATAAACATTAATATTTCTGACACCAGCAATGACTCACGAGTAACTGAGTACTTGACAATGCTCGCCTATCACGGTATGCTACCAGCACACACTCTTCCCACGAGGCAAAATAACACCTGCATCGACCACCTCATTTTAAAAACAAGAAGACCTGCTTTCTGTTTTATCGCCAACACTTCGCTCACTGATCATGACACCGTGGTATTATTCTTGGAGTACAATGACCGTCCCAACTTAACATTAAAAAAAGCCAGGCAGACCCGGGTCTTGGATTTTGGCAAGATTGAGTTGGATTTACAAAAAACTGATTTTAGCTCCGTTTATAGCACCCCAGATGTTAATGAAGCAACAGATTTCTTCATCAGCACCCTTAACCATCTTATAGTGCAAAATTCCATTTTGAAAGTAGTGCCTAACCGTAAAAGGCTCAGTAAGCCCTGGATGACTCTAGGTCTACTTAGATGCCTACGAAATCGTGACAACATGCATTTGAAGTTAAAAAAACATCCTGAAAATATAACTCTCCAAATAACTTTTAAAAGATACCGGAATTTTTGCTCTAAAATACTTAAGACTACTAAAGCTAATTATGATAAAGCCCTTATTACTAACGCACAAACTAACAGTAAAAAGCTCTGGGACGCGGTAAAATCTATTACCTATACATCAAAAGTAAAAACACATGCCAACGCTCTTTTGTCGGAATCCGAACCTGAGCGCTCTGTAAATGAGGTGAACTCGTACTTTTCTAATGTTGGGCGCAAACTGGCCGAAAAAATCACAGTCACCTCTACATCCTTACCGCAACTTTCCGATGATCTCCCAATGCACCACAATAGTTTTGTCATGTTGGGTACTGACGAATCAGAAATGGATATACTGATCAGAGGGTTGAGAGGCGATTGTGCGGTGGGTTCTGATGGCATATCGGGCACATTTATTAAGAAAGGAGACGGATACGCTTTCATACAATTTTGGGCCTGGATGTAAAAAGATGAAATTGGTGTCAATTGATAGCTACTATATTAACAAACAATCACTGAAAATTTTGCAGATTTTGGCAATCTGAGAGCCGAGTTAAAAGAGATTTAGGAAAAGTGAGGTTACGTAACAATTTGTACTTAACAGCCGATTTTTGAAGTGCGATTGTCATTTTTACCCGTCTGCAGAAGGAGGGTAATGGGTTTATCAGTATACGTATGTATATTTGTATGTATTTATGTTTGTTCCTCTGTAGCGTTCTAGAGACCAAAGGCGTAAGCCGATTTTGATGATTCTTACGTCAATCGATCCGTCTTAACCTTGCGAGTGTCGTACAAGAAGGAAGATCAGTTAGTGTGTAGCCTTAGGGGCGCTATGGGGCGGTTTTTTTTACCAAAAACATTTTCTTTTTTTGTTTCTTTACTGCTCATAGTGCCCCTAAGCATATAGGTACTCCAACTCTAACAAATCTGCCCCTAAGACGACCCACTGACCGGAAGATCAGATGTCCGTAGGAAAGCAGGGGTCGAGGAAAATATCAATAAAAGTATGGGAGGAAACACACTCAAAACGCACACAGACTAGACGATACAAACGAGTGTCGATGTCATATCCAGTCTGGCGCAACTGTCTAATAAAAAGAGAAACTATGAAACGTGCACTAAACTTAATGGCGGCTATCGCTGTCTCGCTTTAACAACTGCAGTCTGTGCATATTCTGTGTCATTTTTGCTATGTTGGTATTCAGTTTTAGAGCAAGTTTCATACGAGCGCCGTTTTTCATCTTTTTCTATGGGACTCCCGTCTCTTATAAGGAACATTACTTACTCTATGGTCATATCATGCATGTCAAGTCAGAGTTAGCACAGGTTAAAAATACAATAATCAACTAGTAAACGTGAATTGATTTATCTTATATGTAGATATTTAATTAGTTTAAACTCTTAATACTTTAATTCTAACAGATTTAATTATTTTAATTAAATTAATCATCTGGTGAAAGCATTTTTGTAAATAGTATGAACTCTGTAACGTTAATCGATTATAATTGAATCGATATTCCAATTACTTCGTAACCCTAACTTAATTATTGGATTTCTCATTTTCCAGATTGTAAATTGAGTTGATTTTTCACATTTTGAAATAGAAAAATATAACCTTTTTTTTAAGCCATACCTCAACTTATTACAATCAGGCCCAGAAATCCCCGTCTCCTTTAAAAATCTTCTCATTCCACATCTCACTCATATATGTAACTTGGTATTTGCCACCGGAATCTTTCCAAATGCGCTCAAGTTGGCAGTAGTGCTCCCTGTGCATAAGGGTGGGGATAGTGATCGACCGAATAACTATAGGCCTATATCCATTTTGCCTACACTCTCAAAATTAGTTGAGAGGCTCATGAATAACAGATTGGTTAAATACCTGGAGCAAAATCGTCTTCTTTCTTCTTCTCAATATGGTTTTCGATCCGGAATCTCCACAAACAATGCTGTACTAGACCTTACAACTAACATCTTTTCCAATCTCGATAAAAAGCAGAAGGTAATTGGTATTTTTTTAGACCTGGCAAAAGCCTTCGATACGATTTCTGTCCCCAAACTAATTGCTAAACTCGAAAGGATCGGAATTAGAGGAATTCAACTTGCTCTTTTCGAAAGTTACCTCACGGGTAGGCGACAATGTGTCAGGATCGGTGACTGGATTAGCAACGAGCTTCCTATAGCATACGGAGTCCCCCAAGGCAGCATCATCGGCCCGACCCTTTTTCTCATTTATATCGATGAACTCTGTCGTCTAACGCTTCCAAATGCGTCCATATTCGCCTATGCCGATGATACTGCCATATTATTCCACGGAGACTCCTGGGAGCTGGTGTTCCGGAATGCACAATTTGGTCTCAACCATGTCACCAATTGGTTGACTCACAACCTCCTTACTTTAAATGTTGACAAAACCACTTATCTAACTTTCTCCTTTAATGCCGCTGGGAAACCTTCCTCTAACTACTCCTTGACGGCCCACTCCTGTAGCTCCCCACACCTCTCAGCATGTAATTGCCGCAGCCTTTCCCGTAACAACTTTGTTAAATATCTAGGAGTACGAATTGACGATTGCCTATCCTTCACTACTCACATACATGCACTCACCTCTCGAACACGCAGGTTGATTTACATTTTTAAGTCCCTTCGACATGTTGCGGACTCTAGGGTGCTTAGGTTGGTGTATCTCTCCCTCTGCCAATCGCTCATCCAATACTGCATTGTCACCTGGGGCGGATCAGCAAAAAGTCATATGCTGAAATTAGAACGAGCCCAAAGAGCACTCTTGAAGGTCGGTTGGCGGCTACCTTACCGCTTTCCCACCATCGATCTCTATAAAACCTGCAAGGTGCTCTCCGTTCGTAAACTATTTATCCTAAACTTAGTTTTATCAACCCATTCTGCCACTCCATACACCTCATCTAAGTTCGTCTCCCAACGACGTAAACATACTAACTGTCCCACCACCCGCACAAATTGTCGATCGGCCCAACGTAGTTTCCTTTTCCTCAGTGGACACATCTACAATAAGACAAACAAAATTCTCAACACTTACGCTATGACCAGATCAAAATGCAAAAGAACTGTTTCGAGTTGGTTACTTGAACTGGATTATGCCGAGACTGAGAACATCCTTAATGTTTTGAAATAATTCTCATTATCGCGTTTGACCTTTTGGAACCTTGTCAAAGACACACTTCGCATGTGACCATTCTGATTTTTTTATTTTATTTTATTTTTATTTATTTTTTATTATTTTTGTAATTGCTTATCGCTCTCTCAATACGCAGAGCTTTCGCAATTCTGTGTACGTAAGTGCGTTTATTTTCATTTAAAGGGTGTGAGCCTGGAGTTCTGTCATACAGGCCCCGTGCCCAGTATAGACTCCAGCTCTCACAAAGGTTTGAATATGCATGTGAATTAATTTTATGTACCAAATTGTACCTTTTTGAGAGAAATAAACATATATTATTATTATTATTATTATAATTTTTATTTTTGTTACTATAATGCAAGATTTGACTTTAGAAGTTTCGTATAAGTTTATTTTATATTGTAATAACAATAAATATCATTATGTTTCTCAGCTTCATTCGAAGCGATTTATTGTTTACGTATTGTAGCAGCGCCTCCATGTACCAGCCTTGCACGGATTTTTAGAGGTAAGTAAAATTTTTTTTTTTTTTTTCATCAGGCAACACTGTATCCGTTTACCCCTACTTTGCCCCCACTACACTATTTCTCTATAACGCACGGTATTTCGCCTAGAACATGCTAGGTGGACAAAATTCAAGTTTTCATTTCCAGGAAATCTTAATTGCATAACACAAACAACACCCCCAAACTCCAAATTCCGAGAAAAAGTTGTTTTTCAAATACTTAACTGATGAGTCATAGAGTCCAGCAGCCTAATTGCGTAACACATATTTCACAAATGATTCCGATTAGTTGGCTTAGTTTCTATTGCAATTTGCTTCATTTTACGATTTTCGTATTGCGTAACTTTACTTTAATACGATTCCAATTTTAAACGATAAAGAGTGAACGATAAGTATGTACAGACGCCAGCACATCAACCTACTACAATCTGTCAGATTTCTATAATAGATTTTCAACTTTATCGCTAAAGCATAAGGTTCAATGTTGATTGGGAAAATTTGACAGTTAGGGGTAGGTTGATGTGCTGGCGTCTGTACATAAAAAGGCTATATTCGAATTGCGTAACCATTTTGACAGCTGTCAGTTGGTTTGAAACCAACGAGCAGTTGACTTCCCAAACCGAAGGCGATGTACTGGCCGCGAACATTTTTCTTTGTACATTATTTTGGTATTTCCTCATAAAATCTCTTTAATTATTACGAAATTAGGTGAGTGAAAACCTTCTAGATAAATTGTGAATGTGTTTTTGTGTTTAACTGCAACACTAAATCTATATTTTTGGTATTTTAGATACCGGCAATATCCTCGGCAGCTGCACGTAAGTAGTGTTAGTAAACCTCACTTTTGGCTATCTCCTAATTTAGTTTTATTATTGTTTCAGCTTCCACAATGCCACGAGGTTATTTGTTGCTTATCGCGGAAGAGCAACGCCTCAAAGACGGGCTTATTATAAGCCGCAGACTTTTGAGGAGTGCCAGCAACCCGCTCGATTTGCCAACGAATAACTTCGTGGCCCACTTTAGGCTAACAAAGCCTAAATTCTCGAGGCTTTGTGAGGAAGTATTTCCACTTCTGAATCCACGACGTAACTCTGCTATACGCCCGGACCTAAAGGTAACTTTTCTGTTATATTTAGATAGGTTGGCTAATGTAAAGCATTATATTTCAATAAAACCATTATCACGCACTTTTTAAATGACAAGGAGTCAGTCAGTTTATCAGAAAGTTTAAGTTATTTCCCCATTCCAAAACATAGATCCTAATTCAGAAATACAGACAAGAAACTCCATGATGGACACTGTTAAAATCAAGTTATTACAATGTCCATGCAAACACGTCATTAACCTTGCAAGTGTTTTCAAAAAATGTAGTCAGTTAGTCTGAAAGTTAAAGCTAGTTGCCCGTTCCAAAACATAGATTCTATGGAATGGACAAGAAACTTCATGGACATTCGGTTAAAATCAAGTTATTACAAAGTCCAAGCAAGTGTCTTCAAAAACTGTGCTTAATGAAATAACATAATTTTACAGGTCAAAAAATAATTGTATGCGGCCATTCAGGTGTGTCAAATGTGGCGAAGGCCATAAAACAGCGGAGTGCTCAAAAAAGGACCGCAACACCCGTGCTAAGTGTGCTTTGTGTTCATGCGACCACCCTGCAAACTACAAAGGGTGCCAGGTCTACAAAGAGATCCTGGCTAGAAAAACCACCAGACCAGGTCCCATTCACACAGCAAATAGCGAGCACAAAAGCAAATCAACCCCCCTTGAATTTGACTTCAACAACAGACCAAAACAACCCGTATCAACAAATATGCGTGAGAATAGATCCTACTCTGACGTTACCTCTAATCGTAGAATTATCGATCGAGCAGATGCTCTAGATCCTCTACTTTCTCAACAATCGTCAATCGAGGCTATTTTAACAAAACAATCTGAGAAGATAGATTCACTCCTTCAACAAATAGGAACATTGATAAACCTATTGACAACCGTAATATCCAAAATGAACTCATAATGACATCCTTACGCATCGCCACTTGGAACATAAATGGATTATCACCCAACTTACTAGAGCTTGAAGCAATCCTTTGCACAAATAAACTAGATATAATGCTTATATCAGAATCTCACGCAACAACAAGAAGTTCGTTTCACATAAGGGGCTATAATATCTATGCTACACCCCATCCCGATGGTGGCGCTCATGCAGGAACAGCACTCGTTATAAGATCTAACATAAAGCACTCCATTTTGGAAGCACATTCAACGGCTTATCTACAAGCCACCACAGTCAGGTTAGAGGATCGAGCTGGTCCAATCATCGTGTCGGCAATTTACTGCCCCCCAAAGCATAAAATAAGCGAAGAAATGTTCACAAAATTTTTCCTGACTCTTGGAGGTCGGTTTATTGCTGGGGGAGATTGGAACGCTAAGCACACATTTTGGGGCTCACGATGCACGGTAACCAGAGGCCGAGCACTGAAAAACTCAGTGGATAAAAACAATCTAAAACCCTGGTCAGACGGTAATCCCACCTACTGGCCTTCAGATCCAAAGAAAGTTCCCGATCTCTTGGACTTTTTTATTTCTAGCGGAATGAGTAATCAATACTTGTCTGTTGATTCATGCCTGGACGGATCTTCCGATCACACCCCCGTGATTCTTAACATTAGCAGCAACATTATCAACTCAGCAAAACCTGAATCCTTGCATAACTTCAAAACAGACTGGGAAGGTTTTAGATGCTACCTAGAAGACAACTTAAACCTAAAAATAGCACTTAAGTCACCAGATGACATCGAGGATGCATGCAAATACATCACCAACCTAATCCAAGTGGCCTGTTGGCTTAATACACCTGAGTTAAAAATATCATGCCAACTTCCATCACAACCTCTTGACATTAAACAGAAAATCGAAGAAAAACGTCACCTCAGAAGAACTTGGCACCTTTCTCATCATCCATCGGACAAGACTAAGTTCAATCGTGCCATGAAGGAACTAAAAAACATGCTAAGAGATACCGCAAATATTTCACTGCAAAATCAAATTTCAATGTTGTCTGCTTCGGATCAAGGCGGACATTCCTTGTGGAAGGCTGTTAAAAATCTCGACGGGTCACAAAATCACAATCCGCCCATCAGATCACGCACATATTTGGCCAAAACAGACAAAGAAAAGGCTGAGACGTTTGGCTTACATTTGGCAAGCGTCTTCAAACCCAATGAGGGGCCAATCCAGCAAGAAGTTGAAGATATAATGAATCAGGACTTTCAATTGTGTTCTGCCTATTAGACCAACATCACCCAAAGAAATCGCGAGGGAGATTAAATCATTGAATCCAAAGAAAGCACCTGGGTTTGATCTAATCTCGCCTAGAGTTCTCAAGGAGCTTCCCAAAAAAGCAGTTACATTCCTGGCTAGTCTTTTTAACGGAATATTTAGGACAGGCTATGTTCCCAAATTATGGAAAATCTCCTTAATCATTATGCTCCACAAACCTGGTAAACCAGCACACGATGTCACATCATATCGACCTATAAGTCTCACACCAGTGTTATCTAAACTCTGCGAAAGAATATTCTTGACTAGACTCAAAGTATTCATGGATGAGTGCGACATCACCCCTGTTCACCAGTTCGGATTCAGAAAGTCACACTCAACTATCGAACAAGTCCACCGAGTCTACCACGCAATACGCCAGGGTTTGAGAAGATGGAATACACCTCTGCGGCATTTCTAGATGTGCAACAGGCCTTTGATCGAGTCTGGCACAAGGGCTTACTATGCAAAATAAAGGAAAAGCTTCCTCACTCAGTGTTTCCCATCATAGCTTCGTACTTGGATGGTCGACAATTCCAAGTAAAACAAGGAGACGAAAGATCTAATCTCTATAATATCGAAGCTGGAGTTCCACAGGGATCCGTTCTAGGACCCGTTTTATATAATATTTTCACATCTGATCTTCCAACTACAGAAGATGTAACGGTAGCGACGTACGCAGATGATGTTGCTTACCTGGCGAGCGCCAAAGAACCCGATATCGCCAGCAACAAGTTACAAATAGTAATTGATGAAATGAATACCTGGCTGCAAAAATGGCGTATCTGCGCCAGTGCTCAAAAATCAAACCACATTACCTTCACCTTGAGAAGAGGCGATTGCCCCACAGTAACATTAGGGGATATAACTCTACCACACACAGATTGTGTTAAGTATCTCGGTTTTTACTTGGACAAAAGGCTCACCTGGAAGACGCATATAAAACAGAAAAGAGAACAACTAAACGCCAAATATAAAAACGTGTATTGGTTGATGGGTCGTAACTCAGTCCTATCTTTGGACAACAAACTTCTGCTGTACAATACACTATTGAAACCTATATGGTCATACGGCATCCAACTATGGGGAGTGGCCAGCAAAAGTAACATAATGTGCCTCCAAAGAGCTCAAAACGCCATCTTCAGGAATATTGTAAATGCACCTTGGTTCACACGGAATGAAGAAATCCATGATTATCTCAACACTCCTACTATTCTTGTTGAAATTAATAAACATAAAAGGCGTTATGCTGATCGTCTAGCCACTCACCCAAATCCCCTGGCCGTAAAATTACTGGACAGCAGTGAATCTGTCAATCGACTTAAGAGGAGGCAAGTAATATAAAGAGGTAACAGCGGGCAATGGCCCCTGTACCTGAAATGCCACTTTATTCACTCAAAGAAACTGATAATAGTCCAGAAAGGACTGATGGCAGTTACCGAAAGGAACAAAAAAAAAAAAAAAAAATTTTTACAGGTCTTAGCAGCAGTAGCTTTTTATGCCAATGGGGCATATCAGAAAAATATTGGCACATATTACCATCTGGGGCTGTCACAAACATCAGTACACGATTGTCTATGCGAGGTAAGTGCTACCACAAACTATTCCTATACAATATTATTAGCATTCTTTACTGACATCATTTTCTCTTTGTTTTAGGTTACAGACGCTCTCAACAATAGTGATATTTTAAAAAAATATATTAAATTTCCTTTGATACAGGAAGAGAGGGATGCTGTGAAAAGGAAGTGAGTATGAAAGTCTATAACCATGGAAACAAGAGTAATATTCATACAAGGCATATAGAGCTATGACTATTATTTGCCTTTGTTTCTATTGGTTTAACACAAAAAATGCAAAGAATCACAGAAAATGCTCTTTCAATATTAATAATGAATATTAATATCATTTTAATGATTTATTATATTAATCTAATTATTTTATTTCAGATTTATGGATATATTTCAATTTCCCGGTGTGGTGGGATGCATTGATGGCACCCATGTTGCAATAATCCGTCCTCATGAAAATGAGGAAAGTTATTTCAACAGAAACCTGTACCATAGCCTGAATGTACTGATTGTAAGTACCTAATCATAATCTTGTTGTGACAAATTTGAGAGCAGTGGTGGCCAAGTGGTAACGGTCGCGACTTAAGAGTTGTAGGTCGTAGGTTCGAACCCAAACAGACGCTTTACTTTGTGTAAATTATTTCATCACCACTGCTCTCAAAAACGGTGAAGGAAAACATCGAGAGGAAACCAGCATGTCCTAGAACCAAAAATTCAATGACATGTGACATCTGCCAACCCACACTGGGCCCGTGTGTTGGATTACGTCCCACTCCCTCTCACTGAGAAGAGGCCTGTGTCCCAGCAGTGGGAACATTATAGGCTGATTATGTATGTTATGTATGTATGACTAATTATACCTATTCTTATTAAAATTTGAATTCCACCAACAAATGTTAGATCAGTGTTTAAACTATGTACATTTATATTAAAACTTATGCTAGAAGTAATAGGATTATAATTGCACTACCAAAACTCGCCTACTGTTTATATAATATAGGTATTAGGTAAGGTCATTAAAACATTTACAATACTTTTAGGTTTGTGATGCTGACCTACGCATTCAGTATATCGATGCGTCATTCGGGGGGGCCAGCCATGATTCCCATATTCGGAACCAGTGTCCTGTTAAAAATTTTATGCAGCGCTTACATGATCAAGGCGAAGTGTACTGGCTACTAGGTAACAAAACATAATTAATTATTTACTTTAAAAAGTATACATAATATACTGTGTCAGGTTAAACGAGGGACATACTTTAAGGGAGTGTAGTACTCATGAAAATTAACAACTTTTAATATGGGGCGGACTCAAAAATATTAAAAAAGAAAACAGCTGTTCCCTACATTTTTTTCAGTTATGCGAACATAAATGTATAGAGCGACTGGTTATATTTTCTCGATTTTGGTGTTGGTTTCTTAGTAAAAGTTGTACATTTTCAAGGGTACTACACTCCCTTAAAGTATGTTCCTCGTTTTTAGTCGTAAATAAAATCAATGGAGACCAGTGATAGCCCAGTGGTAATGGCCGCAACTTACGAGCTGTTGGTCGTAGGTTCGAACCCAGACAAGCGCTTTACTTTGTGTAAACTATTTCATCACCATTGCTCTCAAAACGGTGAAGGAAAACATCGTGAAGAAATCGGCATGTCCTAGGACCAAAAATTCGAAGACATGTGACATAGATCTACCAACGTATTGGGCCCGCGTGGTGGATTACGGCCCACTACCTTACTGAGAGGAGGCCTGTGTCGCGGCAGTGGGAACAATATAGGCTGATTATGTAAATAAAATCAAAAAGATGCATCTTTATACTGACATATAAATGATAATTAATTTATCTACTATATTTTTTTTTCATTTTGAGGAGACTCCGGTTACGCTCAAAGGCGGTTTCTGATGACGCCTATCCTTCGTGCTGCCCCGGAGTCACCAGAGGAGTACTACACGCAGTGTCACGTCCAGACTCGCAATGTGGTCGAGCGCTGCATTGGAGTTTTGAAGAGTCGCTGGCGGTGCTTATTGGCTCATAGGGTATTGCATTATTCTCCTGTGAAAGCAGGAAAATTTGTAAATGCCTGTGCAGTCTTGCACAATTTAGTCAATAATGCACGCTTCCCCATTGACCACGATATACATCTCGATCTGTCTCGACAGATAAATCTCCCTCACGAAGAGCATGGCTCTGCTGATGAGGGTAGACAAGCTGTCGTAGACAGGTTATGGCGTAGTCGTAGGGTTTAGGTTGCATTGATTTTGGTTTGGTATGCAAGGACACGTTACAGTGACCTTTCGGTTACTGCTTAGTGTTCATTGCAAAGGCACTTTGTGTCAAGGCCATCCATGTCATAAGGCAATAGGTATTAGGAAGGCCAATGGTCCGATGACAAGGGGAAGTCATTCGTCCATTCCCGAGGGCCCCTTACTCGCACTGGCGACCGCTTTGCATGGAGCCTACGAAACAAACATAGGAAATATTTTAGAACCAACCGCACCGCTTCTGCTCGGTGAGATATACTCACTGAGCAGAAGCAGTGCGGCCGGTCCCATATATTTCTTTCGTTCGTTTCTTTTTTGTTTTGTTAGACCATAGGCGCTTAATGAAGCATTCGCTTATGCGAGTAGGAGGCCTGTTTTTTTTTTTTTCACATTTTTATATTTTTCTTTCGTTTACTCTGCGTGATTCCATCGCATCGAAATCAAAGGTACACTTATAGGCCCGAGACGGTGTCGCGTGTGTTTCCGTGACCCTCCCATAGGCTGTCGAAGATGAGTTAGGTCTTAGGTCCTTCTCTCTTCGGATGATACACTAGTGGGGTTTTAGTCGGTAGGAGTCCGACATAATCCTTCGCTTACCCCAAGCGAAGGAGCATCCATGAGGGATTTCCCCATGAGCAAAAAAAAAAAATAATTGCCTGCATACTGAAAGCTTACAGCTGACCTTAACATAACAACTAATCATGCAAGCTGACATTGCGTACCTAATAAATTGTACAGTAGGCTCCAAAAGTCCATAGGCAAAGTCACAAAGCAATAGCTTGACGTTTAGTTTGACTTACGACCTTCTTTTAATGAGTAATTAGACACACACACTCGCATATTACTCGAATATAGTTCCGTGTCATGTTCGTCTTGTTCACATAGTTCATAAAACTTTATGATTATACCCACAGAAATCTAAATAAATAAAACATAAGGTAGACAGATGCTTAACTCATTCACCGCTAGTCCCCGACTAAGTAAATAGAATGTTGTTGCTTCTTGGTTGGTGGATAATTTGATATGTGAAGTGTGTTTAATCTATTAGCGTTGTTGTAGTTCATTTTGAAATGCAAGCAAATTTAAATATCGAGATGATAGCTGCTGATATTATCGCGCTGCGTAAATATGGACTTATTATTATATCACAAATATTTTTGATGAAACCGGACTGACTGTGAGTATTATGATTTCATTATTTTATCGAACATTTATCTAATTAAAGTATAAATGATGATCCTTGTAGTTATTTTTTTAAACGTTTTATATTTACCTACCATAAGCCCTAAATAGAAAAAAAATAATAATATTTCCTAAAGTTTATTTATTTACTTTTGGAATGATGAATATAATATTAAGCATAATATTATAATATATAATCATTTTGTAACATTTCTATTTTCAAAATAATTTTGTTTCAAAATAGTAATAATATTTTATAATTTTGCTAGTAGCTTAACAGTATTCCTTTTTTGTTTTAGAGAAATTACCTACTGTGAGTCGGAGGGTCAAAAGATATAAGGAAGAGGGCAGCCTTGCCAGTCGAAAGCGAAGTGGAAGGCCCAGCTGGTCAGTGAATATGAAACAATTGGTTTCCGAGATATTTTGCCGAATTATTCAACAAGTGTTTACGAAGCGTTCGCCGTGCAAACGAAAACCAGCTCAAAAACATGATATTTGATTGGAAATAATAAACAAGAACATTTATACAAAGTATTAAGTTATAAATTGATTTTAGTAATATTAAAATAAAATTGTGTCATATCCGTATTAATAAGGATTATTTTGAGGTTTAGTTTCAATCTTCTTTTCATAATGAAAATGAATACTTAAGCTATAACCGCAATAAGTCCTAATAAATATGACTGTTTATAACGAATAAACATTATGAAATCACTTAAGCATAAAACATTTTTATTTTTAACCCCATATAACATAAGCATAACAATATAATAATAAAAACATAAAAATTATTACATTGTTATTCTCTTTTATTATCTCTATTGAATAACAAAAAAAAAAAAACGAAAAAGATAATTGTTGAAAAGAAAAATAATAGTCTCATCTCGAGATTGGAACCCAGACTTTCACGTTTGCTAAACCATTAGGTTACGTTACCAGCTATCTATACTTGCTATGATGAAGTGAATTTGAGCAGTAGTATGAACCCACCAAGGTTATGTGTAATTACGTAGTACCGTGTGCGTAAAAGCGACGATATGTTTTGTTTCGTTCGACGCTAGGACAGTAGAAAGATATTTATCCTACTGTGACGCTCACGCTAGCCAATGCGTGTTCGACTTACACACACAGATGTGGCCTGCGGCGCGAGGCGGCCGGTATTATCACAGCAATTTGAACTTTAATATGCTTATGCAAAATTGATGCCTTACTGTACATAGCTTGCTATCAGTATACATGTGTAAGTTTTATTATTCGGAATGTCGAAAAACAAAACTTACTGCTTATGTTTCCTTAAAGTCTTACGAGTTTAATCTCCCTCATAGACTTTCAGCAAACATCATCATCGCAGCCAATACTTAGGCTGCCTATCCACCAGAGATGTACACACGGCTACACATCAAGCTGACTTCTGATTGTACGAAAATCCTATACAATGCGAGGTCTGCTGAAACTGGAAATGTATAGCTTGATGTGTAGCCGTGTGTACGAGGTAGCTGGGTGGTGCGAGGATGCGTAGCGAGGCTGTGAAACGGTGCGAGTGTTTCCACCAGAAATATGCTAGCGATAGCGGTGAACGGTGTGCAAATGTGTAGTGCGAGGATGCGTTTCCAAGCTCGAAACTGTGCAACTGTGTGGCGCGAGGATGTGTAGCGGGCTCTTTTCAGATGCGAGCGGGGTGAGGTGAGTCGCACACATCCTTCCCTTGTTTTGAACGTACAAAAACCTCGCTCCGCCGAGCCGTTTCCACTAGAACTGCCCCGAGCGAGGCTAGGTAAATGAAGTGATTCTATTGGTTCTTAACAAACGCGTACCTCGCTACGCATCCTCGCACAATCCAGCACCCTAATTGCGTAACGCACTATATTTGTGGTCCTGTGTTGTAATTATAAATAATAGTAAGCTAATGTATAAATAAATTAATTTATCCTAAATCATATTTTTTGTTCGTTCTTTTTCTACCCATTCTATCCCTCCCAGGCAATGCACAAACATACACTTAGCTGCTGAAAGCCTATAATACACTAGCGACATTATAGTATAATTTCACAATGAATTTTAGTATTTTAAAGTACAAACTCCAAGCATTACGCTTCTACCTACCTAAGCACCTAATAGCTTGTAAGTACCTACTGTTTAAGTAAGTACCTACCGTTTGAATAGATAGCATAGGTAACTAAAATAAAATCATTTGGTTCTGAAAACAAAATATATTTTAACATAGTTAACTCTACAAAAAAAACTATAACACACTCAATAACATTCATAATGCATGTCACAACGCTAGTGTTACATACTCTTTGGTCACAAACACGGTAAAATGGCAATAGAACAGCTTCACTTCAAAATAACAATCAATAATTAACCTTTAATCGTCTAATTTAAAACTGCACCACTAAAATTAGAATAGCATATTAAGGCTGTTGCCTTTACTACACGTAATAAATAATTGGATTTTACAATGTTTTTAAGTTACAGTAGGTATGGGAGGACAGCGTTGGCCTGTCAACAAGTACCAGATACTTGATAAAATATACAATGGTCTACATATCTAAAGCCTACAAAGTCCTCACATTTACAAAATAAGAATCTATCAACAGGATAAATAAAATATAAAAATCTACTAAAACCAAGTGATATGGCATTACAACCACCAATAAAGAGGTGAAAAATTATAAATAATTGTCTGTTTATAATGTCAAATAATAAAAGTCCTATCAGAGGACTCGGGCCCACAGATTACTAATATGTAGCAACTCAGGCGGAGTAATCAGTCTTAGCACTGTGCTCGGTATATGTAATGAAGGCATAACAGTCAAAGGGAACAAGACAAGGAAGGAAAGGGCCCGAAGGGAGGAGAATAGTAACGAAACTGCTATACTTGTATTACTGGAGAAAGCCAACAGTTTCTAGCTGTCACTTGGTGCAACATGGTGCCAGCACAGACAGACACGAAAATGGGTAAAGAGATGAGAACGCGGTGGGAAATTCTTCATCCTCCATAGAAAAGAGAGGATCCTCCGACCAAACGGGAGTTGTCTGGTGGGCTAGTGCCCGACAGTAGATATTGGGACCTTGGTTTTGTTATTGTTAATATTGTATAGTACTTTTCTCAAATAATGCGCGGATATTAAGAGGAAGTTAAGAGGTGTTTTGTGTCGTATTTGTTTGGTTTGTTGAAAACATAATATGGACATGCTATTGTGATAAACTGATAAAGTGGTTTTTAACAAACTGATTGTTGCTAAAAATTGTTTCATTTCATCTACCTATCCAAGCATCGTGACGTGAGTAGATAGGTACAATATGCTTTATTGTATGCCATACATTGTTACTTACAAAAAAAGTACATAAATTATTTATTAAAATTGTTTGAACTTAACTTGAAAATAAAAGGTTTCGCACTCCTGCTTCTGCGAGCATCTTTTTTCTAATGTTATAATAAATGGAGTATAGGTGGTCCTAAATTATCATTTGTGACTTCGAGTTACAGCTATGTGAATATATTCCAGCATTGCTTAAAAATCTGTCGGTTTTCTCTAATGAGTTAATAATACAAGTTTAGAGGCAGAGCTACGAGTCTAGACGCCTAGGAATTCCCTGGCAGGCTCTGTGCAACCGACTCCATTGCCACCCGCATGCCATGGAGGGTCACATTCAGCTCCTGCAGGGCCGCAGCAATGCCCTGTGCAGTCACCAGGCTCCTCTCTTCCAGCTGGAACACCCAATCCGGAGCGGCAGGCATCACACGATGATCTGAAATAATAATGATTTTTTGGTAACATTGTAACACCAATCTATAAACACATTACCACTCCTTTGCGTCGCGCTGTCGGGTAATAAAATAAATAGATAATACATACATGGTCTCCGCGAAGCGTCCCGACTGTCCCGAGCCAATTGGTTTGGGTCGGATCTACTTCCTGAAAAAGAAAACACAACTGTTTAAATCATCAATAAGGAAAGGTGTCATACTCTTGTTCAAAACAAGTATGATTATATTATGATGTAACTAGCAACCCACTCCTACTTAATAACACTTTGCCCGGCCCTGGGAATCAAACCCAAGACCTCATGCTCAGCAGTAGCACTAGCGATCACTAGACCAATGAGTCAGTGTACATGTGTAAGTTAAATATTAATGCGATATACACATAAACCTTTTATAATATGTATAGATGTAGAGACAGATGTCATCATATATTCTTTACAACAGCTAAGATTTATGCAGCATAACAACTAGGGTCACGTGACATTGTTATGTCTATCTGTATTTAACTGCAGCAGTTAGTAATCATATAAATAATATAAGGATAAATGTATGCACCTCTTCTTCTGCCTCCTCGCTCTCTTCTTGCACCAGTTGGTGGCGTCGCCATCACCACCACTGCTGAATCTGGTGGTGGTGGTGGTGATGGCGGTAGTGGTGATGGCGGTAGTGGTGATTGCGGCAGTGGTGATGGCGGCAGTGGTGACGGGTAACGCGGTGGTGAAAGGTACTGCGGCGGTGAAGGCGTCGGCGGCAGTGTTAGTGCCGATGGAGACTGCTCCAGCCAGCACTCCGACGTTGGCAACGGGACTGGGCAGGGCGGCGGCAGCAGCGATGGCAACTCCGACTCATACACCTCTAAAAAGGGATGTGCCGGCGCCGCCACCGATGCCACCGCCGGCGACGTAGGGCGTGTAGGCCAAGGAGCCGCATTATCCCCCTGCAACATTAAAACCACCAATCAATCATTCAGTTTCTCTTTTTAAATTTTTAACTACTCCGCTTGTTACAACAGTCACATTAATGTGTCTGGAGCTCTACTATCTGCCACTTACAACTAGTATTACTTACTTTACTGTACAGACACTGTCATTATTAACCAATATAATTCTAACAACTTATTAAAAATGAAATTACCTGAAGTTTAATTTAATTTGTTAATTTTACAGACTAATATCACACATAGGCAGAAACACTAAAAAGCCAGTACTTACACTAATTACTTCATGCACTTCTTCTTTACAATTAGTTATTATAATAAAAATTAGATCTTCTCTAACAGGGAAAGGGATGCGGACGCTGGGCTCTCCATAAACGGCCACACGCCCTATTAGTGCGAGGACGCGTTCCTCCCTATTTGTTAATTTAGAGTCGGGAGGCAGAGGCCCCCCTCCCGTTGCCAACGCCTCCTGTCGGAGCAACGACGCCTTATGGCGGGCACGGTATTTTTGTTGATTCCAGTACTAGGAAAGTTAAATAATCTTAATATTTATTACATGACACACAATAATCCTCATTAATTAGCAGTATTCGTTTTAATTAGTAAGGGTGGTATGCCACTAATAAAATTTCACTGTCCAAAATTGACTTGAATCTCTCATGTCATTATTAAGATGAATTCATCTAATTTCTGTGATCAGTCACATCCCACATGCACTAGGCACAAGCATACCACCCTAATACAAGACCCGAGTACTTGTTGTCGTAATAAAATATCAAGCTGTACATTTCCAGCTTATACTGGAAATGTATAGGAACATGCTGGCACCTCTTCACACACTCTCACAAGTACCTATTAGAATAATTATTGTTCATTACACTTACTTCTCGCCATTTTACATGGATTTTAGTGCAGCCCGCGCCCTCGCTGTTGAGGCGGGCTGCAATGTTTTTCCACTTTTCCGCCGTTTTTAATTTTGCCAAGGGACCCTCATTCGCTGCGGATCCCTTGGCAATGGCGGGATTTTTTTCCATGAATCGGAGCAGCAGCTCCCACTGCCGCTCCGACACTTTTCTAATTCCTGGCATTTCTGAAAAAACAGATCAACAGAACTAATGTAAGAGCATGGAACATTATATTTATAACCACTTATATTTATGTTACATACAGTAAGAAATTCATAACTTACTTATTTAAAAAAATAAAATAAAACGAGGAGCAGAGAGTTCGTAACGTAGTAGTGCTAGTGTTCGAACGGTTTAAGGTGAATGCGCAGTGGTAGACCGCGAAATTCAAATTTTCTTACGTTTTTCGCAATTTGCAGATTAGTGTCAGGTTGTATTTTGATCAAAATTTGATTCGCGACTATAACAGGTACGTATTTACAGAATTATAATCATTAGAATCATTAATACATCTTTCTAAGTTAGATTTGTACCACGAAAACAAATCTCTTATGGAAAACTGCTTAGTGGTACAAATCTAACTTAGAAAGATGTATTAATGATTCTAATGATTATAATTCTATAAATACGTACCTGTTATTGTCGCGAATCAAATTTTGATCAAGATACAACCTGACACTGACCTGCAAATTGCAAAAAACGTAAGAAAATTTGAATTTCGCGGGCTACCCTGGCACTTCCCCTTTGTCGACGGCGGAAAGAGAAGTTAACTTTTGCCACAGAACTAAAATGACAGATGCAAATACGTTTTGTTACGTACTTCCATTATGGTAGTTTTTGGTAGAAAGTGTTTTAAAAATTGGTTTTTCAGTTTTCGGCAATCATTGCACATTTTCATTTGTAAGCATTAGTAGACCATCAGTTGTAATTAAAACTAAATTAAATTATAGCATATTAATTCGGAAACAAATAATTCATATATGATGAATCGAAACGCTGCGTCGATTCCAATTGTGGCCGATTGATGTACAGACGCCAGCACATCAACCTACTACAATCTGTCAGAATTCTGTTTTAGGGAGTGACAGGGATTCACCGTAGATAATAAAACTCCGTATCAGTAGGATGAACAATGAATAGTGAATTTAGCTCGTAGAGATCGCGACGGCCCCGTCAGGGGGCGTGGCGAGCGGTTCCGGGGCTATGCCCCCCGGCCGCGGAGGCCATGCGGTGGCCTGCTAAAACAGGCCCCTCACTATGTTGGCTGCAATGGCCTACAGCTTAGTTGACCGCACGTATATATTTACGTGCGGTCATGTGAGTGGTTGCTTGTTGTTTTTCTGTAGGCGCGTCGCGACGCTGATTCATACAGCGCCGCTTTCTTCACGACACCTCGGCGGTCTGTCCCCGCCAGGTGAGACCCCCAGTTGCCTGGGGGAGGCCCGGCGGAGGACGACCAGCGACGGAGGTGCCGACTCGACGCTCCTACAGAATATAGGTGTTTTGCTCCCGCCCGCCCCGCTTCCAGAGCTAGCCGGTTACGGTCCGGGCTAAGGAGCAGTCATGTGTGTGTGAGCGGTATTGTACTGTGTGACACCGCTCAGTGTCTACGCGTGTCGCGGCCCGCGCTGCGCCTACGCGTGTGAGTTCGAGCGTCTGTATAGTGGTGAGTGGCTGCGCTCGCTACGTAACGTGCCTATATTAACCTAGCACACGCTACGCAACGAATGTGTGTGTAATATGTGGAGTTCAGTTGATTCAAGTGAGCCGCGTGTAACCTGGGTGCGGCTCACTTGAGGCGTCAATCCGGTGCGATGGGGTCGTCGTCCGCTACCAGGTCGCGGGGCAAGGGTCTCGCGTCGGGGGGGCGCGCGTGCCAGGGCGCAATGTCCTGGACATGGGGCCAGGCAGATGCGTCGGCACGCGCGAACATTCCCTTCGCGAGCCGCCGCACAAACTCGTCCAGGCTCTCTATCCCGAGGTCCCGTACGATGACATCGTTCCTCACGAAACAAGGAGCGTCAACAATGGTCCGCAACGCTTGACTTTGTTGCGTGCGGAGCAGCTTTCGGCTCGACTCGCTCGTGAGGGCGAACCATGCCGGGGCGGCGTACGTCAAGATTGGGCGCACGTACAACTTGTACACGCCCAACTTGACGCGCGCCGGTATGCGGGACGAGAGCACCGGTTTGAGGAGGTTGCGGGCGACCCTACCCCTTGCGGCGACCGAGCGGACGTGTGGCCCCATCGTGAGCCGACGATCGATAGTTACCCCCAGGTACTTGACCCGGGGCGACCACGCGATGTCGGCTCCCTGCAGCTTCAAAGGTGGTGGGAGAGGCGCGAAGCCGGTGACCATCGCCTGCGTCTTACCCACGTTAACCGACAGCCGCCACTTAGACAGCCAGTCAGGCAGCTTGTCGAGCGCGCGCTGCATCTTGACCGCCGCGTACTTCGCATTAAGCGATGTAGTAATGTACGCGGCGTCGTCTGCGTACAGCGCGAGCATGGCGTCCGATGTGGTGGGGATGTCGTCGGTGTAACGTGAGTAACACGCCGGCGACACGCAGCTGCCCTGCGGTACACCCGCGAGCACCGGGCGGGCGCTGGAGAGCGCCCCGTCGACCACCACCCTGAAAGTCCTGTTGGTGAGAAAAGTGGAGACCACCTTGACGACGCGACGGGGCGCGTCTGAGGTGGCCAGCTTGTAAACCAAGCCTTCGTGCCACACACGGTCGAAGGCCTTCTCCATGTCGAGGAATACTGCCACCGAGTACTCCTTCTTGTTGAGCGCGGCTGCGAGGTGCTGCAGTACCCTCGACAGCTGGAGCGTCGTGCTATGCTCCGCCCGAAACCCAAACTGCTCCGGGCGCGGCGCGATGTGTGGTTGGAGATGTCGCAGCAGGAGTGCTTCGAACACCTTGGAGACGGTCGACAGTAGGGTGATCGGCCGATAGCTCTCCGGCTTTAGTATATCTTTCCCCGCCTTGGGCAGCATAATGACGCGCCCTTCCTTCCACGAGGCGGGAAAGGCCCCCGTGCGCAGTATCGCCGTAAACAGGCGCGCCAGCGCCGCTACCATACGGTACGGCAGGTGGCGCAGCACTGTGTTGGTGATACCGTCAGCACCGGGGGCCTTCCTGGGCTTCGTTCTTAGGATGGCGCGTCTGACTGCGCCAGGCGAGAAGACTGGGTCCTCATCGGGAGCTATCGGGGCGTTGCGAAGTAGTCTCCCAGGTGTTGCTCGACTGCTGCGACATGGTCGGTGTCGCTGGTCGGGTTGGGGCGGAACTGACGCTCCAGGTGTTCGGCGAAGACCTCCGCCCGGTCCTCCGCTACATACTTGAGCGCCCCGTCGCTGTTGAGCAGCGGACGCACCGGGGCTGGGGTATTCGTTAGCTGGCCGCACAACTTGTGTAGTGACGGCCAGCTGTCAGCTGTAGCATCAATTCGGTCCTCCCAGCCCGCGGTGGTGAGCGCCTGTAACTCGGCCTTCACCTTCTCCGCGAGACGGTTGAGCTCTCTCTTGAGGGTGGGGCATCTTAATTGTTGCCACTGCTTGCGAATGCGCCTCTTCTCGGCGATCATCGCATTAATGTGCGCCGGCAGGGGCGGCAATAGCACTCTCCCCTGCGGCTGCGTGCTAGTCGCCGTTTCTAAGGCGCTCTGTATGCAAGCAGTGACGTCATCCGCTGTCTTATCAACGTCCGCGGAGGTGACAATAGGCCGAGTCGGCGTGGTGGTCTCCACTTTTTCCACGAACTTTGTCCAGTCCGTGGTTCGACGTGGCGCTATGGGCTTCAGTCGGGTCGGCATTCCCGATAAGACGACGAGTACAGGTTGGTGGTCCGACTGCAACTCGTCGTCTATCACTTGCTGTGTGATCTGGCAGCACAGCCCCCGGTGGACTACGATGTCCAGCACGTCCGGCATGTAGAGTGCGGCGTCCGGATAATGGGTTGGCGTCTCTGGGCCGGACACCGTATAGCCGAGGGCTTCCGAGTCCGCTAGGAGCCGTCTCCCCTCGGTATTCGTAGTGTAGCAGTTCCACGCCGGGTGCTTGCAGTTCAAGTCGCCGGCGAGGATGGTGGCGCGTGTGGTGTCTACAAGCAGGGCCCGCAGCTCGGTAAGGTCCAGGCGAGCCGCGGGCGGCTTGTAGCAGGCGTAGATGTTGATGTCCTCGCCGGCTACGTGCAGCTGCACACCCAGGGCGTAGAAGCTGCTAATCGACGGCAAGGGGAGTTCCTGATGGACGACTCTTCGCCTCACTAGTACCGCCAGACCACGGTACTTAACGTTGGCCGACCTTTCGTCCTTCCTGTATAAGTGATACCCCGGGACCCTGACCCTATCTTCGGGTCCTAGTAGGGTCTCACTTATAAGCGCCACGTCGATGTCCTGTTCCCTCAGGAGATGGCGGAGGGGGGCGACCTTTCCTCTAAGGCCGCGGGCATTCCAATGAATCACCCTTAATGGCCTAGCCATGGTACAAGGTGAGTAACGTGGCCAGGCCATCAAGGATGACCGTCTCTATATCTTGACCCTGCCTTATGGCCTTTATAAGGTCCATCAATAACTTGATGGCGCAGGTCGTGAATTCTTGTTTCGTTGTTGCTGCTGACGTTGTTGTAGCGCCGGAGGCGCCGCGGCTCGCTTTCTGAGCGAACTGTTTTGGTTCCGCTTGCTGCCGCGGCGCTGCGCCGGCGCTAGTTGTAGCTTCCGGCTGTTTCACGACCTGCGCCTCGGACAAGGCAGGGTCTGCGGCCTTAGGAATTTCTTCCTGTGTCGCCGGGGGGGGGGGGGTTGGGACTTCTTCCCCTTTCCTTTACCCCCGCGCCCCTTCTTCCTTCTCCGCTTCGAGGAGGTGGCTTGGCTCCTATCTGTGGGCCCATTGGCCGCCGCCATTAGCGTGGCGCTCTGGGCCTCTTGCTCCACCATTTGCGGCCCTTCGGTGGCCGCTAGGGGCCGGCGCGCGGTGGTGGTAATGGCGGCAGTCCCCGCTCGCTTGTTCCGGGTCTCCGCCTGGAACACGGGGCACTTGTTGTTGCACGCGGGGTGCGGGCCACCGCAATTGACGCAGGTGGCCGGCTCCTCCCGCGGGCGCGGGCAGTCACGTGCCACGTGCTCCCCTCCGCATCGGACGCAAGCGAGCGGTCGGTGGCACTGGTGCGAGCTGTGCCGGAACTTTTGGCACCGGTGACACTGGGCGGGCCCACGTTTGCCCCGCCAAGCTTCTATCTTGACACCCCGCATGTACATAAATACGGTGGTGTCGAAGATTCCCCGGACGTCGGGCGTCTTTTTTAGGACGGCGTGGAACACGCAGCCGGGTCTTCCTTGTGCGCCCTTAATGTGGCGCACGTACTCCGGCTGGTACCCCAACGCCCGGAGTTCCTCCTCGATCTCCTGGGGGTCCGTGTCCGGTGGCAGCCCCCTGATGGCGATCTTCAAGTTGCGCTCCGCTGGCAGTGAGTAGGCGAACCAAGATACGCCGCTCTCCTTCTCCAGGCCAGTCAGGTACCGCTGGACCAGCCGGTACTCGTCCTCGGTGTCCGGGGTGAAGCGTACCCCGGTCCCGTAGGGTCGAGCGTTAGGCGGCCGGCCCAGCTTGGCGGCGATGGCCCGGAAATGGGCGGCCCAGTTGGGCAGCCTCTCCACCACCAGCGGCGGGTATCTCGGCTTCTTCCCCGGCTTCTGTTTCGTCGTCGACGTAGAGGCGCCGGGGGCGGCAGCAGGGGGTGCGGTGTCCGTAGTGGGGGCAAGGGGTAAAGTCAAGTCACTCACCCCTGGAGTCCGAACTTGTGTGGGCGACTGCGGCGGCGGCGGCGGCGTGCGCCGTGCCGCGTCGGCGAAGGTGGGCGAAGTAGGCGCGGCCCGACCCCGCGGCGCGCGTTCGCGCGGTGGCCGCGGCGGGTCGAGGCAGTACCGCTTCGCCTCTTCCTCGGCGGCGGTCTCACCCGAGCTCCTCCGGCGCCGCTGGGGTCTGGGCTCGAGTGCAAACTCGAACCCGAAACCGGGCGGCGGCGGTATGGGTGACGCTGCTGGTGGCGCCGGTGTGCGGGGCGCGGAGGCTGCTCCTCCCTCGGTGGGCCACCGCCCGGATCGCGGGGACGTATCTCGCGACACGTCATCGCGACCGGACGCGGCCGAGCTCACCGATGCCAGCGACATGCTCGACCCCACGCGTGAGGAGTATGCCGACAGCATGGCGGGCGAGTCGAAGGCGGAGGCCCTGGGGGGCGCCGGTGAAGCGGGCGCCTGCGGCGTCTGCAGCGCCGACCGCTCCCGCTCTGCCATCGCCGGTCCCGCCAGCGAGAAGCGGGGACCGGGTGCGGCTGTGTGCGGAGCTGGCACGGCTTGTTTTGGCGTCGCCGCCGACGCAGCCCCGGGGGGCGCGGGCGGAGACGCAAAGGTTGGCGGCGCGGCAGCGCGCGCCGGGGGCGCGCGGGGGCGCGCGGATGTGTGCGCTGGCAGCGCAGGCTGCACTTGCTGCGCGACAGCGCGCGCAGTCGGCGGCGCAGAGGTGCGCGCGGGCGCCGCGCCTCGCGCAGCGGGCGCAGGTACGCGTGCGGGCGGCACTGTGGCGCGCGCTTGATGCGCGCGGCCTGTGTGCGCGGCGGGCCCCGGAGCCTGTATGGGCACCGGGCGGAACGCTGCGGGGCGGACGGGTACCGCGTGCTGGCGGCTCGTCGACGGCGTTGGCGCAACGCGCGCAGGCGCCGATGACGTCGGTGGGCCGGCAGCTACCGCGGCCCCCGTACCCCCCCCTCTTCCTTCTTCTTCCGTCCGGCCGGCGGCGCACCGGACGACGCATCGCCGATATTCGGCATTGACGTCGTCCGATCCAACGCCGGACGGAGCTCCTGAGACCCGGCATCGCGGCCCAGGGAGCCGCGCTTGCCGGGTTTCGACATCGCCGGGGGTGTGTGTCCTCCGCGACCGCTGCGGCGGGGATCCGCCGGGCAGCACGGTGGTGGCCCCCCTGTGTTTGCACAAGTTCCCACCTGGTTACTCGTGCAAACACAAGTGAGATGGTTAAAATCTTGCGATCCGCGCGAACAAACTAGTTTGTAACGTGGTGGACTAGTCGGGTTAGACCACAAGCCAATCCTCTAGTGAATTTATTTTCCAAAGCCCTACTTATATATACATTGTCCGTGATAGCATCTAGGCATAACCGATACCGTTACGAACGCTCGACCAATAGCGACGCGCCGCAGGGCGAGAGGCGCGCGGGGCGCGGGGCGCTGTTTCGCCGCGACACTCGGTCGACGCGAAGTTATAAATAGGAGTGGCGCGCAATTTTCGGTCCTTTTCATCGTGCGCCGCCGTCGAGTGAAGACCGTCTGCTCTGCTGAGGCTCCGCCGTGTGTCGTCAGCGCCGCTTGGCCATCTGCGTAGTCCCGGAGTGTGAACTGGTGTTAAGCTTGCTCTGCCTGCTTGCCTCTGCTTACAAAACCGCTTCTCTCGAAGCGAATTGGCCGGCGAGTACGGCGTTGTGATGACGCCGTGCTGTGCCCGTGCTTCCATCCTATTTCTTTGCGTACCAGCGTCTTTTTCAAGATGATTGCTTCTCTGTTTCTTTGCGGAACGTCATAAACGTGGTAAGGTAACTGGTTCGGTCTTGAGTGGTAATAAATTGGTTTGAAGGTATGTGGTAACTGGCTCGGAGGTATATGGTAATTGTGTGACGGGTACTATGTCACTACACTGTAATAGATTTTCAACTTTATCGCTAAAGCATAAGGTTCAATGTTGATTGGGAAAATTTGACAGTTAGGTGTAGGTTGATGTGCTGGCGTCTGTACATACATCTCTATACGATTCTACTCGGGTTGGATCATCTAAATATACATATAGACTCGGTGTTGTGACAGTGACTTGTTCGATTTCGTGTTTAATTCGCGATGAGTTCCAAAGAGTATAATAACTATACAGGAAAAGAGAGCCCTCTCGCGCGAAAATTATGCCCCCATAGCAAAAGCGCCATCTATCAATGGCGGATCTAACTAACCTGTGTATAGATATAGGTTTCTAGGTAGGTACACTTCAGCTGATAGATTTAAAATTGAGTTCACTTTCAAATTCTGCTAGTATTCTCATCATTTTAAGATGTAGTGATACAAAAATACTAACAGAATCTGAAAGTGAACTCAACGTGGGTTAGTAAATTCGAACGTTTTTGGAACTTATACTACGTATATTAAAAAAAAATTGACATCGAAATTTATTGAATTATTTATTTGTTGTGTTTACAATGTTTATTATAATAAATCTATGCAGCTTTCTTTAACTCATTATCCCCATCATGTGATTTTTCCTGCCAAAATTCTATTAATTCCTCTACACCAGCTACCTATATACAATTACATTAATTGTTGTATCTAAAAAGAAAGATTGCAGTTTTTCTTTATGAATTGAACATTTAAAAGGAAACACAATTAACATATTCGCTAACATTTTAATATTAGTTTTTAATTTATGCCTATTTGTATTGTGTTTCAATGTATTAACTGTTAATGTTTGTATTTCATAAAAACATTCTTTTAATTTCTGGGAGGGATAGCACAACCACCGTTTCGTTTGTTGATATTCTTTTAATTTTATATATTTATTACTAGCTGTGCCCGCGACTTCGTCCGCGTGGAATAGTGACTTTTCGGGCAGCACATTTTAAATTACACATACCGTCGTTTGGGTAGCTAAAAATTTACTTTACAGTAATGTTTCTCTGTATTACCTTAACAAATGTTCGCCGTGATTCTTTAAATTGACATAACTTTTTTATTTATGAACCGATTGACATGAAATAAACACTAAATGTTAAGTGAAGCTTACTACAATATATTAGTGAAACCCGCATCTAAATCGAATAAGCCGTTTCTGATATTAGCGTGCACAAACACACAGACAAACAGACAAACAGAAAAAAAAAAATTAATTACACTTTCGGGTTCGGCATCGATATAATAACAACCCCTGCTACTTTTTTTTATATATTTCCACTGTACAGACACCACTTTTCTACAATTTTATTATATGTATATAGATCATTTGGATTTGTGGAGAAAAGTGTTTGTTTGCACGTTTCACATGATTTTACTACTCTTTTTAAGCATTTGCTCAGGACCCAGCCACAAACATATTCCCTTTGCTCAGTACCTTTATTTTCTTCTGTAACTGGACAGGTGAAGAGGCTTTCAAAATTTTCATGAAAAATGATTTCGTCATTTTTTTCTATTTTATCTGGTCTTTTGTCTCTAACAAAAAAGTCAAGTTTTTGCAAACATGCATTAACGTCTTCTTCACAATTCGAATTATAGGCATGTGGTGAGTTGAAATTATTGAGTAAAAGGGCTTTATAGGAACCCTCAAATGAAATTGAATTAGGTGATACATTTCGCGCGCCTAAACTTCTAATATTACCAAAAAAGTTTTCAATTGGGTCCTGAATTCCTGATTGAAATTTCTTGTCAAAATGCTGTCAAACAAATACTTTTCATTTGTAACATTCCCTCTATTGTTTTTATAAAATTTTTAACAGATGGCACACATCGTTCAACAATTCTCAATTTGTTTCCGTCTTTTTCCTTAGTTACAATAACATATTTAATACTTTCTAAAAAGTTTTTGGCATCATACCACAACTTATGATGGGGTGAATTTTTTCTTACTACGCCTTTGTAAACTTTGCCATTGGGCACATGGAATGAGCTGGTATTTAAACTGTCGAATAAATTGTCAATCATCAAAACAAATGGGACGATTTGACGGCACTCTTCAGGTAGATCACCCCTGGCTGTGATGTGTTCCGCTGCTACTGCAACACTGCGGCTAAAAATCTGGGCTGCAGTTTTTACCCTCATTTTTTTCAGTTTTTCTGGGTTTATATGCTCTTCAGTGATTTTTTGGAGATATCTTAATTCTCCATAACTTTTATCTGCTTCATATAGCATTCGGAAATAGTCCCATTTTAATGTTTTCTCCTTCTTATCTCCATTTATGTCAACGTATTTTAAATTTTTATTAAGCAAATTATTACGAATGCCTTTTAATAAATGAGGGACATCATATAATGGTATAATCGTTTTTTTATTGATTTCAAAATTTTCATTTCGCCATTCTTTTCCTTTTTGCAGGTAATCATCTTTGGTATCTTCAATTAAACTATTAATTGTACTCACGTTAATTGTGCTTTGGTCACACATTGTGCAGAGAACTATAAGACCTGTACGCTGTACATTTGTGATCACGTCTTTGACCATTTTCTTTAGCTCGTTTTTCTTTAAAGCTTGCGTAAAATAATATGCAACTGGCTGCTTGTAGTTTCTTTTAATACCTTTAACCATAAAAACGAGTGCATGGTCTGCCAATTTGTTTTGGTCACCATAATTTACAAACCCCTTCAATTCATCAGTCCCTGAGTTATAATGGACGTGTGGAGTAATTGACATCTCATCAAAAATCAATGTACAAAGACGGTCTTCGTTTTTCATCTCTGAAACAGTCTTCTTTAATTGATCAAATACTATCTCATTGATGCCTGGACGGGCCTGGACCTATCCTTACTTGACTTAGTAATGTTTTTAATGCCTTAGCTGAAGGCAAAGTAAAATATTTAGACAGTAATGTGTAGCATTTCGGACTTCTCTTAAATAGTGATAATGAGAGCACTTTTTCGTCAACAGTAAATCGCCGCCCTTTAGGTTTCTTGCACGTTTGGCGAAACTGCATTTGAATGAATGTTTTTCCAGCAGCTGTCATCTTTTCCGAGACCTGTTGAAATGCTATATCTTTTGAAAGTTTTTTAGCATTAGAAAGTCTTTCACTATAGTTTGTAACCTTCTTCCTAAGGCGGGACACTTCTTTCTTCAAATTTCTTATTTGTTGTTTGTGTGATCGAAGCACAAGAGCAGGTGATTTCCTTGTCGAACCTGTAACGGTAATTAAAATAATAGTTACTTTTTACCAAGTTCTGCAAGTTTAATGCAACAGACGAAACAAATTCGATTGATTTGAAATTAAAGTACTTTGGTTCTGTTGCAAGTTTTTTATTATTACTGCAATTGTGGCTATAGCCTTAACATAATAATAATAATATTGATGCGTACGAATTTCCATAACGCCATAGGCAGCTTCATGGCCAAAAGCTTATAAATAGCTTTTGGTTAATACATTAAAATAAAGTTATAATTACCTGATCGACTGTCCTTTTTGAGATCATCTTTAATATTTTCTGATAAAGACAATGGGTTGCTGCACTCCACAGTATTAATTTGGTCCAAAACAACATTTTCTGTAATTAGACAAAGTTTCATCATAAAATACAAGTACCTTTTAATTAAAAATCCATATCTACTAAACTTTTGTATAATCCCTTACATCAGTTTTTTTTTCATATTCAGGCACAATATCGAAAGCTGGACTTATTAAATTACCTGTATTAAAAACTGTTTGTGATGTAGACGGTTGGCTGTCAAAATTGGTATGGACATGTTTTGAATCCAATGCATATATTTCTGTGGAGCAAAATTATTATATTAATAAATTAAAAGATATATTATTTAAAAAAGTCCCTGATGGCAAAATGTAATCCTAACTAATGTTATAAATGCGAAAGTTAGTTTGCTGGTTTGTAACATTTTCACGCTATAACGGCTGAACGGATTATAATACTGGTATTCAGCTGCATCCGGTTAGACTGGAAGCCGACCCCAACATTGTTGGAAAAAGGCTAGGCAGATGATGAACGGCTGAACGGATTTGGATGAAAGGATAGGTCAAAAGTGGTACAATATTCCGAATATTTTTAAACGCTAATGTGATGTACCTTATTAGAAAGATTATTTATTAAGCTACTCGATTAAAGTTAAATATGATTTTTTCAGGCGCCTGTTTTCGTAAAAATGTGAAAAATGTTTCAGTACAAACAAAACGCACATAGCCTTTATTTATTCATTTCTATGCAATAAAGTTATTTCAAATGTGGCTAAAGTTTCCGTTTCTATTAAATACTTTGAGATTTTATTATAATTTTAGCTGCAGCTCCATGAAATTGAGACAAAAAATATTGAATATCATTACAATGCAATATCAAAACGTGTCGAAAAAAGGTCAAATCTGTAAATGTCAGAATAACGTTGAAATAAAAAAACACCATAACCTCTGGTAAAAGTCCGCGAGGCGGAGTGGTTTTATATGTAGAAAAATACGTCAACAAATGTATTATAAAGTACAAGTATGTAGATAACCACTTATTTCTATGATAATTGACAATGAGAAATGACAATGACAATGTCAGTCAGCAGTCACTGCTGACATTGTCATTGTCATTTGTCACGTCATTTGCCACAGGGCTGCCAACCCTAAAATATATACAATGTTTTTAGTTAGTGTTGCAAGCATTTTATTTTTTAACACTTGTTTAAAAAAAAACGGGCGGCTGTAAAAAAAAATTAAATGCCCAAAGACATCAAAATAATTACCCTCTTTCAGCCTATATAGCTCAGAAGGCTGTTTAAATTTTCAATTATTTTAGTACCAAGCCCCATACATTTATTGAACGTCTCCTTTGGCACATGGGTAGACCATGATCTGGATTAGAACATAGAATAGTTTTTATCCCAGGAATACGTTCCCGTGGGATAACTTCCGACCTACACGCGGGCGAAGACGCGGGCAAAAGCTAGTAATATTAGTTAGTTAGAGTTTAGTTATTTTTATTCCTTGTTTGTTTGAAACTATCTGCTATTATTATTTTTTTGGCATAAACCTTTTCCGGCGCACAACAACATGCCAAGTTTCATCACGATTGGTTGAGCCATTTTAGCACCTGGCAATTGACTTTTATTTGTATATATAGATAATAATTTTAAAATTACCTTGGACAAGTTCTATTTGTTCAAAAGATTGACCAACACACATAGAGCTTTGTTGAGAACCTGAACTATCTCCTGCTGATATTAGAGAAGCATAGTTGTGTTCCCTTTGTGGAGAATATTTTGACTGGAATACACCTAGAAGAAAAATGAAAAGTTATTTTAAGTACTTTTTTTTTAAGAAGGTCTGCTTGAGGAAGTTCTATGAGGCTATTTCATGGAATATAGTACCCGGCAAACATCTTGAACATTACGGCGGGTGAGCAGGGCAGGGTAAACCTGTAGAGGCACTTTCGCCTACAAATTTAGTTTTGCACAGTCAAGGTAATTTTTCAAGATGTTTGCAGGTCTCCTCTATACTACAGTCTAGTGAATGGTCGTTGACAGTTTTCCCGTTAACTTAATGTCAATGTTGATTTATGTTCTTCAACAAGTTAACATGCAACTATTTTGTCAACTTTAACTCGTTGAACAGTCATTATTCAACACTGCGATATTAAACGAGTCCCTACATCTTCCCACCAATCTTTGTATTATTGAACGTCGCTTGCATGTTATTTGCAAAGTTTTTTAATTTGTTGTTTGTGTTCTCGAATTTAGTTTAGTTGATTATTAGACGAGCTCTAAGTCATTGACGAATTCAACTAGTTGATTCATAACAGTTAATGTTAATATGTTGACAGGATAGCAATGGTTCAACCATTGAATGAACGAACTAATTGAATCAACCATTATGGTTGATTCAACTAGTTCCACATGTTCGGGGTTAGGGTGAGATTAAGAGCGTAGTCGGTCTGCGACAAAATTGAGAAATAGGTATTTGTACAAACTATTGCCGTCGCGTTGCGCCGCCGCCGCCCAAGCGACCGCGCTATCAATGTGCGTGTGAGTAGTCTGTGTTTGTGTGCGTGCTTACCACTCCCGCGCCCGGCCGCTTTTCGTTCTGCGGTCTTTCAGTGGCATTTGCTATCGGCAGCGGTCGGTGTTTGCAGTGTTTGGCATTTACGAGCTACTTACTCGATCAAAATATTGTGTTAGACGTTTTTTATTGTTTACGGACTTGATTCTATGCTTTACTGAACTGACTTGGCTTGTGTATCGGATTTTGAGTAATTATATTTACGACTAAAGAAAAAACGTAAGTACCCACCTATTATTTTTAAATATTTTACCCACTTCAAATAGATAAACGAAATGCAATACCTATACATATTATATTTATCTAAAATACTATACCTACTGATTGATAAATAACAATTTACAAATGTGGAGCTGTAAGTACCTAATCATGGTAATTGTTGTTTCAGTTAAACCTTCTCTGTGATGGGTAAAAGAAAACAAAATAAAGCGCGTTTATTCTTGAGCGCTAAAAGAAAAAAACATCATTTACGTGTAAAGCGGAAGATTCATTTTGCACCGCGCACGGTATTATCCAAGTAAGTAAAAAAATTGGCGTATTTAAGTACCTATGATACTTTCATTAGGCTGGAATCGACCTTGAATAGCATAGCCGGATTCCACTTACTCCAGATGGTCATTAGATAAATGGTAACAATGTGAGAGTGGCTACAACAATAGTTACCTAGGTGTCTTTGTTCCGCACGTGTTTGACAACCTTGTTTTTGATCTATCATTGACGAGCGAAAGTTTTCTCTTTCGGTACATTTTATATCATAGGTAGTATTTACATTTTTTCCTCGCTGCGAACAGCAGATTATTATTATTAAGATTTTGTAGGCTATTATAGCGTAGGTATTTTCGCTTTTGTATTGGAGTGATGTATCTCTTACCTAGTAACTATTTAGTAATCTGTGACTGTAACTAAAAAATAATGCATTTTCTTTATTGACAGTGATGAAGACAAAGAGAATTCTGCTACATCATTGAATGAAACTTCCAAAGAGACTCGAGATACGTTTGAAGAAAATGTAAGCTCCTCATCGTCGACCACGACACTTGATGACTTGGATATAGTTTTTGATAACGATAATGGTGACAATAATAAAGAAGTTCAAGACGATAAATTAACAGGACGCAGAATCGTGGATATAAAGTATTTGTTTTCTGCAATTTCAAACATTAGGCATGAACATACAGACTGCACATTTGCCGACTTAATTTTTTTAAAAGAGCAACGAAAAGGTTTTATGAGCAAATATGTATTTGAATGTAAAATGTGTAAAAAAATTGAAACTGTGTACAGTGAAGACCCCAATTTAAAAATAAATGCAAATAATGCAGCTGTAGAAGGAATACTCTGTTCAGGAAATGGATATGCACAGTTAAACGAAATATGCAGTGTGCTAAATATGCCAAATATGAATAAATCAACATATACAAACATTGAACAAGGTATGACACCACTAATTGAAGAATGTGCCATAGAGGAAATGATCGCAGCAGGTCAAGAAGAAAAAAGGCTTGCCATTTTAAATGGCGAAGTTGACAAAGATGGCTATCCTTTAGTAACAGTAGTGGCAGATTGTTCTTGGGCTAAACGGTCATACAAAAGTGGTTTTAGCTCAGCGTCTGGTGCTGGATGTATTATTGGACTGCGGACTAAAAAGGTACTGTTTCTTGGCGTTCGAAACTCATACTGTTGTGTATGTAAAAAAAAAACTTGGCTGAAAAATCTTTACATTCTAGCAATTTTTCCCCTCAAAACCCGACTACACCATCCTGTACAGTAAATTCTTTTGCTTTATTAGATACCGACGTTAACGAAGTAGTAAGATTAATAGACGGGTTAAAGGATGCATGTGCTACTGGGTGGGATGACATACCTAATAATATACTAAAAAGATTTAAATACCTACTTGCCCCTCCACTAACCCACATTTTTCAGCTATGTTTGTCTCAAGGAATATTCCCCAAATTGCTAAAAAAAGCTGTGGTCACACCTGTATTCAAGTCTGGAGACAAAAACTGTGTGAATAACTATAGACCCATTTCAGTGCTAACAGGCCTCTCAAAAATTTTGGAAAAAATCATTAACAGTAGATTGATAAAATATTTGGAAGATAACAGACTACTTTCAGACAATCAATTTGGTTTTAGGCCCAATAGATCAACTAGCCAAGCAGTACACAAATTAACTAATCATATTACTACCGATCTGGATTATGGTATGCACACAATTGGGATCTTTCTAGACCTTGCCAAGGCCTTCGACACTATTTCATGTACTTTACTTTTGCACAAGCTTGAATCACTTGGGATAAGAGGAGCACAACATCTACTATTTGCGGATTATCTCAGCGATCGTTATCAGTGTGTAAAAATAGGGCAGTGTACAAGTTTTGAACTTAAAAATAGTGGTTTTGGAATTCCGCAAGGCAGCATTTTGGGCCCCACGTTATTTTTAATCTACATAAATGATCTGTGCAGCTTGCCACTCCAAAATGGAGTCATAATGTCTTATGCGGATGACACTGCTCTATTGTTCTCAGCTAAATCAAGAGCAGAAGTCTATGAATTTGCTCAAAATGGTTTTAACATTGTCTCTAATTGGCTCCATAATAATCTCCTAACATTAAATGCAGATAAAACAAAATACATTTTATTTACAATGAGAAATACTAACATACCGCTTACTAATCTGAACATTTACGCACACAATTGCAGCACGTACGCTGCCGCTGACGCTGCATGTTCTTGCCCCACTTTAGCTAAGGCCGACCATTTGAAATACCTAGGTGTCACTATTGACTCCAATCTAAATTTCCGTAAACATATCGATTTACTTTGTACCAGAGTGCGCAAATTAATATATGTTTTTAAGAACTTACGGAACATAGCCGACTATAAATTAATTAAACAGGTTTATTTAGCTTTGTGTCAATCCATACTTACCTATTGCATAACTTCCTGGGGAGGTGCTGCAAAAACAATTTTAATTCCTCTAGAGCGCGCTCAAAGAGCAATTTTAAAGGTTGCTACTTTTCGCCCTTTTAGATTTCCGACGCACCAACTCTACATATCATGTAATGTACTAACCGTAAGGCAATTATTTATTCTAAGCATAGTACAACACCAGCACACTGCACTTCCTTTTGACCCAGTACCTTCCGACAAGAGAAGGAAAGACTTGGTTTGCATAAAGCCTCAAACCAGACATGCGTTTGCTAATCGTTTTTATGTGTTCTTAGGACCTTTTCTGTATAATAGACTCAACAAGTTACTAAGCTTCTATAGTGTAAGCTATAAAAAATGTAGTACAATGTTATCAGAGTACTTAGCGACACTCAATTACACAGACACAGAAAAACTTCTAGAAATTTTGTCATGATCATAATTTTATTCCCTTGTAAGTATTTACTTTTGTATGTTTACAAGACATAGTATTAGGTATTAATGTACCAATGTGCTTTTTCTCAGAATTGTTAATGAATTATTTTTATATCAGTTACATTTAAAAAATAACGGTCTAATATAATTGTAAGGTAAAGTGATGGCCTGAAACACAGGTTTGAATAAACCTAGTTCGGGTGGGTCGCAACCTAACACTCCAAGTCCGATCCATCACTACTTGCACCTGTAATAAAACATGTTTTAGTTTATTTTAGGCACTATAATTGTATGGAAAATTTGCTAATATTGGCCAAATGTACACCTTTTGTAAACGTTTTATTAAATAAATTATTATTATATTATTATTATATGTGCAAGAAGTCAAAAGCTGAATATAGATATTACTGAACACAAATGTTTCAAAAACTGGCGTGACAGCGCTAATGCTATGGAAGCCGACATAATCGCAGAAGGTTTTGCAAAAAGTGTGGAAATGCACGGAATAAAATACAACAAACTCGTTGGAGATGGTGATTCCAGCGTAATGAAAAAGTTGTTACTGAATAAGCCTTATGGTTCTGATTTTATTATTTCAAAAATCGAATGTAAGAATCATTTATTGCGAAATTTCTGCAACAAATTGAAAGCATTAGGAAAAAAAACGAATAACCACAAAGGCTTTGTACCAGTGCAGCTTCGAAAAAAGGTAGTAGAACATGTTTTACGTTTGAGAAAAGCGGTAGTTGGAGCAGTAAATCACAGAAAGTCAGAAAATACAAATCACAATGAAAATATAAAAAATCTAAAAAAAGATATAAAAAATGCACCAAACCATGTATTTGGAGACCATGGTAATTGCAGCGCTTACTTTTGTGACCCAGAAAAATACAAAAATGACACAAATTTTGTTGCTGATCTTCAAAACAGCGGATTGTGGACAGATATTCAGTTTTACACGATGAGTTTAGTGTCGAATGCAGAAAGTCTGATACTAGATGTAACAAATAACACAGTTGAACAATTTAACAATGTGATTGCAAAATTTATTGGCGGTAAACGAGTTAATTTCACGGCCAGAGGATCCTACCAAACACGATGTTTTAGTGCGGCGATATCGTGGAACAGTGACATGGCAATACATTCACGCCTGTCAAAAAAAATTCAAGGCTGCAGCCCTGGCACATACACAAAGAAATTCATTGAAAGAAAAAGACGATCAAGGCAAAACAATGAAAAATGCCGAAAGAGAAAGCTTTCGTTCGTCGACGATAGATCAAGTAAAAGGCGAAAAGTTACTGGACCTGACGAAGATTACGGTCAACTAGAATTAGAGCCCGATATGCCATCAGAAATATTTGAAGAAAAGAAAAATAAATTTGTTTCCGAGTTAGAACTATCGAAGGCGAGAGCTGAAGAACTCGAACGTAGCACGATTGGCCAAAGTGAAAATGAATTGTGGTCAATAGAGAGGCGCAAGCGTATCACGGCATCAAATTTTGGCAAAGTTTGCAAGCTGCGAAAAAAAACATCAGTTGCCAGTTTATTAAAATCCTTACTGTATTCGCAATTCAAAGGTACTCCTGCGACAAATTATGGAAAAGAGAAAGAAGACGAAGCAGTGAAAGAATTTTCAAATGAAACTGGACTGTCTGTAGTTAAGTGCGGGTTGTTCATTGACAAAAATAAAAGTTTTTTGGCTGCCAGTCCTGATGGACTTGTAAATGAAGATTCTATAATTGAAGTAAAATGCCCTTATAAAATTGCTGAAATAACTCCAACAGAAGGAATACAGATGAAAAAAATTGACAGCTGCATACTCCACAACAACAAGTTAAAATTAAAAAGAAACCACAATTATTACTACCAAGTCCAAGGCCAATTGCAAATAACACGCCGTAGATATTGCTATTTCGTTTTGTGGAGCCCTAAAGGTTGTTGTTGCTGTTTCAAAAATCGTTAAGTTGAGGCCACTTGCCAGAAAGTGCGCCGGGGACAGAAAGTCCAAATCCTCAGGATCTTCTGTCAGAGGGCACAGTGGTCTGGAGTTCAAACAAGCCTCGAGTTGGGATAGTAGGGTAATATATTCCTCGTAGGTTAGTTTTTGCTCTCCCACGACCCGCTTGAGATGGTGTTTAAGGCTCTTCACTGCAGCTTCCCAGAGTTCGCCAGCAGATGGCCATGATGGGGCGTTAAAATGCCACTCAATATTCATTTCAGAGATTGTCGAGCTTACTTCTTGATCAGCTAAGATGCTTGAGATTTCAGACAGCTCCTGTTTTAAGATTTTGTTGGCTCCTATGAAGTTAGTTCCCTGGTCACTGTAGATGTGGCCAGGAACTCCTCTTCTTGCCGACATTCGTCGAAGTGCGGCAATAAATGCTGACGCAGTGAGATCTGAGACAGCTTTAGTCACCATGCAAACAAAAACTGCGACGTATCCTTTACAGGTTTTAATGCCACGGCCTTTGTTTGCTTTCATGTAGATGTGTCCGGTATAATCTACTCCAGTGTGGTAAAAGGGTCGGTTAGGAATCAATCGTGCTGGAGGTAGGTCGCCCATGATTTGATGTTGTGATGTGGGATTATTTCTTATACATTTGACACACTTTCTTAACCGTTTCTTAGTGACTCTGTTGCCTCCAAGAATCCAGTATTTGCTTCTTATAAATCCAGTAGTCATTTTTACTCCACCGTGAAATACAAGTTCGTGGGATTCATCTATGATAAGATCTGCCAGTTTCGACTTATTCGGAATTATGATGGGATGCTTCATTTCAGGATCAAGATTCGAATGTTTAAGTCTACCTCCGACACGGAGTACTTGATTGGAGTCCAGTATGGGATTAAGATTAAGAATCTGGATTTTCTTATTTAGTGGGTCATTGTTTTTCAACCGCGATATTTCTTCGTGGAAATATTCATTTTGAACGTGCTTGATTAACATTTCTCTTGCTGTCTTTATATTTTGCAGAGTAAGGAAACTAGTGCGTTGTTTCTTGTGAACAACAATGTCGATGAATTTGTTGATGTAAGCTAATACTCGAGTCACTTTCCTCAAAGTGCTATATTTTGTTAAAAGGTGAATAACTATTGATTTTTTGGGGTTAATGATGACCGTGTTTACTTTTTTTTTCTTTAGTTCTTCGCAAGTAATACTTGTATCAATCGGCATCTTATGGGATTCTTTAGGGTTAAATTGTGGCAACCAGTCGGGCCCTTGCCAACACAGTGAGTGATTGGCTAATTGTGTAGCAGATAAACTACGACTAGCGCAATCTGCGGGGTTTTCCTTTGATTTTACGTAATTCCAGTTATCTTTAGGGATTATTTCTGTGATGCTCCTCACTCGATTTGCAACAAAGGGTTTCCATTTCTCCGGTTCGCCACTTAACCAACCTAGAGCGGCCGTTGAATCAATCCACCCATAAACATGCACCTTGTAGCTTCTAAGGGCTAAGATTATTTTCTGCATAAGCTTTGACAGCAAGAGAGCGCCGCAAAGTTCCAAGCGCGGGATGGACTGTGGTTTTTTCAGCGGTATTACTTTTGACTTCCCTGCAATGAGAGTTACATGGGTTTCATTTTCTCTTTGTACTTTGCAATACACGACGCAAGCGTATGCTTTTGTGCTAGCGTCACAAAAGCCATGTAGTTCGATGGTATCTTTTTCCTGGGTTTGAATCCAACGTGGAATTTTAAATTGAGATATGTGAGATAGATCTGCTTTAATTGTATTCCATTCCAACGCAATGTCTTGAGGGACAGGGTGGTCCCAACCCAGGTCTGATTTCCATAATTCTTGAAACAAGATCTTGAGCTTTATTGTGACTGGTGCTAGCCAGCCCAAAGGGTCGAAAATTTTCGATATCTGAGATAGGAATTGTCTCTTTGTAAGGATGTCTTGTGAGATAAATTCAATAGGGTGAAAGATAAAAAGATCGTTTTTTGGTTCCCACCTAAGACCTAATGTTTTGGTTGACTCCGGTTGCTTGAAGTCAAAGTCTTGCTTCAGAGGTGCATCAGAACTATCTATTATTTCCTGTAAGTTTGATCGCCATTTTCTGAGATTAAACCCTCCAGATTGGAGGAGGTCAATCATCTCAGCTTTGAGCTGTTTTGCTGCTTCCGCTGAATGTTCTCCATGCATGAGATCATCCATATAAAATGAGTCCTCTAAGATGTCAGGAGCGCAGCTATGTGGATAATTTGTCCTTTCATCGTTGGCCAGTTGCTTCAGTGTCATCATGGCCAAAAAAGGTGCGGCTTTTGTGCCATAAGTAACTGTCGCTAACTGGTACTCTTTTAAAGGTTGTGATTGATTGTTCCGCCAGATGATTTTCTGATATTTCTGATCATCAGGATGCAGCCAGATTTTGCGAAACATCTTTTCTATATCTGCTGTAAAAGCGTATCTAAATTGTCTCCATTTTAAGATAAGGCTCTGAAGATCTTGTTGTAAATTGGGTCCTCGGCACATAAGATCATTGAGGCTATAACCGCTCGAGGTTTTTGCCGAGGCATTGAAGACAACTCGCAGTTTAGTAGTTTCTGACTCAGATCGTTGGACGCAATGGTGCGATAAGTAGCAGTCCGGCTGTACGTGTGGCGCAACTGGTGTCATATGTCCGAGCTCTAGGTATTCAGAAATGAACGTTTTATAGTCACGTGCCACAGCTGGCTGTTTACTTAATTTCCGCTCTAATTGGAAGAATTGAGCGATCGATTTTGTTTTCGACTCGCCAATATTTTCCTCAAAGTTTTCTTTGAATGGTATTTTCACGACGTAGCTTCCATCTTGCAGTCTTGAGGTCGAAGATTGGTAGAATTCGATGCATTTTTGATCTTCTTCTGATATCGCTGGAGGTTCATGTATGTCCTCCATTTCCCAAAGTTGCTGAAACTCTTCTATATTGTTTAAGATCACATTGCAATGGTACGTTTTGTAGTTGCCGCTTAGGATCCATCCCAACTGAGTTTGTTGGGCTATGGGCAACATACCTTCTGATCGACAAATACCATCCATAAGGATAGTGGAATAGATATCTGCCCCAAATAAGATGTCGATTGGCCTACTTTTGTAGAATTCGGGATCTGCTAGAGTTATTTGGTTAAGAGTAGGCCAGTCTGGTTTAGGTAAGGTACAGCTGGGTAAGTTATTTATCAGTTTGTTCATTATATATACGTCCGTTTCAAAGGTAAAATCGCTGTCTAGCGATGAACATTTAATGGTAATCCTGCCCTTACAGTTGTTTTCCTTATTTCCTATTCCAGAGATATAACCGTTGCATTTCCGTCGCGGTAGTCTTAGCAACTGAGCTGCGCTTTCCCTAATAATGGATGTCTGTGACCCTTGATCTAATAGAACTCTCATTTTTTGGTAGGATCCGTCCGTTGCTTGTACGTTAATCATTGCTGTGGCAAGCAATATTTCTGAGGGTTCTTTAAGAAGCGATGCGACTGTGTTTCGTTCTTGCTGTTGGGATGGCGATGTCGTAATCGTGGCTGTATTTGATCCAGACCGATGTGACGTAAATGCTTCATGCAAAATGGTATTGTGGTCTTTATTGCATTCTTTGCATCTTATTTCGGAAAGGCATTTTTTGCCTTCGTGGTAATGCAAGCAATTAATGCAAAGGTTCAATTTAGCGATAAAATTTTTCCGTTCATGAGGTTGCAATTCTAGTAACTTTTGACATGCATGAATTCGACGATCGTCGGAAGTGCAAACGGGGCATTGCTTGCGATAGTTATTTTTGCGTTTGGACTTTGACGATTGTGAAACTTGGTTTGTTGAATAATTAGTTTTGGGATTGTTATAATTCCGGCTATAATTGGAGCCTTTTGAGAAGGATGGTTTGTTATTTTTGTTGGATTGAGATAAGGATGATTTTTGCGTGGAATTTTCGAGTTTCTTACGTGAAGTTTCCAGCATCATAAACTTAGTTTCTAGAAAATTAAGGAAATCTTCTAAGACGGGCAACTCTCGCGGGGATTTTTTTTTTTTTTTGTAGATAGTCCTCATATGTATCAGAGTCCAGTTTTTGGGACAATATACATACGAGGAAGGGATCCCAGGAAGTCACATCGACTCCAAGGTTCTTGATAGCATTAACGCCCTCGTACGTAGTATCGTGAATGCGTTTTATATGATTTGCCGACTGTTGCTGGTTTGCAGGGATGTTCAGGATATTGTTAAGATGAGATGTAAATATCAGTCGTTTGTTATTATAACGATGATTAAGGATATTCCAGCACACTAGATAATTGTCGGAGCTAATTTGGAGATGTTGGATTAATTTTTCGGGTTCACCTTTCACCTTACTCTTTAAAAATTGCATCTTTTGTGCATTCGACAAAGTGGGGTTATTGTGCACTGCTTCAGTAAAAAGATCTTTGAACGAAATCCACTTATTGTAGTTTCCCTCAAAGGCAGCTATCTCCATTTTCGGGGTAGATTTTTCAATATGCGCGACAGACCACATTTTCTTATTGATGTCTTTCTTGATTTTGTTATAATATTTCTCGTAATGAGTAAATTGTTCTTCGTACTCGGGGTTCGATCCGCCACACTCGTTGTCCAGCTCCCAATGAAGCGAGTCAATAGCCGCCCAACGAGATTGTATCGTCTTCAGGAGGTCTTCGAACTCCCATTTTTCCGTGAAGAGATCAAGGTCGATGTTGGAGGATGTTTTTAAGAAAGCCTTAAAGTTGGTAGCTTGCTTTTTTAACAGAATTTCGGCTTTACTCTCTTCAAGAGCAGGAGTTTTAGCAGCAGCTTGGGATGCGAGGTTTGAAGAATGAGATTCCGCGGTAGGTTGGAACGTAGGAGGTTTCAATTCAGGGGTTTGCGGTCTGTTTGCGAGAGGGATATAGTTCTGAATAGTAGATTTAATGTTGTTATATTTTTCAGTCATTTGATCGTATTGATTAGTACTGAAATATGTATGAGATTTATCGCCAAAAGATAACAAAGTCATGTGATTATTATGGAACTCTGTAAAGTATTGTTCCAAAGTAGCTAATCGACGACGAAGGTAGTCCGAGGTCTTGCGCTCTGCACCATCCTTCTTGAAATTGGTGAAGAGCCCATTTATGGCTTCGTACAGTTGATGTTGGGTTGATAAAATGTCTTCCATTTTCGACATTATAGGGATAAAAAAGAGACCTTACTTGTACTGAAGGCTTCTTTGGAGATCAAATGTCCTTGCGATGGCTGCAAGAACAAACCTGGAGTAGCAGCGCGATGAGATGATGCGATGCTCTCGTAAAACCAGGTTCAACAGGATCAGCAGGATGATGAAAGTTTTGATTCACTTAATTCTGTTCACCAGGGTCTGGTTACAAGTTTCAAGCGAGACACTCACACCGTACAGTTACTGGATACACACGAAATACACTAATGCACACGCGTCGGTCCCGCTTTAATAGGCTCGAAGGACCAATGTTCGGGGTTAGGGTGAGATTAAGTTATACTAAGATTGAAGATTGTAAAGATAGATATATTTCAGTACTATAAATGGGATAACAATTAAAACTAATGAGGTGAATAGGATGAGATTGAGTCGCGCCCGATATGCTGTCCGAAAGCGTACTGACTATTTTACTTAGGTGATACATAAAATATTCAATGCATAAGCGCGGTGTCGCAATTACGCTGACATGTTCTTTTTGTTCGGTGATTGACCCGAACACCACAATTCAACGCTCATCACTACTACAGTCAGACGTGGCGACTTTGTGCCAGGCAGGTGGAAATGTGCAGTGGAGGTCATAGACTAGAATATTATTGATTTCTTTTTATCCACATTGCACATTCTCACCTGACTGGCACATAATTGCCACGTCTGACGTTACTGCGTGTTTCTAAATATGAAACCATAATAAAGTTAAGTACTCACCACTCAGGTTGAGAGTTGGTACGGCTCCAAATATCACACGACGGCCTGCAGTTATTTCTTCTGGTTTGAAGTGATAATCACAAACCCGCTTGTTATTATAAACCGTCATGGGATCGGTATCTTGCAATTTCTCATTTAAAACGGCAACCCAACTTGAATACCACTCGTAGTTGTTTATTGGATGAGGGAAACGATGTACATGGACATCTAAAAAAGAAGATTTTTATTTGAGACATGTCTATATTAGCAACTGCATGAAGCAATGCCAAGGTTTAGAAAGGTTTTAGAAATACCGTACTTACCAAGTTTATCACATCCGAAAATGCAGGACTTTTTACGTAAGTTTTTCGTGTCCGAAGACATCTCAATGAGAAAATTAAATCAGTAACAACAAAAAACAAAAACAATGAAAATAACAAAAACAACGAAAATAACAAAAACAACGAAAACAAGAGAAAGCTTTATAACAATAACAATAACAAAACCGGGGAAATGCAAATTTTACAACGAAAATTGTCCGAGAACTCGAACGAAAAGCATACCAAAATAACCGCTGTAAGACTACGCCATAGAGGAAAAATTACTAAGCAAACTGTCAAACTGAATTCAAAGGAGAGGTCAAAAGTGGTACAATATTCCGAATATTTTTAAACGCTAATGTGATGTACCTTATTAGAAAGCTTATTTATTAAGCTACTCGATTAAAGTTAAATATGATTTTTTCAGGCGCCTGTTTTCGTAAAAATGTGAAAAATGTTTCACTACAAACAAAACGCACATAGCCTTTATTTATTCATTTCTATGCGATATAGTTATTTCAAATGTGGCTAAAGTTTCCGTGTCTATTAAATACTTTGAGATTTTATTATAATTTTAGCTGCAGCTCCATGAAATTGAGACAAAAAATATTGATTATCATTACAATGCAATATCAAAACGTGTCGAAAAAAGGTCAAATCTGTAAATGTCAGAATGACGTTGAAATAAAAAAAACACCATAACCTCTGGTAAAAGTCCGCGAGGCGGAGTGGTTTTATATGTAGAAAAATACGTCAACAAATGTATTATGTACTTAATTATAAAGAACAAGTATGTACAGTCAACAAAAGAGATAAGTATGCAGGATCGTCCGATATAGTTGAAGTTTAATAAGAAACCGATGGATGTTCTCGAATAAAATTTTATTTTATTAATAGAAGACAAACAGCTCATTTATCAAATTAAATTTCAGTCGACAACATCCATCGGTTTCTTACTAAACTTCAACTATATCCGACGATCCTGCATACTTATCTCTTTCGTTGACTGTACATAACCACTTATTTCTATGATAATTGACAATGAGAAATGACAATGACAATGTCAGTCAGCAGCCATTGCTGACATTGTCATTGTCACGTCATTTGCCACAGGGCTGCCAACCCTAAAATATATACAATGTTTGTAGTTAGTGATGCAAGCATTTTATTTTTCATCACTTGTTTAAAAAAAAACGGGCGGCTGTAAAAAAAAATTAAATGCCCAAAGACATCAAAATAATTACCCTCTTTCAGCCTATATAGCTCTGAAGGCTGTTTAAATTTTCAATTATTTTAGTACCAAGCCCCATACATTTATTGAACGTCTCCTTTCATCCTTCTTTTTTAGCCAAAATAAAATCATGAATTTAGTCAGGAATATACAAGTACAAAAATAACATAATTACCTACAAAAATATATCGAAATATGGTGTTTCGAACCCAGAAATAACTTTTTGAAATAAAGTACAAGCAAATTCTAAATTATATTAGGCGTAGAATGGAACGTATAAAATAATAGCTAGTTTCAACTGCCATCTAGTGGTTTTCATAGACATTAATGTACTGTTTTATCCACCATGTCTAAAACGTTTGAATCCAACGCTGGGAGATGGCGTATCATTCTTCGCAACTTTGCCTTTTGACTAAGTGTACCCCCCCTGATGAGTTCGCAGAAAGAAAACACAATAATCACACACACACACACACACACACATGTAAAATCAGTTATTATATAATAATGAATCTGTTATTTAAATTATAATAAAAAAAGTGAAGTACTAATCTTTGTTTTATTAGGACTGCTCTTTAAAGATAACATTTTATGCACAAGTACACTGTGTTTCTCGATAATGATTCTGTGCTGAGCAAAAATTGGCCATCTTATAGGAAACTATCGAGAATCGCATTGTACTTGTGTATAAAATGCAATACAAAGTATCTATAAAATGCACTGTAGTTTAAAATTCCCGCCCTAGCTTCTACACTCTAGTTTGCGTGGGCGGAATATAGATGGCGCCGGTCGGTAAGGAAAAAATTCCTCCTAAAATTTGTACGGAGTCGTTATTCTTCCCTTTAGGGTATATATGTTCTGTGATTAGTACATCACAGGACGCAAATGATTTAAGGTGTGACGTCTCCAATTTACCGCCGTTGGATTTTAACCAACCAAGACCTAGCGACCCACGAAATGCTACGTTCGCAAGACTGGTCGCTTTTGAACTGGATCGAGTGCCAGAAGAAAAACGTTCAGTTACTTACGTAAATATACTGAACGTTATTAGAAAAGGACGACAGCAAAAGGACTTGGATGACATAAGTTTGCCAAGTTACGAAGACTCGGAGTAATAATAAGTAAATTGATTAAATTGTTTTAAATACTACATGATTATTATTTATTATATCCCACAATATCACATCCCTACTCGCATGCGAGAAAGTTGTCAAAAGTCGTGCCAGGCACGCCAGAGTCGGGTCTTCCCGACAGCGGATGACGTCATGAACGAGATTAGTGATGTAAGTACCTTATTATTATTTGATTTATTCGTTTGTAGTTCTAATGTCTGCTTTTAGGTTGTTTAGAGCTTTGTAACTGGTGTTTAATGATAGTATGATACCAAATAGGGTCAAATTAAATAAAAGAATTATGCAACGAGTAATATTTTATTTAAAAACTAGCTTTTACCTGCGACTTCGTCCGCGTGGAATAATGACTTCCGGAAAAAAACAATTTATCCCCCTTTTCTCCCCGTTGGGAGGGAATTTCCAAAAATCCTCTCTTAGTGGTAGCCTAATTCTCCCAACAAACACACATGCCAAATTTCAGCTCTCTACTGCCAGTAGTTTCGGCTGTGCGTTGTCTGTCAGTCACTCACTAACGGAAGAGTTTTATATATATATAGATATAGATAGCTGTTAAGATGTTATGTGTAATATCTAGTTTTAATTCCGTGTAATAAAAACCCAGGCTTGGATGCTGGAAGCAATCTCACCTTCCCACGCTCATGCATATGCTGATGCAAGAAAGGTCCCACCCTCCCGCCCTCATGCAAATGCAAACATGCAGGAAAATGAGGATAGCATGCCACGCAACCGAACCTATACTCGACACGTGTTTCACCCCTCCACGGGGCATCCTCAGGAGATGTTGACTCGTCGACCGCTAGTCGTAAAGTGAGCTCAACGTAAAGAGGTCGTTACGCCCCCGTAAGGGGGCGTGGCGAGCGGTACCGGGGCTGAGCCCCCCGGCCGCGAAAGGCAACACGGTGGCCCGTAAATACGGGCCCCTCATTTGGTCGGCGTCAGTGGCCTAACGAATTATTGGCCGCACGTAAATAAGTTACGTGCGTCCATGTGAATAGTTGCATGTTGTTTCTCTGTAGGCGCGCCGCGACGCTGATTCATACAGCGCCGCTTTCTTCACGACACCTCGGCGGTCTGTCCCCGCCAGGTGAGACCCCCAGTTACCTGGGGGAGGCCCGGCGGAGGACGACCAGCGACGGAAGTGCCGACTCGACGCTCCTACAGAGTTAGGTGTTTTGCCCCCGCCCGCCCCGCTTCCAGAGCTAGCCGGTCACGGTCCGGGCTAAGAGACAGTCGTGTGTGTGTGAGCGGTATTGTATTGTGTAACACCGCCCAGTGTCTACGCGCCCGCAGCCCGCACTGCGCGGTCACGTGTGAGTTTAAGCGTCTGTACAGTGATGAATGACTGCGCTCGCTGCGTAACGTGCCTATATTAACCTAGCACACGCTACGCAACGAAATGTATGTAATAAAGTGTGGAGTTCTATTGATTCAAGTGAGCCGCGTGTAACCTGGGTGCGGCTCACTTGAGGCGTCAGTCCGGTGCGATGGGGTCGTCGTCCGCTACCAGGTCGCGGGGCAAGGGTCTCGCGTCAGGGGGGCGCGCGTGCCAGGGCGCAATGTCCTGGACATGGGGCCAGGCGGATGCGTCGGCACGCGCGAACATTCCCGTCGTGAGGCGCCGCACAAACTCATCCAGGCTCTCAATCCCGAGGTCCCGGTGGATGATATCGTTCCTCACGAAACGAGGCTCGCCTACTATGGTCCGCAGCGCCAGACTTTGCTGCGCGCGGAGTAGCTTTCGGCTCGGCTCGCTCGTGAGGGCGAACCATGCCGGGGCGGCGTACGTCAAAATTGGGCGCACGTACAACTTGTACACACTCAACTTGACGCGCGCCGGAATGCGGGACGAGAGCACTGGTTTGAGCAGGTTGCGGGCAACCCTACCCCGTGCGGCGACCGAGCGGACGTGAGGCCCCATCGTGAGCCGACGATCGATGGTGACCCCCAGGTACTTGACCCGGGGCGACCACGCGATGTCGGCTCCTTGCAGCTTCAAGGGTGGTGGGAGGAGCGCGGACCCGGAGACCATCGCCTGCGTCTTACCCACGTTCACCGACAGCCGCCACTTGGACAGCCACTCGGGAAGCGTGTCGAGCGCGCGCTGCATCTTGACGGCCGCGTACTTCGCATTGAGCGATGTAGTAATGTACAGTGGGTTATATGAGTTACCTGACCCACCCTATAAACGAAGGAATTTGAACCCTCTGCCTGTAACATTAAAAGTTATTTCATTTGTATGAGTTTATCAGACTAGCGCTACTCGGTAATATTTTCACCTAACTTGTAATAAGTGGGTAGTTGAAAGACAAATATGCGTATTCATTATAAAACTAGTATTCAAATGTTACTAAAAATACGGGTAGGAAAATAAAAATGAACCGTCACAATAATAAAGCTAAAAGCCAGTCTACGCACAATTGCAGTGACTACGCGTGAATATGTTTTACCTTGCCTTACTAAATTGCGAAAACAACGTCTTTTTCCAAGTTTTTAATTTATTTTTTATAGTTTTATTATCATGTCTCAATTGAGTGATTATTTAAAATACAAAATAATCTATTTGCACGAGGAGAATGTTGGCATTAGAGAGATTGCTAGGAGACATAATATTATAGCAGTAAGTGTATTTTTCTAATTTTATACTTTGTTTTTATACCTAACTATTCCTTATGCCGTGACGTAAGCAAACATATTTTTTATAACGTATAGTGACACCTGTTTCATTTCTTTGTTTCACAGAAATACAGTCAGATTGTGGTTAAAACGTAAACCCAATAGAAAACTTGTGGGGTCAAATGATTTTAAATTGGGATTCATCAGAAGTCAGGAGAATTTGGCGCAACTTGTGATTTCAACGTTCTCATGAAGAGTAAGTGATGCTTGCTGGAACATGGTGTGCGGCATGCGAAGCCGCTTGCAACAAATTGTGGAAAGAGATGGTGCTCCATTTCGCTATTATGATATCACCACCGCCCGCAGTCAACAATACTTACTTACGTGTCAGTGTGTGTGTTCATCATAATTTCTATGGAAGTGTTTCATACAATGAATAAGCAGGTCCTTTTTACGATCATAACCATATTTAAAACTAAAAATATTTAAGTATAAAAAAATTATAAAGTAGGTAAAACATCAAAGTATTTAGTGCTATTTTTTCACTTATATTTTAGTAATTACTATTTTCTAAAAAAATTTTTTCACTTATAGTTGAAGTAGGTAAGTATGATAGTTAATGTGGTGATGTTATTGTTATAAAATAGAAATACCTATATATATTTCTAAACATATAACATGTTGATTCACTACATGTAACTGATTACTTACCTACTTAAAAATAAAAATGGGTATTTTATAGGCATTGTTGAAACGAAGAAACTAAAATTCAAGCTTATCATAGAATACCTTATATTTAAAACAAGTAATTAATTTTGTAAGTGATTATTTTGTATTTATTTTGAATAAAATCGTTATCATAATCATTATTGTTTTTTATTTCTCATGTTAGGTATTTGTTTTTAAATAGTTCATTTAAATTAACTATTTTAATTTAATATAAATAATGTTTTGGATTCAAAAAACATAATTGAATATTGTAAACATAAAGCTACAAGAAGTGGAAAGTTTGTTTTGAACTCGCAACCATGTTGCTATAGGTTCACTGTTGCAACCACTAGACCAAATCGACTTAACAAGTATCGTTGAAATTAACAACTCCATCATGTGACAAAACAGTATTCAAAAGCTTACCTACCCTAAGGTTACGTGTTAAAGATCAAATTGGCATAACTGTATTCTATAATATTTACCTACCTTGAACAAGTCGTTCTATGTAGTTCGTGAAGCTCGAAATCGAATAACACATTTATCTACTGCTAATTGCAGAAGGTTCAAATTCGTCTAACTTTTAGGTGGGTCAGCTAACACATATAACCCACTGTACGCGGCGTCATCTGCGTACAGCGCGAGCATTGCGTCCGGAGTGGTGGGGATGTCGTCGGTGTAACGTGAGTAACACGTCGGCGACACGCAACTGCCCTGCGGTACACCCGCGAGCACCGGGCGGGCGCTGGAGAGCGCCCCGTCGACCACCACCCTGAAAGTCCTGTTTGAGAGGAAAGTAGAGACCACTTTTACAACGCGACGGGGCGCGCCGGATGTGGCCATCTTGTAAACGAGGCCGTCGTGCCACACACGGTCGAAGGCCTTCTCCATGTCGAGGAATACTGCCACCGAGTATTCCTTTTTGTTTGCTGCGGCTGCGAGGTGGTGCAGTACCCTCGACAACTGGAGCGTCGTACTGTGCTCCGCCCGAAACCCAAACTGCTCCGGGCGCGGCGTGACGTGTGGTTGGAGATGTCGCAACAGGAGTGCTTCGAACACCTTGGAGACGGTCGACAGCAACGTGATCGGCCGATAGCTCTCCAGCTTCAATATATTTTTTCCCGCCTTGGGCAGCATAATGACGCGCCCCTCCTTCCACGAAGCGGGAAAAGCCCCCGTGCGCAGTATCGCCGTAAACAGGCGCGCCAGCGCCGCTACCATACGGTACGGCAGGTGGCGCAGCACTGTATTGGTGATACCGTCAGCACCGGGGGCCTTTCTAGGCTTCGTCCTAAGGATGGCGCGTCTGACTGCGCCCGGCAAGAAAAATATCGGTTCTTCATCGGGAGCTATCGGCGAGGCGAAGTGGTCTCCCAGGTGTTTCTCGACTGCTGCGACATGTTCGGTGTCGGTGGTCGGGTTGGGGCGGAACTGACGCTCCAGGTGTTCGGCGAAGACCTCCGCCCGGTCCTCCGCTGCGTACTTAAGCGCCCCGTCGCTGTTTAGCAGTGGACGCACCGGGGCTGGGGTACTCGTGAGTTGGCCGCAGAGTTTGTGAAGCGACGGCCAACTGTCCGTCGTAGCCTCAATTCTTTCCTCCCAGCCCTCGGCGGTATGCGCCTGGAGCTCGGCCTTTACCTTCTCCGCGAGACGGTTGAGCTGTGTCTTCAGCGTCGGACATCTAAGCTGTTGCCACTGTTTGCGAAGGCGCCTCTTCTCGGCGATCATCGCATTTATGCGCGCCGGCAGGGGCGGCAATAGCCCTCTCCCCTGCGGCTGCGTGCTCGTCGCCGTCTGTAAGGCGCTCTGTATGCAAACAGTGACGTTATCCGCTATCTCGTCTACGTCCGCGGAGGTGACGATGGGCCGAGTCGGCGTGGTGGTCTCTACTTCCTCTGCGAACTTCGTACAGTCCGTGAGTCGACGTGGCGCTACGGGCTTCAGTCGGGCCGGCGTTCCCGATAAGACGACGAGTACAGGCTGGTGGTCCGATTGTAACTCGTCGTCTATCACTTGCTGCGTGATCTGACGGTGTAGCCCTCGGTGGACTACGATGTCCAGCACGTCCGGCATGTACTGCCTGGCGTCCGGGTAGTGTGTGGGCGTCTCTGGGCCGGACACCGTATAGCCGAAGGCTTCCGCGTCCGCGAAGAGTCGTCTCCCCTCGGTATTCGTGTGGCACGAGTTCCACGCCGGGTGCTTGCAATTTAAGTCGCCGGCAAGGATGGTGGCGCGTGAGGTGCTACCAAGCAGGGCCCGCAGCTCGGTAAAGTCCAAGCGAGCCGCGGGCGGCTTGTAGCACGCATACATGTTGATGTCCTCGCCGGCAACGTGTAGTTGCACACCCAGCGCGTAAAACGTGCTGAGCGACGGCAAGGGGAGTTCTTGATGGACGACCCTTCGCCTCACTAGTACCGCCAGACCACGATACGTTGAATAAGCCGACCGTTCGTCCTTCCTATAAGCGAGATATCCCGGGAACCTAATCTTGTCCTCAGGTCCCAGGAGCGTCTCGCTTATTAGCGCCACGTCGATGTTTTGTTCCCGAAGGAGGTGGCGGAGGGGGGCGACCTTATCCCTTAGGCCGCGGGCGTTCCAATGGATCACCCTTAACGGTCTATCCATGATAGAGTGTCAATAGCGTGGCTAGACCGTCAAGGATGACCGTCTCCACATCTTGTCCCTGCTGTATGGCCCTTATCAGGTCCATCAATAATTTGATGGCGCAGGCTGTAAATTCCTTTTTAGTTGTAGCCGCGCTAGTGGCGCCAGCGTCGGCACTCGCAGCTTTCTTGAACTTTTGAGCTTCCCTTTTTTCCCGCTGCGTAGTGCCGGCGCTAGCGGCGGGTACTTCGGTGGCTGTGTTGTTTGTTACAGCCTGCGCCCCGCTTACAGCAGGGTCGGCCGTAGGGATCACTCCTGTGGTCGCTGAGGGGGGGGGTTTGGGTTTCTTCCCCTTTCTCTTCCCCCCGCGCCTCTTCTTCCTCCGCCCGGAGGAGGTGGCTTGGGTCCTCGTTGTGGGCCCGTTGGCCGCCGCCATCAGCGTCGTGCCTTGGGCCTCTTCTGTCGGCGTCTCTTGCGGCCTTTCTGTAGCCGCTTGTGGCTGGCGCACAGTGGCCGTGATGGCGGCGGTCCCCGCTCGCTTGTTGCGAATCTCCCGCTGGAAGATGGGGCACTTTATGTTGCACGCGGGGTGCGGGCCACCGCAATTTGCGCAGGTGGCCGGTTCTTCCCGCGGGCGCTGGCAGTCGCGCGCCGCGTGCTCGCCCCGCATCTTACGCAAGCGAGCGGTCGGTGGCACAGGTGCGAGCTGTGCCTGAAACGCTGGCACCTGTGGCACTGTGCGGGCCCGCGTTTTCCACGCCAAGCCTCAATTTTGACACCACGCATATACATGAATACGGTGGTGTCGTATATGGCCCGGACGTCTGGGGTCTTCTTGAGAATCGCGTGGAACACGCAGCCGGGTCGTCCTGCCGCCCCCTTGATGTGGCGGACGTACTCCGGCTGGTATCCCAGCGTCCGGAGCTCCTCCTCGATCTCCTTCGGGTCTGTGTCCGCCGGGAGTCCTCTGATGGCCACCTTCAAGTTCTTGTCCGCTGGCAGTGAGTACGCGAACCAGGAGACGCCGCTGTCCTTTTCCAGGCCCGTCAAGTACCGCTGGACCAGCCGGTACTCGTCCTCGGTGTCCGGGGTGAAACGTACCCCGGTCCCGTAGGGTCGAGCATTAGGCGGCCGGCCCAGTTTGGCACTGATGGCCCGGAAATGCGTCGCCTAGTTCGGCAGCTTCTCCACTACCAGCGGAGGGTAACGCAATTTCTTCCCCGGCTTTTGCTTTGTAGCGGCGCCGGGGGAGGTGGCAGAGGGGGGTGGCGCATCAGGTGCGTCAGGACTCACCTCTGGGTTTGTCGGTGTCGGTGATGGTGATGGCGAGCGCGGCGGCGTGCGGCGCGCCACCGCGGCGGCGAAGGTGGGCGGTGGAGGCGCGCCCCGACTCCGCGGCGCGCTCTCGCGCTGTGGCCGCGGCGAGTCGAGGCAGTACCTCTTCGCCTCTTCCTCCTCCGCCGCGGTCTCGCCAGAACTCCTCCTGCGCCGCTGGGGTCTAGGCTCCGACTGCGTTGCGTAGTCGAGCAGCCCCCCCCGCGGCGGCGTTGGTGCAGGTGACGATGCCGGCGACATCGCTGCGGCGAACGTTGCTCCCACGGTGGGCCGCGGAACGGATCGCGGGGACGTGTCTCGCGACACGTCTGCGCGACCGGACGCGCTGCCGTCCTTTAACTAGAAGGCCGTTAAGCCCAAAAAGTTGTTTCGGAGAAAATGCCAAAACACGCGGGAATCGTTGTCTCTTAAAAACTATGATACTTAGGATAATGATTGTTGGACACATCAATAGATATTTCTGTCTGTTTATCGTAGATAACCCTTTTTGTCCAATAACTATTATTAATTACTTTTAAACTTCATTTTTCTCATTTTGTTAAGCATGTAACCTAGTTATTGCATCTTATTACTGTACTAAAAGGCCGTTATCCATACCTTAGCGGCTTTTTAGTCAAGTAATTTATTTAAAATGTTAAGCTTCATAATGTTTGTTATATTTTGTTTAGAAATACTTAACTAAAAAGTTGTTAAGTGACATAACTGCTTTATAGTCATGACATTCTCTTCGATTTCAATTTCAATAACTTTCCTAATGAGCAGTTACGGGGCTTTAGATGCTTTTTAGCTAATTGTTGCCAATGTTATATGGATTTTTTGTAAACTCTTAACTACTTTACTTAACTAAAAGGTGGCTAAAATATTTCGCTTGTGGTTAACTTCTGTATAGTGTAGCATTCATATGGAAATATGTGAGTAATTAATTAAATACTTACATCATGTTCTTTTAAAAATCAAAAGTATAATTCAACATTTAAAAGGTAAAAAAAGTACTTATAATTTTAATAGGCAATAATATAATCAACTAATTATGATCTGACAGATCATGAGCTCATTATTTGGCATGGACAATATCCTTAATCCATGTTCTTTATTCCATTGATTCAACCATTGATTTAATAGAAAACTTCTAACCCAGTTATTTTAATAAACTAAGGCTACATTATATCAGACATGAGGTAACTTCAGTCCTAATTTATTTAAATATTATAATAAATAAAAGTACCTAATAAAATATGCAGTAAAATTGCACACTAAATAAATAATAAAACATAAGCAGCACTTTCAAGTGTGGATACATTTGGCATACTGGTAGACCATGACCTGGAATAAAACATTGAATACTTTTTATACCGGTAGTTCATTCCCGTAGGTTAATTATTCGAAATGATATCGTTTACCAACCTCCACGCGGACGGATCCATAAGCAAAAGCTTGTAATTTTAAGTATTTAGGAACATAACAATATCTAAATTAAACACAGTCATCAATAAACTCAGCCTATCGCAATCCACTGCTAGACAAAGGTCTCTCCCAGGCTGCATCATAACACACTGTCCTCCACCTTCCGCATCCTGTTTGTCCTAGCCACCTTCTATAGGCCGTCGATCCATCTAGTTGGGGGGAGGCCCACTCGACACTTGCCGATACGCGGTCTCCACTCCAGGACTCGTCTGCTCCACCGGCCATCGGTCCTTCGACAAACATGGCCAGCCCACTGCCACTTCAGTTTGCTTACTCTGCAAGCTATGTCGGTAACTCCGGTTCTTTTCCTGATATTTTCATTCCTGATTTTGTACTTCAAAGAGACTCTGAGCATAGCTCGCTCTATAGCGCGCTGAGCGGCTTTGAATTGTGTACCAGCCCGACCGTCAATGTCTTCGTTTCGGCACCGTATATCCTGACAGACAGGACGCACTGGTTAAAACCTTAGTCTTCAAACACTGTGGGATAGGCGACGAGAAGACTTGACGAAGTTTTCCAAATGCTGCCCAACCCAACTGGTTCCTTCAGTCTGCTTCTTTTTCAAAGTTGTGTCTAATGAGCTGGATGACTTGCCCTAGGTAGACATAATCCTTCAAAACTTTGATTGGACTCGTTAAGATGTGCGAATTGTACATGAATTTTGTCTTGTCCAAATTTAAGCTGAAGCCAAACCACCGAGACTAAGTTTCGGCTGGAGAGACTTAGTCAATATGACGATGTCATCGGCAAATCGAACAAGACAAACAGACGCTGAAACAGTTAGACCAGATGTTGCACAACCTAAATGGAGCCTCCATTTAGACTATGCAGCATCTGGTCTTACTGTTTCAGCGTCTCTGCCATTAGGACGATATCATCGGCAAATCGTAGATGTGAAATGTACTCGCCATTCACGTTGATACCCTGTCCAGTCCATCGCGGCAGCGTCTTGAAGACGTCCTCTAACGCATGGGTAAACAATTTTGGGGATATTACATCCCCCTGTCTCACCCCTCTGAGCAGTTGGATGGGGTTGTTTTCTGATCCTGGATCTGAAAAGTCATTGTGGCAGCGTCGTACAAACATCTCAATGCCCGCACGCGCGCGCGCGCGCTCTCTCTATCTTTCTCTCTCTCTCGTCTCTTCGATGTAGCGTCAGTCAATTTGACATCGTTGCAGAAAGGCCAGAACTGCCCATATTTTGATGGAGTCGCAGGGTTTCTCGTAGTTCACAAATGCTATACACAATGACTGGTTATACTCGTACTCCGCGGTATTCTGTATAATTTGCCGAACATAGATGTGGTCTTTGGTATGACATGGACATGTCTCTTCGCGAGACGGTCCGTGACGACCCTCGGGAGCAGCTTGTAATAGTGTTTCAGCAGTGAGATGGGTCTATAGTTCTTCAGCGAGGATCTGTCACCTTTTTTGAAGAACAGAACCACCGCATCTCTGCTCCACGCCTCGGGCGTTGTACCCTCTTAGATGACGGAATTAAAGAGACTCGCTAGCTCTTTTATTTTATTGTATTTATTTTTTTGGATCGTAAGCAAGCACTAGGAAGTGGAGAAGGGCGGGCGTTTTGGGTACTGTCTTTTGTAATTTTGACGTACGAAAAGTGCTGATTCTCAGCCTAGTTTGAATAAATGACCTTTGATTTTGTTTTCTTGTCGTTTTGGGTTTTTCTGTTTCAATATCTTCATCTGTATCGTCACTTCTTCGATCTTAGTTAGATCTCGTAGTTCATATCTTTGACAGAGTCAGTGTCAGTGCCCTCCGGGTGGAAAGATTTAGTCCGATGGGATGGCGGATGGCTTGAGCAGGGCACCCACACCCCACTCAACCCCGGAGTGAACGCGGCGCGAGAGTCGGCTAACTGCCTTTTAGCTAAGTAATGAGGCTTAGCTGCTTTTTAGCTAAGTATTCTGGAAAATGTGTAGAATTATATGCTTAACTAAAATAGCGTTAAGGGCTGGTAACTGCAAATAAGTAAATTTTTTCACATAAACTGTTCTTTAAATGCTAACTATAAAGATGTTATAGTCCGTTAGCGTCTTTATAGTCAAGAAAAATCAGATAACGTGCTTGTAGTTAAGTAGAAGGCTAGAAAATAATCATCCCATCGGGCAGTTAAGGTATTTTAAAGTACATTAAGCTAAGTATTGTGGGTTAGACGCTTTCAAGTGATGGAATCATCAAAAATTATGTTACTTAACGGCCTAAAAGATGTCCATATTTTTGTAACTATTTATGTTATAAAAATGTTTCTTAGACAGAAAGATAGAGAATTTTGAACTCTTTCACTTTCTATTAAAAAGTAAAAATTGACCATTTGAGGGTTAACGGCTTTCTAGTTAAAGGACGGCAGCGCGGCCGAGCCCGCCGATGCGAGCGACATGCTCGACCCCGCGTTCGACGAGCACGCCGAAAGCATGGCGGGCGAGTCGTACGCCGAGGATCTTGGTGGTGCCGGTGAGTCAGTTACCTGAACTGCAGTGGTGGTGTGTGCCGGACGAGATGGACGGGGTCCGGCACTCGCTGGCCGCTCCTGCTCCGCTGTCACCGGTCTCGCCAGCGGGAGGCGGGGACCGGATGCAGCGGTGCGCGGTGCTGGCACAGCTTCTGGCGTCTTCTTTGTGGTAGGCGCCGGCGGCGACGCGAAATGCGGCGGCGGCGCGGCGCTGCGAGCGGGTGGTGCGCGAGGTTGCGCAGATGTCGCGGGGGCACGCGCGGGGAGCGCGGGGTAATCATGCGGCGCGGCGGCGGCGCGCGTGTTAGATTGTTCACATTTATAGGAAAGTAACTGTTGTTAATTAATGTTGTAAAACAATAACCACTTCTAAAACGTAAACTGGTAAACAGAATACATAAATAACAAAGACAATGTCAGCTGACACAAGACAGGTGACGTTGACTTATGGGAACGGTCCATCTCTTATTATTCATTCTATTCTCATCGTAAATTAATATTTTGTGAAACAAGAGTTCTGATTTAAAATAAATGTAATTATTACTTCCTGGATTTAAATTTCAAAGACAGAATAATGTATCTTAATAGTTAAAAGAAGTAGTAGTAGGCAGAATAAGAAATATTATGAATTAAAAGACTAGAGTCCAAACCAATGTTTTGATTTGTAGTTTGCGTAATCAAAACTAATGTTTATTTTTGTTAATGTTTTAAATTAATAATGTAATGATTAATGATATGATACTTTAATATTTCTTAGATTTTACATTGCAATTTCGATGTACCAAATTGTTACTAAATGATTTTAAACCGAAAAAATGTAATTGCGAGCTGCAATTGGTAGATACTAAAAAGTTATCAGATATTACCTAAGAGATTATAAATATACAATGACTATATTGCTAAATTATCCCATTAAGTTTTAAAATAGTTCTATTACATAAGTTTTGTTTGTTAATAGCTATTATAAGAGATATTTAGCTAAAACTTGAGACACTCTGTGATTGGTTGAAAAAGGTGGGAACCATTGGGATTTTCTGAGACTATAAAAAAGGCATGTAAACAACAGATCGGGGGATTCTTTGTGCTAGCTGTCTAACGGAAAGACGCTCTGGTGTTTGCCGTAATTATTAAGCTGCCAAAGAGATCCTCGCCACAAGGAGATAGTACACTGACGTGGAAACTCTGGCTGGCAAGCCAAAAGCGAGCTGGTACACCGTACTGCGAAAGCTCTGGCCCAAATTATCCGCGGACATCACACCTAAGAAAGTGACTTGTGAAGCAAAGTCCTGCACAATTCTGTAAAGATGAGTATTTACTTTTTTCTAAAAAAAATATGTTTTCTTAGCCATTCTATGTAATTTTTGTGTAAAATGTAACTATAGGGTATCACCCTTGTCATTAAGTATTGACCTAAAATCTAAGTATAAGATTTATATTATAGAATAACATCTAAGGTTCTGTCCCGTATAAATGTGTACCTCATGTGATTTTGAATATAATAATATAGTTAAAATGCTACCAGGTTTTTATTTCTTTCTTACAAAATGTACCCTGTTACTAGGTTCCAATAGGTTAGCTAGAAATGGGTTCAACTCCCATTTCTAATATTGATTTGCTATGAATTTGTGAGATTAGAGTACAACAAATTCTTTTATCAGAAGTGGGATCACCCAAGAAAAAAAAAATATTAAATCTAATTAATTGTTTGTGTTTACGTTTTAGATACCTACCAGACTTTAAAATGGACAAAGATCTGCTGGAGGGTCTACTTGGCGCCATTCGTGATGCTGTGTCCACGAAGTATCGGCACGATGACGTCGCGCTTCCGTTGTTTGATCCTGACAAGTCTCAAAATGGAGCAGAGTCATGGTGCAAGAGTATCGAGGCTATCAGCGAGGAATTTGACTGGAGTAGTATCCAGGCAGCAGTAAAAGCTGGTAAGGCCTTAAGAGGCTCTGCATTAAGTTGGTTCGAGTCATGGGAGCCGGAAAATGGTCGTAGTTGGAAAAATTTCAAGACTGATATCACTGCTTTGTACCCGGAAAGAAAGAACCTTTCTGAAAAATTAACAAAAGCTGTTCTTTATACGTCTGATTTAGCTGATAGTTATTGTGAATACGCTAGAGAAAAACTTAGGTTATTGAATAACACTAAAATAAATTTTACAATTACACAATTAATCGAGCTTGTTTGCGGCGGTATTAGCGATTTCAATATTAGAACTGCATCGTTGAATAGTAATGCATCTTCTACCTCTGAATTAATTACTTCTCTATCATCTTGGACTAAAAATCGTAAAAGACCTTTTGATAGGTCGTCTTCAAGTAGTGACAATATGTCGAGTTCAAATGAAACTAAACGTATTAAGTCTGATAAAGTAATTGATAAAACTAATTTTAATAACAAAGAGAAACGTTGCCATATTTGTAACAAGTTAGGACATTTAAAAAATAATTGTTTTTTTAATAAACCTAAGACTACCAATGATAAAGACTCTGAGGTATGTTCTTATTGTAAAAAAAGGGGCCATGTAATAGATAATTGTTGGCACAAACAATACATAGACAAAAAAAATGCTAACGTAAATACCGTAAATTATGTCTCTAGTTCAGACTCTTTTTTGACTCTAATTTCCGTTAATGATATTCCAGTGAAAGCTCTAATAGATACTGGTGCTAACTGTAGTATTGTCAAAGAATCCATCGCCAGGCGTTTTGAGTGTCGATTAAACCCGTGTTCGGTAACACTTGATGGTGTTGGAAACGGAAAATTAAACATATTTGCAGATATTGTAGTCCCCGTTAAATTTGATGACGTATATTTAGAATTAAAAATACATGTAGCAAGGGATAATGACTTTCATTATGATTGTATTATCGGGAGAAACGCGGTACAATTCCCCGACATAAAAATAATTACTGATATATCCGGAAGTAAATTAACTCGCATACCACTCTTGCAGGAAAAAAGAGTTTGTGTTATTGATAATCCTTCTCAAACTCCCCATGAGTTTACGGCTCTATTTGATAGAATAGGCCATTTAGATCAGAACTTACAAACTAAAATTGCGGACATTTTTAAAAAACATTCATCGGTATTACCTTCCACTAATTCAATTAGTACCGTACAGACCGGTGAGCTTAAAATTAGACTTAAAAATGATCAAATAATTTATTATCGTCCATACCGCCTCGCCCCGATAGAGAGAGAGAAGGTTAAGGAGATTGTTCAAGAACTTTTAGATTTTAAAATAATTCGAGAAAGTGATTCACCATTTGCAAGCCCAGTAATATTGGTAAAAAAGAAAGATGGCGCTGATAGAATGTGTATCGACTTCAGAGCCTTAAATAAAATAACTGAAAAAGATCGTTACCCTCTCCCTCTCATTGAGGATCAAATTGACAAATTAGGCAAAGCTACTTATTTCATTTCTATCGATATGAAAAATGGATTTCATCAAATACCAGTCTCAAAAGACTCCATTGGCTTCACGGCCTTCGTAACTCCAGACGGGCATTATGAGTTTTTGAAAATGCCATTTGGTATATGCAATGGCCCGGCAGTTTTTCAGAGAGCAATTAATAAAGCAGTTCAGCATTTGAAATACCTATTAGTATACAATATGTAACAAAAACCCTGTCCGATCCAATAAGGGCGTATTCCTGATTCAACATAGGTACTATAAAAAATTGTTATAAAAATGTAACTCATAAAAACCAAAAGTTATTGATTTTTTATTTTTATAATCCATGCGAAATTTAACACTGAATATGGCAAATTTTCATAAGTTGACAACACTCCACCCGTCGGCAAAATCTTTTTATTTTTACCTATTTTTATTTCAAAGAACACCGCCATACACTACCGCGTTGTAGGCACTATTTAAACTAGTCGCCGACTCTTTGATGTCGCCGACTGGTTACCTGCCGGCGCGCTATTTGTTACCAACTTGCCAGTCTTTCGTGGAGATAGCTTTCGATCGGACGTCCGTACGTATCACGTGCCGCTAAAGTTTCGCGAATAATGTATTCCAATCAGGATTTTTTAATGTGTTGATGTACTTAGGCAAGACCGACTGTAATTATGCAGCTGCGCGTAGAACGTATGAGGTGCGCTTGTGACAGTACTGTCGCCGTCAGAGCGTGTGTTTCAACGCCTGCATAACCGTGTGTACACCACAGGCAGTGTTCATGAGCACGAGTCACAGGCCGCTGATGCTGTAAGGAAGACCACGAGAGCGCAACGTTGAAATCGAGGAACAAGTGCTGGATATGTTTGCCGCGGATCCCACGCAAATCGGACACAAGTCACATCACAAGTGCCCTGCAAATTTAGTGAAAAGGTGTCTAATGTGTATTAGTGTTGGAGGTGGATATGTGGAACACAATCGCCGAAGTGTGCAACAACAACAAGTGAATGTTTTAATGAACTGATACCTGCAGTCGGTATGTACATTGCCACACATCACATTAAAATAAAGCCCTTATTAGGGCTACATTTATTTCAATTAATTGTTTCTTGATAAACAGAATTAGGTCTGAAATCCGAATCACTATGCCTACAAAACAATATCAGCTGATATTCGCGTAGCCATAAGGTCAAGGTATGACGTATAAGTTTGTTTGGCGGCACGCGACAAAGCAGGTTCATGACAAAGGATCATACAAACCGACTCGCTCAGGCGGCTTCTTTGACACAAAACTGTAGGTAGTAACACGCGAACTTTGTCGAGCGATCAGTGTTGCCTTTGATCAGTTTTTATTTTTTATTTTATTTTAATTATTTTCACTGGGGAAAAATAATAATTTCAAATCCATTAAATGGTTACGTATATGTGTTCGCAGTACGATGCCGAATAATACTCTTAAGGATCGGACAGGGTTTTTGTTACATATTGTATATAGATGACCTCTTGATCCCGTGTTCAAGTATCTCTGAAGGTCTAGAATACTTGGAGTCTACACTAAGTGCTCTTAGTAAAGCTGGTTTCACAGTAAATTTACAGAAAAGTAATTTCTTTGTTACATCTATTGAATACTTGGGAACTAATATTTCAAAAGAAGGAGTTAGTCCAAGTGAGAGTAAAGTTTCTGCATTGATTAACTCACCCCTACCTAGGAATGTAAAACAAATACGTCAATTCATGGGCTTAGCTAGTTATTTCCGAAAATACATACCAGAGTTCGCGTCGCGTACTGCTTGTATAACAAAACTAACAAAAAATGATCAAAAATGGGAATGGGGACCTGAACAGGATACTGCACGTCAGTACGTTATAAACCATCTCGCTTCCAAACCTTTGCTAACAATATTTGACCCTACATTAGAAACTGAATTACATACTGATGCCAGCGCGATTGGTTACGGTGCTATTTTGATACAAAAAGTCAATAATACAACTAGAGTTGTTGCTTATTTTAGCCGTAGAACTACACCTGCTGAATCGAACTACCATTCTTACGAACTAGAAACTCTAGCCATTTATAATGCCTTAAAACATTTTCGCGTTTATCTGTTAGGTATAAACTTCAAAATAATCACAGATTGTAATGCAATTAAGTCCACGGTTAACAAAAAGGACTTGTCACCTAGAGTTGCTCGGTTGTGGACCTATTTGCAGGATTTTAGTTTTGACGTTGTTTACAAAAAGGGAAAATATGTTAGTCACGTTGACTATTTAAGTCGGAATCCCGAATCATTTGGTAATAATAATTATGACAACACCGACCCTCTTACAGTAAATGTCACAAACTTAGGATCTCAAATATCATGGCTTGAACTGGCTCAACAAAAAGATTCTGAATCCCAGTCTATCATTGAAAAAGTCCAGTCCGGTGAAATTGATATGAATCGGTATATTCTAAAAAATAACTTGCTTTACTACAAAACTGAACCTTCTGCTAATCCTAAACTATACGTACCCAAGGGTAGTAGACTTAGTCTTTTACGACTTTATCATGACGAACATTGTCATGTAGGATATGACAAAACACTAAATAAAATTCGTGAGTCATTTTGGTTCCCCGGAATGTATAAATTTGTAAAAAAATATATTACTCATTGCTTAATATGTACAGAAAGTAAATCACATTCAGGTCCAAAACAGGGTCTTTTGCATCCCATAATTAAAACACCCATACCATTCCATACGGTTCATTTAGATTGCACAGGTCCATTCTCGACATCAGTCGAAGGATTTAAACATATTTTGATCATAGTTGATGGATTCACTGAGTATTGTATTCTAAAAGCATTAAAAACTTTAAATGGTTCCGAAATGGCTGACATTGTTCGCGATACATTAAGTATGTTCGGAACTCCATCCTTAGTTGTTACAGATCGAGGCACTAATTTCAACACTAACCAAATTAGGTCTTTGTTTAATGAATGGCAAGTTAATCATCATATGATAGCTACAGGTACCCCTAGAAGTAACGGTCAAGTAGAGAGATATGTCATGACTATAATAAATATGCTTACTACGGAATGTCGCAATAAGTCAGACTGGCCGAAAGGTCTATGGAAAGTCCAACAATCTGTCAATTCCACTATACAAAAATCAACTGGTTTTGCTCCTTTGAGACTACTGATAGGTCGTGATGCAAACATACCATGTGTACAGGCTCGATTAAATGACGTCACTGATCCAAATAATGTGGGACAAACTATTGACGTTCATGCAGAACGTAATTTAGCTATGCAGAGACTTAATCTAGTTGCTGAAACTTTCAAGAAACGTTTTGATTCACCTAGGCGTGATACTATAGCTTATAATATTGGAGACATTGTATACGTTAACCAAGATCATAGACGCCATGATAAATTAAGTGCAAAATTTAAAGGACCCTATGAGATTGTTGATGTCCTTGAAAATGATAGATTTGCCTTAAAAGGAAAAGGAACTTTACGAGATATAACCATTGCGAAAGAAAAGCTAAGAAAATGGGCAGGCGAGTGGGTTGATCAGAATGTTTCTGTTGAAAGTAATTTAGACCAAAGTGATTAACACAATTAATTTTCTTTTTTTTTGTCTCTTTATTATAACTTTATCGTATTTTGTTCTGTTTTAATGACTGAGGTGATTGGCCATAACATTTTTTTTTTATTACAACCGTGTTAGATTAGTAAAAAACAGTAATTAAAAAAAAAAAAAATGTTTTGGCTCGCTATTTGATTTGTACTCAGCTATGAGATAAACCCTTGTTTGTAAATTGGAAGTATTCACATAGATGAAACTTTGTAATAAGTATCCACATAGGTGATACTTGGTAATGAGTATTCACATAGACAAATAATAGATTTTGATGCTGAGAGACAGAGACTCAGAATTGGATGTAAGTGTTCACATAGAGGAAACTTGCATCAAATAAGTAAGATTCCAGTAGTCTTGAAAGATGTTACTGAGAATTGGATGTAAGTGTTCACATAGAGGAAACTTGGCATCAAATAAGTAAGATTCCAGTAGTCTTGAAAGATGTTACTGAGAATTGGATGTAAGTGTTCACATAGAGGAAACTTGGCATCAAATAAGTAAGATTCCAGTAGTCTTGAAAGATGTTACTGAGAATTGGATGTAAGTATTCACATAGAGGAAACTGCATCAATTATGCAAGATTCTGGTGCTCACATATGGATGAGGCTGAGAATAAAATACTGTTCACAAAGATGAAACTTCATTAAGTATATTGTTAGATTTAAGTGCATAAAAACTAAGTTTTAAGACTATGATATTGTAAGTACTTTGAGAGCAAAGTACCAGTCAGTATGGCCGTGTTAGATTGTTCACATTTATAGGAAAGTAACTGTTGTCAATTAATGTTGTAAAACAATAACCACTTCTAAAACGTAAACTGGTAAACAGAATACATAAATAACAAAGACAATGTCAGCTGACACAAGACAGGTGACGTTGACTTATGGGAACGGTCCATTTCTTATTATTCATTCTATTCTCATCGTAAATTAATATTTTGTGAAACAAGAGTTCTGATTTAAAATAAATGTAATTATTACTTCCTGGATTTAAATTTCAAAGACAGAATAATGTATCTTAATAGTTAAAAGAAGTAGTAGTAGGCAGAATAAGAAATATTATGAATTAAAAGACTAGAGTCCAAACCAATGTTTTGATTTGCAGTTTGCGTAATCAAAACTAATGTTTATTTTTGTTAATGTTTTAAATTAATAATGTAATGATTAATGATATGATACTTTAATATTTCTTATATTTTACATTGCAATTTCGATGTACCAAATTGTTACTAAATGATTTTAAACCGAAAAAATGTAATTGCGAGCTGCAATTGGTAGATACTAAAAAGTTATCAGATATTACCTAAGAGATTATAAATATACAATGACTATATTGCTAAATTATCCCATTAAGTTTTAAAATAGTTCTATTACATAAGTTTTGTTTGTTAATAGCTATTATAAGAGATATTTAGCTAAAACTTGAGACACTCTGTGATTGGTTGAAAAAGGTGGGAACCATTGGGATTTTCTGAGACTATAAAAAAGGCATGTAAACAACAGATCGGGGGATTCTTTGTGCTAGCTGTCTAACGGAAAGACGCTCTGGTGTTTGCCGTAATTATTAAGCTGCCAAAGAGATCCTCGCCACAAGGAGATAGTACACTGACGTGGAAACTCTGGCTGGCAAGCCAAAAGCGAGCTGGTACACCGTACTGCGAAAGCTCTGGCCCAAATTATCCGCGGACATCACACCTAAGAAAGTGACTTGTGAAGCAAAGTCCTGCACAATTCTGTAAAGATGAGTATTTACTTTTTTCTAAAAAAAATATGTTTTCTTAGCCATTCTATGTAATTTTTGTGTAAAATGTAACTATAGGGTATCACCCTTGTCATTAAGTATTGACCTAAAATCTAAGTATAAGATTTATATTATAGAATAACATCTAAGGTTCTGTCCCGTATAAATGTGTACCTCATGTGATTTTGAATATAATAATATAGTTAAAATGCTACCAGGTTTTTATTTCTTTCTTACAAAATGTACCCTGTTACTAGGTTCCAATAGGTTAGCTAGAAATGGGTTCAACTCCCATTTCTAATATTGATTTGCTATGAATTTGTGAGATTAGAGTACAACAAATTCTTTTACGCGCAGCGGGCGCGGCAGTGCGCACAGCGGGTGCGGAGGTGCGCGCGGGTGCGGGCACGCGCGCGGGCGGCATCGCGGCGCGCGTTTGCGGCGCGCGGCTGTGTGACGCGGCGGGCCCCGGGGCCAGAATCGGCACTGGGCGGAAGGTCGTCGGGCGAACTGAGACGGCTTGCTGGCGGCTCGTCGACGGTGCCGGCGCAGCGCGCGCAGGCGCCGATGACGTCGGTGGGCCGGCAGCGACAGCGGCACTCGGCTTCCCCCCCCCCTCCTCTTCCTTCTTCTTCCCCTTCTTCTTGGTTCCGGCCGGCGGTGCACCGGACGACGCCACGCCGATGTTCGGCAGCGACGTCGCCCGATCCAGGGGGTCTACTCCCTAAGTCCGTCAACGAAGTGAACGGCCCGTCCGACAGTAGCCCGATACGTCGGACTGAACCCTACTCCCTAACGATTTCGGATTCATCAGTTTCAAACGGAATCATAGACAATATTCGTGAACGAAGGACGCATGGCGATAGAGTTGCGTTATTTTACCGGTCGATTACCGGTTTACTTATTTTGTAGTTTTCTATGGCTATAGTAGGTACGATGTTGATGCTATGCATTTAAAGAAGTGACTTTAAAAAAGTTCATATACTTTGTCATCCGGGAAGTTTTCTGTATCCTAATTAGCTTTCCATTCCATGGTTAATTGTGTAAAATGTCCCCAACCGCTGCAGCAACTCACTGGCAAATTGAGGCCCTTCTCGATTTTATGGGTGAGAACAAAGAATTGGCTCGCGGATTATTGAGGGGTGCCGACGGGAGAGTTCGCTCAAAATGGCTGTGGGAAAACCTGTGCAACTCCCTTAACTCAATGGGAAGTTGCACTGAGTCCGTCGAGCAGTGGCAAAGAGTGAGGATCCAAAAGTAAACAAAGACCACAGTAAATGGGTGGGACGGATTGGTAATACAGCTCAATAAGTTGCAGAAACTTTAATATGTCCTTACTTTCATTCTTAGATCAACACCACTTCGGCGTATGTGTTGAAGCAAAAGAGGTATTAAATCCGCACATACGTCTTCGAATAACTCCCGAGTGAGCCTATAGTTCCCTATGAACTCAACGTCGGGAATACTCGCCAACCTAAAGTTTTGGCGTAAATAATATCGACGTTGCCTCCGCTCTTCCTGTAAAGCTTCTTCAATCAATAAAAAAGCAGCCATAGTTTGAAATTATTTTATTTTAGTAACTTTCGTCGATAGCACGAGAACTATTTTGATGTCGTATCAACTGACGTAAGTATCCGTCAAAACCAGTGTCATGTTCAACTGTTCGGACGGGCAAAAACACATCGGGAGTAGGGACAACAGTCAAATCGCGTTGTCATTCATTCTTCGCTCGGACCCCGAACGATTCATCCGTTCGTAGGTCATAGGGAGTAGGAAACGCCCGTAACGAAGCCCGAAGCGACGGACTTCGTGCTTAGGGAGTAGACCCCCAGCGCCGGGCGGAGCTCCTCCTCGGACCCGGCATCGCGGCCCAGGGAGCCGCGCATGCCGGGTTTCGGCATCTTCTTGGGCGTGGTCTCCGCGACCGCGGCGGCGATTACTCGCCGAGCAGCGCACGGAGGCTCCCTCTGTGTTTGCACAAGCGGTACTTGTGGCAAACACAGAGAAAACGAGTTAAAATTGCGGTCCGCGCAAAAACAAAACTTGTGAGGTAGTTGGACAAGCTCGTATGACCACGGGCTGATCCTCTGAGCTCAACGCTCGGCTCTCCCCGCCTTATATACCCTACCGATGACGCACGGTACCGGTCAACACAAACGTCACGAAGACGTATGTGTCGAACTACCTGCAACTATACTTAAAAGCGGTGAGGTGACCAAGCTTGTTTGTTCATTCAGCAGTGCATAGCTGGTGTTATTATTATATTTAGAGATTTCTAACTGTTCCAACACACACAACCGGAAACCCTTATCACACACATGCAAAATGTTATATGTATTGTTGTCGCTCAAGGAATGGCCGGTATCGATTAAATGTTTTGCGAAATGAGATTTTTCTGGATGGTCATTCCTGTAAGCGGCAACATGTTCCCTATACCGTACTTCAAAATTACGGCCTCTCTGACCTACATATCAAATCAAATCAAATCATTTATTTCAACTAAACCATGTACAGGCACTTTTGAATTGTCAAAACCATAGACCCCATTGCAATCATTGCATACTAATTTATAAACACCCGATTTTTTTGAATTTTCTAACTTATCTTTACCGTTACACAGATTACGCAAATTTAGGTCTGAACGAAAAGCAACGTAAATATCATGTTTTCTAAGAATATTCGCGATTTTATCGGATAAAGGGTCTATGTAAGACAGACTACCGACATACTTGTTAATTGATTCGATGGGACATGCATAAAGTAGTGAGCGAACCCTGTCATCCTGTTTATTTTTAATTATATTATCAATGACTTGTTTGGAATACCCGTTTGAAATCGCGATTTGATATAATATGTTAAGTTCCTTGACGTAATTATCCGTGGACAGCGGGACTGACATTAAACGGTGGACATAGCTGCGAAAAGCTGCTAGCTTGTCAAATCAAATCAAATCAAATTATTTATTTTTTGCCAACATGGGTAGGGGTATAGATGTTATACATGTTTTGATAATGTTCTCCATGCTCTGCCGTCACTTGGGCATGCAAAATTTACACATAATTTACAATCAAAATACCATGGTGAATAACAATAAACATTACTAAATTATTAAATTGGAAAATCATTTGAACCATTTTATTTTTAATTTTTCAATGTCAAGGAGTATCCAGTAGTCAATCACTGAAATGTCATAGCAAATAGTAAAATGTCATAGTAGATAGTAAAATGTCACAGTAAATAATTAAATAAAAGTCCTAAATAAATAATAATTGTGAGTTAAAGAATATCTGCTTAATATTATTGGCCATAAGGATTCCCTTTTAGATACTCTTTCACACTGTAATAGGCTTTATCAGTCAGAAATTCCTTTAGCTTCCGCTTAAATATGTGTAAGTTGTCAATGTCTGTAATACAACATGGCAATTTATTATAAATCTTGGATGTCATACAATATACACTGGAACCCATTAAATAAGTTCTGCTGGGTACAGTCTGGACTTTATTTCTATATCTAGCACTTCGGAATTTTTCATACATATACATATTACATTTTACAAAGACTGACATCTCATAAATGAAAAGGCTAGGTAAGGTAAGAATCTTATGTTTTTTGAAGTATGGTTCACAACTATCAGTGCTCTTAAGTCTACACATTGCCCGTATGCACTTTTTTTGGGCTTTAAAAACAGACTCCCATTCCGTCGAGTTCCCCCAGAAAATTACACCATATCTCAGCGTGGATACCACATATGCATGGTAAGCTGTCATGACAGTGGATAAGTTTACAATTTTTATAAGCATGTATAACATATAGGAATAGCTATTTAATTTTAAGCAGACAGATTCCACATGTGATTTCCAATTTAAATTACAATCTACATTCAGACCCAGGAATTTCGTTACATCTACTTCATTAATTTTTGTTCCAGCATAATTTATGTTTAAGTCTGTTGGTGGATTAGTCCTGTTTCTGAAGATCATGAAATTAGTTTTCTGTAAATTAATTAAAAGATTGTTTGCCTTTAACCAATCGACAATGCGTACTAATGTGGTGTTAATGTCATTTTCCAATGATGCATAATCTTTGTTACAAAATATGACTGTACTATCATCTGCAAAAAGAATCATTGGAAAGTCCACGGTTTTCGGAAAATCATTAATGTAAATTAAGAATAATATGGGCCCTAGCACACTGCCCTGTGGTACGCCATATGCCACTTCTACATATTCTGAAACATGATCAGTTTCTTGCTTTTTAATAGAACAAAATTTCGTTATTGATGTGGCTTGTTTCCTATTACTTAAATATGACACAATTAAATCTAAGGCGTTCCCTCGAATGCCATATGCATACAGCTTGCTTCTTAGTATTCTATGGTCCACGTAGTCGAATGCTTTGGTTAAATCCATGTATAATGCACAAACTGGTACCCTTTTATCAACACTTTTAGTTACTTCTTCAAGAAATTTGTAAATTGCTTTATTTATATTTTTATTTTTCCTAAAACCCATCTGTTCGTCAACTAAAATATTAAATTTTTCTAGGAATTGGTATAAGCTATTATAAATTATTTTTTCGAAAATTTTGGAGCATACCGGTATTAGGGCAATTGGTCTGTAACATGACATATCGCCTTTATCACCTTTCTTAAAAAATGGTTTGATGATAGTTTTTTTTTAAATACTAGGGAAATGCCCATGCTCAATGCAGAGATTAAAAATATGGCTGAGTACTGGACTTATTACAGTGCTAACGTTTTTAGTTGCTATGCCATCGAAGCCGGTACTGTTTGTATTTTTGAGGGATTGTATAATTTTTTGGACGTCAAATGGTGTAACAGGATTTATAAATATTGAATTATTTTGTGAGCATGTCGGTTTATGTGTATTGCTGTTAGTACTGTTATTAATCGATGTCATAGGTTTGACTTGGTCAATAAAAAACTTATTAAAATTGGGGGCTATGTCAATAGGGTTCTTAATTGATTTCCCCTCAACCTTTATTTGCGAGATGTAATTCTTTGGAATGTTCGTCTTGCTTTTGTTAATGACACTCCAGCTAGCTTTAGATTTATTACTGGCAGTGTTTATGTAGTAGCTATTTTGAGACTTTTGCGTTTGTTTAACTACTCGGTTAAGCCTAGACGAGTATGTCGGCGCGTCTATAGAATTGGTTCGGTGATGCCAACCTCTTTGGTTAATGTTGTTTTTTTTAGAAGATAATCTGTCAACTGTCTATTTGACGTAACACCATGTACTGGGGAGGCGGCCCGCCATTAGAGAATAACAAAAAGGACGTGAGGGATAGATTCACATGGATCGATCGTAAAAGACGATATTGATTGGAGGAACTGTGCTGTGATATCCAATTGTGTGTAAATTGATTGCGCTCGCGCCCCACGTACTTGGTGGAACGTCGTTTTCGCATTATAGTTAATTAAATAATTGGATTAGACATTTTGTGATTGTTCATAAAGGCGTTCATATACTTTCAACTCCTCGCCCGCAAACCCACGCAACATTACCTCTTCTGATAAAGATGATCCATTGCCTTTATCAGAAGTGGGATACAGAGGGCTAGATATTGAGGAGATTTGTGAGATTCCATTAGAAGAACCTGTGATCAATGAAGTTTCGAAGGAAAAACATGATGAAAGTCTCCTTGGGAACAAGGATACTCTTTTATCACGCCTGCAGACTGCAACTCAAGCTACTCCAAAGAAAAGCATCACCTTAATGAAACTCGGTTTGGAGGAACTTGCTTCTATCGTGGAAGTAGAGAACACAAGCTAGAAGAATGCCGCAAGCGACGCAATACAGATAATCAAAAGTCAAGAGACCATCGGAGAAGGAAAACTCTGTTACCTGTTTTGGGAAGCCTGGAGACATTAGTACAACCTGCCCAGAAAATAAGTCTGGAACTGAACAGCATGCAGCACGCAGATAAGTACAGATTTGCAAACATAAAATAACAGAAGGTACCCTGTCAACATCAAATGGTGAGGTCATTTTGTTTCTTTTTGATAGTGTCAGTATTACAAAAATATAGAAAGTTCTTCATAGATGGTGTGCCTATACGTCGCGTGACTATGACCACAGGTGAGTTACCTTATAGACCCATGTAAAACTATTGTTACGAGCTTCGGGTTCGTGACAATAAAAACTGCCGATTTAATAACCAAAAAGAAACACTTTAATGAAATAACACCAATAAAACACAAACACACTAATTATAAAACACAATCGCATTACTGATCACTCTTAAGTCGCACTTGAAGATCGCTTCAGTTGTTATCGCTTGTATCGCAGAATCAATACTGACTCGGTCGCGGCCCATACCGGCCTTATATAGGGCCTCAGATAGTTCCAGAACCTTCTACTGTAGAAACAACTAGAATGTTCGAGTACATACCGGTCCCGACTGACCCGATGTCGATAGTTCTAGAATGTTCTAGTATCGAAAGTTCTGGAAGCATCTCGACCTACTAGTTCTGCTACTCGATACTAGATGGCGCTAGTGGTAGCTAATGTCGCCATCAATCGTGGCGCGCAACACTGCCCCCTCCTAAGACATGCTCGTCCCGAGCATTATCGGCCCCATAATAACGCGCCAATCGATCCACATGGACGATCTTAGGAGTACCTCTTGCACCTTTCTGTATCCGGTAGGTTACGTCATTGATCTTTGTCACAATCCGGTACGGCCCGTCCCATTTAACTTGAAGCTTAGGAGATTTCCCTTTACTGCGGACTGGATTGTGCAACCACACTAGTGAACCTTCGTCGAACCCTTTATTGTTAATTTTTCGGTCATAACGGGTTTTCATCTTTTCAGACATTTGCTGGCCTGATTGTCTGACGTGCTCATAAATGTCATTCATTTTGTTCCGCAAGTCATTCGCATAATCGGTTATACTGCGTGGGGCATCAGGTGGTATTCCGGTGATCAGGTCTGCAGGCAGCCTTAATTCCCTTCCAAAGTTTGCAAAAGCTGGCGTCACCGATGTACTTTCGTGAGCAGCACTTCTATATGACAACAAAAATGGTTGTATGTGCTTGTCCCAATCTTGTTGCCGATTTTCTACAACTTTCGCCAGGTATCTCTCCAATGTCTGATTAAATCGTTCCACCATTCCATCCGATTGTGGGTGGTAAGAAGTTGTTCTCGTTTTATGAGTACCCATGACTCGGCAAGTTTCCTGGAATATTTGGGACTCAAAATTCCTTCCCTGATCGCTGTGAATCTCCAAGGGTACTCCAAAACGGCAGAAGACTTCATGAACCAGTTTATCGGCAACTGTTGAAGCTTCCTGGTTTGGAATGGCGAAGACTTCCGGCCACTTAGTGAAGTAATCCATTACAACCATGAAATACTTGTTACCACTTTCACTTACCGGAAACGGCCCCGCAACGTCAAGGGCTATCCTCTCCCATGGTGCACCAACATTGTACAATTTTGTAGGATCGTCGGTGCCGTGTTGACGAAATGATAGAATGAATGCAGGTACACAGGAAAAGATGAATAGTTTATTTCACAGTACAGTTCACAGTTAGTTACACAGCACACAAGAGTTCCATAGAAGAAGAAGGAGTGATAGATTGATAGTGGATAGCGAAGAACAAAAATTACTAAAGCTGGCTAGGTTGGTATATCTACTTAAGCGCGGTCAAGTTAGAAAAATAGGTAGCGTGCGAAAGCATACGTAGCGGTCAGCGGACTGGCGGTGCGGGCGCGCGAGTGCAACATGCGATGGTGCCGTCTCGCTCGCCCTCACGGCGCGTGACGTATGCGAACCGACACGTCGCGAGAATAATAGGGCGCGTCATAGCCGAGCTGCCGGACAACTAATTACTTATCTACTAATATATAAAATATGTTTGTCCTGCATGTTGTACATATAGAATTACTACTTAAATAAATGTAGTTTACATTTTTATAGGTTGAGTGATATAGATACCTAATAAGTGTCACTACATCACCCCCCTCCAGAGACCGTCAAGGGCGATAATAGTCGGGAAATCTTACGCGACGTCCCGACCGCGTCGTTTTGATGACATCATCATTGGCACCAGGTAAGTCATGGTAATCCGCGCGTGGAGTGTGTTTCTTAGTGTCGTTGTAAGTGTCAGGTGGTGGATGGGGTGTGTTGTCAGGGTCGCGCAGTATAAAGGCAGGTTTTAGACGGTCTATCGACACGTTTACCTGCTTGCCATTCACAAGCAACTTGAAAACTTTGTCACCTCTTTGAACAACTTTGTGTGGACCAGAGTATGCCGGTTTTAGGCAACCACCTGCTGTGCAGTCTCGCAGGAATACATGTGACGATGTGGTCAGATCTTTGTAAATGAACGTTTTCAATTTACTGTTGTGCCTGGCCGCCGGTGATGGTTGCAGTTTCCTAACAAAACTCCGAAGCCTTGATAGGTAGTCGGCCATGTCGACAGTCTCGTCAGACTGACTGTCAAAAAATTCGCCTGGAAGATGCACTGCCTGGCCATAAACAAGTTCGGAGGCCGAAGCCTGTAAATCTTCCTTATAAGCGCTACGTACCCCTAATAAAACCAATGGAAGGGATTCCACCCAACTAGCATTTGAGTGGCAGGTTATAGCACTTTTAAGTTGGCGATGAAATCTTTCCACCATTCCGTTACAGGCTGGGTGGTATGCTGTGGTTCGGCGGTGTCGGAAGCCAGCTATTTCAGACAAGTTTCTGAAGAGAGCTGACTCGAATTGTCTTCCCCTATCCGTCACGATATCTGAAGGACAACCGAAACGAGAAATCCAGCCATTGATTAATGCCTTTGCGACGGTTTCTGCAGTTATGTCTGCTATTGGTATTACCTCAGGCCATCGCGTAAAGCGATCAACGGCGGTGAGGCAATACCGAAAACCTTGACATAGTGGCAATGGACCTATAAGGTCAATGTGGACGAAAGCAAACCTTGAGTGTGGTAATGGAAAGGAACTCACTGGTGCAAAAACGTGCCGTGTGATTTTGGAGCGTTGACAAGCTAAACAGGAACGAACCCACTCGCGACAGTCTTTCTTGACACCAGGCCAAACATACCGCTCGGTGACTAATCTGACAGAAGCTTTGGCTCCTGGATGACTTAATGAGTGTAGGCTCGCGAATACAGCATTGCGTAACACCTTGGGGACGTATGGTCTTGGTGTGGTGTTGCTAACGTCGCAGTACAGCTGACTTTGAGAACCTGGAATCCTTACCTGTTGGAGATGCAATGAGGTTTCGCCAGTCAGCAGTTCCTTCAGTTCGCCGTCGTTGAGTTGTGCAACGGCAATTCTTTCAGCGTCCACTGGTTGAGCAATCTCTTCTATGCGCGAAAGCGTATCCGCCACGACATTGTTCTTTCCCGAGATATGTCTTATATCCGTCGTGAACTGGGCTATAAGATCGAGGTGACGAAATTGTCGGGGTGAACAATTCTCTTTACGCGAGTGAAAGGCGAATGTAAGGGGCTTGTGGTCTGTATAAACCACGAAGTTACGAGCCTCTAACATGTGCCGGAAATATTTTACGCTCTCGTATATTGCTAGTAACTCGCGGTCGTAAGGAGAGTACTTAACCTGTGCTGGACTTAACTTACGCGAAAAGAAAGCAAGTGGCTCCCATTGTCCCTCTTTCAGCTGCTGCACGACTGCGCCGATAGCTACATCTGAAGCATCCGTGACCAACGCCAGTTTTGCGTTGCAGTCAGGATGGACCAGCAATGTTGCCTGACATAGGCTGTCTTTGCAATTCTGGAATGCCTCGTACTCCTGCTGTGTAAACTGTATTGGTTGTGAACCCTTAACCGAGCCAGTTAGCAGGGCGTTCAAAGGTGCTTGAAAACTAGCTGCGCCAGGAATAAACCTGCGGTAAAAGTTGAGCATCCCAAGAAATCGACGTAGCTCCTTCGCGGTCTTTGGCGCAGGAAACTTCTGGATAGCCTCGACCTTGGATGGCAACGGTTTAGTTCCCTTGGCAGAAATATGGTAGCCTAAAAATTTTACCTCCGATACCCCGAAAAGACATTTTGAGGTGTTTATGACCATCCCGTAGTCTCGGAGTCTGGTAAAAAGCTGACGAAGGTGATCCTCGTGCGTCTTGTGGTCTTTCGAAAACACTAAGAAATCGTCTAGGTAAGCATATGTGAAATCCAAACCCCTGAGCATCTCATCAACGAAGCGCTGGAATGTCTGCCCGGCATTTCGAAGTCCGAACGTCATATACGGAAATTCGAATAATCCGAAGGGCGTTGTGATGGCTGTTTTCGCGATGTCTTCTGGATTTACTGGGATTTGATTGTATGCTTTCACGAGGTCGATCTGCGAAAAGACTGTACAACCAGACAGGCTGTGAGCGAAATCGTGAATATGTCGGATTGGGTATTGATCTGCAATGGTCCGAGCGTTCAACATTCTGTAGTCACCGCAGGGTCGCCAGCCGTCATCTTTTTTAGGTGCTAGATGGAGGGGCGACGACCAAGGTGACTCGGATAAGCGGCAAGTACCGCACTGCAACATAGATTCAAATTCAGCCTTTGCTATCTTTAACTTATCTGGGGCTAGTCTACGGGGTGAACAGTTGGCTGGCGGGCCAGGTGTAGTCCGAATATGGTGAACAGTGTTGTGTTTGGGTGTTCGGTGTATACCGTGTGGACGGGTGATGTCGGGGTATTCCCGTAGTATATGATTGTATGCGGAATCACCAAGACTTACCTTCACCGAAGAAATATCATCAGAACGACGGGCAGGTGAAGCCGGGGTCATAAGTGATGTTTGGTTGTCAATAAGGCGCTGATTTCTGCAATCAACAATCAAATTATAGTATGATAAGAAATCCACGCCTATTATTGCCCTTGTTACATCGGCAACGATAAATCGCCAAGCGAAGTCGCGGCGCAACCCTAGATTTAGAGAAGTGTTTATAAAACCATATGTACTAATTGGTGTTCCGTTTGCCGCACATAACCGGTAATTCGTCTTCTCACGTCGCTGTGTTATCGCCGATCGGGGGTAGACACAGAGGTCGCTGCCAGTGTCGACCAGAAACTGTATTTTGGACCGTTGATCGGTGACAAACAAGCGACCAGCACTCGGACAATCGTCGGTCGCCATTACTGATTGCCCCGATCGTTTCCCGACTTCTGGTAGTCGCAGGGTTTATTGCACTTCCTTGCCTTGTCTCCAAAATTGTGGTGGTACCAGCATTGCGGGAACTGTCTATAGCTGGAATGCGATCTGCTTGAGTTGGAACGATGACGCGTATGACTTCTGGATCGTTCCCTACCTCTAGAGAGTCTGTCTACCCTATCTGCTAGTTTCTCCATTTGCCTGGTAAGTGCTGCGATCTCTGAGTTGACGCCATTACCCGTTGTACTCGCCGATGTAGCAGTCGTAATTGCCGAAGTTGATGCCAGCTGTGTGCCCACCACGTCATGGATCCTGTCAGCCAGCTCGGCCAACTCTGGTAGGTCCGTTTTGCACTGTGATGCCACAATAGCCTGCGTGCTGTTGGGTAGGCGGCTCGTCCATATTGTCCGCAGGAACTCTTCTGGGACGCCTGGACCAGCTAGGTTCAGTAGGTGGCGATAAAATTGGGACGGCTTTCGATCCCCTAGTTCTTCATGCATGAGAAGCTGCTTGACCTTTTTCTCACGCGACGCTGACAGTCTCTTAATAAGCTCACCTTTGAGCTTCTCGTACTTTTCAGTGGCCGGAGGGTAGGTGATAATATCTTCGACCTCTGCCGCGTACTGCGGGTCTAAGTTGCCTATGATGTAGAAGAACTTAGTTTCATCCGTCTTTATGTTCGACAGGATAAATTGAGCTTCCATTTGGGCGAACCACAGTGCCGGTTTCTCCGGGTAGAATGGTGGAATTCGCACACCCACACGAAAAGTTTCCGCTGTTATCTCGCCGTCATTTTGTCCAGGGGTTGGTTTGTTCTGCGCCATCTTCGTGTTCAGACTCGGGGTCACCAATGTAGGATCGTCGGTGCCGTGTTGACGAAATGATAGAATGAATGCAGGTACACAGGAAAAGATGAATAGTTTATTTCACAGTACAGTTCACAGTTAGTTACACAGCACACAAGAGTTCCATAGAAGAAGAAGGAGTGATAGATTGATAGTGGATAGCGAAGAACAAAAATTACTAAAGCTGGCTAGGTTGGTATATCTACTTAAGCGCGGTCAAGTTAGAAAAATAGGTAGCGTGCGAAAGCATACGTAGCGGTCAGCGGACTGGCGGTGCGGGCGCGCGAGTGCAACATGCGATGGTGCCGTCTCGCTCGCCCTCACGGCGCGTGACGTATGCGAACCGACACGTCGCGAGAATAATAGGGCGCGTCATAGCCGAGCTGCCGGACAACTAATTACTTATCTACTAATATATAAAATATGTTTGTCCTGCATGTTGTACATATAGAATTACTACTTAAATAAATGTAGTTTACATTTTTATAGGTTGAGTGATATAGATACCTAATAAGTGTCACTACAATTTCAATGCACCTCTACTACGAGTCTGAGTTCCCTTTACAGCTGCACAACTCGTACATTTGCGACACCAGTCCTCGACATCGTCCCGACAGTGGACCCAGTAAAACCGTTCTCGTATCTTCAGTACAGTCCGTTTTATTCCCAGATGGCCTCCTGAACAACCATTATGATACAGCTGTAGAACATGCGGTACTTGAGCTTTAGGGACAACCATTTGCAAATGACAGCTGTCCCCCCGAGCATTTTCCCATTTACGGCACAGGACTCCATCCTGAATCACCAAGCTGTCCCATTGGGCCCAATAGCTTTTCGTGATCGAACTCATCGCTGAGATGTCGCTCCATCTGGGTTTAGGAGCTCTGGCCTTCATCCACTCCAGAATCGGCTTGATGTCCGAATCTTCCTGTTGTGCACGTTGTAGGCGATCCTTCCACTCGTTGCTGAGGTCTATCTTGAGCATCCTCACAGGTACCACTTCCTTATCCTGGTGCCTAGAATAATGCTTGCAGTCTTCAGGACAAGGTCTTCTTGACGATGCATCTGCGTTGCCACGAGATTTCCCGTCATGGGTTTGTGTGATCGAAATCCTCGGGGCTTTTTGAACATCAGCCAGCACTCGCCCCACAGTCCTGGCTATTACTCGTTTTCCCTGCTGCAGCTGGGCGGTGCTGTTAGCCGCACTACCCTTTGGATACCAGCCATCTTCTCTTTCTGCAGTTCGCTTAGGGCAACTGGGTCTAAGGTGGCCCCTTTCCCCACAGCCGTAGCACCTAGGGCTGTATCCTTTATAGCGGTCGCGAACTGTAGCCGCTGCAACCTCCCTGACGCGATGGGAACGATAATCCTGACGCACAGCTTCCACCTCCAGTGCATGGGCCAAGGCGTCCTTAAGCGTCCCGTGGTGACCGAGCCTCACAGCAGCTCTAACTTCAAGGTCGCGAATGCCATCGATGAATACCTGCACCAGGTTCCCATCAATAAGCGCAGGTACAGACTGGTATGCTTTCCGAACCAGCTTCTCCACTTCAAGGGCCCACTGCTGCAGGTTTTCATTATTGCGTTGTACACGATCCCTGAGCTGCGCACGAAACACGTGTTCCAGGTGAGCGTCGCCATACCGAGCCTCCAATGCCTCAAGGAGCTGCTCGTAAGTCACTTCCTTACCGAGAGCTTCTAGAACAGTTAAGGCCTGGTCGCGCAGGCCTAAGGTGAGGGCAGTCATGGCCTGACTTTTGTTCCACCCGTTCGCCTTCATGACAGCCTCAAACTGGATCTTATAGGCCGACCAGGAAGAAGTTCCGTCGAACGGTGGCACTTTGAACCCACGTAGCGTAGGTGTTGTAGCTACGGGAGCTGCGATTCCATCCTCAAGTTTTAGGTAATCCAGCGTTTTCTTCACGTCAGCCATCACGGTTTTCTTCACGTCAGCCATCACGTTGTCAACCCGATTATTCACTTGGTCGATTCGGGTTTCAGCTTCTGACAGGCGGTTGTCATGTTGGGCAACCTTATCCTTCACCTCCTTCATGTCTTTCCCGAAGGAAGCGTGAAGGTCCTTCAAAAGGAGCATCTGCTCTTCCTGGCGGCGCGCCTGCTCCTCCCTGTCACGCAGCAGCTGTTCTTCCAACCGACGGGCCTGTTCCTCCTTGTCCCGCTGGAGCTGTTCTTCCAGCGGACGAGCCTGTTCCTCCTGTCGGCGGGCCTGTTCCTCCTTATCGCGCTGGAGCTGTTCTTCCAGCCGACGAGCCTGTTCCTCCTGTCGGCGAGCCTGCTCCTGCAGCATCATCATCAGAGCAGCCAAATCTGGTGCTGATGATGCTGGAGCAGCTGTGGACGGGCCAGCCTCCGTGGTCGGCAGCTGGCCCTCCGACATCTGTGGCGTAGCTCCACCAAAACGTCTCTGGTCCGTCTCTTGTTGACGTTGACTCCGGGCACGGATACCCTCCGTGTCGTCTTTAGGTAAAATCGGCATGATTTTAATCCTTGCTTCTGACACCAATTGTTACGAGCTTCGGGTTCGTGACAATAAAAACTGCCGATTTAATAACCAAAAAGAAACACTTTAATGAAATAACACCAATAAAACACAAACACACTAATTATAAAACACAATCGCATTACTGATCACTCTTAAGTCGCACTTGAAGATCGCTTCAGTTTGGTGGTTTTGGTTATTAAATCGGCAGTTTTTATTGTTACGAGCTTCGGGTTCGTGACAATAAAAACTGCCGATTTAATAACCAAAAAGAAACACTTTAATGAAATAACACCAATAAAACACAAACACACTAATTATAAAACACAATCGCATTACTGATCACTCTTAAGTCGCACTTGAAGATCGCTTCAGTTGTTATCGCTTGTATCGCAGAATCAATACTGACTCGGTCGCGGCCCATACCGGCCTTATATAGGGCCTCAGATAGTTCCAGAACCTTCTACTGTAGAAACAACTAGAATGTTCGAGTACATACCGGTCCCGACTGACCCGATGTCGATAGTTCTAGAATGTTCTAGTATCGAAAGTTCTGGAAGCATCTCGACCTACTAGTTCTGCTACTCGATACTAGATGGCGCTAGTGGTAGCTAATGTCGCCATCAATCGTGGCGCGCAACACTATTCAGAGGCGTCCTTATCGGTTATAAATTGATGAAAAAGAAATCGTTAGAGATAAAGTGCTGGCTTTAATAAATTCTGCCTCAAACATACCATTGAATTGCACCTGGTTGCTACAGGGCTAATGGACAGGTTGAACGCTTAATGCGTACACTTAAGAGCCCTTGAAACGTAATAGAAAATGATTCTAATAAAGTATGGTGCGACGAACTTGATGATGTTCATCTTGCTCTTAATAGTACTCGATCTAGGATGACGGGATACACACCCACTGAACTCATGTTAGGTATTCAAGCCCAGTCGTTGGGTATCTCTAAAATTTCATCCAATATCAGTACGAATACTCCTACCCGCTCAAGAGTCTATATAAACGTCGCATCCCGCGGAATTAAACGGGCTGCAGCAGCCGATACTCAAAGATTAAGACGGTAGGGCACAAGTACAGCCTTTATGCAAGGTTTGTTTGTATCAAAGGTTGAGAACGCAACCAAACCAAACTATCGCGTAAATTCCGGGGTCCATTTGTTATAACTCGTGTGCTTGAAAACTTTTGTTACGAACTGAAATCCATAGCTGGTACGAACCGCATAAGCAAATGCATCAGTCTAGTACCCAGAGGGTTTGAAGGATTAGTAGAATTAGCATCAAATATGATTAATGATAAGGAGGCCGAGACGGCGCGTAATTTGAAACAACTTGAAGAAATTATAATTATCACCTATTGATAGCGATAGTGATACTCTCTCGGTGTCCAGTGAGGGCGCACTCTGACCGCTAGTTCAGGAACCCTTACAGCTTCGCACTCTAAATCACATTCGTTCATTCATCAAGCGGATGTACATTAAAATGAAAGTACGGTGTATAGATTCTTCATAAACACGCAAACACAGTAGAATTTGCTAAGCGTAGACGGAAGGGCCCAGTACGCCCGGTCTACGCCGCGTAGTGAGTTGGTGGCTAGTCGTAAGGGCCCAGTACGCCCGGTCTACGCCGCGTAGTGAGTTGGTGGCTAGTCGTAAGGGCCCAGTACGCCCGGTCTACGCCGCATAGTGAGTTGGTTGTTGGTCGAAGGGGCCTAGTACGCCCGGTCCATACAACATGGTCCGTTGGTGGTTGGTCGAAGGGGCCTAGTACGCTCGGTCCACACCGCATGGTACGTTAGTGGTTGGTCGAAGGGGCCCAGTACGCCCGGTCCACACCGCATGGTATGTTAGTGGTTGGTCGAAGGGGCCCAGTACGCCCGGTCCACACCGCATGGTATGTTAGTGGTTGGTCGAAGGGGCCCAGTACGCCCGGTCCACACCGCATGGTACGTTAGTGATTGGTCGAAGGGGCCCAGTACGCCCGGTCCACACCACGTAGCAATTTGGTGACTAGGTAAAGGTGCATAGTACGCCAGCCTAAGCCGCATGGCGATTTAGTGAATTGACGAGAGGGCCAAGCACGCCCAGCACACGTTATGTTTTATTGATGGGATTGAGGCTGTGCTGATATTCTTAGTGGGAGACCTAAATGTTAGTCTATACGTGTTCATGTCAGGAATGGACGAGCTAACTAATGGAATGTTATTTCCTCTGGTAATTCAGATGCGCAATATCACTATGCGCACGAGGACGTGCGATAGTCAGGGTGGCCGTGTCGGCGCGTCTATAGAATTGGTTCGGTGATGCCAACCTCTTTGGTTAATGTTGTTTTTTTTAGAAGATAATCTGTCAACTGTCTATTTGACGTAACACCATGTACTGGGGAGGCGGCCCGCCATTAGAGAATAACAAAAAGGACGTGAGGGATAGATTCACATGGATCGATCGTAAAAGACGATATTGATTGGAGGAACTGTGCTGTGATATCCAATTGTGTGTAAATTGATTGCGCTCGCGCCCCACGTACTTGGTGGAACGTCGTTTTCGCATTATAGTTAATTAAATAATTGGATTAGACATTTTGTGATTGTTCATAAAGGCGTTCATATACTTTCAACTCCTCGCCCGCAAACCCACGCAACATTACCTCTTCTGATAAAGATGATGCCTTTAAGTATATTTTAAATTTATTTTTGTCTTCGGTAGACTTTGTTTGCCGATATTTCCACAGTAGGACTCGTTTTCGCTTAGAACAAATTGTTAACCTTTACTAATCCATTTTGGCCGCCTTTGAAATGACTGTTTGATTTTTATTATGGGAAAACATAGATTATACAAGAGACAGAAAAGTTCATGAAAATCATGAAATGCACTTTCGGGATCATGATTTTGGAGAATTTCCACAAATTTAAGAGGACCAAGACAATTTTTAAACTGTACCATATTTTCTAAACTATAGTCTCGTTTTTCTATAAACCAATGATCAATTCTGGGATTAAATTTAACTGGGCAAGTAACCAATTGGGCCGTGTGATCCGAGAGGCCAAAGTCTAATATGTCACACTTACATCCTTTCCAGTTGTGGATCACGTGATCTATACAAGTTTTGCTTATCAAGCGGGTTGGTAAATTTACGGCCAACTTTAAGTTAAATTCTGCTAGAATGCCTTTATACGCAGCAGTAGTTTTATTGTTTTTAAGTATATCTATATTTAAGTCACCACATATTACTAGTTTTTTTGATTTATAGCAAAATTGATTCAAAATATCATTCAATTTACCAAAAAACTTTTCGATATCTTCTAAATTGTTTTTTGGAGGTCTATAAATACATATAACTATTATTTTTTTATCTAAGAGCTCTATGGCACTGCACTCAATGATATGTATAAGTGAGTGCTTTGCAATTTCGTCCAAAACTTTGAATTTATAACCATGTCGAACCAATATACATGAACCTCCATGTCTGTTTTTCCTAAAGCAGGAAGAAGCGAGGGTGAAGTATGGTATGTTAATAAGAGATGTGTCTGTATGAATCAAGTTATGTTCAGTAACACAGATAACATCCACATTAAGCTTTTTATCTATCAATGCATCTAAATTGACACTTAAAAGGTCCATTTTACTCAGCAGACCATTTATATTTTGGTGCAGGATATTAATTGATTTACTCTCGAAAAAAATCATCCAATACTTCAGGTCCATTAGTGAGCGGTATGTCCGCCAACTTGCGGTCGCAAAAAGAATCGGTCTGTGTACTTTTATGGCATTTAATTTCATGCTGAGTTTGCAGCTGTAGCTGATAGTTCACATATTTACGCTTGTTATCAATGTTTAAGATTTGTCTCAGGAATAAACGACTCAAGTTTATAGGGAAATATATGCCACGAGGGGTAGTAGATCTATAATCCACATCCATATATGTTACGTTTATAGAAGTATTACATATAAACCTGAGTTCGTAGTTTAATTTTTGTTGATTTAAGTATCTGTTATATGGTATTTCAGTTATAATTATATTGGTATTTGTTGATTGTAATAAGGTTCACTTTGGTTTATATAGGATTTTGGTAAGAAAAGACGTGCGTTGTGCTATAAGTGTATTGAGCGACTAGTCTTTGTTCGAAGACCTGCCTATTAAACATTTCTTTAAGACATGCATAACTATAGCTAAGTAGGTATGTGCGTAGAACGCAATACGCCACAACATACCGCCCACCAAAAGGCCTGTAGGTCTTTTAAGAAACAATTATTTAAAATTTTACATAAGTATGAGATTATCACTAAACAACGTTATATAAGAAAACGGATCTGAAGGGGTCCTTTTTAATGTAATAATTAATAATGTTAACATTCAATAACAATGTATGGACTATTTGTTGATTCTGACAATAAATGAATAATAATAATAAATCTGTCGGTGGGGGTATTAACATTTAACGTGCATAAAACAAAATTAATACCTACTGCGTTTCTAAAGAGCATATTTTAAACAGTGTAAATCAGCAAACTTAATAAAATTAATTTTGTAAAACAACGATGGGACATACAGATTAGGGTCCATTGAGAGGCAATGGACATAATTTTGTTACAGTTCTTTTTGTTACGGAACTACCACTTTTGACACTATACACCCTCGTTAGACCATCCGGACCAGGGTGCTTATCGACGATTCGTCCCAAGGACCATTTTCCAGGTGGCAAGTTATCAGTTTTTATCAAGATGACATCTCCGATCTTAAATTCTTCTTCCTTTTTATGCCACTTAGGACGCTGTTGCAATCTGGATAAATACTCATCCTGCCATCGCCGCCAGAAGTCGTGAACAAGTTTCTGTGTGTGTTGCCAGCGAGATAAGCTGGACAGTCTTATGTCTTTCATATCGGGTGATGGGACAACAATAGGTGCCTCTCCAATTAAGAAATGTCCTGGCGTTAGTGGGTCCGTGCTGTCAGGATCAGCGTCGTTCAAGGGACATAACGGACGGGAATTCAAGCAAGCTTCCACTTGGCAGAGTATCGTCGTCATCTCTTCGTATGTTAGGTGGGTTGTTACAATTCTTTTCAGGTGGTATTTTATAGATTTAACACCGGCCTCCCATAATCCACCGAAAGAGGGACTGTAAGCGGGAATGAAATGCCATTGAGTACCCTCTGTGGCTAGTGTTTGTGCAATTTCTCCAGTAAACTGTAAGCTTGCTTCGTTCCACGTATCTCGGAGTTCTTTGTCAGCTCCCACGAAATTACGCCCTTGATCGCTCCACAGGTGATTACATTTGCCTCTCCTGGCAACAAAACGTCTAAAAGCGCCGATAAACGCTTCTGAAGTAAGATCACTTACAAGTTCAATATGGATTGCCTTCGTGGACATACAGATGAATATAGAAACGTAGGCTTTTGTTGTCCTGTTTCCTCGGCCTTTAGATAACAAAATCTGAAAGGGCCCCGCGAAGTCTACTCCACTATTCAAGAATGGTCTGGATGGGGTCAATCTCTCATCAGGTAAATCTCCCATAATCTGAGCTCTAGTAGTAGCACTAAGTCTAGCGCAAATGAGGCATTTGTGAACATGTTTCTTAGCCATTGATTTTGCCTTTAAAATCCAGTATTTTGACCGTAGATAACATAACATCAATTGAATTCCTCCGTGAAGCGTCTTTAAATGCGCGTCGGCTATAATCAGAGGTGTCAATGTGTTTTTATTTCCGAGAATAATTGGATGTTTTCTTCCATCAGGTAAGTTTGCGTGTCTGAGGCGACCGCCCACCCTGAGGATATGTTTATCATCAAGAAAAGGGTTGAGGGATCGCAACGGACTTCTTCTTTTCACTTGTTTATTTATCTTTAATCTTTCTATTTCCTCCGTGTATTCTTCTTCTTGAACTCTTTTTATACAAACTGTCAGTGCATCTTCTAATTCTTGTGTTGTTATTTGTTTATTAATGTTCACATTGACCTTGTAGTTCAAGAATATTTTGCAGTAACACACAACTTTGAGTAATTCCGGTAAGTTGTTAAAATTCTCAAATTTTGTAGTTATAGATTTCTCTTGTTCTTCTGTGCTGAGGTGAGTAAAAACCTTTTTTGTTTTAATTTCCATGTCTGTTGTCATAACTTCCTGTTTACTAATCTTTATTTCCTTTTCAGATAACCAACCTGGGCCTCTCCACCACAAGTCACATTTCTTTAGTTCGGACAGCAACATTCCTCGAGAGGCTAAGTCTGCGGGATTATCATTTGACTGTACATGATACCAGCGATTGTTATTTACGTTTTCTACAATTTCAACGACGCGGTTGGTAACAAACGTTTTCCATCGGTTGGGATCACCACATAGCCACGCTATAACTATAGAGGAATCTGTCCATGCATACATATCTGAAGTTGTAATTTTCATTGCCAGCCCAATTTGTTTCATAAGCTTGGAGAGAAGTAATGCACCACACAACTCTAGTCTTGGTAAGGATATTGTTTTCAGGGGTGCTACTCTGGTTTTTGCAGCAATGAGTTTTATTTCAACTTCGTCATTTGTTTCAGTTCTTATGTATACTGCTGCAGCGTAAGCTCTTATCGAAGCGTCACAGAATCCATGTATTTGTATATTTGTTTTGTTTGTTTCCGTTGTACCAAGCCATCTGTTTACTTGTACATCGTTCACACTAGCAAAATCTGATCTTATCTGATTCCATTCATCACGTAACGTTTCACTAACGTTCTGATCCCAATTCACCTTTTCGAGCCATAGTTTTTGTAACAGTATTTTTGCCATTACTGTACTCGGTGCAATCCAACCAAGTGGATCAAAAAGCCTTTGTATGTCAGATAAAATACTTCTTTTTGTTACATAAGTACTTTCAGATGTTGGTAAAGTCAGGTTGTATTGAAATGTGTCTGTTTTCAGGTTCCACACAATACCCAATGCCTTTATTGTTCCATCAAGATTCATGTCTATATGTGCGTTGGTGGATCTTTTTGCTTCATCTATAGATTTCATAAAATTAATATCGTTTGATGACCATTTCGTGAGTTGAAAACCGCCCTTTTGTAGTATGTTTGTGACAGTTTTGGCTAGAAAAATAGCAGTTTCGGTTTCATCAGCTCCATCAAGCCAGTCATCCATGTAAAAATTATCCTTGATGGATTGTACAGCAAGTGGTTGATCTCTTCCTTCATCATCAGCTGTTTGGTGGAGTGTTCTAACAGCTAAATACGGTGCAGATGCTGTACCGAATGTTACCCTCAGCAAACGGTATTCGTGTAAATCATCATCCTCGTTGGGTCTCCAGATAACTCGCTGGAAGTCTGCGTCTTCACGAGTCACCAATATTTGGCGATACATTTGTTTGATATCGGCCATGAAGCAGATACGCTTCATTCTCCATTTAATAAGAAGGATTCTCAAATCATCTTGCAGTTGCGGACCTACCAATAATTCTTCATTTAGAGAAATATTATTTGTGCCTTTGCAGGAAGCATCGAAGACAACGCGTGTTCGAGAGGTCTCCTTGTCGGTACGAACTACAGCGTGGTGAGGTAAGTAAACTGATTTTGCTTCCTTTTCTCTTTCAGGTATCTTCTCCATGTGTCCTTGTTTTATGTAATCATTTATAACCTTTGTGTATTCTTTTTTCAGGTCTGATGACTTCTTAAACTTCCGCTCAAGTTGTAAGAATCTTTGTTTGGCTATCTCCTTTGTGTTTCCTTCAGGTGTTTGTAGTTTTGCACTCGTGCTCATTTCATTCAGTTGTGGACTGTAAGTTTTGAAAGGTAATTTGACTATGTACCTTCCTTCCTCATTTCTAGTTGTTGTTTTCTCGTAGATATCTTCACACATCTTATCTTCCTTTGTTAAATATCTGTCCTTGTCAATCTCTATTTCCCATATCGATTTTAAGATTTCGTCTACGTCAACTTAGTGATGCATCACAAGGTAGGTATCGTTTTGTGGTTTTTCATTGATATCTCCGAAAATAATCCAACCCAGGTTTGTTTTTTGTGCAGTTGGAGTGCCTGGTGGACCTTTTATTAAATCTGGCTGTATAATCTGTGCATATTCCTTGACTCCTAATAGCAGATCTATAGAACCAGGTGTTAAGTAACTCGGATCAGCCAAGTTAAGCCTTTCAATGTGAGGCCATGATTGTTTGACAATTGTTTTAGTGGGTATCTTAGTGGTCAGTTGTTTCGACATCACGTAGGCTTGGATCGGTAAACTATATTTATGGTCCCACTGTGATCTTATATTAAGCTGTACCACGTGTTTGATTTCTGTTCTCGAAGATCCCACTCCTACAACACTCCCCTTGAATGGTTGTCGCTTCAGTTTCAATAGTTGAGTCGCTTTCTCGCTTATGAATGTAGCTTGAGAACCCTGGTCTATCAGCGCGCGTAGTGAAATGATTTGACCCTCTGTATTTGTTGCTTCCACTACAGCAGTCGCTAACAGTGCTATTCCATGTCTAGTTGTATGATGCGACGCGATCACTGTGTTCACTTGAACTGGTTCTTTTTCTTCTACTACATGCTGTGTGACGTTGCAAAAAATTAAATATTAATCGTGTCTAGTAGCGACACCTGCTGTAATTAACGGCGGACTAACTCCTTGGTTGTCAACGCTGTTCTACGTTGACACAGATGGCGTTGATGCCTTTTGTTTAGTTAATTAATTGCAAGTTTATTGGATAACTAAATAATAAATAAACAAACTTACATAATTTACCACATTTTATTTTAAAAAACAATGTCTGATAAAATGAAGATACAAATCGATAAGAAATCTTATATGGTCTGTGAAAGATGATTCGAGAAACTGTCAGATTGGTCTGGAGGAAAAGGCGGGGTACGGTGTCCGGTCTTTACGATCATGGACACGAGCCTAAAGGCCGATTGAGAGGGACTTAATCCTAGGAGGATTGGGATGTGCCCAAATAACCCGATGGGGTTTTTATAAATATGAGCTGTTATAGGCAGAATTCCGTGAGTACTAAACCATTTTCTCTGTTCTTGCTGGATAGCCTATAGCTTAGATTCTTGCATGTGTGTTCTGACACGAGGACGTTGTTTCAGGTCTGGCTTTTATGCTAGCCTATTAAGATTGGTGCTATGCGCGATTGATTTGATGCCTTGGTGTTGCGCCGTGTGATGATTTGGTATTCATCAGAGCGCAGGCGGATTTGAGGTTATCCCTTGCGGTGTGGTCCTCCGACGTTAGGAAGGCTTTACCTAGCCGAATCCAGGTGATGAGGGAAGTACGCCACTCCAGGTAACGAAAGCGTCACCGTCTTGTCCGTAGGCCGCGTTCGCGTGTGTTCACAGGTTTCTCCTGTGAACGACGCCAAGGACCCTGAACCGTCAACTGAGGGTGTTATACTGAAGGTTTTATAGAGAGTATTATCTGTGTGTCATTGTGATTTAATCTATGAGAGAGTTAGGCCTTTTGTAGGAACTAGGTTGTTTTAAGACCTAGTATATGTAAGGATAGTGTGCTCGGGTTTGCTTTTTTATAGCAATTATAACCCTCTATGAGTACATTGTCAAAAGTACAATATGTATCTCGGGTTTGTTTTTTTATAGCAGTTATAACCCTCTATGAGTACATTGTCAAATGTTCAATACGTGCCCGGCTAGCTCAGTCGGTAGAGCATGACACAAAAAACCGGGTAACAGTTGGCGCCCAACGGTATATAATTATTTAATTATATAGGGTGAACGAATTAATAACAATATCTCTCTCTCTCTCAATTCCCTCAGTTCTTTCAGTTGACGGATTCTTGTATTAGTTTAAGGCTAGTTTTTAAGTTTTAAATATAAAGTGGTCACCGCACCACAATCAAACCATTTCTTTTGTTGGACCGGTAAGGTGCAGAGTGTTGATAAAGGTCATTAACTTATTTATAAGTATGCGCAACTCACAAGTTGGACAAGTTGCATTGTGTTAATTATTTTGGGACTAAGTATATATATGTACCCAAGAGGTTGGTGATTTAATATTACCTATATTTTGGAAGTTTATGTAGCATTATACTAGTAAGCATTTGTGGTAAAGTTTGTTTAACAGGTACAAGTAATAATTATTACAACTGGAAGATAATTAGTTTACAATATAAAACAACAGTTTTGTGTTATTATGTTCATGTGGTTGTTTAAGTTGAGGTCCTGTTAAACTGTATTGCATTATTTTATAGTGAAACATTGTAAGTGTAAGGTATTATAAATCAATAAACCCAACATTAATTTCTGTAAAAGTTGTAAAACAATTGGGGGTAAACTTGAAAATTGTAAACAATTTCTATAAGGCAATTCTCAGAAGAGTTTTAGCAGTCTCTTATTTGTTTTAGAGGATTTCAGTAGTAAGATAATAACACTACAGGCAAGTTTCACTCTTATTAATTGGATTTTGCAATACAGGGAACTACAATTTGTAGAAATTAATGAACAATAATAGCCAACTTTCATTGAAACGGAACACTTGGAATCTTTATGACAACTGGTCGGTCACTTCGTCGTATAACGTTTTAACACTCATTATTTAACCCAGATTTAAAATACAACCACGGCATTTCATAGAACAGCATTGTTTTTATCAGCATTCGTTTTCATACATTGGTGCTTAACCTATAAAACACATTGACATTGGTGACATTTGACGTTCGACGTTTTGATATGTTAGGGTGCGTTCCGAAACGCGTTATACACGATTTGCGTTTAGTTTGTCATTAATTTTGCTTTACTAAATTGTAATAATTACTATACAAATACAAAGTTAATAAATAAATAAGCTATCATAATGGATTTAGAGACAGTGTATTAACATTCCCATCTTGCGGACGAATTGACTTATGAGGTTGCGGTTTATGCATTACTTGCATGCGACTCGTACATTTACTTGTAGTTTCTTGCTGTTTTTCAAAATATATGATATTTTTTCATTACGTCGTGCAACTAGTGCTTTGGTAGCCTGAAACTTTGAGAATTATGTTCTTCTTGCTCACGGGATTCCTGAAACCGTGATTACCGTTAGTGTGGTTCAATTCACGGGATCAGAGTTTCATAGGCAATTATAGAAGTTTAACGTGCCTCAAGTTCATGATGGGCGCTCCACACACTAGCATGGTCGAAAGGTACATAAAAACGGCAAAATCAATTGTTTCGTCTTATAGATCATATGACAGGGATCTGAAGCTCACAAAAATTTTATAGCTTTAAATAGTGTACCAAAGGAAAAAAAAAATATGGAAAGTAAGGGTTTACTATTAAAACTTTCCCAGGAAAAAATAAATAAAATAAAAATAGTTTCAACAGACTGCCACCAACCACCAGAACCGGTCGAAATGGGTAAATAGATTTTTATTTTTTAAATGTGTTTCTGATTATATAAAACTTAACACATCAGAGTCAACACTGTTTAAGCCAGACGGGTATATAAATATATTCAGCCATAATTTATATAAATATATATATATATATTTTTTTTTAATTTTTTTTTTTGCTTGGTTGCTGGGACCTTTTAAGCAGAAGAATTTATATGATGTAGCATTATATGTAGGGATATGACTGTATACATAGAGAAACGATTATTAATAAATCGATAGTTCAGTCAAATAATAAAATCGATATAAACATAGTCATAGTCGATTTCATCTAAAATCGATTAATTTTATATATCCCTAATTATACAGTTTATTTATTAGCTGTAGTCCGTGTTTTCACGTATTGTTTTGAGGGCCATTCTAACAGCGACCACGAAGCGTAACGTAACTATCATACGGTACATGGTATTTGCTTTGTTTTGTTTATAGTATTATGAACGCGAGTTTTGGGTATTGATCAAACATGTATACAGTAATTTTGCTGTCTTGCATGCCTTGTGTTATTTTTTTTAATGGCTCGGTCCATAACTTTTATAGCCAAGCTCGCTTGGTTGTTTTTTTTTCATATGAAGCGGATCAGTGACTTCTAAAATAAGCCTTCACGTTGTTTGTAATCAAGCTCGCTTGGTTGTTTTTTTTTACGGAGCGGATAGTAACTCATAAAATAAGCCTTGACTGAAGCGGATCAGTGACTTCTAAAATAAGCCTTCACTAATGTTTTGTTTTGCCGATATAGCATTGTTGCTTCGGTGAGATTTTAGATAGCACTAGTGCTTATCTAGTTACGAGCGGCAGGTGACTCTTAAAATAAGCCAAACCACCATTATGTTTTCAGAATATTTATTTCTGGGAACGCTGTATACGTCTTGCCTGGTGAGTTATGCACTTTGTTTGCCCAATATATGTATCAGCTCGCTGAACATATTCATCAGGAGGATCGTTTAAATTTATAGTAAACAATTCAGAGTTCCACTGGTTTACAGACGGAATTCGGGAGTATGCAAGAGGTGGCTGCCTGCGATTTGAATGCAGGTGGCTACAGGATTGAAAGAGAAAGAAATTTAGGGATGTATGAAAGAATGGGGGGGTTATGCCCGGAATGTAGGAAGATTTGTAAGCAGAATAGGTTTCCTGGCAGTTTGGATTTTATAAGGTTCGTTATTTACTTACAGTTGGACAAAAATAAGGAAAGTATTTATATTTCATCTTTAAAATTAGTTTATGTCGTTTCACAACCATCGGTTTATAAATAGATCAGCACTCTTCCACTAGTTTCTATGAGAATTGGTAAACCCACTCCAGTGTTATAACACCGAGGGCGGTGTTGGTTTTTGCGTACACAAAAACCTTTTTGTGGGAAGAGGGGCATTGTGACGTTGCAAAAAATTAAATATTAATCGTGTCTAGTAGCGACACCTGCTGTAATTAACGGCGGACTAACTCCTTGGTTGTCAACGCTGTTCTACGTTGACACAGATGGCGTTGATGCCTTTTGTTTAGTTAATTAATTGCAAGTTTATTGGATAACTAAATAATAAATAAACAAACTTACATAATTTACCACATTTTATTTTAAAAAACAATGTCTGATAAAATGAAGATACAAATCGATAAGAAATCTTATATGGTCTGTGAAAGATGATTCGAGAAACTGTCAGATTGGTCTGGAGGAAAAGGCGGGGTACGGTGTCCGGTCTTTACGATCATGGACACGAGCCTAAAGGCCGATTGAGAGGGACTTAATCCTAGGAGGATTGGGATGTGCCCAAATAACCCGATGGGGTTTTTATAAATATGAGCTGTTATAGGCAGAATTCCGTGAGTACTAAACCATTTTCTCTGTTCTTGCTGGATAGCCTATAGCTTAGATTCTTGCATGTGTGTTCTGACACGAGGACGTTGTTTCAGGTCTGGCTTTTATGCTAGCCTATTAAGATTGGTGCTATGCGCGATTGATTTGATGCCTTGGTGTTGCGCCGTGTGATGATTTGGTATTCATCAGAGCGCAGGCGGATTTGAGGTTATCCCTTGCGGTGTGGTCCTCCGACGTTAGGAAGGCTTTACCTAGCCGAATCCAGGTGATGAGGGAAGTACGCCACTCCAGGTAACGAAAGCGTCACCGTCTTGTCCGTAGGCCGCGTTCGCGTGTGTTCACAGGTTTCTCCTGTGAACGACGCCAAGGACCCTGAACCGTCAACTGAGGGTGTTATACTGAAGGTTTTATAGAGAGTATTATCTGTGTGTCATTGTGATTTAATCTATGAGAGAGTTAGGCCTTTTGTAGGAACTAGGTTGTTTTAAGACCTAGTATATGTAAGGATAGTGTGCTCGGGTTTGCTTTTTTATAGCAATTATAACCCTCTATGAGTACATTGTCAAAAGTACAATATGTATCTCGGGTTTGTTTTTTTATAGCAGTTATAACCCTCTATGAGTACATTGTCAAATGTTCAATACGTGCCCGGCTAGCTCGTTCTGTAGAGCATGACAAAAAACCGGGTTACAGCTGTGAAGCCAACGGTTGTGAAGTGCTCGGTGTAGCCGCTGGTTCTGTGTTCTTAGTCTCATGTAGTAAAGAATGATGACGTCGGTGACATTTCTGACAGGACACTGGTAGTCTACATCTCTTCACAGAGTGTCCAAGTGCTAGACAGTTAAAACATAAATGTTTGTTCTTGACATATTCGGTTCGCTCATCTTGTTTCATATCAATAAATTTCTTGCAGTGACACAACGTGTGGTTTTCTTTGCACATGATGCATGTCTTCTCTGTAGTTGGTGTGGCAACATGATAAGAACGTTCTTTAGCTTGTTTTTCTCTTGTATTATTGTTAGCTGTAACGCCTGTAACTAACTCCAATGTGCGGAACTTGGACTCCATGAAGTTCTTTAATTCACTCCAAGTAGGCAATGCTTCGCTGTCTTCCTTATAGGCATACTCTTCCCAGCCTTTATGTGTCTCTGGGTCAAACTTCTGAACGAGCAGAAATATTATTACATGATCCCAAGAGCCCGTAGTTATTTTTAAATTTTCCATGTTATTTAGGCATTCTGTAGTTGTATCTAACAAGCCCTTTAATTGGACGGCTGATTGCGAAGTCATTTTTCTCTGGTAAAATAATCTTTTCATGATACAGTTTAATATTATACGTCTGTTACCATACCTCTTATTCAAAACATTCCATGCAGTTGCGTAATTACTGGATGTCACTTGTATATGGGTCAATAACGCCTCAGCTTAAAGATAAAGATATATTTATTTGTAAACATGTGTAACATTATACATATTATAATTGCAAATGTGGATGTAAAAATGAAAATCTGTGTCAACATGTTTTGCCACCATTGGCGTACAAAATAAATTATAGCCACTTGAAATACAATACAATTAAGAAGGGAAAAAAAAAAAAACATAACAAAATTAAAATATAACACAAATAGATCAGAAACTATCATTTAAAAAATCTTTAACACAATAGTAACATTTTTCAGTAAGTAACTTCTTAAGTTCCCTTTTGAATAAGTTTGGCTGGTTTATATTTTTAATAACCTCTGGAATCTTATTATATATTAATGGTGCCATACAAAACACGCTTTTGTGAAGGAGTGCTGTTTTCGCAGAGTGAGGCTGTAAGAAGTTCTTATATTTAGTACGTCTATTTCTAGTGACATTGTCTGACAAAAGAGGAAACCAGTGAGGATTGCTTCTGACAAATAAAGCTATTTCCAAGATGTATAGTGATGGAAGTGTTAGTATATGGTATTTTATAAACATTGGTTGACAGCTGTCGGTATTTTTGATCTTAAACATAGCCCGAATACAACGCTTTTGCATTTTAAACACCATGTCGGTGTTTGTCGAATTACCCCAAAATATTAGACCGTATCTAAGCACCGATTCAATAAGTCCGTAATACGCCATTAATAATGCGTTTCTACTCACTGTTGGTGCCAGTTTGAACATCGCAAAAGATAAACTACTTATTTTTGTACAAAGGTCTTCTGTGTGACATTTCCAATTGATTCTACTGTCAATTTTTAAACCGAGGAATTTTGCTGTTTCTACTTGATTTATTATATTATTATCATATATTAATTTAAATTTAATTGAATTTTGAGGTCTTTGACTGTAGTTCATTACATTAGTTTTATTAATATTTATTTTTAGATTGTTATTGATTAGCCATGTTATTATAGATGTTAGTGCTTTATTTATGTCGTTTTCAAATAGATTTTTATCATTACATGTAATACTTACTGTGCTGTCGTCTGCAAATAACGTCATAGGTTGCACAGTTGCATTAGGGAGGTCGTTGATGTATGTAATAAATAGCGTAGGTCCCACTACGCTGCCCTGGGGAACACCATATCTAACATATCTCACTTTGGATTGGTATTGTTTTTCTGTTTTAGTTTTTATGTTAAATTTTGTTATTTGTGTGATTTGTTTTCGATCAGTTAAGTAAGATCTAAATAGTTCTAAAACATTTCCTCTTATACCGTATGCCTCCAATTTACTAGCCAATATTTTGTGATCCACATAATCGAAGGCTTGTGTCATATCGCAGAAGATGGAGCAAACAGGGGTAGTTTTATCAACCGCATTCATTATATTGTTTAAAAACTCAAAGATAGCCATATTTATATTTTTATGTTTTCGAAAGCCTTTTTGTTCGCTACATAAGATATTGTTATTTTCTAAGTAATTATTTAATTCTATATTGTAATAAGTTTCAAAGATTTTAGAAAATATAGAAAGGAGAGCAATGGGTCGATAATTTTCAACTAATTCTTTATCATCTTTTTTCAACAAAGGTTTAACAATTGCTAGTTTAAGATCCTTTGGAAATGTGCCATTTGTTATAGACAGGTTAATAATATGACTTAAGTGATGACATATCTGACTATTTACTTCTTTTACAATTTTTGTAGAAATTTCGTCATATCCGACACTTTTTGTATTTTTTAGGCCACTTATTATCTTAAACACATGAAGAGGTGTGCTTGGAGCTAAAAACATTGAATTAGGTCTGTGATTAATTAGGGATGTTACTTTTTTACCAGCACCCAAGATTGGTTTAACTTTATCAACGAAGTAATTATTAAATGTGCTAGCTATTTCTGTAGGATTTGTGATACTTATATTTTGGATTTTAATTTTTTCTATGGGTTCTCTTGGTAAATTTGGCCGTACTTTATTAATCATTTGCCACGTTGTCTTTGATTTATTATTTGACATTTTAATTCTGTAATTATTTTGCGCACGCTTCGTTAGTGATATAATTTTTTTTAGTAATTTGGAATAATTGATATAATTTTGTTTATTAGTCTTTGTTGCTTTTTGTCTAAGTTGCCAGAGCAATAATCTTTTTCTTTTACTACAAATTTTTATTCCCCGTGATATCCACTTTGATTTATAATTAACTTTTATCCTTAAGCTTTTCTGTGGGAAGCACAGATTGTAGAATAATTTAAAATTATCCATGAAATATGTATAAGCATTATCTACGTCCTCAGTTGTGTATATTTCCGAGAAAGAAAAATTATTCAGGCACATTTTGAATTTATCAATGTTTTCTTTACAGTAATCTCGTTCCGTTTTATACCAGTATTTAAATTTGAAAAGTTTTTTTATTGGAAGTTTTATTAATTGGGCCGTGTGGTCTGATAAACCAAATTCCAACACTTCAGTCTTACACTGTTTTTTGAAATCATGGGCAAAGTTGTCTAAACAAGTCATGCTACTCAGTCTAGTAGGTTGTTTTAAAGCAAGCTTTAAGTTGAAATTTAATAACAAACATTCGAAATCTAGGGATACATTATTACTTTTTAAAATGTCAATATTAAAATCTCCAGCTATTAAAATATTATTACTACTTATTTTTGTAAGAAGCAGAAGGACTTTTTCAAGTTTTGAAAGAAATGTTACCAAATTGTTTGGATTCGGTACTCGGTAGATACAGACAATAATAATTTTGTAATCAATAAGTTCGATAGCACAGCATTCAAATACATTTATTTATTTATTTAAGGATTACCAACGAGATACATTACAATTATCTTTTACCATTATATAACTTGTATTATTATACATTATCGTGTAATGCACACTCAATTACAGGTAACCACAGCTTACACATTATCGAGTATACATGCTCTAAATACATAATTAAATTATAGATGTATTAAAAAAAAAAAAACAATAACGTGCTAATAAGAGTACATGCTTTAAAAGGTTAAAAATTACATTTATAAAATACAATAAAACAAAACCATTTTCTTTAAATAGGAATAAAAAAAAAAAAAAAGCATACCTACGTAGTTTAAAATTAAATTAAAAATGATAAATTATTTAATTATTAGAATGATAGATCAAATGTCCTCCAACCGAAAGTGCTTATATAGTTTACGTTTAAAAGTGTTAAGGCTGTCATGATTTATATCTATTCCAGCTTTGCGGCATATACCATTGTACAATTTGGTAGCCCTCGTAAGGGGAGAGTTGTCACCTAAATTGGTTTTGTGCAAAGGTTGTCTGAAAAGATTGTAGGTAAGTGACCGTGGTAACCTGCGAGGAACATTAAAATATATTTTGGATAGTAATAGTTCAGTATTTAGTTTAGATGTCACCAATTTGTGAAGGAAACAAAGATCTAGAACCTTTCTACGATTGGTGAGGCTTTGGAGTTTGAAGTGCCGAACACGCTCTTTATAGGAATTTAATTGTATCGCATTTTTACTTTGTAAGGATAGATGATACAAGAATCTCTTTTGAACTCGTTCAATGCGCTGCTTGTGAACGTTATAGTGGGGTGACCATACCTGTGAACAGTATTCCAAATTACTGCGAACCAACGTCTCATATAGAATAATTTTGGTTTTAGAGTTGTTGAATGGCTTTGAGGTCCTTAATACAAAACCTAGCATTTTATTTGCGTTTGATATTATTTTATCTATATGGCCATTGTAGGTCATTTTGCTATCTATCAAGATTCCCAGGTCCCGGATAGTATTAACTTCGTTGAGTGTCTCGCCCGAAACAGAGTATTTTGTATTAAAAACATTTTTATTGCGACAAAATTTTATATGTAAACATTTTTGTAAGTTTAAGCTCATCCTATTTTCTTTGCACCACTCAACTAATCTATCCAAGTCAGCCTGCAACAAGTAAGAATCCTCTATAGATTTTATAGGCAGGGTCAACTTGAGATCGTCTGCAAATAAATATGATTCTGCGTGATGGAAGCAGTGAATGATAGTATTAATAAAAATATTGAAAAGCAAGGGCCCTAAGTGGGAGCCTTGTGGTACCCCAGACGTCACGTGAAAATCCTCAGATCGGACTCCATTCAAAACAACGAACGATAAACGATCACTAAGGTATGACTGAAACCATAGCAATAGTGGACCATAGATTCCGCAGCTCTCGAGTCTTTGTATTAAAAGTTGGTGGTCTACTTTGTCGAACGCTTTACTAAAATCGGTATACACTGCGTCAACCTGAATCCTTTTGTTACATTAATTATAGTATGTTTCTTAACATCTGGAATTTCCCTCCATTTATGCTCCTTATTAACTATGATACACGCTCCGCCTCTTTTGCTATTATTTCGACTAATACAACTAGCTAAAACATAGTTATTTATATGGAGGTATGTTTCGGATCCTGCCATCATAAAATGTTCCGTAATACATAGTACATCAATTGATTTGCTATTGTCTGCAAGCTCTTCCATATTTATCATCAAGAGATCAGTTTTGTTAAATAATCCAGCTATATTTTGATGTAATACATATAGGTGTTTAGTTTCGAAAAAACATGGATTCAGAGTAGTTTTCATTTGTCAGCTGATTTGCGTGTGTAAGGCTATCCAATGTTTGTGTTTCATCCTGTATTATTCCATTAATGTAGTCTTGGATGTCTTGGAAAATGGTTTCCATGCCGAGTTTGTTCACCGTGCCACTATGTATATTAAACATCTCATAGCTACACTTAAGATTTCTATTTGAATCCAAGAAGTACGCATGCTCATGTTCTAGTATGTCGAGATATAACAAATTATTAAAATTCTCTACTCGCCAGTTGAACATATTGGTGTGGTGCCCGTACTTAAAAGTGGGTGCACATATAATTATATTAGTGTGACTTAACTTTTGTAAAACTTCTCTTATGTAGAATATAAGGCCAAAGTAGTCACGAGTATTCTGAAAATCTTCTTCGCCTATTAAGATAACACAGAAGTCGTTAATTGTAAAATCTTGTATTTTGTTTTCCAAATTATTAATTAGTAGGTCTGTGCTACAGTTCGGCTTGAGATAGTGGCATATATCGTAATGTTCGGAGAATGTTTTTTGAGAGATAGATAATATTTTATTCCTGGTGTTAGTGCTCAATATGTGAATTTTATTTCTAGTCCTTGTTTCGTTTATTTTCTTTTGGTGTTGCGTAGGCTCGGTACTGGATAATGGCTGGATCAGGGTATTACTTTGATCTGTCGTTTGACCTACTGTTGTTGGTGATTGTAGTTCACATAATGTTTGTAATTGTTTATTTCTTCTTGTTTTTTCATTCCTAAGAGGTGTTTTTGTTTTAATTTTTTTTGTGGGGCTCTGGGTAACAGTTTTGTATAAATTATTTTGTTCCAGTAATTCAATATTCGTTCGTTTGAGGTTTGTATTTTCAATAGAAAGAGTCTCAATTTCCTGATCTTCTCCACTCACACTTGTTTTTAAATAATGTAATCTCTGTACGTCACTAAGGTTATTATTTTCGTGCACCAAAGAACTAAACAAATCTTTGAAAGTCGGCCATCCTTCATAATTTCCATTAAATTTAGGTAACTCAATTTTCGGTAAATGCACTATATTATGTTGCGATGCATATGTTACGTTCATGCTTGTATTTCTCGAATCCATCGATGCCGATTCCGCTAACGACGTAAGCATATCTTTTAAATCACCTTGTAATGAGCTGTATAATTCTTCATAAACAAAGAATTCTCCGTTCACAAAGTATGGCAAAGTTCCCTTTTGTTCTTTGGGTGTTATCTTTACTAACCCGTCATGTGCGTTCTTGAATGACATCCAATACTCATCAATAATTTTCACACGTGCTTCTATATAACCTTTTGTCAGTCTTCCCTTTGGACACTTTTTCAAGTTTGTTTGCGTTTTTTGTAATAAATTAGCACCATCTTCCAAGACAGCGAGATATTGCTGTTGTTCTTTCGTTGTACTCATTGTTGTCACTTTAAACAAATCTTCAATCAAATTGTTCGTAAAACTTGGTAATCTTCCGTAGTAGCGCTAATTACTTAGTTGCAAACATATTCATAACTCTCATTAGAACGAGGTGTTTTTTCTATGAATCCTTATCGCTCTGGAATGCGGTTCTTTTGTTCAATGGGCCAGATGTTTATCGCTCCGTAGTTGCTACGTTCGGCTCGAATACGACCATATGTTGATTGTAATAAGGTTCACTTTGGTTTATATAGGATTTTGGTAAGAAAAGACGTGCGTTGTGCTATAAGTGTATTGAGCGACTAGTCTTTGTTCGAAGACCTGCCTATTAAACATTTCTTTAAGACATGCATAACTATAGCTAAGTAGGTATGTGCGTAGAACGCAATACGCCACAACAGTATTATTCATAGTTTTACACCAGTTCTCTATACTAAATTTAAATTCATGGGGATTACAGTCATTAGTGCCACCGATAATTATTTGTGTTGTAATGGGTGACAGGAAGAAGCGGGAATTGTTGTGTCGGTGTGAGTGGGTTTTCGATAAATTTGGAAATCGAGTTTGATATTTACTCTAGTTATAGTTAGATCTAAAAAATTGAGGGACTGGTCAGATTCTAATTCTAATTTGAATTTTATTTTGGGATGGGAAGTGTTGAGCTTACTGACAAAATTATCTCTTTGCCGAATAGTACCCGTCCAACAGATAATTACGTCATCCACATATCTATAATAAAACAGGATGTTGGGCTCGCCCACCACATATTTGCATTCAAAGTGGTTCATAAATATTTCCGCCATTAATGGACTTAAAGGTGATCCCATTGCTAAACCCTCCTTTTGGCGGAAATATTCGTTATTGAAGCGAAAATAATTCTGTTGCATGTGATAGATTATTTCAATCTTTTTCATTAATTGGACACAAAGAAAAACATCCCTATAATAATTATAACCTTGTTTACATGTGAAACACAACATTACAACAGTTTCTTATCAACATCTTATAAATACTATTACGAAATACGTTTATAACATAAGTTTAAACTGTGTTCTTTCATTGTTGTTTTCTATAACATCATATTTAACGGTTTAACGTGACTTGTTTACTAATTATGCCATGGTAAGACCAAGTATGTAATTGAACTAATTAATTACAACACATTTACTCTATTTTTGTATAATTTAATCATAGTTTTATGTTAAAATGCAAGTATTAACAAGTCTGTATTAAAATCGTACGATGTGACGTCACTTGTTGACAACTGGCTATAAAAGCCGCCGCTCCGCCGTACTCGGCACATGGATCAGCCCGTGGTCGCACGAGCTTGTCCACCTACCCGCACAAGTTTGTTTTCGCGCGGACCGCATTTTTAACTCGTTTTCTCTGTGTTTGCCACAAGTACCGCTTGTGCAAACACAGAGGGAGCCTCCGTGCTGCTCGGCGAGTAATCGCCGCCGCGGTCGCGGAGACCACGCCCATCAAGATGTCGAAACCCGGCATGCGCGGCTCCCTGGGCCGCGATGCCGGGTCCGAGGAGGAGCTCCGCCAGACGCTGGATCGGGCGACGTCGCTGCCGAACATCGGCGTGGCATCGTCCGGTGCACCGCCGGCCGGACCCAAGAAGAAGAAGGGGAAGAAGAAGGAAGAGGAGGGGGGGGGGGAAGCCGAGTAACGCTGTCGCTGCCGGCCCACCGACGTCATCGGCGCCTGCGCGCGTTGCGCCGGCACCGTCGACGAGCCGCCAGCAAGCCGTCGCTGTTCGCCCGACGACCTTCCGCCCAGTGCCGATTCTGGCCCCGGGGCCCGCCGCGACACACAGCCGCGCGCCGCAAGCGCGCGCCGCGATGCCGCCCACGCGCGTGCCCGCACCCGCGCGCACCTCCGCACCCGCTGTGCGCACTGCCGCGCCCGCTGCGCGCGCCGCCGCCGCGCCGCACGACTACCCCGCGCTCCCCGCGCGTGCCCCCGCGACATCCGCGCAACCTCGCGCACCACCCGCTCGCAGCGCCGCGCCGCCGCCGCGTTTCGCGTCGCCGCCGGCGCCTGCAAAGAAGACGCCGGAAGCTGTGCCAGCACCGCGCACCGCCACATCCGGTCCCCGCCTCCCGTTGGCGAGATCGGCGACGGCGGAGCAGGAGCGGCCAGCGAGTGCCGGACCCCGTCCATCTCGTCCGGCACACACCACCACTGCAGCTCAGGTAACCGACTCGCCGGCACCACCAAAATCCTCGGCGTACGACTCGCCCGCCATGCTTTCGGCGTGCTCGTCGAACGCGGGGTCGAGCATGTCGCTCGCATCGGTGGGCTCGGCCGCGTCCGGTCGCGCAGACGTGTCGCGAGACACGTCCCCGCGATCCGTTCCGCGGCCCACCGTGGGAGCTACGTACGTCGCAGCGATGTCGCCGGCATCGACGCCTACACCAACGCCGCCGCGGGGGGGGCTCGACTGCATACTGCAGTCGGAGCCTAGACCCCAGCGGCGCAGGAGGAGCTCTGGCGAGACCGCGGCGGAGGAGGAGGAGGCCAAGAGGTATTGCCTCGACTCGCCGCGGCCACAGCGCGAAAGCGCGCCGCGGAGTCGGGGCGCGCCTCCACCGCCCACTTTCGCCGCCGCGGTGGCGCGCCGCACGCCGCCGCGCTCGCCATCAATATCGCCGCCACCGACACCAACCACAGAGGTGAGTCCTGACGCACCTGACGCGCCACCCCCCTCTGCCACCTCCCCCGGCGCCGCTACAAAGCAAAAGCCGGGGAAGAAACTGCGTTACCCTCCGCTGGTAGTGGAGAAGCTGCCGAACTGGGCCACGCATTTCCGGGCCATCAGTGCCAAACTGGGCCGGCCGCCTAATGCTCGACCCTACGGGACCGGGGTACGTTTCACCCCGGACACCGAGGACGAGTACCGGCTGGTCCAGCGGTACTTGACGGGCCTGGAAAAGGACAGCGGCGTCTCCTGGTTCGCGTACTCGCTGCCAGCGGACAAAAATTTGAAGGTGGCCATCCGCGGACTCCCGGCGGACACGGACCCGAAGGAGATCGAGGAGGAGCTCCGGACGCTGGGATACCAGCCGGAGTACGTCCGCCACATCAAGGGGGCGGCAGGACGACCCGGCTGCGTGTTCCACGCGATCCTAAAGAAGACCCCAGACGTCCGGGCCATATACGACACCACCGTATTCATGTATATGCGTGGTGTCAAAATTGAGGCTTGGCGTGAAAAACGCGGGCCCGCACAGTGCCACAGGTGCCAGCGTTTCAGGCACAGCTCGCACCTGTGCCACCGACCGCTCGCTTGCGTAAGATGCGGGGGCGAGCATGCGGCGCGCGACTGCCAGCGCCCGCGGGAAGAACCGGCCACCTGCGCAAATTGCGGTGGCCCGCACCCCGCGTGCAATATAAAGTGCCCCATTTTTCAGCGGGAGATTCGCAATAAGCGAGCGGGGACCGCCGCCATCACGGCCACTGTGCGCCAGCCACAAGCGGCTACAGAAAGGCCACAAGAGACGCCAGTAGAGGAGCCCCAAGGCACGACGCTGATGGCGGCGGCCAACGGGCCCACAACGAGGACCCAAGCCACCTCCTCCTCCGGGCGGAGGAAGAAGAGGCGCGGGCGGAAGAGAAAGGGGAAGAAACCCAAACCCCCCCCGTCAGCGACCACAGGAGACATCCCTACGGCCGACCCTGCCTTAAGCGAGGCGCAGGCTGTAATAACAACAGCAAGCAAAGAGGTACCCGCCGCTAGCGCCGGCACTACGCAGCGGGAGAAAAGGGAACCTCAACAGTACAGGAAAGCTGCGAGTGCCGACGCTGGCGCCACTAGCGCGGCTACAGCAACAACAAAAAAGGAGTTTACAGCCTGCGCCATTAAATTATTAATGGACCTTATCAAGGCAATAAGGCAGGGTCAAGATGTGGAGACGGTCATCCTTGACGGTCTAGCCACGCTACTGATGCTATATCATGGATAGATCGTTAAGGGTGATCCACTGGAACGCCCGCGGCCTAAGGGATAAGGTCGCCCCCCTCCGCCACCTCCTTCGGGAACAAAACATCGACGTGGCGCTAATAAGCGAGACGCTCCTGGGACCTGAGGACAAGATTAGGTTCCCGGGATATCTCGCTTATAGGAAGGACGAACGGTCGGCTCAGTCTACGTATCGTGGTCTGGCGGTACTGGTGAGGCGAAGGGTCGTCCATCAAGAACTCCCCTTGCCGTCGCTCAGCACGTTTTACGCGCTGGGTGTGCAACTACACGTTGCCGGCGAGGACATCAACATGTATGCGTGCTACAAGCCGCCCGCGGCTCGCTTGGACTTTACCGAGCTGCGGGCCCTGCTTGGTAGCACCTCACGCGCCACCATCCTTGCCGGCGACTTGAATTGCAAGCACCCGGCGTGGAACTCGTGCAACACGAATACCGAGGGGAGACGACTCTTCGCGGACGCGGAAGCCTTCGGCTATACGGTGTCCGGCCCAGAGACGCCCACACACTACCCGGACGCCAGGCAGTACATGCCGGACGTGCTGGACATCGTAGTCCACCGAGGGCTACACCGCCAGATCACACAGCAAGTGATAGACGACGAGTTACAATCGGACCACCAGCCTGTACTCGTCGTCTTATCGGGTATGCCGGCCCGACTGAAGCCCGTAGCGCCACGTCGACTCACGGACTGGACAAAGTTCGTAGAGGAAGTAGAGACCACCACGCCGACTCGGCCTATCGTCACCTCCGCGGACGTGGACGAGACAGCGGACGAAGTCACTGCTTGCATACAGAGCGCCTTGAAAACGGCGACTAGCACGCAGCCGCAGGGGAGAGTGCTATTGCCGCCCCTGCCGGCGCGCATTGATGCAATGATCGCCGAGAAGAGGCGCATACGCAAGCAGTGGCAACAGCTCAGATGCCCAACACTAAAGACGCAGCTGAACCGTCTCGCGGAGAAGGTTAAGGCCGAGCTCCAGGCGCTTACCACCGCGGGCTGGGAGGAAAGAATCGACGCCACGACGGACAGTTGGCCGTCGTTACACAAGCTGTGCGGCCAACTCACGAATACCCCAGCCCCGGTGCGTCCGCTGCTCAACAGCGACGGGGCGCTTAAGTATGCAGCAGAGGACCGGGCGGAGGTCTTCGCCGAACACCTGGAGCGTCAGTTCCGCCCCAACCCGACCGGCGACACCGAACATGTCGCAGCAGTCGAGAAACACCTGGGAGACTACTTCGGCACGCCGATAGCTCCCGATGAAGATGCCATATTTTTCTCGCCGGGCGCAGTCAGACGCGCCATCCTTAAGACGAAGCCCAGGAAGGCCCCCGGTGCTGACGGTATCACCAACACAGTGCTGCGCCACCTGCCGTACCGTATGGTAGCGGCGCTGGCGCGCCTGTTTACGGCGGTACTGCACACGGGGGCCTTTCCCGCTTCGTGGAAGGAGGGGCGCGTCATCATGTTGCCCAAGGCGGGGAAAAACATCCTGAAGCCGGAGAGCTATCGGCCGATCACGCTGCTGTCGACCGTCTCCAAGGTGTTCGAAGCACTCCTGCTGCGACATCTCCAACCCCACATAGCGCCGCGCCCGGAGCAGTTTGGGTTCCGGGCGGAACATAGCACGACGCTCCAGCTGTCGAGGGTACTGCACCACCTCGCAGCCGCAGCCAACAAGAAGGAATACTCGGTGGCAGTATTCCTCGACATGGAGAAGGCCTTCGACCGTGTGTGGCACGACGGCCTCGTCTACAAGATGGCCACATCCGGCGCGCCCCGTCGCGTTGTAAAAGTGGTCTCTACTTTCTTCTCCAACAGGATTTTCAGGGTGGTGGTCGACGGGGCGCTCTCCAGCGCCCGCCCGGTGCTCGCGGGTGTACCGCAGGGCAGCTGCGTGTCGCCGGCGTGTTACTCGCGTTACACCGACGACATCCCCACCACTCCGGACGCAATGCTCGCGCTGTACGCAGATGACGCCGCGTACATTACTACATCGCTCAATGCGAAGTACGCGGCGGTCAAGATGCAGTGCGCGCTCGACACGCTTCCCGAGTGGCTGTCCAAGTGGCGGCTGTCGGTGAACGTGGGTAAGACGCAGGCGATGGTCTCCGGGTCCGCGCTCCTCCCACCACCCTTGAAGCTGCAAGGAGCCGACATCGCGTGGTCGCCCCGGGTCAAGTACCTGGGGGTCACCATCGATCGTCGGCTCACGATGGGGCCACACGTCCGCTCGGTCGCCGCACGGGGTAGGGTTGCCCGCAACCTGCTCAAACCAGTGCTCTCGTCCCGCATTCCGGCGCGCGTCAAGTTGGGTGTGTACAAGTTGTACGTGCGCCCAATCTTGACGTACGCCGCCCCGGCATGGTTCGCCCTCACGAGCGAGCCGAGCCGAAAGCTACTCCGCGCGCAGCAAAGTCTGGCGCTGCGGACCATAGTAGGCGCGCCTCGTTTCGTGAGGAACGATATCATTCACCGGGACCTCGGGATTGAGAGCCTGGATGAGTTTGTGCGGTGCCTCGCGACGGGAATGTTCGCGCGTGCCGACGCATCCGCCTGGCCCCATGTCCAGGACATTGCGCCCTGGCACGTGCGCCCCCCCGACGCGAGACCCTTGCCCCGCGACCTGGTAGCGGACGACGACCCCATCGCACCGGACTGACGCCTCAAGTGAGCCGCATCCAGGTTACACGCGGCTCACTTGAATCAATTGAACTCCACACTTTACATACATTTCGTTGCGTAGCGTGTGCTAGGTTAATATAGGCACGTTACGCAGCGAGCGCAGTCATTCATCACTGTACAGACGCTTAAACTCACACGTGACCGCGCAGTGCGGGCTGCGGGCGCGTAGACACTGGGCGGTGTTACACAATACAATACCGCTCACACACACACGACTGCCTCTTAGCCCGGACCGTGACCGGCTAGCTCTGGAAGTGGGGCGGGCGGGGGCAAAACACCTAACTCTGTAGGAGCGTCGAGTCGGCACCTCCGTCGCTGGTCGTCCTCCGCCGGGCCTCCCCCAGGTAACTGGGGGTCTCACCTGGCGGGGACAGACCGCCGAGGTGTCGTGAAGAAAGCGGCGCTGTATGAATCAGCGTCGCGGCGCGCCTACAGAGAAACAACAAGCAACTATTCACATGGACGCACGTAACTTATTTACGTGCGGCCAATAATCTAGTAGGCCATTGACGCCGACCTAAGGAGGGGCCCGTATTTACGGGCCACCGTATGGCTTTTCGCGGCCGGGGGGCTCAGCCCCGGTACCGCTCGCCACGCCCCCTTACGGGGGCGTAGCGACCTCTTTACGAGACTCGGCACATTCACTCCAGAGCAGTCACACCGAACGGACCTAAGTTAAGTAACCTTACCTTGTTGGTTAACTTTCATGTATTTTTAGTAAATTAGTAAATAATTTCTAATATATTTCTGTTGTATTTTTAATAAAGATTTTTCTAATATATTTCTGTTGTGTGATTTATGTGTACAATACAAGTAGGTATATAACATTCTTATGTCTATAAAATGAATTGCTAGAATAAACTGCTTATCTAAAAATTTGTGTATTTCCTTCACAAATAAATATAAATTAAAATAGCTAATTTAATTACATGAAATTTTAAATAAATAAATGCTTTGCCCCTTTTTACGACTATTATTTTTAGCTCTTCCCAATATATTAATCTCACACATGCAAATACGTGTTAGATTTAGAAGGTCATATATTTCTCCAGGATGTAAACGTTGTCTCTCCAAAAGGTTCCCCAAAATACGTAAACACTCTTCAAATGGGACATTTGTAAATAAACTATCAACATCCAGTGACATTATTATATTTGACAGGCCTGATGGTCTAGTGGTTAGTGACCCTGACTGCTATGCCGGAGGTCGTGGGTTCGATTCCCACCCAGGACAAATGTTTGTGTGATGAGCACGATCATTTGTTCTGTGTCTGGTTGTAATTTATCTATAATATGTATGTATTTAGAAATATATAAGTATGTTTATCAGTTGTCTAGTACCCATAACACAAGCTCTGCTTAGCTTGGGACTAGATGGTGTTGTGTGATAGTTGTGGAATATTATTATTATTATTATATTATTAATTTTGAATTGTGAGGTATGTTGACATTTTAGATTTTTTCTATTAAATCCAAACTGTTTTTTAAACTGTACTTTGGTTGAAAAGAGGACTTAGTTCTTAATAATTTGTTCAGATGTTTGGCTAACTCGTATGTTGGGGCGCCAATGTAAGAGACAACGGGGCGAATTGGGATATTATCTTTATGAGTTTTTGGCAAACCATACAAAAATGGAGATCGTGGTTTCATTGGAATTTTATATTTTAATTGGCTTGGAGAAATATATGATGTGTTATTAATTGTATTCTTCAACTCCTCTGTAAACTTTTTGGTGAGGTCGGATCTCAGCCGTTCAAAATCCTCCCCCTGGATGACGTCGTTAACCTTCTGGTGGTAAGCAGTTTTATCCAAAATAACTACAGTATTGCCTTTGTCGGCTTTTGTGATTATCAAATTTTCTTGAGTAATTTTGTTTTGTAATGACCGATATACTTGTAATTCGGAATAATTATGAGAAAGGGGGGTAGATGAAGCTTTCTTTATTTGAACTGCCACCTGATGTTTAACGGCGCCATCCATCTTACTTCTAACACAAGCCATTTCTGAGTCCACCACCAAAGTCTCAAGCGATTTCTGGGATAACCGTGGCCTGATGTTATATTTTAGGCCTTTCTCTAATAATGAAATTTCAGATGGTGAAAATTGTGTATTCGTATAATTTTTAACGCGTGGATAAAAAGAGTGATTCGTATCTGAACTATTGTTTACTGAACGGTTGATATTATTGTTCTGGTTATCCCGAGATAATCGCTCCAACTTCCTACACTGTGTTAAGTATTTTTCATGCGCTGCTCGGGAAGCGAACTCCCGAGCTTTATTATCTAAAATATCAAACTCCACATTGTGTAGCTTATAGCTTAATTCTGAAAATAACACCTTTATGTGGAGTTTGATATTGTCCCTAACTGAAAACCAATGTTTGCATTCCTCATTCAACCACACCTGTTTTGCCTTCACCAAAGCTAAGCTACTTGACCGGCTGTGTGTGTTGGTATGTATATTAATGTATTGGGGAAATACTTTTAAGTGTTTACACTGCTGATTGAACCAAACGTTCTGAGCTGCTAAGCGGTGTTAGCGGTCGACGAGTCAACATCTCCTGAGGATGCCCCGGGGAGGGGTGAAACACGTGTCGAGTATAGGTTCGGTTGCGTGGCATGCTATCCTCATTTTCCTGCATGTTTGCATTTGCATGTTACCTTTCTTGCATCAGCATATGCATGAGCGTGGGAAGGTGAGATTGCTTCCAGCATCCAAGCCTGGGTTTTTATTACACGGAATTAAAACTAGATATTACACATAACATCTTAATGTCATGGATTTCCGTAAAGTAACGCCTGATTCCATAATATATCTTAAATCAGCAAGTATAGCTGAGCAGGCAAGACTTTACATCAAATTAACAAAAGACCAAGTTTTGCAGCGGCATTCGTTTCGATCGGACGCGTGCAGTAAACGATATTCGCACCTCATTAGTTAATGAGTTTGTTGTTCCGTTATCGTCGTCGTCCTTGAAGCGAACTAGCGCATCGTTAACTAATAGAATATGTTTATTAGAATAATTGTTTACAATGGAGGATGATAGTGAGCTTTTTAACGAAAATGTTGATTCAAGGAGTGTTTTGACTAGCAGCAACAGTTCTATAGCGGAACAAGACGTGGTGGAGCAATGTAATATGGACGTGGCAACAAATGAAAATCCGAAGAGACCGATAAAACGGCGAATTAGAGAGGAGGACGATTCAGTATGGAAATTAGTACAAAATAAGGAGAAGAAGATCAAAGGAAGCAGTGTTGAGGTCTATATTTCCTCTAAAGAAAAGCTACCAAGACAATTTGCCCTTGCAAGATTATTTAAAGATAAAGGTATCAAAGATATTTCGAAGGTAAAATACATCAATAATTACAAAGTTCGTATTGATTGTACAAACGAGTTGAGCGCAATTAAGCTAGAAACGTGTAAAGATCTCATAGATATGGACTGGAGATTTAGTAGACCAGATATCAAAACCTATTCATACTGTGTCATCAAAGATGTGGATCTAGAACTAGCTGAAGATGACCTTAAGAGTTGTATAACTTGCCCTGAGAACTTTGAGTTGGTTTCATTGCAACGACTAAAGAGGCGTAATATGAATGAGTCGCCAGAAGACTTATGGATTATGAGTGAAGCAGTTCGGTTGTGTTTCAAAGGAAATTTGTTACCAGCATATATTTACGCAGATGGTTTAAGGATTAAGGTGGAGCCATTTGTATTCCCCGTGTCGCAATGCTCACGTTGTTGGAAGTTCGGACATACACTCATACAGTAAGAGTGTGCCCATCAAAGAATACATTGTGCCCAAAATGTGGTAGTAATCACCCAAATTGCGACACACAAAGGTTCAAATGCTTAAACTGCAGCGGACAACACATGGCGTTGTCAAAAATTTGCCCTGCATATTTAAAAGAAAAGAGACTTAAAGAGCTCATGGCAGAGTTTAATTGTACTTATAGGAAGGCCTTATCGTTATATGTAGTACCTTCTCCACACAGAGATCAGACGGAACCTATCAGCGCTACAAACATGCCTAATTTATTTCCTCCACTGCATAATAATATCGAGCCCACAGAGAGATCAAGCTTACCTACATTTGCAGAGGTTGTCAAAACTAGGGCGATTGTTCATAGTCCACCTACTCCAAAAGAGCAAAAATCTGCTAAAACACACGGAAAGACACGGGTTGCTATAGAAGATGATTGGACCCAGTGGTTACCAACGGAGGAGGAAATGGAGGATTTGAAGGAATCAAGCAATCGCGATGACCCCGAGGTGTCTAAAAAGAGAGAGGTGCATTTTAATGAGCTTTTATCTAGACTAAAGGAGGTCATATTTTTGAAGAGACGTACTGTAGGTGAAAGAATTAAAATGGCGATTCAATGTTGTGTAGAATGGTTGATTTTAGTGGTTGTTGATAACGTGTCGGATTGGAGTACGATGAAGAAATTGTTTGAATTATTTAATGGATAGCAAAAAAACTAGTATCAAACTAAACATTCTACAATGGAATGCTCAAAGCGTAAAACCCAAAATTATTTTATTGGAACAACTGTTGAATCAAGAGCATATACACATTGCAGCGATAAGTGAGACATGGCTGGATACAGAAAGTTACATGAGGCTGAGCAACTACACAATCTATCGTAAAGACAGGTTTGATGGTTACGGAGGGGTTGCAATTCTTACCCACAAATCAATAAAAGCACAAATGTATGAAGTCCAAATCAGTAATCAAGGTATAGAATTAGTTTGCGTAAAAGTATTCAACTGTGGCGTCATTAAAAATATTACTTCTGTTTATTGTCCCCCGTCGATCAGAACTTCTCAAAACGATTGGGATACTTTACTTTCTATTTTTACTAAAAATACTATCAGTCTCGGAGATTTCAATGGACACCATACTAATTGGTCACATAAAACGGATTCCAGGGGTGTTCAAATTTTTGAAGCATTAATGGACAATAATTTTATTACTCTGAACAACGGTAGCCCAACCCGAATAAAAATGGTTAACTTGGAATGTCAAAAGTCGGCACCCGACATTTCTTTGATATCATCCGATATAGCCTTGATGTTCGACTGGTCCGTCATGAACGAGACATTAGGCAGCGATCATAGAGCTATTAAAATCATTTCAAATATTTATTCTAGTACTTCACCAAAAGTCCGTAAGAATTTCAAAAATGCTGACTGGACTTCATACAATAAGCTACTCGACACCCTTTTTTTAGAATTTACATTCTCGGGAGACTTACAGGGCGATTATGACAGATTCATTGATTGTTTAAACTTGGCCGCCGATGTTTGTATCCCTTCAGTCAAGATAAACCTAAATCCAGACAGTAAATTTTTACCTAAACCTTATTGGGAGCCTAATTTGTCTAAATGTGTGGCTGAGCGTCGATTAGCGTTATTTAAATTCAGACGTAATCCAAATCCTCAAAATTATGAAACATTGCAAAATAAGATTTGCGAATCCCAGAAAATGATTCGCAGAGCTAAAAGTAAAGGGTTTTGCGACTTTTGTTCTTCGTTAGATTATTCTACATCTCAATCTACCGTATGGCGGAAAATGAAGTGGCTGAAGGGACACAAATTTTCAACACAGTACGTAGATAAACACAAAGCTATTGATCTGCTTCTTAGTTTAACGCCGGACTTTGTATCCCCGTGCGATCTGACTTTTGATATGAATGACTCTGAGCTTGATGTTGTTGTTACTTCTTCTGAGTTTCATAAATGTATCCGATCTAAAGATACTGCACCTGGTGGCGACAATATTTCTTACTCCATGATCAAGAGATTACCACAAAATGGTAAAAAGATATTGATTCAACTGTTTAATAAGATTTTTATGTCGGGTTTTATTCCTAAACAATGGCGAGATATTGTAATTGTGCCCATTCCTAAACCAGGACGAGACTCCCAAAGTTTATCATCTTTTCGTCCAATTTCAATGATCTCATGCGTTGCGACCTTGAGAGGTCGTGACTACTTAACCGGACTATCCTGTGGTTGCCTTAAGTAAACTCAAAGCCTCCAGCCAGGGGCAAATATCTTATGTACTAAGCGACTACACGCTAAGGGCACCCCCTGTGGGGTACGAACCTCGGCTTAGGGCGTCGCTGGGGGAGGGCAGCAAGATGGGACAGGCTGGATCTGGTTTTTATTATTTAAGCTTGATGAGGCCGGCGTTTCCTAGCTGACTACTCTGAGAAGAAACGCCGAAACAAACTCAGAGGTCACGGTCGGGAATTTAGAACTACTGGCTCAGCTGCGGCGCGGGCTGGCACTTCTTCGAGCAAGGGTCGGGGGGAGGCATTTAATTGAGGACGTCGCGAGGGACCTCGGCGGCGAGGTCGGAATGAGTTCTGTATTTGTGCACTGTACTGGTTGACTTATTGCTCTCCTGGAGGAGGGTTAATTGGTGTTTCTGTACCGATTTCTATGATTCTTTTTTTTATTAAATAGGTAATAATGTTAACATTTTTTAATTAGGGATGAGTGAGAGTGTTATAAACGTAAGAGTAGACAAATATAATCAGAAAACTCCGAACGGCTAAGCTATCGGGAGTTACACGTGTTATTGTGAGTCAACCATTAAAGATAGACATTTGCTGTCGTGGAATATTTTTTATATAATTTTAAGGAGAACATTTCCGTCATACATGATTTTTGTGTAGCTTTAACCATGAAGGCTGCACACGCGACGGAAGCTTAAAAAATTTAGTAAGTTCTCCTGTTTTCCCAACATTTCCCTTCACTGCTCTGCTCCTATTGATCGTAGTGTAACCCGATTAAAGCCTCATGCTCTACTAACTGAGCTAGCCGGGCTAAAGTAAATTTATAAGGTATAATCTGCTAGGAAAGGATTAATTAAACAAGTACCTTCTTACACAATACAAAGTTTATTGGAATTATACAAAATTGAAAGTACACTTACAAACAATGTGGCAAGCCACTAAACCAATGTACCCTTCCCAGAGTCTATGGCATACACCCACACAACTAGTCTCCGTTCCTAGTGGTGTCAGTGAACGCCAGCAATGAGACAAATAGCAGTTTCTCAGAGTCGCTATAGCGAGTCCGCTATACTAAACAAACCCGAGACACAATATCCTTACAACAACTGGTCTTAAAAACAACCTAGTTCCTACAAAAGGCCTAACTCTCTCATAGATTAAATCATAATGACACACAGATAATACTCTCTATAAAACCTTCAGTATAACTCCCTCAGTTGACGGTTCAGGGTCCTTGGCGTCGTTCACAGGAGAAACCTGTGAACACACGCGAACGCAGCCTACGGACAAGATGGTGACGCTTTCGTTACCTGGAGTGGCGAACTTCCCTCATCACCTGGATTCGGCTAGGTAAAGCCTTCCTAACGTCGGAGGACCACACCGCAAGGGATAACCTCAAAATCCGCCTGCACTCTGATGAATACCAATTCATCACACGGCGCAACACCAAGGCATCAAATCAATCGCGCATAGCACCAATCTCATTAGGCTAGCATAAAAGCCAGACCTGAAACAACGTCCTCGTGTCAGAACACACATGCAAGATCTAAGCTATAGGCTATCCAGCAAGAACAGAGAAAATGGTTTAGTACTCACGGAATTCTGCCTCAAAACAGCTCATACTTATAAAAACCCCATCGGGTTATTTGGACACATCCCAATCCTCCTAGGATTAAGTCCCTCTCAATCGGCCTTTAGGCTCGTGTCCTTGATCTTAAAGACCGGACACCGTACCCCGCCTTTTCCTCCAGACCAATCTGACAGTTTCTAGAATCATCTTTCACAGACCATCTAAAATTTCTTATCGATTTGTATCTTCAATTTATCAAACATTATTTTTTTAAAATAAAATGTGGTAAATTATGTAAGTTTGTTTATTTATTATTTAGTTATCCAATAAACTTGTAATTAATTAACTAAACAAAAAGACACCAACGCCATCTGTGTCAACGTAGAACAGCGTTGACAACCAAGGCGTTAGTCCGCCGTTAATTACAACAGGTGTCGCTACTAGACACGATCAATATTTAATTTTTGCAACGTCACAGTAGCGTGATGAAAAGTATACTATAACCTGCCCAGGAGTATGAAGAACAATTGTACCAAGTTTCGTTGAAATCTGTCGAGTGGTTTTTGTTTCTATAAAGAACATACAGACAGACAAAAATTTTACTGATTGCATTTTTGGCGTCAGTATCGATCACTAATCACCCGCTGATAGTTATTTTGGAAATATATTTCATGTACAGAATTGACCTCTCTACAGATTTATTATAAGTATAGATAGAAGATATAGATATAGAAGATATAGAAGAAGATATAGAAGATATGGAACGAAAAGCAATGATTAATTGGTTATCGATAAGATGCTGGAATCCCTATTTTTTTTGTAGGTATTAGAGCTGAATTTGTGGCTTGGCGTAGCAGGGGCGCCGATGCGTTTACGCTCTGGCGTTCAAATGGTTAATAGAAAAATTATTGCAGGTTCTTGATACCTTGGGTGTTGGTAAAAATATTTGCCAATATCTATGGAACTTTCTTAGCGAACGTCACCTTAAAGTTGCTGATGAGTCAGCAATTGATATGGTCAGATATACACGAAATGGCTTAGCCCAAGGTGATCCCATTTCTCCGTTACTTTTCAATATAGCCACTTACAAGTTTTGTCGGGATATTGTTGATGTGTATTCATGCCAGTACGCAAATGACTTCGTATTGTATTTTATTTGTAAAGATATCACAGAAGGTCAGAATAAAATTCAAAATTATGAGGGAGGTTATCTCAGGGAAAACCAAACCACCTTTTTGAGATTAAAGTTTAATTGTATTATACACAAAAGTTCACACTTGGGAACGAAGACCCTTATAAATTACGCGCGTAACAATAATGGCGGCACGAGGAGGCTTGCGACTTGCGCGGTACGAGAAATAATACGCGTCTACGCAGTATGCGTGTGGGCAGCGGACTGGCGCGAGTGGCGCGCGTTCCACGCGCCTTCATCGCAACGGCCAGGCAAGGGAACGAGCTTATTCTCGATACCGTGACGGAACGCGACCGCGGGACGCTCGCATTGGACGACATTGTGTGTGGGTTGCTACATACTCCCCCTCCAGTCCTGGAGAACGCCCTCGGTCCTGGACTGGTACACTAATAGCAGCATTAGCTGGACGTCCGCGATTTCGTTTTGGGATAACGGGTTTTGGTAAGGAGTCGTCGCTACCTCGGTAACGTGTAAGGTCCTCGGAATGATATTTCCCTATATCTACATTTGGTTGTTCTGTGCTCGCGATGGTGTACGTTGTTGGACTAACCTTTTTAGTGATCTGGTACGGGCCATCTCGGCGAGGATAGAACTTGGAAGTGAGGTCTTTTGATCCTTTACTCAATAAATGAGACTTAAGCAAAACTAAATCACCTACCTCGAAGGTGTCAGATGGTCGGCGCGAAGCGTCGGCGTACTGCTTTGTCTTGTCCTGCTGGATCTCGACGCGTTCTCGAACAGCTGACAGTGAATGCAGGAAGTTTTCGAGGTAAGGAGTCACTTGTGGGACAGTTTTCTTTGACCTTGATGGTACGAAGGTCATGAACGACCTCTGTGGGTGACCGCATCTCTCTGCCGAAACTCAAATAAGCCGGTGATTTGACTGTTGTGCGACATTTTGAGCTGTTCAGGGCAAAGCGGATCACTGGCAACTTCTTCGGCCAGGAGGTATGGTCATCTGCCACGAGGTGGGCCAGCATAGCTTTAAGGTCGCGGTTTTTTCGCTCTGCTGGATTCGCTTGTGGATGATACAGCGGTACAAAATTTTGTTTTATATCTAAGACTGACATACGTTGTCTCATCACTGCGGAAACGAACTGGACACCGTTGTCCGAAATAATCCTGCGAGGCAAACCGAACCGCATGAAATATTCCTCGATGAGGACATGAGCGGAGGCTTCCGCTGTTGCTTCCTTTAGAGCAAACAGCTCTGTCCATCGGGTAGCAGTATCTTCTATGAGAAAGAGCCACCGCTCCCCCTGGTCTCCTTCCGGAAGTGGGCCGAACAGGTCCATGGCCAACACCTCGTTCCGCTGGCTCATCACCGGTGTCTGGAGTAGGCCTGGCGGTTTGGAATTGTTCGCCTTATATCGCTGGCAGTGGATGCAGGCTAAGACATAATCGGTGATTATTCTCCGCATCCCTGTGAAATAATATAATTGTGTTACCTTCTGGTAGGTTCTATCGATACCTGGGTGGCCAGCTGTTTGAGAGTCATGTAACTCCTTCAGAACAGCTGCAACTTGAGCGCCAGGTACAACTAACTGAGGGGATTCACTCTCGGAGTCCGGATTAAACCGGTACAGGACTCCTTGATCCATAAGGTAACCCCTTTCTAACCATCTTTTAGAAGCAACATCATCAGGTCCTTCCAGTTCCTTAACAATCTTGTCCACTTCAGGATCCGAAGTCTGTTCCAGGCGAAGCTGACTTGGTGTCTTTGCAGGAAGATCGCAGATGACTGTACAAATACCGCAACTGTCGCTTGTGTCGCTGGAACAAATCGGTCTACTCAGCGTGTCTGCTACGACATTCGCCTTCCCTGGAGTATATTCGAATTGGATATCAAAAGATTGGAGCTTCAGGGCCCAACGGACTAATCTGCCTGCTGGTGATTTGAGTGACAGCAACCAGCGAAGAGGCTGATGATCACTGCCAATCACGACTGGTTGACCGTCTAGGTAAGCCCGAAAACGCTCCACCGCCCATACTACAGCGAGTGCTTCGCGCTCCGTTGTGGAGTAGTTGCGTTCAGCTGCGTTGAGGAGTCGGCTGGCATATTCAATTGGCCTTTCCTGGTTGCAGTCACCCTGTAATAAAACTGCACCCAAGGCGTAGTTACTGCGGACAGCCAGTTTGGCTTCCGCAAGGGGCGCTCGACGGTGGACGCCATCATGCGCGTGAGAGCCCTCACGACGGGGGACGCGGTGTCCCGGGGTGGGGTCGTCGTGGCGGTGTCACTCGACATCGCCAACGCGTTTAATACCCTGCCTTGGAGCTGCATTGGGGAGGCACTCCGGTATCACCGGGTGCCGACCTACCTCCGTCGAGTAGTCGGGGCGTATTTGACGGACAGAGCCGTCATCTACCCCGGTCGCGACGGGAACTAGAACCGGCGAGAGATGTCGTGCGGTGTCCCACAGGGATCGGTTCTGGGGCCGCTCCTGTGGGACATCGGTTACGACTGGGTGCTGCGGGCCGACCTCCCTGATGGCGTCAGCGTGGTTTGCTACGCTGACGACACACTAGTCCTGGCACAGGGGAGGTCGCATCAGGCGGCGGCCGACGCAATGACACGAGGGGTTGCGATAGTCGTGGAGAGGATCCGGTTGGGTCTCGAGGTGGCATTGCACAAGTCCGGGGCCATGTCTTTTCATGGGCTCCGGAACTGGCCACCATCGGGATTCCAACTGATGGTAGGAGGGGTTCACATCGGCGTCGAGGCAACGATGAAATACCTGGGTCTCGTCCTCGACAGCCGGTGGAACTTCGTCGAACATTTTCGACGTTTGGCCCCCAAACTGGAACGGACCGGGGCCGCCTTCAAGCGGCTCTTGCCCAACCTGAGGGGGCCAAACGCCTCCTGCCGGAGGCTTTACGCGGGGGTCGTGCGGTCCATGGCCCTATATGGGGCCCCGGTGTGGGCGCGTTCACTGCGGCTGCGAGCCGCCCACTACCTGAACGCGCCCCAAAAGGTGGCAGCCGTAAGGCTGATCCGGGGATACCGCACGATCTCGGGCGAGGCGGCAAGCCTCCTTGCCGGAATGCCGCCATGGGATCTGGAGGCGATAGTCCTCGCGCGCCTGTATGAGTGGCGCGCGGAGGCACTACGCCGGGGGGAAACTCCGCTTCCGCGGCAAATAGCGGCGGAGCGGACGGACCTCCGGCGCGATCTCATGGTGGCATGGAAAGAGCGACTTTCGCAACCCAGCGCAGGGCACGCCACGATAGTGGCGATAAGACCCCTCTTTGAGGAGTGGCTTGAGAGGCGTCACGGCGTTCTCACCTACCGCCTGACGCAGGTCCTCACCGGATACGGATGTTTCGGGAGGTTCCTGCACATCATCAGGCGGGAGGAGACGCCCGGGTGTCACCATTGCGAGGATCGCCCTGAGGACACGGTGGAGCATACGGTGGAGGTCTGCCCCGCTTGGGCGGAGCACCGCCGTGTCCTCGTAGAGGCGATCGGCAACGGCGGCGACCTCTCGCGTCCGGCCCTGGTTCAAGCCATGGTCCGGGGCGAGAGGGAGTGGGAGGCGGTCACCTCCTTCTGCGAAGCAGTCATGCAAGCGAAGGAGTTGGCGGGACGGCTCAGAGAGAGAGCCTCACGCCTCAGCCGCCGCGGGAGACGCTACGGGCGTCGGGAGCCGCGTGACGACTCCCGGCCACCGTAGGCGCGGGCCTGCGGACGGAGAGTAATGGGTAGCTCTCCGTCCGATCAGGACCAGGCCCGTGCCGGATGGCGCGTATGTGTTCCACGCGCGCCTCAAAGAGATGTCAGCATTAAGGAAGGGGCCCGCCAGGGCCGAAGCCTGCCGGGGTAGCGGGATCGTCCGAAAGGGTTACCGCTGCCCCGGAACATAAAGGGCTAAGGAAGGAACACGGGTGGGTTTTAGTCAGTAAGAGTCTGACACTCCCTTCCGCTCCACCCAGAGCGGGAGGAGTCATTAGATGATTTCCCATCCACAAAAAAAAAAAAAAAAAAGGCGTAGTTACTTGCATCTGTACGCAGAATGAAAGGACGACTGAAATCGGCTTGCACCAGTATTGGAGCTGTGGTCAGTAGATTTTTCAGCTCATTAAATGCTTGGGTCTGTTCTGAGCCCCAAGACTATACTTGACTTTTCCTAGTCAAGCGTGTCAATGGTTCGGCAACTTTTGAGAAGTTAGGTAAGAATTTTCTGAACCACGAACAAGTTTGTAGAAAGGTTCTCAGGTGCTTTAAGTTTCCTGGTACCTTCATCTCGAGTACAGCACTCACCTTCCCTGGGTCGGTGGAAACACCCTTTTGTGTAATAACGTAACCGAGATATCTAACGCTTTCCCGAGCAAAAGCGCACTTCTCCCTATTCACATGGAGGTTAAACTCGGCCAGACGTTTAAAAACTGCCTCGAGGTCTTGCAGATGCTGTTAGTATCCTTGAGATATCACCAACAGATCGTCTAAATAAGCTAATAAAGTTACATCTTGTAAAACAGAGCAGGATCGGAGACGGTCGATGAGCCGCTGAAACGTAGCTGGCGCGTTGCGGAGACCAAACGGCATTCTTTTAAAACGGTAAGTACCTAAAGGACAGACAAAAGCCGTTTTGTCTCTATCAGCTTCTCTTACCTTAACCTGCCAATATGAAGATCGAAGGTCTAGCGTACTCATGTAGCAGTCCCGTTTTGTGCTTTGAAGTAACTCGTCCATGCGTGGCATCGGATATGTGTCAGCTTTGGTGACTGCATTCAAACGCCTATAGTCAACGCAGAAACGGATACCAACGTTGGACTTCGGCACCATCAGTGCCGGTGAACACCAAGCCGATTCACACTCTTCTATTATGTCATCCTGTAACATCTTACCTATCTCAGCTTTCATCAGCTCTTTCTTCGAAGGGTTTAGGCGGTAAGGAGGGACAGCTATTGGAGAATGCTCACCTGTATCAATGCGGTGTTCCGCATACGGTGTTGGACCTCCCCCTGCTCTAAAGACGCGAGCGTGCCTGGTGAGGACGTCAGCGAGCGCTTGACGCTCAGCTGGTTTAAGGTGAGTACCTTCATCATCCCTAAGTATATCTGTAGCGGCGCAGGACACATCACGCGAGGTAGGTTCGAAGCACATGTTATATTTTACCCCATCACATTTACTAAAGTACCAAACTTCTTTGCAAAAATCAATAACTACTCCCGCGGCGGTTATAAAATCGATACCTAATAATGTCTCGTTATTTGTCGAATCGGGAAAAATTAAGAACGGAATCGTAATAACTGCCGTTTCTAAGCACACCTCTAACGTGGTGGTAAGAACATCCATCGTACGGATTACACCGTCGGCAAGCTTAACTTCGCGTGTCGAAGAGCTGAGGGGATGACCTTGACGTAGAAGGAGAGTATATAGCGTATAACCCGCAATGCAATGTTTGGCGGCCGTATCAATCAACGCAGTGCCGGAAAACCCCAAAATTTTTATATTAAAAATAGGTCATAACTCGCGACCAATAGAGGGTCCCGTACGGTCGTTACACAAACATAAGTCGGTTGAACATAAATGGGTATTATCATTTTGATCATTTAAATCACTACATAAAATATCTGTATAGCATGAATCGACATTGTCCTTTTGATTTTTAAAATTACTACACAAAACATAATTATAACATGCATTGTCCTTTTTAATTTTACAACAATTTTTACACAAAATATCGTTTTGACGTGGATGGACATTCTCCTTTTGATTTTTATAAAAAAATATCGTTTTGACGTGAATGGACATTCTCCTTTTGATTTTTACAACAGCTGTTACACAAAATATTATCATTATTAGAATTACACACATTATTAGCAGAAATACACATATTATTATTAGTTATACGTTGTGGGATAACATTCCTTTGTTTATTAAAAGAGTTACGCACATTTTCTCGTGAAACAAAATCGTTTTCATCACTGTAAACATAGTCTGACGCGAACTGAATGAGATACTACGGAATAAAAACTTTGACCATTACTTTTACTTTGTTCACTACTTTTACTTTGTTCACTCTCACCTTGATTCTGCAACTTACGGCAATGTTCTTTGGTGTGGCCGAACCGTTTGCAGTATGTGCAGGAGGGGCGCGGCCTCTTTGCCGTGTCCTGCTTCGGTGGAAGAGGCGCGGCCGGCGCAGCTGGAACAGGCACGGGAGGCGCGGGCAGAGCAGGCGATTGCTGCTCCGCAGCGGCGGGCGCGCCGCGCCGGCGCCGTAGGCCCGTGCGGAGGCGAGATCGCGCGCCATGCGGGCGCTCTCGCGAGCGGCGGGTGGCGTGGACGTCGTCGGTAATGTTGCCGCGCGTTTGTGTTCTACGCTCACTCGCCGTCGGCGAAATGTTATTTACCTCGCCGAATGAATCCTCGATGTTCCGCGCGAGGCGTAGTAATTCATAGAAATTACGGCACTCTTCTCTTCGTAGCCTTTTCCTTATTTTGCTGTGAAGGAGGCCGTAGGTCATGTCTATTTGAGCCGATTCCGTATTATCGTCTTTAGGTAAACGTGACAAAAGGGCGCGGATGCGCGCTACGAAAATACCTGTGTTTTCATTGCCCTGCGGTGTCGTAAATATTTCCAAGTAGATCCGATGAGGCGGCTGGCGATCACCATATGCACTTATTAAATTTTCTTTGGCTTCGCGCCATGATGACACGGAGTATTTTATTCCTTGCCACCACGTGGCCGCTTCTTCCTTGAATAGGTAGGCTAAACCGCGCAGAATGTTTGAATCCGCCACCTGCGCGCAATCGCTGTATGCCTCAATAGCGTCAATAAATGCTTCAACTGACTCCTTCGGTCGGCCGGAGAACGTGGCTTTGCAGCGGGCTAGGGTGTTATTCCCTAGCAGTGCAAGTGATTCCGAGGTCGATGCACTCGCCCGCGAAATCGAGTTGAGCAACTCCCTAAACGCTTCTGTTTGAGAGCGTTGGAGAGAGGCGATAATGGTCGCCACGTTTTCGTTAGAGAACGTAGCGTTAGCATCGATGCGAGGCGAGGAAGAAAACGCGTCGTCGCCATCTTGGTTGGCGGACGCCGCGGTCGGCGTGTTTGGTCGTGAGGGCATAAACTGCGTTAAGCGTGCCTCTCGCGTGTCCACACAAAACCGACCCGCGCGTGCCCATGCGCGTGCACACGCTCGTGAGCCCGTCGGGCGCCCGTCGCGTGATACTTCCGTGCAACGGGGCACGCATGCACGCGACGTGATCACGCATCACGTTGGACGGGTCCACGCGCGAAGCCCGCTAGCGGGTGCACGCGCGTGCTTGTTCAGTTGACAGCGCTATCTCGAACCGACCGCACGCGCGTGCCCGGCCCATAACAAAAAATGACAAATTTTGATACAGAAAGGGTAATTGTTGAAGTTCAGTGTCGTCCTGCCATATGGGACCAATCTAGCGAAATATTTAAAGACCGGGACGCTAAATCAAAAGCATGGCTAGACATTTGTACAGTACTGTTTCAAAATTTTGATGACTGGAGTGCAGCAGAAAAAAACATACAAGGTAAGTACCTACACTCTTTATTTATTTTATAATAACGTAGGTTAGGTAAACTATTCTTTGCGCCAAATTTTTATTTTTAATAATCTATGCAATTAGTTATATATAATTAGTTATTTCAATTGTATTTGTGTCAATTAAATGTTTTCAACAATTAATCCAACTATAAAATTAAAACTCGGAATATTTACAATAATTTACCTATGTAAATATAAAATCATGCTTATATTCAAAACTAGTGCAGAGATACTGCGTATTTCTGAACATTGTGAAATTCGTGTGAACAATGTCCCATAATATTGGTATGGTTTTATATTGCTCGATAAATTCCAAAGTTCTTTCTTTCGGCCACGCGGTCGCCGCCATTTTGCGCGTCACGAGACAACCAGTACCTATGTTCACGACTGCGAGCTTCACACTACTTCACACTATCGGTGTATTTAGGGTTCAAAATCATTTTAGGGCAGAAACAGTGGATCGGTAGGTAAATAAATAAAACAATTATCAACTAAAATATTTATTATATTGGTTTTAGAATTGGGCTAGTAACTTTGTAAAATAAGCGTGCGTTTTGTAGGTTTTTCTTTGACATCTCTCAACTTTAGTTTACAACAATCTAAGTTATTTGGTTACATCCGATGAATTTAACAAATAAAATCATTAGGTATATTATTAAAATATGCCTGCTATGTTAATAAAAAATGTGTGGTAACAAACCGTGAAAAATCAATTATTGAATGTACATAAATTATAAAAAAGCCAACTATCTTCAATAAATACTGCGATCTTGCCATGACAGCTGTCCGTCTGCAACGAAATAATCTGCGAAGTTATCGCGTAATGTATACGAATCTCTGTGGGTATTTCCAATTAACCCCCGAACTGAACGTATATGGTCTGGTATAATGACAATATCATGAAAGTCATTAATTTGACTTCTTGATCTTATAAAATTATGCAAAATACAAATTGTTTTAAGAAAACAAATTGCTTTGTCTTTTCCAACGTTCAATGGACGATGGAGTATGCGAAATTTATTAGCCATGATACCAAATGTACACTCAATATAACGTCGCGCCCTCGTTAACCTATAATTGAATATTTTTTTTTTGTAGTTTAAATCGAGAGCTCGAGCATATGGCCGCATGACATGGCTAGATAACCCGAATGCTTCATCTCCTACAATAATATAGGGCAAAGCTGCGGTTGCAGCAGTGTTGGTTGGTTTATCATTGTGTATTACGGGCAATGCTTTGGCAGGAGGAATATCTATTAAGTCATTGTTGATTTGTTCGTACAATCGGCTTTGTGTGAAAATTGCGGAGTCAGATTCTTTACCCTGCACTCCCACATTTATATAGGTAAACTCATAGTTGGCGTTGCACATTGCAAGCAGTACAATAGAATAGTAATGCTTATAGTTGTAATAGAGGGAACCACTATGTGGAGGTCTTATAATGCGTATATGTTTTCCGTCTATTGCACCTATGCAGTTAGGAAACTGGGCTTGCGTTAAAAAACCTTTTTCAGTCTCTACCCATAGCGCACGGGAAAATTTTGGTATACATTCTTCCTTTAACCTTTCAATTATAATTTGACAAACTTCTGTTACTATTTTTCTGACCGTGGTTAGTCCTGTCTGATACGCCAGATGAATATCGACGAAGGTATGTCCACTAACTAAATATCTGTAATAAAATAAAATACCTGTGTTATTGTTTCAGTGAAAAAGCTGCAGCAAAGATGGAAAACTGCAAGAGACACTTATATAAGAGTGAGGTCTACTAAAAAAAAACTTAAATCAGGTTCCGGTTCCAGGGCAAATAAAACATACATTTACTATGACATGCTGTCATTTTTAGATTCAAACTCGAATACTCAAGGAGAAGAATCGGCAGACGATTTTAATCAGTCAGTAGAGCAAAACGCGTCACCGAGAACTTCACAAAATAATACGATTATTGAAGAAGATTTGATTAATGTACCTAGCACCAGCTCCAGCGTTACCAAAGAAACACGATCTTCCAAGAAACGTAAGTGCGAATCGCCAACTGATTTCGAATTAGAGTTGTTAAATTGCGTGAAGAATAACACTGCAGATAATATGGACGAAGACTTGAATTTTTTTAAGTCATTATTACCAACTGTGAAAAAATTGAGTTGCTTTAAAAAATTATTATTTCGTACAAAAGTATTAGAAGCTTTAATTGATATAGAAAAAGAAATTATTATTACCATTGATGACCTTTCATTAACGCAAAATACGGTAACGAATGATTTAGAATCCTTAAATATAAGATCAGACACGAACAATGAATAAATAGGTAACAAGAAAGACTGAAGATTTGATTAAGACTGTTTAATTATTAAGAACAAAAGAAAGAGAAGAACATGAAGAACTATTTAAGTTAGTAAAAAGCGCAATTTTATATTTATATTTTTCTGGTCTCATGTGCAATTATTATGATATACAAGGGCATTCGCCAAAAGTTTACAAGCCTTGAGTGTAATGTTCATAAGGAAAGAAACGGGGTCGATTCGGACACTTTTATCTTAAACCCTATTTAGGGTCAAATAAAAAAGTGTATCAATAGACCCCTTTTTTTACTTAATGGACCTTTTTTTTGAACCTACTCATAACATTGCTCCTTCATATATCCTCTTCTTAAATTTAATCTTTTATGTAGTAAACTGTGATTATGATTGTGATGATAAATAAGAATTTAAAATAATATTAGTACCCGATCTAGTAATAGAAGGGAATAATTAATAAGGGAAATATTCGTATGTAAAAACTTGCAATCAATATGCGTCATTATAATTAATACTTTGTAAGGTAGGTATATTATTATAATTAAGACATTTAGACTTATTGTACTGTTTTAACTGTTATTGTGTTTTTTTATTTTAAACTTGAACCTGTGATTTTATTAGTGTATTTCAAATGAATAATCAAAAACTAATTGTAACGTAACGTTTATGCAAGACACTGTGATGACTGTTGTGATTATATAAAAAAATAAGTAAATAAGTAGGTATAGATAAAAAAAACGAAAACGATAAAACTGTGTAATTTAGAAATAACAAAATATAATTAATAAATGTAAGAAACTGTGATTAATATGATGATTAATAAGTGTGCGGTTATGTGTTTCGGCCCTAAGAACAGAGTGCACCACATCAAGAAAAACATTTTAAGCCATATTCAGGGGGCCTACCACCAGCTCATAATCAGTATTATTTTAATATTACTTCCATGGGAGAAAGAGATGAAGCTCTACAGTACGTATAGCTCCATCTCTTTCTCCCACTGAAGTAATATTAAAATAATACTGCTTATGAGCTGGTGGTAGGCCCCCAGGTGTCACTGCCGAAACAATAAGAACTTCTTCTTCTTTCTGGCTTGATGTGGCTAAACAGTAGTGTGACTTACATAAATTGGCAAAAAAATATGAGTGTTCTAAACTTTTGTTAAATAATTACTGTTTTTTTTACATGAATAAAGATGATTATTAATATCGAAATGTCTTTACTTACCGCAATGTCATTGCAAATCGTTCCATTGTGGTGATACGATTGACGTAGATTTCAATCGTAGATTGTTAGTCTTCAAATAGGGCTCCAGTTTTGAATATAATTCATCATAGACTTGTAATGAAACTTTAAAATATTTGAAAAAAAACCTTTCATTTTCTCTTAATATACCAAACTTCACCACGAATTCCCCGCACAGTAACCTAGATTCAACGTACGGGCTTACTGGCTGGCGTCTTTTTTTGGCAATTCGTCGTCGCCGTCGTCTTGATAAATAATACAACATTAATTTATCCATAATTACTCGACTGTACACCTCCAACGTCAAAATTGTACTGAGAAAACTGACGCGCCGATGCCCGCGCATAAGCACGCGAACGTGCTCACGTGCGTGCACCAGAAGCGTGGCCCGCGACGTGCTCACGTGCGTGCACACGCGTAACGCAGTTTATGCCCTGAATGCGTCGTTTGCATCTTCCCTCCGAGTCAAACTAGCCGCTCTACTCCTGGTCACTGGCATTTTAGTTCGTCACTGCAAAACTTTCACAACTATGCACTTTTATTGTCACACGGAAAAAAAAAAAAAAAACGTTGGAGCGCCACATATGAGGGAGGTTATCTCAGGGAAAACCAAACCACCTTTTTGAGATTAAAGTTTAATTGTATTATACACAAAAGTTCACACTTGGGAACGAAGGCCCTTATAAATTACGCGCGTAACAATAATGGCGGCACGAGGAGGCTTGCGACTTGCGCGGTACGAGAAATAATACGCGTCTACGCAGTATGCGTGTGGGCAGCGGACTGGCGCGAGTGGCGCACCGCACGTTCCACGCGCCTTCATCGCAACGGCCAGGCGAGGGAACGAGCTTATTCTCGATACCGTGACGGAACGCGACCGCGGGACGCGGACGCTCGCATTGGACGACATTGTGTGTGGGTTGCTACAAAATGCTTTAAATAATTTTACAGTTTCATTGGACGAATTAGGACTAGAACTATCCATAAGTAAATCAAAATATCGTGTTTTTAGTAGGGGATTTAGTCAACAGCAAATACAACTTCAAATAAATAATAGTGAACTTAACAACGTGTGTCTTTATAAATATTTGGGCGTTTGGCTAGGTAAGACATTACGCTGGGGTAAACAAATCAACGAAATAGTCGAAAAAATCCAGAGGCTTCTCAATTTACTTAAAATTCTTACGAGTCCATCAAATTCATCTTCGCAGGCTCTATATAGCTTTAATTAGAAGTAGGCTAGACTACGGGTGCTTCTTATATGACAATAGTGCTAAAACAAATATTTACAAACTAGATAAAATACAAAATCAGGCTTTAAGAGTAGTGGGGAGTTTTATAAGACGCACACCGATACACGTTATGGAGTGCGAGCTCTGTGTGCCTCCACTGCACTTTAGGAGAAGATGGTTAGCATTCAAATATTGTTTTAAGATATCCGTGACCACCGCCACCCCACCAACGCCAATTGCTTCCATGTTTGGTAAATAATTAGTACTCAATTGGTACTAATTAGTACTCTAACAAAAAAATTGGTACCTTAGTAGTTTTCGAGAAAATCGACTTTGAAGGTGGTCCTGCGGTGGTCACGCTCCCTTCAGCAGGACCACCATGAGCGCCGAAAAATGGGGCATGCTACAGCTATTCTAAGTATACAAATAATTAGTACCCATAAATGTGATTCATTTCGTGAAAAAAAACAGAACTGAAACATTTGTATTTACTGTGCAGCGAGTGGACTGTATGGTTTTATTTGGGCTGCAGCTAGTCGAAACTCCTCTGGTTCCAGGACGGCGATAACTCTGTACCTGTTTCTGTAGTGGCTCACTGGGGACTTCAGGAGAGGGTTTTTCGTCTAATTAAAACTACCATTTACTACGTAATATGTGACTGGGACTCATAATATATTATTATTCCGGAGCCAAATGGGCATAGTGACGTCTTGACTTGACTTGACTGGTTTTCTCGACTGATGACAAATGGTTTTAACTGACTGGTCTACTGACTGACTGGTAGACTGGTCTACTGACAAATGGGCATAGTCACGTCTTGACTGACTTTAACTTGACTGGGTTACAAAATGGTTTTAACTGACTGGTCTACTGACAAATGGGCATAGTCACGTCTTGACTGACTTTAACTTGACTGGTTGACTCGACTGGTGACAAATGGTTTGACTGGTTGTTCTGACAAATGGGCATAGTCACGTCTTGACTGACTTTAACTTGACTGGTTACAAAAATGGTTTTAACTGACTGGTTGTTAGACTGGTCTACTGATAAATGGGCATAGTCACGTCTTGACTGACTTTAACTTGACTGGTTGGTCCACTGGCTAGCGCAACCCCTTTTATACTAATGGCAAATTAGTCTGGCCAGTGGACCATTGTGTTTGCACGATTTTATGCGCGGCAAACTCGCGTCCATGCTCGTCATGGCGCGTGATTGGCTATTCTGAGTCCCCGCGCCTTTTTTATTAATTTTTGTACATTTACATTGTTTTCAAATCTACTTTATTCTAATTATGTACAGTACAGTTATTGCACGACCTTTGACATACGTCGTATCTGCGTGCGACAGTCAGGGTCCATGGTGCGACGTGTTTTACCTTAACCCAAAAACTATAAATATAACCCACGTGCGCAAACCAGGAGCGCCATTCAGACGTTGACCCTCGCAACGAAAACATATATTTTTACATGAACTTATTATTAAGTATTAGATAATCAGACAAGTAATTTAGGTACATTGTTTCTTATAATTAAGTATTTGTGGCGGCGCCGCTCGGGTTTCCATTGCTGTCGTGCACATTTACCGAGAAATCAACGATGATAACTTTCGCGCAATTGTTCAGCAGGACCACGATTTTGAATGTTGATTCCAAGTTTGAGAAGCTTGTCGCTTTCCTCAAACCTACATAGAAAATTAGTACCCTGCAAGATAAAATTAGTACCCAAAATTCAACATTAGTACTCCAGTAGTTTAAGAGAAAATCGACTTTGAAGGTGGTCCTGCGGTGGTCACGGTGCAAAATTTTCATTTCAAGATTTCCTTATTAAAAACTCCGTTATTTCTTCCCAAATTAATACAAAAATTAGTACCCATAACGAAGTTATAGCGACCAAAAATTCAGATTCCTAAGTGTTGTATTTTAAGAGAAATTAGCTTTCATTACTTTTCCATACTAAAACTCCGCGTATAACCCGACCAAATTGAGTTGGCAATCTAACTTTACTAAAACTTTACAGCTCATGCACATAAATTTATGAATGTCGGAATAGTAATAACAACAGTTCAATATCTAAATTTTTATACAAAATCTAAGTACATATTAGGTACTGAAAAAATATTTATGTGCATGAGCTTTAAAGTTTTAGTTAAGTTAGATTGACAACTCAATTTGGTCGGGTTATACGCGGAGTTTTAGTATGGAAAAGTAATGAAAGCTAATTTCTCTTAAAATACAACACTTAGGAATTTGAATTTTTGGTCGCTATAACTTCTTTATGGGTACTAATTTTATGTCCGTGACCACCGCAGGACCACCAACGCCAATCGCTTCCATATTTGGTGAATAATTAGTACTCAATTGGTACTAATTAGTACTCTAACAAAAAAATTGGTACCTTAGTAGTTTTCGAGAAAATCGACTTTGAAGGTGGTCCTGCGGTGGTCACGCTCCCTTCAGCAGGACCACCATGAGCGCCGAAAAATGGGGCATGCTACAGCTATTCTAAGTATACAAATAATTAGTACCCATAAATGTGATTCATTTCGTGAAAAAAACAGAACTGAAACTTTTGTATTTACCGAGAAATCAACGATGATAACTTTCGCGCAATCGTTCAGCAGGACCACGATTTTGAATGTTGATTCCAAGTTTGAGAAGCTTGTCGCTTTCCTCAAACCTACATAGAAAATTAGTATAGTACCCTGCAAGATAAAATTAGTACCCAAAATTCAACATTAGTACTCCAGTAGTTTACGAGAAAATCGACTTTGAAGGTGGTCCTGCGGTGGTCACGGTGCAAAATTTTCATTTCAAGATTTCCCTATTAAAAACTCCGTGATTTCTTCCCAAATTTATACAAAAATTAGTACCCATAACGAAGTTATAGCGACCAAAAATTCAGATTCCTAAGTGTTGTATTTTAAGAGAAATTAGCTTTCATTACTTTTCCATACTAAAACTCCGCGTATAACCCGACCAAATTGAGTTGTCAATCTAACTTTACTAAAACTTTACAGCTCATGCACATAAATTTATGAATGTCGGAATAGTAATAACAACAGTTCAATATCTAAATTTTTATACAAAATCTAAGTACATATTAGGTACTGAAAAAATATTTATGTGCATGAGCTTTAAAGTTTTAGTTAAGTTAGATTGACAACTCAATTTGGTCGGGTTATACGCGGAGTTTTAGTATGGAAAAGTAATGAAAGCTAATTTCTCTTAAAATACAACAGTAGGGTAATATTGGGCATTCTATGCCACTGTCGGCAAGTAGCTCGGCTAGTGCGCCTCGCTACGCGCCAGTGGCATAGTATGCCCAATATTGAACGATCGACTCGACTGTGTAGTATATTACTGTACTCACCTGGACATCATGTGAGTTATAGCACTGGCCGCCAGTAGCTGGGCGAGTGCACCTCACTGCGGAGGATGGTATGGATCATTTTGACATGCGTTTCGTTGTTAGAAACGACTTGATGATTAGTGATATGCGCTTCAAATGGTGGAAACGACTTGTTGGTTTTTGAAATGCGCTTCAGCAATGGAAACGACTTGATGAATTTGGCACGTTCGGTATTAGAATCGACTGGTATTACTGTACTCATACAAAGATCATGCGATTTATACAACTGGCCGCCAGTAGCTAGGCGAGTTTGCTTCGCTTCGGACAGTGGTGACAACTATCCACACGATCAATGATTAAGATTTAATTTAGTAATTTTTGAAATGCGTTTCGTGGTTAGAAACGACTTTATGATTTTGATATGCGCTTCAACGGTGGAAACGACTTGCTGATTTGGTTTTTGTAATGCGCTTCAGCAATGGAAACGACTTGATGAATTTGGCACGTTCAATATTAGAATCGACTGGTATTACTGTACTCATACAAAGATCATGCGAGTTATACGACTGGCCGCCAGTAGCTAGGCGAGTTTGCTTCGCTTCGGACAGTGGTGACAACTATCCACACGATCAATGATTAAGATTTAATTTAGTAATTTTTGAAATGCGTTTCGTGGTTAGAAACGACTTTATGATTTTGATATGCGCTTCAACGGTGGAAACGACTTGCTGATTTGGTCATGCATTTCAGTATTAGAAACGACTTGTTGGTTTTTTTGTAATGCGCTTCAACAATGGAAACGACTTGATGATTTGGTCATGCATTTCAGTATTAGAAATGACTTGGTTTTTTGTAATGCGCTTCCTGAGTGGAAACGGCTTGGTGTTTTTGACATGCGTCTCAATATTAGAAACGACTTGTTGGTTTTTGTAATGCGCTTCGTGGGTCGAAACGACTTGGTGTTTTTGATATGCGTTTCAATATAAAAAACGACTTGATGATTTGGTCATGCATTTCAGTATTAGAAACGACATTGTGTTTTTTGACATGCGTCGCAATATTAGAAACGACTTGTTGGTTTTTGTAATGCGCTTCAGCAATGGAAACGACTTGATGAATTTGGCACGTTCGGTATTAGAATCGACTGGTATTACTGTACTCATACAAAGATCATGCTAGTTATACGACTGGCCGCCAGTAGCTAGGCGAGTTTGCTTCGCTTCGGACAGTGGTGACAACTATCCACACGATCAATGATTAAGATTTAATTTAGTCATTTTTGAAATGCGTTTCGTGGTTAGAAACGACTTTATGATTTTGATATGCGCTTCAACGGTGGAAACGACTTGTTGATTTGGTTTTTGTAATGCGCTTCAGCAATGGAAACGACTTGATGAATTTGGCACGTTCAATATTAGAATCGACTGGTATTACTGTACTCATACAAAGATCATGCGAGTTATACGACTGGCTGCCAGTAGCTAGGCGAGTTTGCTTCGCTTCGGACAGTGGTGACAACTATCCACACGATCAATGATTAAGATTTAGTTTAGTCATTTTTGAAATGCGTTTCGTGGTTAGAAACGACTTGTTGATTTGGTTTTTGTAATGCGCTTCGTGGATCGAAACGACTTGGTGTTTTTGACATGCGTTTCATTATTAGAAACGACTTGTTGGTTTTTGTAATGCGCTTCGTGGGTTGAAACGAC